>OY992794.1:10000000-11200000 GCA_963921375.1 Tiliacea citrago
TGTTATATTTTTATTGTTTGGCAACAAAAACTCTATGAGAACTTAGTGCTTTTTAGGGTTCTGTAGTCAACAAGGAACTCTTATAGTTTCGCCATGTCAATGATAATGATAAAAGATTTATTTCTGTAAGTAGGTTTGTACAAACACTTTTACACGTCAATAAAATGTACATCTGTCTGTCTGACCCCGGCTTAGCTCAGAAACTCTTAGTACTCCAACGCTGTCAGTTGGCATCAAAAAAAAAAAAAGGTATACATGTTAATCACACCGACAAAGTGGTAAAAAAATTTATTTTGGGAAAAAAAAAAATCCTTTTCGTTTACGTTACGTTTTTTTTCTCGTCTATCATATGGTGTGGAGTATCGTTAGATAGGCCGTTCAAATATATTGCGGGTTTGTGAAAACCATTATTAGATTCAGGGACCCGTTTGCGTAATATTAAGCTTTAAAGTGCTAATTTTTGTTAGAGTCAAGTGTCCCTCCCCTGCCAGCTAAATGGTTTATTTGAATATGTAAAAAAAATGATGGCACTCGTATATACCTAGCGAAGTTAAAAGGAAAGCTATCACAGCTAAGTAGGCTTTACAAGTTATCGAGTAATAGTCGACCAACTTACATGTTTGAAGTTGGAAAATTGACCGCGACGTATATCGTATGTATGGGAGAACATGTTTTTCAACTACAATGTTTTTGATAATTTAATGCTGAAAAATATTTACATAATATATAAGCTAACAGACTTAAAATAATAATATGTACATGTATATAAAAACAAAACCGGCCAAGTGCGAGTCGGACTCGCGCTCGAAGGGTTCAGTCCCATTATCTATAAAAACGGCAAAAAATCACGTTTGTTGTATAGGAGCCCCCCTTTTTTATTTTTATTTAACTATTTATTTTTAAAGTGAATACAAAACTAAATATACTGTGACTATTTCAAGCGTCTACCTATTGCCGTTATCAATATCGAGCAAAAACGAGCAAAAAAATCAGGTTTGTTGTATGGGAGCCCCTTAAATATTTATTTTATTCTGTTTTTTAGTATTTGTTGCTATAGCGGCAACAGAAATACATCACCTGTGAAAATTTCAACTGTCTAAATATCACGGTTCATGAGATACAGCCTGGAGACGGACGGACAGACAGACAAACAGACAGACGGCGAAACCTTAGTAATAGGGTCCCGTTTTTATCCTTTGGGTACGGAACCCTAAAAAGGAGGGGGACAGAATCATAGGGCATCAAAATTTCGTCCGCATCGCTGTCAACAGGAAAAGTGCCCAAAAGGCTGGCAGCTTTGCCACGTTGTATGGCAATGCTGTTGCTATGATGATATATATGATGCTACAATGTTAAGTTTGTTTTTGGGATAAATTCATCCCACCACGGAACCCTTCGTGCGCGTGGTCCGACACGAACTTGGCCGGTTTTTTATAAGTTGTTAATCGGAGTAAAAGCAATTAACCTATTAGGTTAATGGAAATTGCAGCTTTCACCGACAATAATTATGTACAAATGGCGTACAACGATTTCGCCGCGAAACGCGACAAGTAGTGTTTCCATTAATTTTTCTGCCATATCAAGGCCATGTTGCTTGGTTGCTACGGATCCGTTTTGTTTCGGAACCCATAAAGGAAAACAAACAGTTTCCACAGGTTTGTTATGATACAAAAGAAACTGCAAAAAAAAAAAAAAACTGCTCATAATCATCTGCCCAGCCCTTTCCCAACTATGTTGGTGTCGGTTTCCAGTCCAACCGGATGCAGCTGAATACCAGTATTTTAAATGGAGCGACTACCTATCCGACCTCCACAACCCAGTTACTGGGTAATACGATACCCTTTGGTAAGACTTGTTGTCAGACTTTCGGGCAAAATAATATTCCAACCTATTATATTTTATGTATAAAGACGTAGATAGGTTACCTACTCAACATTCGATTTTCAAAAACGGCACAATGTCACACTATTAGATGACAGGTGGAAGTAGGACGGCATGTCGTAATTATCGGGAGCGAAAAAGAGACAAGATCATGAAAATGTGGCTAATTAGCTAAGTTTTGTTGTGCCACTTGCGGAGCGTGTATAACAAAACTGCCTCTTTTTTAGGGTTCCGTACTAAAATGGTAAAAAGGAACCCTTATGGTGAGACTTAAGTCTGTCTCTCTGTCTGTTACAGCTGGATTTCTCAATAACTACTAATGGTATCAACTGAAATTTGGAATAGTTTTAGATGACGTTTACCCAACTATTTTGCAAACAAGTAATTTTTTTTTAAATGTATCTTTTTTGCAACAGGGCCTCAAAGGGGGTGTTAAATTTGAATGGAGTCTACTAGGGCATGTGGGGTATCATATGAAAGAGCGCTGTTTGCACATTCTCAAACATTTTTTTTTAGGCATCATAGTTTTCGACTTTTGATGAAAAATGTAACAAAAATACCGTTCTCCCCCCTTTATCTCCAAAGTTTGCATAGAGAAAAAACTGAAATTATTCTATGTGATAGAAATTTATGTAAAGATTACAGGAAAAATTAAACGACGTCTCTGAATAGCACAGTTTTTCAGAAATCATCAACATCATATATGTACGGAACCCTCGGTGCGCGATTCCGACTCGCTCTTGACCTGTTGTTTTTACTTGTTATATCATTGATTGCCACTATTTACCTGATTTCTATTTCCAAATTCAAGAAGAAGGTCGTCAGAGTACTTATGTCGTAAGTTCGTAAGACCTCGCTTGGGAATTATACGCATCTGTTATAGTATAGGGCACTTTGCACAGTCCTTAGAACGGCCACGCTCCAGGGACCTAATTAATTTCTTGTTCATATTTGAAAGGTGTAATGACAAAAGGTTTAGAGGACTCGGAAATACGAAGGAGTAACGAAAGAGAAATACATTTCAGCACTAGGTAAATATATCATTATCTTGGCGTAATTCGCAAGTTGTTATGGACCAATAAACATAATATTATTCTATACTCCATAGGTTTAGGTAGTTAAATAATGGTAAACAAATCATAAAAAGGGCTTTTATAGATGACACTTTCTTGTTTAAAAATACGTTGTAACTTACAATCGTTTTTTATTTTTTATTATTATTATTACGATAGTTTCCTCTTTTATTACTATATGTTAAACTTTATCATTTATTCTTATACTCCTCTTCGTAGATATTATTGCTTGAGCACAATTATTTAGTTAGATTTACATATTACTATATTATTTTGTAATCTGTCTATTGTAAAGAGCCCAAAAAGACGATGTTGTCTAAACGGCAACGAAATAAAACGTTGCTAAATTGAAGAGTACAACAGTGACATAGCATGCCAACTGAAGTGCCAGGTATTACGTTTAGTCGGTTACTTGACAGTTCTCTCGTCACTTGGGTATTTTTGTTTACCTTTATTTAACTACCTAAACCAATGGATACTTACAGATCATTTAATTAAAAATCTTAACCAACAAAGAAGATTGCGAAATTTTTTTTAAAAAAATTACTTAACATTTTCTAGACATCCTCTTAAAGGATAGCAAATGAAAATTCACTAATAACAACAAAAAATTATAATCAACAATTGATTATATATTTAGGTATTTAAATCCGCGTCACCCAACTTAGCAACAAGATTAATATTTTAAGCCGACAACATCCGATCATACTTACAAAAACTCACGCTTTCTTACCATGGTGGTAGGCAGAAACTTTAGAACGTCACCTGCTACGCTCCTTACATACTCCTTTTGCTTCGTTTACGTTCAAACATCAGGGGGCCGATCGCGCTATTTCTCAACGTAATTACCATTCGAACGGAACGTTTTTGGTTTTGATTTAGTTTTGGTTTAGCTGATGTAAGGAACGGTATCGCGCTATTTTTTTCTGAGCGACAAAATCATTGACGTTACCCAATACTGAAATTTCGATCGCTCGTTCCTCCAATGTAACTTCCAAAGTAAAGCTAAATCGTTTCCGTTAAAATGATTAGCGCGATACGAAATGTGTCTAACGTAACGTTTTTGGTTGTGGTTTAGTTTTGGTATTAACGTTCAAAATTAGCGCGATCGGCCCCCTGATCATACACGCACGCCGCCGCGCCGGTCGCGAGTAGTACGCACCTGACCTTTCTGAAGAACATCACCAATTAGGTCACTATGTCCTCCTAGGGCGTCCCTCCCATCGTTTTCACTTACATCTGCCTTGTAAATACCTTTTGTTAGTCGCCTTTCATTCATCCTCTCAACATGACCAAACCATCTAAGCATATTCTTTAAAAAAATTGTCACTACATCTTCTTTTAAACCGCACCGTTGCCCTATCACATCCAATCATTGCCGAACTAAAACTACTATCGACGAGCAGATTGCATCTACCATTCCTTAATTCCCTGTCCTCCCCTCACAAACGGGAATTAATCGAATACTAACCTTTTGCACGAACAAAGCGAGTGTACCAGCATTATATACTTTTTATCCGTCAGGATAAAGGTCGAGTCAGGAGATCTGGGTATCAAAATGAAGGGTTTTAAAAAGTGATTACAAAAATATATACAGATTATATGTTTAAATGTAATTTTAATGAGAAATGATAAAAAAAAAACTATCCCGAACCTTTGTAGTGAGTAACCGACCGTTATCACCCGATTATAAGTGAGTAAATAACCTAATTTACCGTCTTATAATCCTAACTAAAAAGTGTAAATTAAAAAAAGTATTCAAAATATACCACAATATACTAAAATATTAGCCAACTTTTTGTAAAAAAAACTTCCTCGTTCACTATTTACGCAGTCGAGTTTTTTTATTTTTTTTGTTTACCGACGACTTCCAAAAAAACACTACAAAGTGAAAAATAACTTTAATTTCGGAAGTCGGTGGCATAAAACTAAAATACAGATCCAAAGACACCGACTTCCGAAATTAAGAAGTCGTTTTTTTTTTGTAAAAAGTTATTTATGTCGTGTTTATAGAAAGAAAGAAATAAAAAGCATTTATTGGGACTCGCACAGACTTTGCTTGCTTATCAAGCAATTTTGACCGTCTATAGAGATCCCATTAGGACTTTGCGTTCGAATTCGGTCGTAAAGCGATCGCTATCTATGTCGAGACTGCAGGGCCTGGACTTAATAATAAATTACCTAAGCCGAAGAATTGGCAAGAAGCTTTTTAAGTTTTAACGCATAAAACATACTATAATGTCAGCAAATTCCGTAATCACATGATCACATCATACTTCTTCACGCACTAACGACTGGACCAATTTTGATAACAATTTGTATGAAGGTGGCTGACACCCTGGATTAAGACATGGGCTACTTTTTATCCCGATATTCTCACGGGATCGAGTCTTACGCTGGTGAAACCGCGGGCCCCAGCTAGTGAGAAATAATTTTGTATAAAGTGTTGTGTAGTCTTTTTGTCAAAAATTTTGTATATATAGGTAAATTGTGTGTGTGAGTCTATGTAAGTTGTGATTTAAAACTCTTCAATGTATCTTATAATTGCCTTTATTGTTTTAGCGTCAAACTATAACTTTTGCATGACCAGTGACATAGCTAGGGGGGGGCGTGGGGGGCTGTCTTCACCGGGTGCCACCTGATTTGGCGTGACACCCGACCGTGAAAAACAATAATTACGCAAACTATCATATTTTTCAACGATAAACCACTTAGGCTTAAAGCCATTTTAACCAAGTTATCCAAACGAAATAATTTAAATATAGCAAAAAAGGGGAGGAAAAAATCATGGCAGTAGTTTAGATAACGAAATAAAAGGAAAACTAGGCTTTACAAGTTAAGGAGTAACAGTCGATCAACTTACATTTGTAGTTGGAATGTATGGGAGAACATGTTTTACAACTAGAAAGAAGAAAAAAGAAAAGAAAGAAAATACGTTTATTTGCGGTAAACATAACGCAAAGAAATAAAAACACAAACACGAAAGAACAAGTTGAGGGAAAATATGCGTCACATTCACGCAAAACGGCCATCGCTTAGCATAATGCTGCGACCCTATGCGAGACAGAGCCCCTGCGCTGCTTTTCAGCGACAGCCGGCAACTACAATGTTAAGATTGTTCTTTGGATAAATTCATCCCCACTACGGTACCCTTCATTGTGCGTGGTTTGACACGCACTTGGCCGATTTTTATTCTTGGGTGACACCACCTTTATGCGCTCCGGGTGTCACCCATGCTAGCTACGCCACTGGCATGCCTATTGGTAATATATGGCTAGACCTATCTGTTATCAATTTATCACCATGTACTGTACGCATTATTTGCAAAATAAACGACTAACTTACTTACTTAAGAGCGGCCACCCCGACATACTTTTCATACAAACGCTCGTACGTGATTATGGCGTTGTAACACATCTTTCTTTGAAATGTTTGAACCAATAGGTATATTGTGCACTATATCTAGGTTTCTATGCAAACAAAAAATATTTTTTTTGAAAAATAAAGTCAGTATAAGTCTGCAAAAATCTGCTTTTTGCACAAATTTTACATGAACTTCGGCCATTCATAATGTACTCATAAATTATAAATGTTAAGAAAACATTACAACAGAAACCTTGCAAATGTAATGGAGATTCTAAATGACCAACATTTATTTCATAAACTGGTAAGGCTTACTCAAAAACACGTATTTCCTGGAACAAGTTTTATGAAAATTCCGCACATTATTTTTCGTTCAATGTTATCGTGTTCTCATTCGTTTGTTAATAGTTTTCACTTGCGCTGGATGAAACAACAAACTTTTTCTTTTTTTTTTTCAACCATGCTCGCGTTGACGATAGACGGACCGGGAAGGGCCCTCTTAGTAGCCTGAAATCCGTCTTGAGCAAGCTTGGTGATCAACGCTCGTGTCTTCTCTGTATGAGAAGAGGCTTTTGCCATGCATTGGGACAATAACAGGCTGGCACTATTATTAAATTGACAATGAACTAAATGACAACTAGAATAGAGTTCAAAATAGCATGCAAGAGATGGTTACCTGTAGCCTGTGTTCGAGCATGCTCGAGCATATTTTCTCTCAACACTTGACAGCAAAGGTGTTTGTTGACAACTTTTGTAATATGGTCCCAGTCCAGCATTTTGCTGCTGTCTTCGCTGAGCGTAATAAGATAGGGAAAGTTCGGACCAATAGGAAGCCTTTGATAACACGATGTGAACTTCACAAATAGAGTAATCAAGGAACTACTGATTGACTGGTTCATTAACAGCTCGGATTCGTGATCGTCGAAAGTGTTTTGGAAAGGGCCTTGACAAGCCCTGACACTGACATCAAGCAATGGACACTATTAACTTTTAAGGTTTGGAATACTAGGCTTTTAGCAATTAGAGTGTGTGTTTTAATTCAATTTTTATTTTATTTTTGTAAAGTGTGTCTTGTTTGTGCAGAATAAACAATTTTTCTTTCTTTCTTTTTTGTGCTAGATAACTATTGAACACAGGGCGATAGTTTGCGAGTGAATTATGCTAATAATATAGTTTTTCGTAATCGTTTGTGTATCTGTTAGTGAAAACGACACTCTTTTTTAGGGTTCCGTAACCACAACAAGGAACCCTTAGAGTTTCACCGTTTCCAACTGTCTGTCTGTCCCCGGCTTAGCTCAGAGAGTCTTAGTACTAGAAAACAATAATTAGGTATGGGTATAAAATACATAATTAATCACGCCGACAAAGTGGTAAAATAAAATCTTGAACCAAACATTTTTTTAGGGTACCTCCCTTACACCTAAAGTGGGGATGATATTTTTTTTCTGGTCTATCCCATGATGTGGGATATCGTTGGATAGACAGTTCAAAAATATTTGATTCAGGGATCCGTTTGCGTATATGCTTTTACATATATATATGCTTTTACGAGTAATAGTCGGCACTTGGCTGGTTTTTTTAATAAAAAAAAATAACAACTAAAACTGGCTAAAGTAAAGTGGTACTTATACCTATTAAGGCTTCCTTTTGATTAAAAACCGCTCGAAGTAAACAAGTTCTGAGAAAAACAGATTTTTCATAAAAACTCAGATGAGTAGTAGTAGGAAATTGGAAATACTTTCAAAGAACGTTTAATGGACGTCCTACAATTAGTACTCGTAAAATGTCTACGACACTTGAAAATAAATCTGTTGGAAAAAACTAAAGACTATTTTTCATACAAAGAAATAACCGGTGACCATAATAATAATAGGGTCTCTGCGTGTTAGTAAGTTCCGTAAAAACTATGTTTCTTCAATATAAAAGATCATGGTCAGCACAAGTCTTAGATAACACAGGATGGCGATTTAGTCGCCTGTATCCTTCAAGGACGTGATTTTACCCTTCATACTAAATAACATTCGCTTTACACTTTGCTGACATTGAGTCCAGCTTTATTTTGCAAAAGAGAGCTGTCAGAGCAATTTATAATCTCCGCCGCCGCGAATCTCTTAGGGAACTATTTAAAAGGATAATATTATGACGGTACCTTGCCAATTCATTTATGAAAATATTATGTATGTAAGGAAAAATCTAGATATTTTTAATAAGATAAGCGATAGACATAATTTTAATACTAGAAATAAAGATAAAATAGATCAACCATTTTTCAGATTATCTAAAGTACATACATCTTTTATGGGGTACTGTGTTAAATGTTACAACAAAATACCTTGTGATATATTGAAATTAAATGAGAGAAAATTTAAAACACATTAAAAGTACACTTTGTAAACAAGCATATTACAAGTTAGAGGATTATATCCAAGACAGGAATGCTTGGAAACATGCTGGTCCAGCTCCATAGGACAATCTAGAGTCTAGACAAAATCAAACTGGTTGCTATTTTTATGGTAAAATCTGTTATTTTTATGATATTGATTTTACATTCTGTGATAACCTATACTCACACACTGACTTATTATTTTATTTTTTTAGAAAAACATACTTTTACGATGTTTGTAAATATGTGAACACCATGTATCTATCTAATAATTAAGTTATTTTTCATTGCTTAGTTTTTAATTCGTTTTACCTATTATGGTATAGTAATTTTATTCTAGGTGCATCGTCTTCACATATAATTAATGTAATCAAACAAAATATTGTAAAACATTTTTAAAAGAGTACCGGTGGAGTTTCTTGCCCATTCTTCTCCATACGAAACTACCTTTTGGAAGGGGCAACTAGAATCAATTCTATTTTTTTTTGTAAATTTTGACGTTCAAAAGTGCCTCTTATGTGCCTATTTGAAATAAATGGTTTGACTTTGACACTACACAACACTACATAACACTAAACAACACAACACAAAAAACACACACACACACACACACACACACACAAACAAACATACACAACGCATATTATACAAACGGTTTTCTGTTTAGTTTATTTTAAAGTTTCTGTGTAAAATCTTTATTTTCTGTCTATAGTACCTACACTGAAATTCCGAACTTTTACTTGTCTAATTGGTGTTAACCGGAGAACCCTGACACGCAACACAAGTTTAATCTTAGCTGGGGTGTCACAAGTTTATAACTCTGTATTAACCTACAATTTATTATGACAAAGTTTATCATGTTATACTAAGTGGTAAATGTAAAACTGGAAATAAACATTATTTAGGCAGAAACTATAGAACGCCACCTGCTACGCTGCTTACATACTCCTTTTGCTTCGCCTACGTTCATACATCTGGTCATTCACGCACGCCGATTGCGAGTACTACGCACCTGACCTTTCTGAAGAACATCACCAATTTTTTCACCAAGATTATTTATTTATTTCACTATGAAACTCATATCCGACTCTGAGAAAATAATAAAAAATTCCTATACAACAGCAGACACGAATATTTCCATGCATCTATGATTTTTTGTATTTTTTTTTTTTTACGAATCTGATTTGATTTTCATAGTGACAGTAACTCAGTATGACAGGTAGAATCATCCCCTTGACGGATGCAGGTGACTAAATCGATACCCTGAATACCGTCATAAAAATCACATTGGTACCTTATGCATAGGTATGTATGTTTTGAACCCTCAAACGAGTGCTTAAGAAATTCTAAGAAAGACATACCACGGCAAAAATAAAACCCACGTCATTATCCCCACATTATTTCTAAGCTTCATAAAGCGCTTTTGCGGTTCTTCGCATCTTTTTGGGAAGTTAAGAGTAATGTTTAATGTAGCTGAAAATCATAATATGGCGGATGTGACAATTTGATGGCCCATTACCCGTTATACCATACATTATTCTGTATATTGTAAAGATTTAGGCCTTGTTTACGGAGATGCGGGGCGTCGCGCGTCGCGTTGGGCGGTCCCACTCGCACTAAGTTCAAACATATGCCGTTGTATGAGAGCGTTTACGGAGAAGCGATTTTACACGCGTTTGCTTGAAATGCAGGTGGAGCACACGGCACCACCGCATCACACGCGACGTTTATCGCGGCGGCGCACGCGGCGTTGCGTTTCTGTAATTGTCCGTTCAGGGTAAAAAGTAATAACACCCCCGGCGTCGCACGCCCCAGCGATACCCGCTACGCTACACGCTAGAAGTTCCACCGCGGCCGCAGCGGCGGATACCGCTACTACGCCCGCGTCTCCATAAACAACATCGTACATTTCCATATGTTTGTGTTTGCGCGTGTGATGACGCGGGCCGTTGCACACACTCCCTCTCTGTAAACAGAAAAAACGTCCGACGCGCCGCGAGACGCCACGCTGCACGCGACGCACGACGCCCCGCGTCTCCGTAAACGAGCACTTAGATCGTTTGAAAAATGGATGCAAGTATGATAAATTGTGTACATTTCTTATAAGATTTTTGGCTAGTATACCTAAGTTTAGAACGATGATAAGCTAATAGTTCTTGAAAATATTAGTGCACTCTACAAAAGTGGAGTGCACTTTATTTTATGTCAATATTCAGTTGTTAGATTGTTGGCAAACAGTTGAAACGTTGCTTTACCGTTGTGCAAAGGTGAAAATGAAAGAAAGAGAAAGAAAATACGTTTATTTGCGATAAAGATGACGCAAAGAAGGAACACAACACACAAAAAAACTGGCCAAGTGCGTGTCGGACTACGCACAATGAAGGGTTCCGTAGTTGGGATGAATTTATCCCAAAAACAAACTTATCATTGTAGTTGAAAAACATGTTCGGAATACATCGATATACGTCACGGTCACTTCTCCAACTGAAAACGTAAGTTTGTATTTGCAAAAAAAACTTTTTTTATGTGATACAACTAAAAATGATAGATTTTCGGCTTTTTCCTTTACTTGTGCTGTGAGATCCTTGTGAAGACCTTGCTTCTTGCCAAACATGATTCTAGGCCAACGGGAAGTACCCTATAGGTTTTAATTTGTTTGCGAGTATCAAAATATGTCGCATAAATCATGATATTTTTTTATTGCGTTTTCCCGGAAGATGGATTTCTCTAGCTTCAAGGGACCATAGACGTACGTATTTGGTATTAATTTCAACTTGATACCTCCGTGCGTTTCTGAGAAAAAGGGTCTTGGCAGACTGACAGACAGAACTATGATCACTTCGTTGTCCGTACGAAGTGATCATAGTTCTGTTTTTTCTATTTGAGGTACGGAACCCTAAAAAGAACAAGTTGGGGGAAAATCAAGATGAAAATCAAAATATTTTGTTGCACATAAACCTACATGGGGACTTATGAAACGTCAGAAGCTAGGTGCACGGTTCCAATTGGTGGTTTCCTATGGAGAAGAGCCGGCAAAAAACTCCACGGTTACTCTTTTAAAAACAGTTGGCTTTTACAATATTTTCAAATTAGTGTTAAGAATAAAAATAAATAATAAATATAAAATATGCGTCACATCCACGTAAAGCGGCCATAGTTCAGCACAATGCAGCCTTATACTTAAGAATACCGCGTTGTTAGTGTAAATGAATACAAAATAATGTCCTTTTTATTGAATAATAGGTAACACATCTGTTTCCAGCCAGGCTCATTTCACCAGATAAGTTTAAGTCCCATTTAAAAAATCGGGGACAAGCCTATTGTTATCAACAAGACACAAATCCAGGCTCTAGGCTGTTGCTAAGAAATTCCTGACATTTTGAATAATAACATATTCACAAATCTGCCTTAAATAAAACCTTTTCGTTCAAAGCCCCATTTCTCAACCCCAAAAACGATAATCCATACAAAAACCTAAGCTTCCAATTTCTCAGAATCGGGAATCTTCACAAACACCACAAGATCGATGACAATTTAAATCGGCGACTAGCTCGCGTCGCGGCGTGGCCCGCAAGCGATACCGAGCGGCAATTTACATTAATTCACGATATTTTTGTTGCTACGTAGTACTCGTTCGTTGTAATCCGCGTCGTATTATGCAAACTGTTCACCGTGACCTGGTTCTAAACGGGCAAACAGTTCAGTTGTAAGAACATAATAGGGACCCAATTGTTATTGATGTTAGTTCGCAATTGAATTTAATTGGACACTTTACCTCGTCTGGAATACTTATATCTAATGCTATGGCGAGTTATTGGGCAGTTGGTTTTTTTTAATTTAGAAAAGCGAGCAGTCTTTGCTGGATGGTAATGTGGTGGTATGAGGAACAGGGTGTAAAGTTCACTCATCCACCATAGTAAAGGGAGGATCCTCCGACCAGACGGGTGTTGTGTCTGGTGGGAAACTGCCCGACGGATGATGTCGGGACGTTGTATATATGCGAGTTGCGTGGTAAACTCTGCTTGCGCGATGCAGGATTTGCGTGACGTCAGTGTGACGCGTAGTTCGCATGTGAAGATGTTGATGCCGCTACAGTAAAACTATTTTATTAAAATCTCGCTTCATGTTAGAATTGACGAGGATATTCATTTTAGATTTGCTGTCGTTATCAATATATTCTACTTATGATAAATCTGCCTAGTCTTTTCCCAACTATGTTGGGGGGTTGGCTTCTAGTTAAACCGGATGCAGCTAAATACCAGTCTTTTACATGGAGCGACTGCCTCTGACCTCCACAACCCAGTAACTGGGTAATACGATACCCCTTGGTAAGATTGATTGTCAGACTTTCGGGCTTCTGACTGTCAAAGATCCACGAATGACAGCTGGGACCAACGGACCAGCCATCCACTGACCAGCTCCAGCAAGCGTAGCTTAACCTGATGGATCGACCGATGCAGCTGTTATTACTTAACCACGAGCTCCTCATCTATATACAGCGTGTAACTGAAAGGGTATATATATACAAACAGGGTGAAGAGCGCATCTGGTTCAGAATCTCTGTAGGTACAAAGTTTCAGCTCAAAAAAAAAACTTTGAAAATGTTTGATATTTTTTTTATTTCTATAGTTTATTAAATTTATGTCATAACAAACGTGTCACCGCACTACGAGGGTCAGTATCCATTATCTTGGTTTGTGCGCCTAATACACACACACACCTACACGGGCGGCGCAGGCGGCACGATTGGCGGCGGGATCAAAAGAATGGAGTAAAACGTGTACCGATCAGCTGACTTGGTCTAGTGATGTGTAGAATTCAATTGTAAACATTTTTTTTTTTATTAGGTAAATGTTTCTTAACTTTATAATTATACGCTACTTTTTTATTCTGTCAGTCTATCTATTTGTCGGCTTATCTCCGAAACGGCTGGACCGATTTTGACTGGACTTGGACTGGAATTTTAGAAAAAGCCACGCGGGCGATGCCGCGGGCAACAGCTAAGTGGACACATACATGGGGCTTAAACATAACTGGCGAAATCGAATACCTCTACCTAGTTCATCGGTAAAATACAGTCATTATGTGTACCTAGTTTTCATTTCTCGTTATACTCGTAGCTAGCTGATGGGTGGTCTTTTCATTAATTCGTCATTGGTTTAGGTGACTAACAATAGTGTTTAAGTGCAAATCAGTTGCTAAAAATTTATGGATCTTTTTAGTTGTCCGAAATAATTTCACTAGCTGTTGGCCACGACTTCGTCTGCAATGAAAAATAGCCTATGTTCTTTTCCAGGTCATGGTCTACCCATGTGACAAATTTCATTCAAATCCGTTCCGCCGTTTAAGCGTGAAAACGTAACAAACAAACAATATCACTTTCACGTTTATATTATTAGTGAGGATTATTTTGATTGTGTTATCTAAGTAGATATCTACTACTCAATGTTATTCTTAGACCCTCAACCGAAATCAAAGCGAGATCTTTTCGTTTTGAGTTGCCTCTTCCAGCTAATAAACATACGTATTATGTTTATAAGACCAACGGACCCCTTATCCGTCTTCAAGGACTCTTTTCTGACCACTTCCCTCGAGTATCGTAACAAGCAACTTAATAATGATAGAAGGACATTTGGAATTATGAATAATTCATGATAATATGATTATTTCTATTGCGGTCAGAAATTCACTGAGTGAGGTCTCAGTGAATGTAGTGCATCTAGAATCTAGTGTAGCTAACGATTATAGGTACTAAAGACAATACTGTGCAGTATTGTCTTTGGTACCTATAATCGTTAGCTAAAAAAGATCAGTGTAAGAGGACCAATGTTCGTTATAGCCTATAAATTCCCACTACCGGAACACTAGCCTCCTCTCTGTGAGAGGGAGTGGACCGTAATCCACCACGCGGGCCCAGTGCGGGTTGGCAGATGTCACATGTCTTCGAATTTTTGGTTCTAGGATATGCCGGTTTCCTCACGATGTTTTCTTTCACCGTTTTGAGAGCAGTGGTGATTAAAATAGCCTTTATTTAATCCATGACATGCAAAAACTACATATTTCATATATAAATAAAAAGACAAGTCCTGACTGACTGACTGACTCAACAACGCCCAGCCCAAACCCTTGGACTTAGAAAGCTTGATTTTAGGGAATTCCACCCCTAAAGGGGTAAAATAGGGGATGGAAGTTTATATGAAAGTCCGTCAGTTTTGAAGTTAGGATCTTCAAATTTTGTGTTTAGGCTGAAGATTGAAAATTAATTTATACGTGTTTCGGTGTTTTTGATAATTCCATCCCCGACGGGTTAAAAAGAGGGATGAAGTTGTGTATGGAAAGTCCTTCATTTTAGAATGTAAAAATCATTAAATTTACTATCTAGGCTTATGGTCGGATGTGGGCGCGTTCTCTGAGGCTGCGACCAGCCCAGCGGCTGAACGCGTTCCAAAGGGTCATGGCCATCAGGATGGTACAGGGTTACCGCACGGTCTCCCGTGAGGCGGCGAGCCTCCTTGCCGGACTGCCGCCATGGGATCTGGAGGCGAAAGTCCTCGCGCACATTTGGGTGTGGCGCGAAGAGGCGAAACTCCGGGGCATAACTCCGCTGCCGCAAGAAATCGCGGCACAGCGGATGGAGCTCCGGCGCGATCTCATGGCGATATGGAGAGTGCGATTGTCGCAACCCAGCGCTGGGCACGCCACAATTGTGGCGATAAGTCCCCTCTTTGAGGAGTGACTGGAGAGGCGCCACGGCGTCCTCACCTTCCGCCTGACGCAGGACCTCACTGGACATGGATGTTTCGGGAGGTTCCAGTTTAGGATTAAGCGGGAGTAAACGCCCGGGTGTCACCACTGTGTGGATCGCCCGGAGGACACGGTGGAGCATACGGTGGAGGTCTGCCCAGCTTGGGCGGAGCACCGCCGTGTCCTCACGGAGGCGATCGGCGGCGACGATCTCTCGCGTCCGGCCCTGGTTCAGGCCATGGTTCGGAGCGAGAGTGCATGGGAGGCCGTCACCTCCTTCTGCGAAGCAGTTATGCTAGCGAAGGAGGAGGCGGAACGCGTAAGGGTGAGACAAGGTTTGCGCCCTCGCGCCCTTAGTCGCCGCAGGAGACGCCCCGGGCATCGGTAGTCGCAAACCGATTTCCGGCCACCGTAGGCGCGGGCCTGCGGACGGTGAGTGATGGGTAGCTCGCCGTCCGATAAGGACCAGGCCCGGGTCGACGGCGCGTTGTGTTCCACGCGCGCCTCAAAGAGATGTCAGCACAAACTGACGGGGTCCGTTAGGACTAATGCCTGCCAGGGTTGCGATTTTGTCCGAAAGGGATATCGTGGCCCTGGCACACAGGCAACGGAAGGAACACGGGTGGGTTTTAGTCAGTAAAAGTCTGACACGCCCTCCCGCTCCGCCCAGAGCGGGAAAAGTTATTTGATAATTTCCCACCCAAAAAAAAAAAGGCTTATGGTCGGAAGCTAATGCAACGGTGTTGTTAGAATTTCAACCCTTCAGGGGTGAAAAGGGGGATGAAATTTTGTTTTTAATTAAAGTTCTTTATTTTTTAAGATAAAATCACTAATAGTTCGGCTTATGGTTGGCTTATACATCGTTAATCGTTGTTTTTTTTTTTTCAACCCTCAAGGGGGTGAAAAGGGGGATAAAGTTTTGTATTGAAGTTGTTCATTCGCAAAGTTATGTATTCAAGTAAAAATAATAGAGTTGATAAACTTGAAACTTGGCACGAATACTTATCTAAGTAAATCATAAAGTTTTCCATTTTTAGTTTTTTCAAAGTGTTCCCGGAAAGGGGATTGCGGGATGTCAAAGTTTGTATAGAAGAATTTTAACTCGCAGTGCGGTTAACTCGAAACTCAGTATTTATATTTAAAACCAAAAATATGCACAGTTTATATCAAAAATTATGTTTCCTTTGGTCAATAAACTTGAAAATTGATCCGTATATTGTCGTAATAAATAAAACGATCATAAACATAAATTTTCGAAAACAACCTTTAAAAGGGGGTGTTGAATTTTGTGGGGGAAAATAATTGTATGGAGCGCGGTTCGATTAACTTGAAACTCGGTATTTATATTTAAGATCGGAAATAAAGGATAAGGTGTATCAGGGTTGTCAAAAAATCTACCCCTAACGGGGTGGAAAGGGGTAGTCAATTTTAAAGGGGATGATTTTATGTTTCAAAAATGGCTGAACGGATTTAGATGAAATTTGGTAACATAGTTTATAGTTTATAATCTGCATTAACACATAGCGTACTTTTAATTCCAGTAGTACGTTCTCGTGACATTTCTTCCGATTTCCACGCGGGCGAAGGCGCGGGCAAAAGCTAGTTTCATTATAAATTAATTATTATAATTACTGCAATACAATGGGGGGGGGGGGGGTCTGGATTTATGCTTTCGCGGTTGCACGACATGCTTTGCTTTGCTTGGTAGTATAGATGCAGGCCTACCCTGCCGCCTCCTTCAGAGGTAGTAGGGTGGCGAGGTCTTGAGGGAGAGTGCTACAGTCGTATAGATCCTCAAGGCAAGTCTGGCGGATGCACCTTCCCGAGGTTGCCACCCCGTTTCTTGGTCTAATTCCATAAGAAATAGACGTAACAAAAACCACCAGGCGGCTTCACATCCCCTCCCCATTTCCCCGTAACCCCATTTTCTCCCGTCTTCTTCCATCCTGCCCCAAATCGCGCAATCCCTCCCTACTCCATCCTACCTACACTCCCTTACTCCCTCGCCTCCACCTTTTCCAATTTCCACTCCGAACTGCAACCCCTTTGTGATTAGGTGGTTGCGGGCTCGACTGTCACTAAAATCAGCTGATGGCGAGTAGGAGTAAGTAGTCACCTGTGCTAGGACCTGCGCAGTTGAGCGCCGTGAGCGGGGATGAAGGAGTCCTGGGGGGTTGAGCCGAGCGGCTCTGGTTGTAATGCGCCCGTAAGGCAACACGCCCCCTTTGGTCCTAATTTCAAGCAAAACGGTGGCCCTACCCAATAGCCAGGGGAAGGGAAATGGTCATAGTGTCCCGTCAGAGGGCCACAGGCGAGGTGCGTGAGGTCCGCTGAGGTCGTCCTCGGACGGCTGAAGTGGTAGGTAAAGGTCATGCTGACGGTGTAAGTGAGGGTTGATCAGTTCGTGGGGAGTGGCCTTTCGACTCCTTATGCCAACCCGCTCGAGCACCCGATGTTGCACTGTAAACCAGCCTTGCGCCCCTATATCTCTCTGGTAGTCCTAACGTTCGAGCTTTTTTTTATAGTAAGACGTTCCCAGGTGCGGGCTCCATGGAGGGTGGGAGCCAGAGAGATGAATATTAAAATCACTTTTAACATGGAAAATTTAAGGCCAGTTAAAAACCAAAACACCGGAGTGGAGGCGAAAGCCAATGAGACTCCCAAGGGTGGTGCTTGCACTTCCCTCGCCCCTGGTGGCCATGCGGCTAACGCTGCGGGTACCAGCGCGGGCGTAGGTCTGGCTGTGGCGAGAACCACAGCTAAGACCAAAGCCAAAAAGTCCCTGTACAAACAAAGGACGTCGGCGCTGACTGGGACCAGTACCGACCCTTCTAAAACCAAAGTGAAGACGGCGACGATTAATACCACTGCCGGTCCGAACCTCTCCACGCAGACCCCGGCGCTGGGTAACACTAGCACCGGGTTCCTACCCATACACCCTCCCACTCCTGTGGCTCCTTTAGCCTCCTCCCACCGGATGGCCGTCACGGGTCAAACGGAGATAGCCAGCTGCACCGAGGATGCGTTCTCACGCGCCTGGCAAGTTGTGCAGAAAAGCAAAGGCAAGGGTAAAGGCATTCAACAAGCCCGTCGCCCTTGCACCGACCCTTCAGGTCCACCGGCTGCTGCAGAACACAAACGCAAGGGCAAGGGTAAACACACTCAAAAAGCCCTTTGCCCTTGCTCTGACCCTTCAGGTCCACCAGCTGCCTTAGATAAGGTCAAAAAGAGGGACAGAGTGACGAGGAAGGAGCGACGCCAGGCACGCAAGTGGTCAGGTAAGGACTCCAGGAACAAACAGGCCACTGCCGCCAGTCCGATCAAATCGACAGGCGGCCAGCTTAACTTCTCCGCCGGAAAGCGTTTACAGGCAGAGGCCGGCCTGCAACAACAAGCCGATCTGCGCCCAGTCAACTGCCAACCGGTGCTCCGGGGAGTCCGGCTGTGGGGACCGACACGACACAACGACCCGATTGGAAGGATCAGGCCGCGGCCAAGCGAGCTCTCAACGAGACTTTGACACCTCGGGGAGAGCATAAGCGGCCGCGCCTTGATCAATCCAAACGGGTCGACCAACGAAGCTACGCCAAAGCTGCCAGCGCTACCCTCGCCGTCGCCATCACCTGCGACCGAACGGGTATCCTCAGCAAGGATGTATCAGACCAGGTACTGGCTGCTATCCAGAAGCAGATCATCCTCGAGGCCTGCTCCCCCAAGCAAGACACTCCAGGGCCGACCTTCAACGCAAAGCTGCTGTTCGCCGGGGGTGTCCTCAAACTGTGGTGCGGCAACGACCACACCTTAGCCTGGCTAAGGAAAGCTGTCTCTGGCTTAGCTCTCCCAACTAGCACCTCGCTAGTCGTCGTGAGCCAGTCGGAGATCCAGAAGCGTGCATGGTGTGGCATCGTGATCCCGGACGAGCAGGGGGTCTACGGAGAGCCGTCCAATATTGGTCGCGTTCTCAGCTACCAGAACCCTTGGGTTGACTTCAAGAGGTGGGTACTGCTGCACGCCGACAAACAAGCTGAGGCGTGGTTCGTGGTGGTCGGTGTCCCTGTGGATCAGATTCCGACCCTGATGGAGGCCGGACGCTGCCTCTCAATTGGACTAGGGGCAGTGTACGTGAGGTTTCAAGGTCGGAACGGCAGGTTCACGGACGTTCCTCAGGGTTAGGACCCTGCCACGAGAACCGTCAGCGAGGCACTAATACAGGTGCCGCAGGCACCAGAAGGGGAGTCCACTCCCCCTTTATGCAACCCGGTAGCATCCGTGGCTGAACCTGCTGCAGCAGAGTCGGCCGCCCCTGCATCCGTCACCGTGGGTGCCGTCCTCTCATCGGGTGAGGAGCTGGACGACATCATCCTATCCCCGGCTTCGGGCCTAGGAGGGGACGGCTTCGACGAAGGCGACCTGTTTGCCGGGCTCAAACTTGGGGGGGACGAAGAGGGTTCGGCCAGTGATGGCGTCCCCTTCGTCGATTTGTAGAGTTGTCCAAGCGAACCTCCACCAGTCAGACCGCGACGGCTCAGCTCCGCAAGTGGCTGGAGGTTCAACACACGGCCATTGCCTTGATCCAAGAGCCGTGGATTAGGGCGGGCCGCATACAAGGACTCTCCAATCTTGGCGGTAAGCTCCTAGTCACCACTGACCAAGATCACCCCAGATCGTGCATCTATGTCACAGGTAACCTCAAAACACAGCTCTTAATGGATTTCTGTTGCAGAGATATCTCTGCAGCAAAGCTGAGAATACAGCGTGACGATGCTAAGTTGATGGTGATCGTTTTCGCCTCAGCCTATATGCCTGAGCCGGCGGCGCCGCCTCCCCATGACCCCGCCCGCCTCGTGAACCACTGCGAGGGATGCGGGCTTGAGTTAGTCATCGGGGTGGACGCTAATGCTCACCACCAACTGTGGGGTATGGACACGCAAAACGAGAGGGGTAAGGCCTTGGTTGATTACTTATTCTCGACTAACCTATCCCTACTAAACACTGGCTCCGAACCAACATTCGTAACCAAGCGAAGTCGCACAATCATTGATCTCACTCTGGCATCAGAGCGCGCGGCGGAAATTAACACCAGGCAGTGGCAGGTCTCCAACGAGGCCTCCTGCTCTGATCATAGGTGGATCCGCTTCGACATACAGGTCTGTGTGCCATCAATACCACCAAGGCTGAATCCGCGTAACACGGATCGAGCAACCTACACACGCAACCTTGATTGCAAGCTTGCAACTCTAAGTGATCCGACTACTTTTGCGGACTCGACACTGATTGAAGTACATGTAAGCCATCTTACTAACTCAATCATAAACAGCTACCATTCTGCCTGCCCAGAGACCACACCGCGTAGCACGCCTAGGTAAGACAAGCTCTGAATAGAGCCATGAACACATGTGCGGATGAGGACTGGGATAACTATTATGCAGCCAAATCCAGCTACAAAAAATGCATTAGATTCAGGAGCACCACGGGATGGCGAAAATTTTGTGGTAGCATTGAATCTTGTCAGCAAGCTAACAGGGTAAGGAAAGTACTGGCGCAACAGAATACATCTGGGCCCGCTACCATCCGCAAACCTGATAACACACTCACGTCTTCGCCTGAAGAAACTAGATGCGTCCTAGTTAAGACTCACTTCCCCGGATGCGTCTTCGCGCAGGTAATCGACTGGCAAGACGTAATACAAACACCGTCAGACAATGATTGGCTCTATGCTCGCAGGGTGATCACGTTGGAGAAACTCCAATAGGCCATCCGAAGCTTCCATCCTTTTAAGGCAGCTGGTCCTGATGGAGTGTTTCCGGCCTTACTACAGTGGGGGGGAGCCTCAGTCGCAGTAAGACTGGTGCCTCTAATGAGAGCGTGCCTGGCCTTTAGATACGTTCCTAAAGGGTGGAGGGAAGTGAAGATAAGATAAGATAAGATAAGTCTTTATTTGCCTTAAACATGGTATAAAGTGAAAGTAATATTCATCCCAAAGCCAGGTAAGGGTGACTATACAAACGCCAAATCACACCGACCAATTAGCCTGACCTCATTTCTTTTAAAGACTATGGAAAGGCTATGTGATAGGGAACTAAGGGATGGCGCTCTGAAAACCATACCGCTACACGGGAACCAACATGCATACAGCTCAGGTAAGTCAACTGAATCTGCTCTTCATCTAGTGGTTGGCCAGATAGAGGAGGCGATCAATCAGAAAGGCACCTGCCTGGGCACTTTCATAGACATCGAAGGAGCCTTTGATAAAACAAATTTCTCTAGCATCAGCAGCACTCTCTCCAGACATGGAGTAGAACAGGTACTGATGGACTGGATTACAAACATGTTGAGCAAGCGGGTGGTTCGCCTTGAAGGTGAGCAGCAACTGGCCATGATAGCCAGAGGCTGTCCCCAGGGAGGGGTGTTGTCCCCTCTTCTATGGAATCTGGTGATTAACGACCTCATCACCAAACTCAACGCCAACCGCTTTTACACAATAGGCTATGCAGACGACCTCGCCATCCTTGTTTCGGGGAAGGTGACGGGAACAATCTGTAACCTCACTCAGCAGGCACTACGTATTGTAGAAAGATGGTGCAGGGAATTTGACCTATCGGTGAACCCCACTAAAACGGAAGTAGTTATGTTCACCCAAAAACGAACATTAGGCCCTTTCCGCCTACCAAAATTTTTCAATACAGAACTTCAATCAAAACACAAAAAACTTCAATAATTAAAATTACACCACCTGCCAGCTCATCATCTGCAAAATCACTTCACATTCACTTTAACGCTACAAGATCACTATGTCTCAATTTGCTGAGGTATTGTCTGCACAAAAGTGCCTTGAAGAGAACTTCACATGGAAGATGGAAGCACTGGAAGCCCAAATTCAGTGCGCAGGACCTGCCAAGGATACCATGGCAAGGGTGGCTGAGGAGTTCCGGACCTTCAGGGAGCTTATCTTCAGCATGCTCGGTTTACTCCGGACTCAGATTTGTGAGTGTGCTAAGCAAGTTGACGGATTGGAGACTAGGCATAGGAGGAAAGCACTGATTTTTCAAGGTGTTGCCGAAGTTGACAGTGAAGACAGCACCACAGTCATCCTGGATGTTATCACCAATAAGCTGGCCCTCAAGAACTTCTCCGCATCTTCCATAAAGGTCTGTCACAGACTAGGTGCAGCCAATACTGAACGTCACAGGCCCATACTGGTGAGATTTTCCAGCTACGACGACAAATCAGTGGTTTGGAAAGCTAAGACGCGCTTGAAGGGAAAATCTATCTCCGTCAAGGAGTTCTTGACAAGGGTCTGGCAGTCCATCTTTGGGAAGGCGCGTCTTCACTTTGGAATGCGGTCGTGTTGGACTCAGGACGGTGTTATCGTTTTAAAGGCCTTCGACGGAAGTAAACATAAAGTTTCTTCAATGGACGAGCTCAGTCCTCTGCTTGCAAAGTTTCCAAAGGCCCAAGATCCTAAGGTCCAAGGCACAGGAGATAGCCTGCAAAACAGAACATGCCAATAATGGTATCATGTTTTTTTTTTTATATTTACTGGCCAATGATTTGCATGCAATTGATTGAATTACTTACCGTTGTAATTTCTTTTTTATGTACTGAGTAGTCCTTCTATTATTTATTACTTGTAAATAGTTATTTATTCCCCATATAAGTGGGCACACTTTAGAGAATATGTTACCCTCAACTTGTTTTCTTTTCTTCCTTTTCAATTTTAATTCTTGTTTTTATGCAAATGTCAATTATGTCATACGCCAAGTTGAAAAGTCCACAGATTAACTATAACAAAAACAGATTCGAAGTTTGACATATTGATCGGATACGTTCGCGACTTATATATTCATAATTATTTTACTTTTATTCTATCTCGCCTAAAATTAAATGCCGTTATAATTTTTTTGTGTAAACTTAGTTTTTTAACTCGGTATTATTGAAATTTTATTGTGTTTTGTTAGTAGGTTTTTTTTATTTTTTTCCCTGTGTGCTTTTTAATTAGTTTAACCAATGTTTAGATTTAGATGGTGTTGTGAGCTGGCGGGTGGTGCAGAGATGCAAACGTTGTATCATTCGTGTAGTGTTTTTAGCGTTGTATATAATTATATATTTATAGATATTTATTTAATTAAGGTTTATTACTTCTGATAACAAATCTTTTTATTCTGCCAACAATTCTAGTGCCTCTTCCAGCGATGAAAGTTTTTGTTCTCTTACAGACACCCTAGGTGTTCATTTACGCCAAAATTTCAGCCAAAATTCTGGTCGGCTATTTAACGTATGCCACCTCAATGCTCAGAGCATTCCCAGTCACTTCAACGAACTTTACGATACTTTCACCGATAACAACGTTCATGCCGTCCTGATTTCCGAGACGCCAAGTCTCGGAAATCAGGACGGCCTAAAATCCCAAACCTAACCTGCTTTCAACCACTTACCCACTCCCTGGTTTTGTTCTTCTTCGGAATGACCGGATCGGTAATAGAGGGGGTGGTGTAGCCATCTACCTTCGTGGTGATTTCCCTTTTAAAATTCTGGCTTCTTCCTCTCCCGATAAATCTGCAGAGTTTCTTTTCCTCGAGGTTTGTGTCAAAGGAGCTAAAATCGTCCTTGGTGTTGTCTATTGCCCGCCGTCCACTGATTACTTCACTGAATTCGAGTCGGTGCTTGAATCTTTGGGTTCGGAGTATGCACATCATGTCGTTATGGGGGACTTTAACACCAATCTTCTTGCCCACAACTCCCCTCGGTCCCGTAAACTCCTGCATCTCATCGAGTCAGTCATCACAATATAGTACAAGATGATACTTGGCTTGACCTGATCCTCACCTCTAATCCTTCCCTAGTTTCCTTACATGGTCAACATGTTGCTCCTGGTTTTTCCCATCATGACCTTATTTTCCTATCCTATGTCCTTAAACCCCCTAAACCTATACCCGTGTTTCAGTACAGGCGGGCCTTTGCACGTATGAATAATGAGAGGCTTCAACAAGATGCATCCAATATTGACTGGTCACCTCTGGAAGCAGCTGCTTCAGTTGACGAGAAAGTTAGTTTTTTCAACGATGTTGTGGTCAAACTATATGACGCCCATGCACCTGTCAAGAAGATAAAGTTAAAGCGTCCGCCTGCGCCGTGGATGAACACGGGTGTTTGGATGGCAATGCGATGGAGGGACCGCGCGTTTCGGAAATTTCAAAAAGATCGCACGGAGGACCATTGGACCTTCTTTAAGGCTGCTAGGAATCGGTGTAATCAGATGATACGCAACGCTAAACGCCGCCACATCCTAAATAATATCACTTCTTCTTCTCCTGCCGATATTTGGAAGTTCCTTGGAACTTTAGGCATCGGCAAATCGCGACATTCAGACCTTCCTAACACAATTGGTTTAGACGATCTAAATCGCCATTTCTCCACTGTTCCAACTCTAGATAGTCTAACCAAATGTCAAACCCTCGACTACCTTGCTGGTCTGACGCGTCCCAATATCAACCCCTTTGTCTTCACCCCAGTCGACCGAGTCGGGAGAGATCAAAAAGATTATCCTATCCATTAAATCCAAAGCAGTGGGCTGCGATAATATCAGCCGCCATATGATCGTGACGGCTCTGGATCAACTCCTCCCTGCAATCACCCACATAATAAACTTTTCCCTTTACACCGGTGTTTTTCCTCCCCTGTGGTGCAAAGCCCTTGTTCGGCCCCTGCCTAAGATACCCAATACCTCTCTTCCCAGTCACTTCCGCCCAATTTCCATCCTTCCTTTTCTATCTAAAGTGCTCGAGGCCAGTGTTCACAAACAATTCTCTCACTTTATTCACTACAACTCCCTTATCAGTCCATTTCAATCCGGATTCAGGCCCGGGCACAGTACCGTTTCAGCTCCTTAAAGTGACTGACGATATAAGACGGGGTATCGAAGACACTAAGGTTACGGTCTTAGTGTTAATTGACTTTTCCAATGCTTTTAATACCGTCAGACACGAAGTTCTTTTATCCATCCTTTCCTATCTTATGGTCTCTCCGGGGGTATTGGAATGGTTTTCATCTTATCTTCAGGGGCGACAGCAGTCTGTTTATGCTGGAGACTCTTCGTCGAGTTGGTGTGATCTTGCAGCTGGCGTCCCTCAAGGCGGTATATTATCTCCTCTTTTATTCTCCATTTTTATTAACCTCATTACTACCGAGCTTCGGACTGCGTATCATCTTTATGCTGACGATTTGCAGCTTTATTGTCGGGCAAGTGTTGACAACATATCTGATGCGATTGAGGAGCTAAACCGGGATTTAGATGTCGTTAAAAACTGGTCTGATCGATTTGGGGTAGCGGTTAACCCAACCAAGTGCCAGACTATCATAGTAGGGAGCCCCTATAGTATGAGGAAGCTGAATGGCTTAACTGTGCCACCTGTTATCTTCGACAATTCAGTCATCCCGTTTAGCTCCGATGTTAAGAATTTTGGTCTGCATGTCGACAGTTGTCTTGACTGGCGAAAGCAGGTCACGACTGTAAGTCAAAAAGTCACCGGAACGTTGCGGTCGCTCTATCGGTTGAAAAATCTTCTTCCATCACACATAAAGGCAATGCTTGTACAGTCCCTAATATTTCCCATGATTGACTACGGTGATGTGTGTTACTATGACCTGAATGCAGATCTCCTCAATAAACTTGACCGCCTTCTCAACAACTGTATTCGATTCGTTTTCAATCTTCGTAAGTATGACCATGTATCCGCGCACCGACTGCTTTTGAAATGGTTACCCATTCGTCAGCGCAGAGAGTTGAGGGCTCTGTCTATGTTGTTCTCTAGTCTCGACAAACCCACTTCTCCTTCTTACCTGACTTCCCAAATTAAATACTTATGCTCTGCCCATAGTAAAAATCTTCGTTCCACCAACAATCGTCTTCTACGATGTCCTTCGCACCGTTTTGGCTTCATTCATTCTTCTTTCTTTGTCTAGGCGGTCTTTCTTTGGAATGCGCTCCCTCTGAACATCAGGACGGCAACCAGCCGGCTGTCATTTAAAGTGAAGGCACGTGAACATATTCGTCAGAAGTTGGCCGAAGCATCTCAGCGGTGATTTGCTGGAGTCGTTTTCTTCGCTACTGGTCGTTATTTCTCCTGACAAAGTTTATTTTGGTATATTATGTACATATGTATATATCTATCTATGTACTTGTATGTATGCTTGTATTTTATAGTTATTTCCGAGCTATCTATCCCGTACGTTGCACCTGCCATGTTTTGTCTCTGCATCACCCTAAGGTTGACTGGTAGAAAATGCCTCAGGCATTAAGTCCGCCTTTGTACAGTGTAGTTTTTACTTGTGCATAAAGTTTTAATAAATAAATAAACTTCAGTTGGCCAATGAGGTCAAGTACCTTGGGGTAATTCTAGTCAGTAAGTTAAACTGGAGTAGTCACTTGGACAACAAGCTAAACAGGGCCTACATTAGCTTCTGGCAGTGCAGGAGAATGATAGGTAAGAAGTGGGGCCTATGCCCCAAAATTATACTATGGCTGTACACCGCAGTGATCCGCCCCATGATCACCTACGGGGCTGTGGTCTGGTGGCCCCGCACCAAGCTGGTTACGGTCTTCAATAAACTACAACGCATGCAAAGACTAGCCTGCATGGCGACCACGGGCTGCATGAGGACCACTCCGACTGCAGCAATCGAAGCCATGCTGGGTCTACCACCGCTCCACCTGTTCATACAGCAGGAAGCGACGATGGCGGCGGTATGTCTAAATGCATTAAATCTCTGGGGTAAGAGGGATACACAACACACCTTTCTGCTTGAGGGACTATATAATGAGTTCCCTATTACGAAAGCTATTAATGACCGGGTACCCAAACAATTTATCTTTGATAAGAAATACAAAATCAAACTTCACGAGGATCGCCGATGCGAGGGTTTACGCCCCGCAGAGCTGCGCATCTTCACGAATGGATCCAAAACAGGTAGTGGCACAGGTGCTGGAATCTTCTCGAATAACTTCAATATACACATAGCCACACCATTGGGAGTCCATAACACAGTGTTCCAGGCCGAATGCATGGGCATTTCTCTTGCCGCTTCAGCGATCATGGCCAGGAAAGTTAAGGACCACTCGATACGCATACTCTCAGACAGCATGGCTGTTTTGCAAGCGCTAAATAGTCATACAGTTGACTCTGGGCTGATATACGAGTGCCACTAGCGCCTCAACCAAGTGGGTTGCCTCAATAATATAACCATTCAATGGATCAAAGGACACAGCGGTTCGCTAGGTAACGATGCAGCCGATGAACTCACAAGAAGGGGGTCTAGCATGGCGCCAGTGGGACCTGAACCCATCGCGCCACTCCCCTTCGGTTATCTACGCACTCTGGTAAGGAAACGAACCAGGGACCAACATCACAAACTATGGTTAGACCAAAGTGAGTGCAGGCAGGCGAAGGAGGCACTCCCTACTATCGACGGCCGCCTCACGAAACGGGTTCTACAACTAACTAAACAACAGCTGCGTACAGTTACAGCCGCTATAACTGGCCATGGGTCATTTAATAAACAGCTCTTTGTCATAGGAGTCACAGACAGTCCGCTGTGCAGGGCCTGCATGGAGGACGACGAGACAGCAGCTCATGTGCTGTTAAACTGCCCTATGATCGCTACATACAGGGCAAAGTACTTCGGTAACCCAGGTATCCTACGTGAGATTGTCAGTAACACCAAGGCGTTGCTGGCCTTCCTTGAGGAGCTGGGGTGGATCGAATAATCGATTTTCCCACCCGTACGCAAAATACGCGCATTGACGTGGAGTTGCGGACACCAACCCGTATTACCTATTACTGCAATACAATCTCAATCGCTATTAATTAATTATTATATATTATATTCATATTTTATTCTCTAATTCTAAAATTATTATCCATAATTATAAATAGGTTAGTAATATGAGCTTTGTTTCTATATAGAGATATTTCTACGCCATTATATGGCAGGGGTATGCTGGAACCGGAAGGAATATTGTAACATCAATTGTACCATATATCCTTTTTTTTCTGGGTGGGAAATTGTCGAATAACTTCTCCCGCTCTGGGCAGAGCGGGGGAGGGCGTGTCAGACTTTTAATGACTAAAACCTACCCGTGTTCCTTCATTTGCCTGTGTGCCAGGACCACGATATCCCTTTCGGACAAACTCGCAACCCTGGCAGGCATTGTCCCTAATGGACCCCGTCAATTCATCCCAACATCTCCTTGAGGCGCGCGTGGAACACAACACACCGTCCGACTCCCGACACCCAGGGCGTCTCCTGCGGCGACTAGGGGCGTGAGGGCGCGAGCCCTGCCTCTCCCTCACGCGTTCCGCCTCCGCCTTCGCGAGTATTACTGCTTCGCAGAAGGAGGTGACGGCTTCCCATGCACTCTCACTCCAAACCATGACCTGAACCAGGGACACCTCCGCCGCTGATTGCCTCCGTGAGGACACGGCGGTGCTCCGCCCAAGCCGGGCAGACCTCCACCGTATGCTTCACCGTGTTCTCCGGGCGATCCACACAGTGGTGACACCCGGGCGTATCCCCCCGCTTTATATTGAACAGGAACCTCCCGAAACAACCGCGTCCGGTGAGGACCTGCGTCAAGCGGAAGGTCGTGGCGCCTCTCTAGCCACTCCTCAAAGGGGGGACTTATCGCCAAAATTGTGGCGTGCCCAGCGCTGGGTTACGACAATCGTACTCTCCATGGCGCCATGAGATCCCGCCGGAACTCTGTCCGCTGTGCCGTGATTTCTCGCGGCAGCGAAGTTTCGCCCCGACGTGTCGTCTCCTCGCGCCGAGGACTTTTGCCTCCAGATCCCACGGTGGTAGGGCAAGGAGACTCGCCACCTCACGGGAGACCGTGCGGTAACCATAAAATAAACTAACAACAACACATAAACATTTTTGATTTGATTTTGATTTGAAATAATTTACACAAAGTAAAGCGCCTGCATTCAGGGTTTCGCGGATGTCGCGGTCGTTACCAATGGGCCACCACTGCTCATGTTCGCTAATGAAGTCCCCAAAACTGACTTGATAAAGCACACCCTACTTGCTTAACACACTACCAATCACGATCTGAATGATTTTAAAGTATATTAAAGCTCATCCAGTGCTTCAAATGTTCGAAAAAGTTGTCAGCTCAGCAACCTAAATAACGCAATTAATGTTGTTGAACTGCAAAATGAAACCCATTGCTAGAGATAAACTACGATAATATGGCTCGCCCCTCCAAATTACTGTTTCAATGTGTGTAGTCACATCCTAACGAAAGAGTTTGTATGTAGTTGTAAGTACTCGTAATATCTCACTTATTACCAGATTTGTTGGTCAACTAATCATAATTAGCCGATTGCGCAAGACAACGCACGTGTCGTTTTCATAGAGTACTTCAGTGCGGCGCCATACTAATAATAATGACGCCACTAGTCGAGCAACAAATCCGTGATCTGTTTGTGAAGGCCGTCTCAACATGCGTACAAATACTTTCAAACGTTTTGAATTTTGGAGGGGCGGGCCATATTATGGTAGTTAATCTCTACTGATAGTGTGTTAGGTAATTACCCCGCTGGTAAGTGTTTAGTTCGGGACACTAGGAATATGAGAACCAGTCGAAGATTTATGTAGATAACCAGCATTTGTTTTACGTTTATCTAATGCGTTATTTTCCAAATGAATCTTGATTTCAGAACGCAAAAAAACAATAAAATACTGAGTGATGTGATTGTATCTTCGGTGTTAAGTTAGTTAGCGGCAAAGCCAAAAAAGCAGGGTTATGTGTTGGAGGCAATAGGTCGTTATTGTTAAGAAGATGCCGCCGACTGCATGATGGTTTATAGTATTAATTTATATCAATCTTGTTTCCATATTTTTTAACTCTTTTAATGACATTTCATTCATCACAATCGGTTAAGCCGTTTAGTAGTTACGAGGGAACATAGGAACAGACATACATACATACAGGTCAAAAATATAACCTTTCTTTTTTAGCTTTGCCGCAGTCGGGTAAAAAGAGATGGAAACAAGATTTATATACCTGAATTAATACTATAAACAATCTCATACAGTCGGAGGCAATAGCTAAGAAGATGCCTCCGACTGTATTTTGATGCAGATTGCTTATAGTATTAATTTATATAAATCTTGTTTCCATCTTTTTTTTAAGTTCAGTATTTACGCAGTCGGGTTTTTAGATTTTTTAAATTTACTTTTTCTATATTAACATTGAGTTCAGGCTAAAGCATATAAAGCAAAAAACATTTTCCATAAACCAGTTTTTATACCACCGAACTTATTCTTTTTCTTATCCCAAGATCCCGACTCCGAGAATGAAGTTCTAAGAAGTCTCAGCGAAAGTAAAGTTATACATGAGGAATACATCATAATAAACGGGGAGCTTAATATATCCTACCGATCGGATTTCGTGTGTAGTGAAGATACGAAATAGATAGAGACAGAAGGTCGGTTGCATACAATGAGTGAAAAAGCACACACACCAAACCAAACCAAACCAACCAAACCCAAACCAAACCCATATCAAACCCCCCCCCCCCCCATCATCACCATCACTTCAGCAAAAAGACGTCGACTGCTTAAAACAGTCCAAGTGTCGCCGCATGTCTTCTCGCATCCAACGGATTCCCGTATTCTTAAACTATATCTGAAGATCCGTATGTGAAGTGCTGCGATACTTACTTTTAAATGTCACAGCATCATGCTGAGACATTTTAGCCGCGTAAAAGACTTTCTGTTTTTATTTTACTTAATTTTTTTTGTTTTTGTTTTTTTTATGTTTTGAGTGTGTTTTTGTTTAATTTTTGATCTCCTGTGCGAATCCCAATAAATACTTTTTCTTTCTTTTTTAAGTATGTCTATGGTCTGTTCCAAAAATATCTGATGAAATTGTAAGCAAATGGATCAGAAAACGTAGCTGTGGATGCTAATTTGTAGTGTCACTTTCAAACTGAATGCTTTGATTTGATTATTTGAATACTTAAAAAAAAAAACTTCGAAAACCCCAAATTCTAATTTTAAATCACCTTAGAGACATAATAGTACATTGTGATACAAGGGTGGAAAGTAGGTTAACAAGCCCGAGCCGAAGGCAAGGGTTTTTAATGACACGAGTTTGCAATAACCTACACAACCATGTATCACACGACGTTTTTCAATACACTTGTGGGAAATACTAAAAAACAAAATATTCAAAGAATTAATAAAAAAAATCTGAAAATGGCGCGTTTTTGCAACTGGACATATTTTTTTTACATCGAAAACCGCCTATACTGCCTATTCGATTTTTGACAAATGTTGATGTGAAAATAATTAAATTAAAACTGGTAATTAAATATATTAAAGAACCATTTAAAAGACTTTCGAGGATTCAATGCCAAGACGTACGGACTTGGGCACGCCACAATTGTGGCGATAAGTCCCCTTTTTGAGGAGTGGCTGGAGAGGCGCCACGGCGTCCTCACCTTCCGCCTGACGCAAGTCCTCACCGGACATTTCGGGAGGTTCCTGTTTAGGATTAAGCGGGAGGAAACGCCCGGGTGTCACCACTGTGTGGATCGCCCGGAGGACACGGTGGAGCATACGGTGGAGGTCTGCCCAGCTTGGGCGGAGCACCGCCGTGTCCTCACGGAGGCGATCGGTGGCGGCGATCTCTCGCGTCCGGCCCTGGTTCAGGCCATGGTTCGGAGCGAGAGTGCATGGGAGGCCGTCACCTCCTTCTGCGAAGCAGTTATGCTAGCGAAGGACCGGCGGAACGCGTGAGGGTGAGACAAGGTTCGCGCCCTCGCGCCCTTAGTCGCCGCAGGAGACGCCCCGGGCGTCGGGAGTCGCAAACCGATTTCCGGCCACCGTAGGCGCGGGCCTGCGGACGGTGAGCGATGGGTAGCTCGCTGTCCGATAAGGACCAGGCCCGGGTCGACGGCGCGTTGTGTTCCACGCGCGCCTAAAAGAGATGTCAGCACAAACTGACGGGGTCCGTTAGGACCAATGCCTGCAGGGTTGCGAGTTTGTCCGAATGGGATATCGTGGCCCTGGCACACAGGCAACGGAAGGAACACGGGTGGGTTTTAGTCAGTAAAAGTCTGACACGCCCACCCGCTCCGCCCAGAGCGCGAGAAGTTATTTGATGATTGCCCACCCAAAAAAAAAAAAAAACAAGTCACGACCACGTAACAGAAAGATGCCTATGCAAAAGATTTAATTTTCGAATCATAATAATAGCCTTTGAAAGTACGCCATGTTTAACAACTGTATTGAAAAGATGTTTGTCGTTTGACAATAATTGAGGTTCATTTTATAACCTCATCTTTAGGCGATAACTTACGAACAGGTTTTTCAACTACAATGTTAAGTTTGTTTTTGGGATAAATTCGTCCCAACTATGGAACCCGTCATGTTGTCCGACATGCACTTGGCCGGCTTTTACGAGTATTATAAACAATAATTGTTGCAAAAAGTGGTGAGATTAAAGTAGAAACTTTCTTAATACGGATGAATGAGGTACTAATTCCCTTTAATGAGTAATTAAGAATAACAATTAATTTTTACACGAGCAGGGTTTGCTTAAACTTTCATTAATTTCAAATCAATTGTAAAAACCAACACATAACATCACGCCTATAATCCCCGAAGGGTTAGGCAGAGGCGCACTTATAGTACACCCGCATTTCACCAGTTATGTTTAAATCCCATGTAATAGGGGGCGAGCCTATTGCCATCATTCGGGCACAAATCCAGACTCCGGGCTGCTACTGAGAAATTCCTGGTGGAAAAACCCTATAAACACTTTTCCCGACCTGGGAGTCGAACCCCGGACCTCGTGCTCGCCAGTAGATCTAGCGACCACTAGACGAACGAGGCATTCCAAAAACCAAAAAGTTGTAAAAACCAATCATTTTTATAAAGAGTTACCTTGGTGTTTCGTGCCGGCTCTTTTTCATAGGAAATGACCAATTGGAACCGTGCACCTCGCTTCTGACGTTTCTTAAGTGCTCATGTAGGCTTATGTGAAATAAAATATTTTGATATTGACCAGATACTTTGAGAATGAATTATATGTGTGCGTGCATTTTCCGTCGTTGTTAGGAGGCCTTCTGTACCTGTCTGTTTTGTGGCGCGGATTTACGATGTTCTTCAGGAAATGAGACGATCAATGGGGAGCCCCGACACTTTGACATAGTTCTCATTGTGTGACAAGATTAAGTGGAATCATGTTCGGGTTAATGTCAGCAACTTAGATTTTAGTGGCAGCCGCGGTATGTTCAAGTAATTATAACTTAAACGACGTACGGAGGGAGTTTGATAAGGTTTTGAATAAGTTCTGAAGCTGAACAACTTTTTAATACTTTGATTATTTTAAACCTAAATAGGTGTCCTCAATAATTTACGTTATAAGTATCCAAGTCATACCTGGAAATAAAACAATGTTTTAATTCAAATTCGGCTCTTTCTAAATTGGCTCTAATTGGCAAACTGTTGCTAACCTTTCTAGTGTTATGCGAATAAGCGAAATGTTACCAAAGTATTTTCACTTAGATTTCCTTTTGACGAGTAATAATACAAAAATCTGTATCGATTCGAAACTCGAAAGTGTTTATAAAAAAGCCGTCTCACTTATATTTTACGCGGATACGAAATATCGCATTAAAATGTCGTTAGAAGCTATCCCAGTGGGTTATTGATGCAATTTTTTTACCGAGTCCGCAGGTGGTGGGTAGGTACACCCCGTCCTAATGATCATCCGTTGTGCCAACAACTTTAATACGATTTTATGAGCTTTCGTATTTTATTTTGAAGCTCGTCTTTTTTATATTTCTCCATTCAGGCATTCAGTATCAATAAATAATACTTGGTGATCACACTAATATTAAAAAGGCGAAAGTTTGTGAGTTTGTGTATGTTTGTTACTTCTTCACGCTCAAACGGCTGGACCAATTTTTATAAAATGTTGTATGGAGGTAGCTGACACCCTGGATTAAGACATAGGCTACTCTTTATCCCGATATTTCCACGGGATCGAGACTTACGCGGGTGAAACCGCGGGGCGCAGCTAGTTAAAAATAAAGGTTCACTTTGAGCTGTACATAATTAAGAATACAGCATGTACCAGGGAAGAGTGGTCCAATTTTAGGGTGTGGTACAGATCATCACACTGAACAATTTTCTCCATGGGACCAACATCGTAATCGAGAAAAAATGTATGGGATGACTGATAATTTTTTATAAAAGTTTTTATATAATTTTGTATTAAAGTTTTGTGTGGGACAGTTGATAATTTTTTCGCGATAACGATGTTGGTCACATGTAGAAAATTGTTCAGTTTGTACCACAACGGTCAATTTAACCACACCTTCCTGATACACGCCGTTTAAATAATATTAATATTTACACGAAAAGCATTTCATCGATTCAAAAGACATTAACTTGAAATGATATTACAAGGAAATTAAGTAATTAATTCCGTGTAAACTTCATTTGAATTTTGATTGAGCGAGAAAATTGAGTTCACAAACTAAGTTTTTCATTTAAGAAACTCTATTAGGGTTCTTTTAAAACAAGTTTCCAAAATTAAACGAATTTGATTTAGTGAAAACAAAAATAGATAAAGTATTTTAGTATTCTGAAAGGTCAAACTGAGTTTTTCAGTGAAGACGAATTTCGTTTTGTTTATTGTATAAATCATGAATATCTAGAAGGCGTTCATAACACGTGACCTTTCTTTCGGGAAAATTTTATGTATTCGTCTATCGTTTTATGGACAACTAGTTGCTGTCCGCGACTTCGCCCTCATGGCGAGTGACTAAGACGTTAAAAATGATGCCGAAGTAGTGGATCTTTTTACAGGGTGTCTCAAACGCAGTAGTCCAAATGTGAATGGGGCAAAGCGGAGGGGGCCACCTATCATTAAAATAATTAAAAGTTGATATATTCTCAACAGTTCAGAAAATTTATATTAAATATTTTTCTTTTAAATATTGTTCCACTAGCTGTCGAGGACAAGTCCAAGTTACTTCGTCGTCGACTCGACACCGATGTGAACCCCTCCTGCCGTTATCTGGGAAGCCGACAGTGGCGCGTTCCAAGGACCATAAAAACACATGGCCTCGGACTTGTGCAATGCCACCTCGAGTCCTAATTTCCGGATCCTATCGACGATTGTCACGACCCCACGCGTCGCTAGTTCAGCCACCGCCTGGTGCGACCTCCGCTGCGCCAGGATGAGCATGTCGTAAGCGTAAAACGTCAAACCACGCTGACGCCGCTAGGGAGTTCAGCGCGCAGCACCCAGTCGTACCCGATGTCCCACAGATGCGGCCCCAGCACCGATCCCTATGGGACACCGCACGACATCTCTCGCCGGATCCACTCTCCTTGGTGACCGGGGTAGATGACGGCCCTTTCCGTCAAAAAGGCCTCGACCAGACAGAGGTAGGTCATTGTTGCAACTTCAGGGCAGGGTATTGAAGGCATTGGTGATGTCAAGAGATACTGCCAAGACGACCCCACCCCGGGTCACAGCATCCCCCGTCGTGAGGGCTTGAACGCGCATGATACTCCACCGTAAAGCGCTTCTTGCGGAAACCAAACAAGCTCTCCGCCAATTCCGGCCCTACGCGCACCAGCCTCCCGACAAGGAGGTCTGCAATTACTCTTATAACAATATACAGTCATAAGTCTCACGTCATCGTTTTGGTTTAGGCTGCATTTTGTTAGACAGTCAATCGCGAAGCTATTTTATTTGTGAATAAGGACAGCTTTCTTTACTTTATGTGTTGGTAATGTTGCTGGCATTATAATTATTTGTGCATCTATGTGGTATCGCATTATAAGGTGTGTGTTCTAAGACTACATAAAAAAAAAAACACTGAAGCTAGCATATAGAGATAAAGAAAAAGGAAAGAAAGAATAACCTTTATTTGGACACATATGACAAAATGAAAATAATGTTTTAATGACAATAGTATGTGTGCCTCACGGCTGCACCGAAAAGGTTATTTTCAGCATTAATGCCAGACAGATGCTGTCTGACGCTGGTTTTCTAATGAACCTTTAGGGACAAGTGATAAGTTAGGTAAAGGTGTAATCACGAGCATAATTAATATAGTTGTCCACGACTGAAATTTGTTTTCAGCATTTTTGTTAAGGGGCCGTGCACGATATCGGCTCATTTTGATCAATTTTGTTCATTGGTTGTGACAAAGGAAAAAGAATTTAAACAAAATTATTTGTGATTTGAAATGTCGAGTTCTTTGTTTTGCATGTGGTGGAAAGAGTTTTTTCAAATAGATTAAGTATTCATGGAAAACCACTAATATTCGCAACAAGTTTTCCAAAAAATGACGCGAGACTGACGTTTGATCATCTTTTTACAAGACACATCTTTTGATTTCAAAAATTAAAAATATAATCAACATTATTATATGGTCTATGTATATAATTCGTCGACCGTAGGTTCAATTGAGGTAAGGGACAAAATACGATTTTTCAGGAGAGGCCGACAAAGTTTTTTTTCTGACTAAATCGCCCATAACTTTTTTTGTTATTAACGTTTTTCGGGTCTGATTTCACACATAATCTTGTATTTTAGTGCTCTATCTACGTGTGTAACATTTATTTAAATAAGTTAGCTATTTAAGAAAATAGATGTCCCTTACAACAACGTATTTTGTTAGTAATGTCCCTTACTGACCAAGTATCTTGTAGTCCCGTCCCTTACATTAAATTGACCTCTACGTTGGATCCAATCTATTAATGAAAAAAAAAGTGTAATGGACTTGTTGAAAAAACTTATGAAAAAAATACAGTGTAAAGAGATTTTTGACAAAAAATGAAGTACACACTTTTGACGTACGGATATCTAAAATTTATGAAATCGTTTTAAGAAATCATTTAAGAGACATGAAAATGTATTAGAACCGTGTGTGTGCTTTTTGTGTGTCGCTTACATGCAATGTTTGTACATTGTAATAGCCAATTTGTATTAGTTTGAATAAAACAATTTTTATTTTATTTAAGATGTTTATTATAATCAAATTATTAAAAAAAAATGGTAACAATTTTGCCTATACTTACTTTGACTTCTTATTCAAATAAAAGAGTAGCTGCAAATAATCATAATAGAGCCTATAAGGCATTGTTAATCAAATTAAAATAAACAATTTTACTTCTACCCCTTAATCAGCCTTCAACATGAGATCAATGTTTAATCATTATAAACATTAAAAAAATATATATTAATAAAATTGAGATCAATAAACGTTTCAGAATTAGACGCTTTTTTCATCAACATTATCTTCTTCGTCTGTTTGATTCAAATTGTCAATCACTTTAGCGAAATATGGTAGCTTCAAATAATCTTGATGAAATCTACTGGGCATAGCATTCACACACAATTTTTTTAAATCTTTGTATTTTGCGAACGATATTGGCAGCCTGGTGTTATACAAAGGTCTTAGCTCTATGCAATTATTGTCCACTGTTATATCAGGCGAGTCTGCTAGTTGTGACGGCACACTAATAGATGTTTTACTCTTAACCTTACCCTTTCCCGTCCCTTTTCCTTTTCCCTTCCCACTTTTCGTTTTACGTTCTGGATTACTCCCTATCTTTTTGGCTGCCAATTCTCCATTTATTTTGATGACATAAACAACCGCTTCCTCCTTCATAGAGTGTTTAGTCCAAATGTTTTTAAGGTCTTTTTTCTTTAACGTAGCTATTCTAATTTTCGTAACTTGCAAGTCCTTCGTCTTTTGTGGAAACAGTTTTTCTGTAACGGGGTCCCAGTCAATGAAATCCTTGTGCTCCATAACGGTTACGACGTAGGGACGAGGATTCTTTCTAGCAGATTCCATGTAACTAGGCCATTGCGTGTAACTCCAAACAGTCAATTTTCGCACTTCTCGTTCAATAACAGAGTGCATGCTGTCAACTGGCATGTAACTATGACCGGTCAATAAGAAGTTAATCTGAATCGTTTCGACATTCTCACACAAGAAGTGCCTGGTTGATTCCAGTCTTCAGTTACGTCATAAGAAGTGCCAGGTCGATTCCAAGATTCGGTTTTGTTGTGAGAACTATCATCTGACTTGACATTTTCGCTGAAAGTATTATCAGCGAAAGACTGTGAGCTATGACACTTCAAGGCTGGATCTTGCAAGTTACAAATATTAGCGTCTATGCAAATGTCTGAAGTTATACCGGGAGCGGTGCTGAATTCAATTTTTGTGCCAGATACGTCTGATATTGCATCTTTTTGCAAGTTTGAAGACGAAGTATCAATAGTGATGGTACCAGCCGCGTAGTTGGTAGCACTTGATACTTCCAAAGCAGCTATATTATTTGGTTGAGAAACATCTGACGTGTTTGGTAAGTACGAAGTCTCAGTTTTAGCATGAGTGAGATTCAAATCATGAGAGGGATTGCAGAGAAGATTGCTAGTAGTTTTGACATCTTTAACATTACATAAATTGAAATATATAGCCTCTTTTTCTGGTTCGTAGTGATCTACAGTTATGGTGGGTTGTATGGACTGTTTAGATAAATACAGATTATTGTTAAGAATATCTACTTTCTCATCAGAAAGAATAGTTATTTTAGGTCGCTTTTTAAATGGCTCTTGTGTTTGTTCACGACAAATGTAGCTGTCTATTTGATCGAGTCCAGGTACGTGAAAGTTTGTGCGTGTATCCGACGAATTATTGAAAAATGAATGAGTCAATTCCAAAGAAACTGTCGATGTGTTAATTATATCACTAGTGTCACTACTGCTATACACCACTATGTTTTTTTTGCCTTTTTCTTGGACAGGAGATTGGTTTGATGAGTTGAAGGCATTGGATTCGGTTTTTCCAAACAAATATAACCTGAAAATGATACAGCAACAAATTAGAAAATTGCTAGTATTAGTGACGGTTATATCAATATTATTAGCTGAAAATGTAAGTACAATTAAGTAAGTAAACACTTTAATGTACAGAATATAAGGAAAAACAGACAAGTTGCAAACAGAGAAATACAAGTGCAAAGGTTAAATGTTTACTTTTTATTAAATTATACTTACTTTCGTTCTCTGGCTGATAATGAAGTTTCGTCATTTCTAGAGTTGTCAATGTCACTGTCCTCAATTGTGTCATTTATACTCTCCGAAAATTCAGAGCTTACTGTTGACTCGGACCTACAAAGCACACAATAAAAGTTAAAATCATTTTTGATAACTACCCTATATCCTTCCCCATTCAGACTTAGTTCGTATTCAGGAACGAAAATTTAATAACAATTATAACTCACATGCAAACTTTTTGGAAAAAGAACAAGGCGTAGAGCGAGGACGTAACGGCGCGCGAGCGCTTTCAAACATTAAGTTCTAGTTATCATTTAGATACGTCATTCTCAAACAAAAAAAACACGTTACTACTGTTCCAATCAAGTTTTCTCTAGAACCTATAATCGCAAAGTTTAATTTATTTTTACATCGTGTAAGCAAACAGGCAAATTTGAATCGCGACATATTCGCCAAAAATGTAAACAAATATGAGTTTATGGAAAGATAACTTTAAACCCTACACAATAAAGTTCAGTTCACGTTACAACTTCAAACATTTTTATAACTTTTTCAACAGTGCTAGTCACTCTGGAATCAACTTAGTTCCCATTAAAATAAAGTTGATATTTGTTTAACTTGAAATAACGTAATTTGAATAAGATACTTTGCGAAACTTACTTTTTATTCATCGGAGGTGTTGATTTCACCTTAGCAGGTGTGGTCTCATCTTCTTTCTCCTCATCCTCATCTTTTGATCTGAAATATTACAATATTAGTTGTAAACAGTGTTATCAATGTAAACATTTGGCAGCGCATTTGAGTACCTACCTAGTAAATATTTTTTGTCCACTATTAGACAATAATTAGGTAACATTGAATAGTTTTATATTATGATTCTTATATTACTATCATACAAGAATCGATATCTATTAAAATAAACGAACAAAATTAGCAATAGGCATAGGCAAACACACAGACAGCTTAGAACATGTAACAATGATTGTAGTATAACAAAATGTATGTACTTACTGTGTTATCTTATTCACTAATTGCAGTAATTTCTGTCTGCGTCGAAGCAATTGGTTTAAATGGTTTTGTTTTTCCATTTTTACCACATTGTTTTTGTCAAAAACCGTGCACAATCCCGACCAAACGACAGATGAACTCCCACTGATAGCGACTTTTTTGATGCCCGCGCGCTGCTTTCGCATTGGTATCATCCTCTCTTTCGCACACAGAAAGACGTTGTGAGATAGAAAAGGATGGTAATAGTGCAAGTACGTGGTATCTTGTGTTATGAAGTTAGAAATGTGTGTAAATAAAGGTAACAGGGATAAATATTCATTACTTCTCACGAGCAAATTGGTGTAACGGACACCAAACCTAAATATAATTCGATTCAAATAGGTGTAACGTTGACACTGCTTAAAGTATGACAATGCAAATTGGGGTAAGGGACAACTATGTCAAAACTCGTGCAATCCATTTAAAGTATGGATGATATTTATTTTTTGAGATAACAAAGACATTAGTGTAAGGCCAGTTTTATTATTTTTTCTTCAAAAATAAACCATGTAATGGTAATTCGTTGATTGGGAAGACCCTTACCTTATTTGAAATAGATTGGCGGCGATAATTACACCATTTCAAGTTCCTATATTGCATAGTTTTTCAGATACATTATTATAATGGGGCCGATTCGAAATTTGGATCCAAAAATCATTAGGGTAAGGGACATTTTTCTTAAGATAGAATTTTTTCATATTCACCATTCGATAGAGCGAAAAATTCTGAACAAAACTGTATACTCAACTCATTTTGGGTATTTTGTCCCTTACCTCAATTGAACCTACGGTCGACGATATAATGTTGAAAAAACCTTCTTTTTTTTTAAAACCCAGTCATTCATTTAGTTTTTCCTATTATTTATCAAGACATTTAAAAATCACATACTGGGCTTCAGCTATCTTTGAGATGAAAAAAAATATATTTTATGTTTATACAATATCTTCATTAAGTAAATCAAAGGCGCAATATACTATATTTTCGAGAGCACAAAAGTGATGAAACTATTAACAGGTGCTGTGACTGACACGAATGGTTTACCACCACGAAAACTGTACTCCACAGACTTAATGTTTCAATTATTTCAAGCTTTTTCACAATTAGATAAGAAATTGACGAAAAAGGGTTTTTTTCGTGCACGGAGCCTTAAAATTATGCGAATAACGTTCCTGAAATATCAGTAAGAGATAAAATTCCATATTATTTAATGTGACATCGTGTTACACAAACATTTGTCCAAAATAGGCATTAAAATGTATGCACATCGTTTGCATAATTAGGTTATTATTACCAACCTATTCGCTGTCACGAACAACGGGAATGGGTCGTATCATTATTTCAGTGGATAGTTCCAAATATACATATATCTCTCTATTTCGCCAGTTGTAAATAGCCCAACGTGATATTAAATAAATTAGCTTCAATGAAACGATTCCAATTAGCCCTAAAATGGCGGTGTTGGCTACCGAAATAGGTTTATACAGTAGGCATAATTATAATACCGACCAAGCTAATTGTTAATGGCAACGATTTGCTTGTTCACCAAATAAACTTAAATTAGAGTATTTCTATCGTTTTCTAACGTGTCTGAGGTGTCAAACTTGGTAATGTCTTGAAGTTCAGCGTGTTTTTAAAGATTTTATGGAAATAATATTTGACTTTGACAACTCGTATATTACCTCTGCCTCATTCTTGTATAATGAGTGAAAAAGATAGTCAAAAAACCGGCCAAGTGCGTGTCGGATCACGCACAATGAAGGGTTCCGGAGTTGGGATGAATTTATCCCAAAAACAAACTTAACATTGTAGTTGAAAAACATGTTCTCCCATACATCGATATAGTTACGTCAAATTTAAGTTGGTCGACTATTACTCGTTAACTTGTAAGGTCTACTTAGCTGTGATAGTTTTCCTTTAAATTTCGTTATACGAGTATATACTACTGCCATGATTTTTTTCACATATCAATCAAGTCAACCATTTAGCTGGCAGGGGGCACTTGACTCTAACAAAATTTTACACTTTAAAGCTTAATACTCGTATTACGCAGACTGATCCCTGAATCGAAAAATGTTTTTCACAGACTTACAATATTTTTAAACGGCCTATCCAACGGTATCATGGGATAGACGAGAGAAAAAACATCATCCCCACTTTAAGTGTAAGGGATGTTACACTAAAAAAAAAAAAATTTCAAGATTTTAATTTTACGACTGTGTTGGCGTAATAAATATGTACACCCATGCCCAATTACAGCTTTCTAGTACTAAGAGTCTCTGAGCTAAGCCGGGGACAGACGGACGGACGGACGGACAGACAGACAGACGGACATGGCGAAACTATAAGGGTTCCTTGTTGACTACGAAACCCTAAAAAGCAGCTGCATACCAGTATTTTACATGAAGCGACTGCCTATTGGACCTCCACAACCCAGTAACTGGATAATACGATACCCCTTGGTAAGACTGGTTGTCAGACTTTCGGGCTTCTGTCGACCCGTAACGACTGTCAAAAATCCACGAATGACAGCCGACACCAACGGCTTACCGTGCTTTCTGAGGCATGGAATTTAAAGATGCTCACCCATCCACGGACCAACCGCGGCAGGCGTAGCATAACCTGGTGGATAGACCCGTGCGGCTGTTGTTACTTAGCCACGAGCTCCTAGAGAGAGAGAGAGAGAGAAAGATAGTAACAGCCGAAATTATGTTTAGTTGGTGCGCAATCGGTCCCATTGTTGTTTAATAATAAAGTAGACTATAGCTGGTGCCCGCGGCTTCGCCCGCGTATGCTTTTTCTAAAATAAAATTAAACACACGAGTGGTCCATAAGGGTTCCGTTTTTTAATTCGGACATAAGGAACCCTACAAAACATAAGCTAGATGTAGTCGACGTTTGAAACGGCGATAGCTACGCCCCCTGCCTACATCTCTTACACATTTCTATGAACCATCGCACACTACAGGCGGGTCGCATCGCGCTTTTTGTACTGACATGCGATCCGCTGCATCTGCGTCCCAATGTGGCTGTAATCTGCGCTTGGCCTAAGGCGCTGACAAGAGGCAAATGATAAAAGAAGGCTTGTCTTAAACAAAAAAAAAAAAGCCAAATCTATAAAATATAGTTTGTGGTAGCGGAAAAAATATATATTATTCTTGAACATATTTCTCAGAAGTTGTTTGTTACTAAAACACATTTAGAAGAAAAAAACTCGACACAAATTAAGGATAAACTAACCTTTTACCTTGAGTTTCAAACCAAAATATCTGTATTAAATATCAACGTACGGTTGGTATTTAATTAATAACAAGAACGTCTTTTATGAATGCAGAACTTGGTTGTTTTTTGTTTTCTATTACTTAACTCATTATGAGTAAATGGATAATGCTTCATATTTTGCAATCAATTGTAAGAGAAAAGAAAAAGAAGCGTGATGACACAACGTCATCGCGCTTCTTTTTCTTTTGTATGCAGTCTGACAGTGACCGTGCTTTAGCTGTTGTCAGCGTCTTAAGCATACACAAATTGTCTTCTTCTTTTCTTGTAACTGTTGGCACGATTAACCCGGCGCCAATGACGCTGGGTCATATTGACCCGAGGTGATTTCAAACGGCCATATTTTGTATTTTACGTGCGTTGTGGTTTAAAACGTTCTAGTAGCTGAAGATACAGCACCTCTCCACCCGCACCGCTAGTGAACTCAGTGCAACGTCGCCTGTGCAGCTAGATACACGTGCGTCAAGAAAAAACGGGTAAATATGACCCAACGTCATCAGTGGCGTACTGTTTTCGTGACATATTTTTATTTGTATTTTATGTGTTTATTTGTTCATTTTCTTATTTGCTTTTAGGAATTTGGCAAATATGTCTTTCCCAAATCGCTCTGAAAGAATATTAGAGATCTTAGAGGAATCGGACTCCAACAGTGCAGGAACGAAGAACCCGAGTAAATTTGCCTCGGCAATTGCGCAAAAGAATCATAGATTTCGCGGGGGTGCCCTCTGAAGAGGCTCCCCAGAAGGTTCCTGGTGCTCGTAGGAGATTTCAGGTGTGTCTTTCAAAAAAGGATAAGAAAACTAACCACACTTGCAATGCTTGCCAGATATACATATGCCCTGATCATTACATCCTATACTGCGAAAATTGTAGCAGTTCCATGGCTAAGTATGAGGAAACTGAATACTGATTATAAGTTTAATTGAAGTTCCTAAGTGCGTATGATCTCTCTATTAATAAATAAGATTTTTGTTTTGTTATTTTAGTAAGTTTTCTATATGAAAATTTTAACAATTACTCAAGTTGTGTTTTCAAAGTTGATTTTTCATGTGTTCTGAAAAAAGTTAATAAAAGATGATTTCATGAATATATTGGCATTTTTGTTATTTTATCCAGTAAATAATAACACAAACTAATACTTGAATCATTAAAATAGGCTGATAACATTACATAACATTTTGAAAAATGCTGGTAAACTTCGGGTCACCATGACCCGGTGTCATAGTCCGCGTTATTATTTTCACGTCATTGGCGCCGGGTTAAATAATAAAATAAAGTAGCCTAAGTTACTCTTTATAACATCAGCTATCTGCGATTGAAAGTCTCTTCGGTCCAGCCATTTCGGAGATTAGCCGGAATAAACAGATGGACAGAATTTAAAAAAAAATGTTATAAGTTCCTTTTATACTTTCTTATGCATTTAAGAAAAAAGCTGTTATTTTGACATTACAAACAGATACTTATATTTATTTGTATGTACGTATGGATGAAATTTAATTCTCGTGTTTGTGTCATCCAAGTAAGTCTTGTTTACACAGACACCTTGTTTATATACTGATTGGGCCTCTACAGAGATAATTACAGTCTCCGTTTTCATAACAAAATTTGGCCTTAATGAAGCATCTAATAACATAGGTCTACATAAAATCAAAGGTTCTTATTACTAATTAGAAGCTTAGCAAATTAAGCGGTGAAATGAAGCCGTTTGTTTTATGTTTAGGTATTTCACTAACAAACTCTCTCAAAGTGATCTTATAAAGTGTGCACGAGATCAAGACTATTAGGTGGGCTCTTAACGATCAATTATATTGCACAACTAGCTGCTGCCCACACACACGGCTTTCCCCGCCTTGTTTTTCTTAATATAAAATAAAAGTAGCCTAACCCAGATAGCAATTTAAACTTGCATCTGAGTTGCAGCAAGTTTGATGTACCGTGTGAAGGTTTGATCCAAGTTTGCCATGGCAAGTATATACACTTGCGGCAAGTTTGAATTAATCTAGGTTTACTAGTTTCCCAACAACAAACTTGCATAATGTCTGTTTCTTTATAGTTTAGGCAACTTTGACATTTCAAACTTGCACGATGTCTGTTTCTGCAAAATATGCAAACTGGCGCGGACCTCATCACAATAAATGATACCACGTATACCACCGGTATATATAATACTTTGACCATACACAAAATTTGAATGAAATCCATTCGGAGACATTCCATTGTCGTTTCTACCAGCCAAAAAATGACATCTGAAAAAGCAAAGTACGCGCGTCCCGCACGCACAACACAACAGAAGCACCTAAGTAGTCCACTCGTTATAGTAACACTAGCTGCGCCCCGCGGTTTCACCCGCGTAAGTCTCGATTCCATGTGAATATCGGGATAAAAAGTCGCCTATGTCTTAATCCAGGGTGTCAGCTACCTCCATACAAAATTTTACCAAAATTGGTCCAGCCGTTTGAGCGTGAAGAAGTAAGAAATATACACACACACACACACTCACAAACTTTTGCCTTTATAATATGAGTGTGATTACTCTTTGAATCCACTGGGGTACCTACTGCACAGACTCTAATCGTACAATTTTATTACAAATGGAAAGCCATAATGGCGTCGAGTCAAAATAAAACATGTCTGAACTTGAAGAACGCGATCGAGATCGATGCATCAATCAGTGTCACCAATGAGATTGACAACGTCACACTTATTAGCCAATCATAGCGCGCTGCCCTCATACAGTGCGCGCGGCGACCAATCATGTTTTTTTGTCCCACCTCTTACCCCAACGCAAGCTTGTACCAACCTTAAAATAAGTTTGTTATTTTCATCTTTGAAATATAGCGCAAAATGCAAGACTGCTACAAATTTACTATAAACTTCAATCATCATGCTTAAATTAACAAGCTTGCAGCAATATTGCCATAAACTTATTTTATCATATTTGAGGTGACAATTTTAATTTATTTTGCTGCAAACTTGATTTTTATTTGAATTTAAATTGTCACCTCAAATATGATAAAATAATATATAGAACTGACACCTTATTTTTTTTTTTAAGATATTACGATTTTGCGCAATGTTTTTGATCGTTTAGGGTTAATATTAAAGATTGCGCGATGATTGAACAAAAGTTTGAGCGAGTTTAATTTTGATTGCACTATATTTTAATTTCGCCGTATAGGATAAGTATTGCGTAGGTCTTGTTCAACCGAAAATAAATATTGCGTGAAAATAATATATCTTTTGAGTGCAAGGGCTGATTCAATCTTAAAGCGCAATACAAATATTGCGCACATTTATTGTACATGTAGAGGCCGCCTTAGCAGATGAAGCTTTTCATGTTCCTTTGTAGTAAACTGTGCGAGTTCCTAAAACGCTAATTAATTTGATATTGTTTCTTGTAGAATCTTGCTAAAGTTAATGAGTAGCTACAAGTTAAAATGTCTGTTTACAGAATATAAAAGTCAAACTAATTTATACATTTGACTCAAGTTTGTCAGGATATTTTTTTTGGAATTTCGAGTCCTATTTAACGAAAGTACCAATTACTAATGTCACAAAAATATAGGTATTTTATATATTTTATTTGCTCTGCTACTCTTATACTTTCCCTGAGTTTGCTTCGGCCTTTCTTCTCAGAGTAGTCAGTTATGAAACGCCGACCTCATCTAGTTTTTGAAATATTATTGCTGTGTAAAAGTGTTTGTAAGTACAAACCTACTTACAGAAATAAAATCATTTATCATATTCGGAAATGTCAGGAAAATGTTTAAGAGAGTACAAAGAATATAAACACCATATAGTTGAAGTATGTTTACTTCAACTCAGGGTGTTTACTCCACGAGCAGCGTTCAATTAATGTCTTTCTTTTTTTATACTGCTTCTCGCAGGTCAGCCTACGAGGTTGTCGTCTGCTTAACCGGGCTTGCCTCTGGGTGCCTCAATAAATCTAGGCCTCCAGCCAGGGCATAAACTTATAAACTAAGCGACTATACGCTAAGGGCATCCCCTGTGGGGTACGGACCTCGGCTTAGGGTGTCGCTGGGGGAGGACAGCAAGGGACAGGCTGGATCGGATTAGTCTTATACACGGTGTCAATATCTATATTTATCTAGTTTCCAATCGCACCTATGCTGGAAGATTTCTTTAGAAACAAGCATCACCTTTGTACGTACTTTTCTGTTATTTTCTTCTTGTCTTTTTATTTTATGTGTTTATAAATGGTTACATAAAACAGCGAAATTATATATATATGAAAGAGTGGAGGGCTCGGGGATCTCAAATGATAACGATCATACATCTTGTAAACACTTTTTATCACTTCCCAACCAATAATGATTCACGCAACTTAATTTTAAAACGAGATGCACACAGTTCAAAATACAATTCAATACTTCGGGATCAGGGTTTTTTTTTTAGGTATGGCATCTCTTAGTTGACCTTGAATACAAAAACTATGCTGCATTAAGTATTGGTACGCAACTACGAGTAGAAGGGACTATAGTACGGAAAATATAGTAAAATTTAAAAACCATCTAATGAGTCTTACGTTTTCAGAACTATATGACACAGATGATCCAAACGTAGCGTATAATCATTTCATTGAAAATTTCAAGCTATTATACGATCTGTGTTTTCCATTAAAAGTGGTGAAAATAAATACAATACGAAGAACTAAGTGGTTGTCAAAAGGGATCAAACTATGCAGTAAAAAGAAAAGGAAACTTCTATGGCAGTTTAGACTTAATCGTAGTAATATCAATAAAACCATATTATATAATTATTCTAAAATATACAAAAAAACTATTCACTTAACACAAAAAGCACAAAACATTTACAATATAAGAACATCTAAAAATAAATCTAAAACTGCGTGGCAAATTATCAATCGTGCAAAATATAACGTACCTAAATCTAACATAAATAAAATTAAAATGGGTGGCTGTGTCATATCACATCACAAGACTATTGCAGAAGCATTTAATGATTTTTATTGATATAATACAGCCAAAACTGGCAGTCGACTGCAGACCTGGAGCGTGTTCATTGGATTTCAATAACAAGACTATGTTTATGGCCCCTAGTATACCAGACGATATTAAAAAGATTATAATGTCCTTAAACAATACAAGAAGTGTAGGATATGACGGTATTGCTACTTACATACTAAAACATGTTGCGGATGAGATCTGCGGTCACTTGAGTCATGTCATCAATCTCAGCATGAGCGCAGGCGTTTACCCTGATGCTCTAAAAGTTTCTATCGTCAAGCCACTATTTAAGAAAGCAGATAGGGAGTTAATGGAGAACTATCGGCCTATATCACTAATTCCTATAATTTCTAAAATATTTGAGAAATACATTTACAAGGAACTAAATTAATTTATAGAAAGACATAAGATTATATACGAGGAACAGAAAGGATTTCGAATAGGTAAAACTATTGATATGGCCATTTATGATTTTTTATATAATGTTACATTTAACGTGGATAAGAGGAAACCCGTCTGTGGCGTATTTTGTGACATGACGCAAGCCTTTGACTATGTGCATTATGGTACACTCTTAAATAAACTTGAGGCATATGGAATTAGAGGAAATGTCAACAATCTAATTAAATCTTACTTACTTAACAGAACTCAAATAACAAACATAAACCACATTAATATGAAAAGTAAACAAACATTAACACAGGGGAGTGTTCTAGGGCCCCCTTTATTTATATTATATATTAATGATCTACCGAAAGGCATCCCTCAACCTCTGACACTATTTGCCGATGATAGCACCATAACGATACCGTGTAAAAGTGTTGATACTTATGAAAGGGACATAAATGATTCTATAAATATAATGGTAAAATGGCTAGATGACAATAACTTAAAAATTAACCTGACAAAAACTAAATTAGTACATTTTAGTCAACGGATAGATATTAAGAGTAATTTAAATATACACTACAATGACCAGCCTATAGAAGAGGTAGAAACAACAAAAATTTTAGGGCTGCACATTGACAAAAAACTGAATTGGAAAACCCATATCGAAATCTTGTGCAAGAAAATCAGTAATTCTGCCTATGCCCTGCACACATTGTCGTCAATATTAAGTGTGGGTACTATGGTTTAACAGAATCTCATCTACGCTTTGGTGTAATTTTTTGGGGCAACTCAACAGAAAAAGATACGGTGTTCAAGGCTCAAAAGAGATGCGTTCGTTCAATATTTAAAATGAAACCTACTGATAGTTGCGTGCCTTACTTTAAAAAATATACTACTTTGCCATGTCTGTACATTTTACGAGTAGGAGTAGCTGTTTTTGTCAAATCAAATCCATATCGATTTAAAAGATTAGATGAAGTAGTCTCACGTAATAGGCGCGACAACAGCAGGATATGCTCTCATACTGCGAGAACAACCCTCATGCGCAAAAGTGTCTTCTGTATGGCTCCTATCATATTTAATAAATTACCGAAAAGTTGGAAAGAACTGCCCTTGTCACTTTTCAAAAATAAGCTTAGAATTTTTTTAGTTAGTAAAGTGTATTACAATATTATAGATTTTTTAAATGAAAAGGACTTTTGTCTTCCGACTTCTAATTTACATAGATAAGAGTAACGATTTAATAATGTGAATCTTAAATTAATTGGCTTTTGCACGATTCTATTTGACTGCATAATAATGAATATTTTGGACATAATTTAATCTATTTTGACTATAGTATACTTGTGCTATAATATCCGGACATCAAATATTATTATTTATTTGTTTTGTATTTTGTAATAAAATTTAGAATGACTTTATGTAAAATGAATGAAATGTTTCTTTTTATAAACTTACAAATTTTTTACGCCGTTATTGGCAAAACATGGACGTACACAAAATCTATTAACTCAATACCTTGCATGTCTGATTAAGTCAGTTTATGTAAACGCATGTTTGACAAATAAATTATCTTTTTTTATCTTTTGAGAGGTCGTGACTACTGAAATGAAATGAAATGAAATCGTTTATTCTGTAAATAGGATATCGGAATCACTTTTACACGTCATATTAAAAAGTAAAAAATAAGCTAGATGTAGTCGACATTTCCTATCTGACTACCCGTGAAAAGAAATGGCGAAACAAACTCAGGGGTCAAAGTCTCTTTTAAAGTCCAGACATAATCTTGGTCAGATCATGTGAGGACCATGTAGATCTGTGTCTGAAATGGTCTTTTGAGGAAAGAACCACACAATTTTGAGTGGACCTGTCCAATCAGTGCAAGCATTTGTCGTAATCGTGCAGCTCGACTCAAGACTTAAGGAGCTCAACGACTCGACGAACAATACCAAAGAAAGTACATTTGGGTAGGCCTCATAAAGTGCTCAAAATGCCAGACCACCATTAAAACTGAGAAAAAGCATAAAATAATAGGAAAATATTTAAAGAAAAAAAAAATGACCCACATAGTGCTCACATTCACAATAAATTAAAGCAGTAAATATAATACTTTTCAAAGTAAACATTAATGTAATATTGTATATAATATTCTGCAATGTCAATATTTATATAAAATCATGCATAATAACATTAAATGTCAAGTTTTCCAGTTTGATCACAAGGCTTGCAGAGCGAGCAGCTCAATGCCAAGCTTTTTTGTCTTCTAAATAATCAGAAATTTTATAGTACCCTTTTTTACAAAGTTTGGTTTTAATACAGCTTTTAAATCGTTTAATGGGTTTCTTTGAATTTTTCACGAAGTGAATCTCTTGGACCTAGATTGTAAATGGCTCGAACAGCCCTTTTCTGTAAAACAAAGATAGTATTAATGTCCGCACAGGTTCCCCAGAGAAGAATCCCATATGACATAAGACTATGAAAATAACTAAAATAAACAATTCTCGCAGTATCTACATCAGTTATCTGTCGAAGTTTTGTAACAGCATAGGCGGCTGAACTAAGCCTTCCTGACAATTTTTCTACGTGTGGGCCCCATTGTAATTTACCGTCAATAGTTATCCCAAGAAAAACTGTCGACTCAACAGGGTCCAACTCTATTCCATTAAGTTGAACATTGGTAGTTAGCTGCCTGACATTTGGCATTGAAAATTTAATGAGCTTAGTCTTTTTTTCGTTCAAGAGAAGATTATTTACATTAAACCAATGGACAACCTTAGAGTGTGCATCGTTACCATGTTCAAAATTGACTAGCTGACGTTTGATTTTAAAAATGAGGGAAGTATCATCTGCGAATAATACAATCTTGTGATTATCCCTTATGTGATAAGGTAAGTCATTTATATAAATTAGAAACAAGAAAGGACCTAGAATTGAACCCTGCGGAACTCCCATAGTGACCGCAGATCCTGCAGATCTCTTGCTATTAACATCAACCCTCTGAATTCTGTTGTTCAGATAAGAAGTCAGAAGGTCGAGAGCACTGTCCCTCATACCATAGTGGTGCAGTTTTCGGATGAGTGTATCATGATGAACGCAATCGAAGGCCTTAGACAAGTCGCAGAAAATGCCAAGAGCATCCTGCGACTCCTCCCAGGCCTCGAATATGCTCTTCTTTAATTCCACGCCCGCGTCTGTAGTTGAACGACCCTTTGTAAAACCAAACTGTTTCAGATGAAGTAAATTATTTGTATTGAAATGTCCTAACATTTGTTTTAAAATTAACTTTTCAAAGATTTTGCTCAATGTAGGTAATATCGAAATTGGCCGAAAATTCGTGGGATCAGTTGTGCTGCCAGATTTGAACAGTGGGATCACTTTACTAAGTTTCATCAGATCAGGAAATACACCAGATGCAATACAAGAATTAAAAACAATTGCTAAAAACGGTGAAATAACATCGATTGTTGAAGACATGGTATGTACTGATAATCCCCAAAGGTCAGCAGTTTTTTTTACATCAAGATCTTTAAAAGATTCTATAATATTCTTAGCGGTAACAACCGTGAATTTAAAGTGTTTATCACATTCTGGTACGCATTCTTTTAGTATGGAGTAAGCAGAAGTGGAGGACGACGATGACAGAGTTTTGGTTGTTAAAATGGGAATATTAGTAAAGAAATTTTCAAACTCAGTTTGCCACCTCCACGTCTGCCTTAATATCTACATCATTGATTTTTAGGTGGAAGTCACGATTACGTACTGTTGTTCTACCTGTTTCTGAATTAATAATATTCCAAGTTGTTTTAATTTTATTACCAGAAGATTTTATTTTATTTTTAATATGTATGGCTTTTGCTGAGGAACAGGCTTGCTTAAAAGTTTTAGAATATTTTTTAACGAATTCTTTAAAAGTTTCATCATGGTTATATGTTTTTTCATGATACAATTCGTATAACCTCTGCCTACTTTTGTAAATACCTGGTGTTGCCCAATCACTAAATATAACGCGGTCACAAACAGGCAATGTTTTTGAGGTGAATACCTTCCTAAATTCACTATTAATGAGGTTAAATAGTGAAGTATAAGCTTGATCTGGGTCGGTGTGATAAGACAAACCCGGTAGTTTTTCCATTAAATTATTTTTAAATTGTTCTAAGCGACTTATGTTTACAGGAATAAAACTCACAAGTTTTCTTTGAGCTCTGACTATTTTCTGAGGGAAAGTGACTAACTGGCCACAGTGATCAGAGTCCAATTCATTTAGAATTAAATGGCTAGAAGGTCTTAAGTTTGTAAAAATATTGTCAATACAGGTAGCGCTAGTGGCAGTTATTCTAGTCGGCTCAAAGAATGTATTGTACAAATTATATGACTTTAATAAGGTTATAAACTTATTTACTGTAGAAGATTTTTCCAGTATATTAATGTTGAATTCTCCACAGACAACAACTGTTTTATTACTGTTACAAGTCTTTAATAATATTTCTTCCATATATTTCTCAAAAATATCATATGAAGCACATGAAGACCTGTATACACTCACTACAATGAACTGCTCAAGCTCAATGCAAGCCATTTCAATAACTCGCTCAACAGAGAGGCTCACAATATCCTTACGTTCTTTAAATTTCATATTATTACGAACAATTATTAAAGAGCCACCACGTATCATATTAACTCTGCTGAATGAGCTGGCAACCTGGTGGTTGTTAAAGCTGAACATGAACTGGTGGACTTTTAACCAATGTTCAGTTACACATAGGATATCAATATAACTACAGTTCATGAACAACTCTAATTCTAATTCCTTACCTATCACACCCTGTATATTTTGATGAACTATTTTTAAAGTATTATTATTACATTTATTTTGATTACTACAATTTGATGGGTGTGATATCAAAGAAGTTTGTGTAACATTTATTAAGCAAGAGGTTTCCTCTATTGTCCTAATTTCTAATTTAAATGATAATCAATGTCAATAGTTGTTGCCAAATTATTGGCAGAATTATTTAAAAAGTCATTGCATTGCTCAAAAGAAGCAAGTTGTTTAGCCACATTTTTGGCTGAAATAGAAAAAAAATATGATAGCGACACAGCTATATGTCTTTTGTTATAGTTAGAAAGATAGTACATATAAATATTATATCTATCTTTTGTCAGATACAAATTATTACTAACATAATTGTTAATATCCACTAGATGGAATAGGTTATTGTTAAATGTCAAATTATGCAATGTCAAATTTATTTCAAATCGTATTTTATTTTCTTCCTGTGGCAAACTGTTACTGTAAGGGAATGTAAACAATACAATTTTTTTTAAACTAAGATTACACAAAGTCCTATAATATTGGAGCAATTCTCCTTTGTTCACATTTCCCCTATTACCCATAAAAATTAATAATGTAGTGTCCTGGTTAAAGTTACATTTAATAATTTCTTTCATAATAACAAATAAAGAACAACCAGGCATACAGTAATTTATTATGGAGTGTCCCGGATATTCATCTGTCAGCAAGACAGGTACTTAACCGGACTGTCCTGTGGTTGCCTTAAGTTTGAGCTTAAAACCTCCAGCCAGGGCGAAATAAATCTTAAATACTATACGACTGCACGCTAAGGGCTCGGGTTAGGGGTTCGTTGGGGGAGGATAGCAAGTTGGGACAGACTGGATCAAAATGTAGGTGATTATTATTATCAGGGGATTGTATTAAAGCTACGGCGCACTCAGCCGCGGCGCGGGTGGCTGGCAATTCGACGAGCAAGGGATGGGGGGACAATTACGTCTGGTTTTTCGCGTGGGACCTCGGCGGCGAGGACGAAATGACGGCCTTCATGATTTGTGCACTGTACTTGTGGCCCTACTTCTTTCCTGGAGGTGGCTAATGGGGTCATCTGGGTCGGAGATGGCGCTCTTTGCGAATAGAGCGAGCCTATTTTATACTTTTAAACAACTACCAACGTCACACAGCAACGATTTCCAGTGTTTGTTTTTACATTTAAATTTAGACTTCATTTAGTAAAAATAATGTAATTGCGGACTATATTTGACTTGTAATTAATAACACTTTTTAAATACTGTAATTTGTAAATTTAGTTAGGAAACATACATTTTACATAAATGAACAAACAGCAACAGTGTTCGAATTCCTTTTTTTAAGTTTTAAATTATAAAAACAAACAAATTAACAATACTTAATTTAATTGAGATTTTATAATGTAATGCAAAATCACTTATTTATTTGTTGCACTGATTCGTGTTTCCGTTACGTCATCAGCCGCTATGACGTTTGTTTTTGTCTGTGGTACTGTTTTTATTTGCCAGCGCTAACACTGACACCAGTTGCAAAACATGTTAAAAGACTTCACCGGATGAGGCTATTTAGAATATTTTAAAATTAATTTCATCTATCCTACCTCCTAAATTATTTGACTTGAGTGGATGGCCCTCGAAATAGATTGGATATATATTTAGATGAGCTACGGACTTGTAGACATTAAACTTAATTAAGTACAGACTGCGTTGATGTAATTCACGGGAAACGTATTTTTCTACTTTATAAGTAAGAATAATCTTTTTACCTAGTTAAAGCTTCCTAAATATAGACTATATTTTAAGGTACTATGTAGTTAGAGACAATACTGTTTGTCGTTCTGTGTGTTTGTAGGTATAGGTACCTAATATTTTTACTGGTAATTATCAAATTCATTTTTTTTTTAATAAACACCACAATTATAAATTCAACAGCAGTAGGCAGATGTGAGTGGAATCTCCGTGAGGGGGGGATGCTCTGGACGGCGATCATCATCATCTACTTAGCCTTTTCCCACCTAGGGTAGGGTGGGCGTCTAGTCTAACCGGATGCATCTGAATACAAGTATTGTACTTACCTACATGGAGCGTCTGCGAAAACAAAGTGATGTGTGTGGTGTGTTGTGATTTTGGCGGTCTCTTCAGTCCTGTGCCCATATCTCTCGCTGGACCACCCTTACCGATCTGCTCCGAATTTTGGTACTTCGGGTTGCTTGTCCAAAGGGATGGCGAAGTAGACCGAGACGTAATGCACCGGATCAACTCAGGATGGATGAAATGATGACAGGTCACAGGAATAACTTGCGGCCCACGGATGCTCCTCAAGTTAAAGGGGCCGTGAAGAAGACGGATGAAAAAAGAGTGTATGCAATGGAGATGAATGTTGAGATGGATGTGTGGAGTGACGAAAATAGATAAAGTAAGAAATGAGCTTAAAGGGGAAGTTTGAAAGTGGCGCCAATGACAGAAAAGTTGAAAGGAAATCGTTTGGCTTGGTATGGGCATGTGGTGAGGAGGGAGGAAACGCATGTGACAAAAAAAGTTGAATATAAATGTTGCTCGGTGGAGAGGGAGAGGAAGGCCATAGAAAGGAGGGATGGATTTTGTGAGGAATGCTATGAAAGAGAAGGGAGTGAATGATACTATAACGACTGACAGGGGAGAATGGAAGACAAAAACGTGTTGCGCCGACCCCAAGGAACATGGGACCAGAGAGGAAGATGAAGATGACGACTGCCTATCTGACCTACACAACCCAGTTACTGGGTAACACGATACCCTTTGGTAAGACTAGTTGTCAGACTTTCGGGCTTCTGACGACCCGTAAAAACTGTCAAATATCTACAAATAACAGCCGAGACCAACGTCTTAACGTGCTTTCTGAGACGCGGCCCTGGAAGGAGATACTGCCTTTATTGGTGATGTTCTTCAGAAAGGTCAGGTGTGCGTTGTACTTGAAACTGGCGTGCGTGTATGAGCAGATATGTGAACGTACATTATGGTCGCGCCAAACCATTATTTGATTTTAATTATAAGCTTGTTTTGATTATTTTGTACTTAATCTGATTTTCATGTTGTTTATTGAATTAATTTTTGTATTTCCGGATAAGTCTATGTTAAGATTTTATTTTAATGTACTTATTTAAAATATTGTGGTTTCTGGTTGAATTTATATAAAGTTTCTATTTTGCTACTTCCTTTTGATTTATTTAAAATATTGTGGTTTCCGGTTGATTTTTTATACAGTTTCTATGTTGATATTAACGATTTTTCTTGGTACATTTTGACATTTCTGCTTGATTTATATAAATTCTATTTGGCGCAAAGTTTAGCGGTAATTAATATAACACAAGATCATATATTTTGTATTACGAGTACCTATATTTTTTTTGGGTGGAAAATTATCAAATAACTTCTCCCGCTCTGGGATCGGGAGGGCGTGTCAGACTTTTACTGACCCAAAACCCACCCGTGTTCCTTCCGTTGCCTGTGTGCCAGGGCCACGATATCCCTTTCGGACAAACTCGCAACCCTGGCAGTACACCTACATTTCGCCAGTTATGTAGCGATAATTTTGTGTATAAAAACTGTTGTAATGCGAATGGAAAGATATTAATCCAATCCAGCCTGTCCTTTGAAGCCCTACCCCAGCGACGCCCTAAGCCGAGGTCCGTACCCCACAAGGGGTTGCCTTAGTCTGTAGTCGCTTACTTTTAAGTTTTATCTCACGGCTGGAGGTATTAATTTATTGAGGCACCCACAGGCAAGCCCAGTTAAGCAGCCAACAACCTCGTAGTTTGACCTGCGAGATGTAATTTTAAAAAAAGCATTCTTTGTTCGCTGCTCGTGGAATAAACACACACACAGTTTTGTTTTAACAGTGTTTATTTTCTTTTTACTCTCTTAAACATTCTCCTGCCACTTCCTATTATGATAAATTATTTTATTTCTGTAAGTAGGTTTGTACAAACACACACGTTTTTACACGTCAATCGTATTTTAAACACTAGATGAGGTCAGCGTTTTCTCTGAGAAGAAAGGCCGAAACAAACTCAGAGGTCGCAGTCTCTTTTAAAGTCCAGACATAATCTTGGTCAGATCATGTGAAGACCATGTAGATTGGTGTCTGAAATGGTCTTTTGAGGAAATAACCACACAGCTTGAGTGGAACTATCCAGTCCATGCACGCATTTTTCAGTAATCGTGCAGCTTAACTCAGAATATAAAGGAGCTCAACGATTCGACGAACAATACCAAAGAAAGGACATTGAAATTGAAATTGTTTATTGAAATAATTGATATACATAAATATTTACAAAATAAGGGCTTAGACTAGAGGTTAAGGTCTTGATCTCAGGTATCGATCACTCAAGTGCTTATACATAAGTGTTATCTAAGATTTCAAAAAATTGCAACTGATTTAATATTATCTACAATTATGGTTTTATTCAAATTTAGAAAATAGTTACTGTTTTGCATCATCGTAAGACATTTTTACAACTATGACTTATTATGATTTTTGCAATGTAACATTTTTAACTAGGTCGCCTGTACTTTATCATACAGATTTTTTTTGCCGTGTCAACAAAAAGTAAAGATTGCATGGTCATTGATGCGAATTGTAAAAACTAAAACTATTTTTATGTGTAAAGGGCAATATTAGAGTAAATAACAAGTATATAACATTAATGAATAAAGACTTAAAGATAAACTGTGTCGCTATTACGCGACTTCAGTATAATCTATAGAATTTATGTATCTTGTCTCAGCTATTTTCTTTGCAGAGCATTCTTGATCACCTGTTTTGTGGTTGCTCGGTTTTTTAAATCGCAAGCATGTTGCACAATCTGATGGTTAGTGCACTAATTCGCTTGATGACCTTGTTCTCCACAATGTCCACACGTATAGGTAGCCTCACGACAAGTTTTTGCAGCATGTCCATACTGTTGACATTTAAAGCACCTGGTCACAAGTGTGAAGTCCCTCAATGGGCAGGATGTCCATTTAATGAACACTCGACTTTGGTTTATAAGCGCCTTCCTTATGCTTGCAGTTACTACAAGAATAAAGTTGCACGTAGGCCCCTCTTTTTTTACAGACTTGCGACTTTAATTTATAGAGGCCAAAAAAGACTCACGGGACAAACTATGCAGCTTGTCGGCTACATTCTGCTCATAGATGCAATCATAAACATCTTTGTTACTTCAAACGTTCGGTGCTCCTATAACTACAATTCTTGGTCTTCTTTTATGGGGCTACAATTCTTGTTCTTCTCTCTTGGGACATTGCTATGTATGTGTGAAAAAGGCGTGTTATGTATGTGTATGTTTGTATAAAATCCACGAAAAATATTGGTACAGATAGATATTTATTACTATATTCGTTTATAACACTGTTTCCAGCAAAGCATCTAATGATTACACGAGTATATTCAAGGTAGAAGTAAATGTATTTTTCTCAAACGAGGACTGCATTTGCGGTGGACGTGACCAGAAAGCGTGGAACAGTCTCGTTGCGGGCGGCGCAACAAATTTACGGCTAAAACTGCTTGTGTAAGAATAATAAAAAGATCTTATTTTCTAAACTTTTATTGAACTTCCAATGTTTGTATGTAAGTATGTATGTTCGGGTGCAACCTTGCAACTGAATTTTAAAGCAGTAATCCTCAACGGACTGAGATGAAATTTTGCATACACGTTTAGTTTGGATGAAAATGTATGGTTTGCTAAGTGAGGTCATTTTAAATCCCACGATGATGGTCTAAGATGGATGGCCCAAGATGGCGGACTAGTTATTTTTGTAGTAATATAATTGCATTGTTATATAATATTTATATCGTAATTTGTCTTAATATGTAGTAAAAAAACATTTTTATAAACAAGCTTTTATTTAAATATTCTAAAAAGAAGAAATAAACTTTAAATTAAACCAATCAATTTAATACGATACACAATTTATTTATGATATAAAAGCTTGTCACGAGATTTACTTGTGTAGATAAACAAGAATACAATAATAATATGTAACTTGATCTTGACTTACGTAAATCTAAGGAAAAAAAAGTATGTATTTTATAAAACACATCTCACAAGTAAATCTCGCGACAATATTTATATTATGTAAATTGTGTAATGTAATAAATTCATGAGTTTGATTTAATTTAAAGTTTAAATAAACTTTAAATTAAATAAAAGCTTGTTTTTAAAAATTATTTTTTACTGTATCATTGGTACAGTTGTGGTCCTTACAGCCAGTTTTATTGCAGCACGATACCAGAGGCTTATTTAAAACTGACAAGTGACAGGTAACAGGCGTCAATCTGATAATTTTGCACGACAAGTTTCTTTCATATATTTTCTACAGCTGCACCTGTTGTGAAAAAGTATCAATTTTGTCATTTTCTGACAATAATCTCACATGGTCAACACAACTGTTAATATAATTGTATAAGGGCTGATTTCACCAATCAAATTGAATGCGATCAGCACATCTAAACCGAGTTCAAGAGCTGTCAGTGTCAATATTCCAAAGAAAATAATGGCCCTGACACCTCTTAAACGTGGTTTATGTGCTGATCGCGTTTAGATTCATTGGTGAAATTGGCACTTAATATTAAAGAGGGTGTTCAGGATCAAACACATTCAAAAGTCCACTACTGGACATTGGAAGGAATTTTAAAAAACGTAATGCTGGTCGCTTGGTGAACTTGAACGTTACCGCCCAAATTCTTGGTGTAATCTCTGTCGGCTATTTTGACAGCCAAGCAGCCTTAACAACGGGAGTCAAATAAACTGAAAAAATAAATCACTACCAAGTATAAACCATGTAAGTAAGTATTTATTTGCATAAAACATGGTATACATGGTGTTACAATAAAGATCTTACATTTTTTGCCAGAATTGTACTAAGCATGCATATGTTCACTTAATACTAACATGAGAATTTGCTATCCATAAATTCTTTAAGACTATAGAAATTGTTCGAGTTTAACCAGTCAAACAATTTTCCCTTAAATAATCTGGAGTTTAAGTTTTTTATGCTACTCGGTATGTTATTATATATACTAACACAATTATATAAGCAGCTTTTATTATATTTAGCAAGCTTGGGAAGATCATGCAGAACGAGTCTCTGTGGATCACGCCGGCTCCTTGGATTAATATCATTGGCTGATATAAACAGGTCTTTATGTTTATTAACGAACATACATATTTCAAATATATAAAGCGACGGCAGCGGTAACATAATGAATAACCGAGTAGTTCTTTAAAACTTGTATTTTTACTAAATTCACTAATAACTAAAAGCAACATAACGTTAGCTGAACATATCAGATTTGAGCTTAACTAACTATAGCAGGCTACCGAGAGCACTCGAGTCAGATCCGCGCGTATTTACAATTGTTCCGGTCGATTCGCATCCAATGAGCCGATCCTTGAGTGATGTCGGCCATTGGCTGTAGTACCTACTCGAACATATTGTGTGAAATCAAAGAAAAGTCAGGGAAATTAATCGTTTAGCAAATTTATTACCTACTTTAATTGTTCGCATATTCAGATCACAACTGTCATTTCACACCACACCACACTTCACTGGTACCCACAATCTTTAATCTCAATTTTCAATCTTCTCCCACATAGGATTTATTATTTGTATAGAGGCATGAGGAACAGGGTGTAAAGTTGACTCATCCTCCATAGAAAAGGGAGGATCCTCTGACCAGACTGGTGTGGTGTCTGGTGGGCTACTGCCCGACGATTGATGTCGGGATGTTGTATAAATGCTAGTTGCGCGGTAAACTCTGCTTGCGCAATCGTGACGTCAGTGTGAAGCGTAGTTCGCATGTGGCGATGTCAATGCCGCCACAGATGTTATAATTTTCATTTTTTTAAGGCGCCTTTGTGGAAGAGAAATAGAGTTTATCAATTAATAATTTCTCTGACTACTAAATCTGTGAATAGTAGGGAATGACGGATCGATTGGAATATGACTGAAACTCAACGGTCTCCTAAAATTGGTTGTTATCTGACCTCCACTACCCAATTGCTAGGCAATACGAAAAGCTTTACCTGGCGTGGCTGTTTTTTTGACGAGTTTTTCATAACATTCTTAGGCCTGCCTAAGTATGTAGTCGTTGAAAAGTATAGTATTTATTTATTTATTTTATTATTTATGTACACACAGTAAAAAACAGAGAGATACGACATAATTATAATATTAGTACAAAGGTACTGCTATTTCTTAAGAAATTTCTTCCAGCAGACCTGCGAAAGGAGAAATGAAAAAGAAATGTAGACAATAGTGTGTGAGAACAAGAAGAGAAAAATAGCGAAGTCACAGACTAAAAATATAGTATAACCATAATAAGGTGGAATGTCACATAAAGACAAGCAAGTGACATTCAACCTTAGTATACACGTCACGTCAATGTCTATGCGTCTATGTGACAGATAATTTTAACCTTAATGAATGACTTCTTGGCGGGAAAGTGAAGCGTCATGTTAGCAGTTTTGTTTTATTTTCTAAAATTTGTGTTTAGCCGAATATTAATGTGTAATAGTGGTGAATTATTAACCATTAAGTGTTCGTGAACCTGCATTAATGTAGGCAAATGAAACAAAACAGTGCAACATCACTTTAAGTTCTCTCAAGAAGTCCGCGCGAGGTTTCAGTAAAGTGCCGCGTCTTTACTTAAACTCAAGGGGAGTGGGGCGGGTTTCATCAATCATCTTTATCATGCATTGAGTGGAGTTCATTTCATAATTATTTAAATAACTTTGTACTTGCTACCTAATTTGACATGACACTGGCTAAATGCACAAATCGTGCGAAGCCAAAAAAGAAAAAAAAAAAAAAAATCAATTTACTGGCAATTACGAGGTGTCGATGCCTTACCTCACACATGGATCTTTGTGACTCAACAATACGTGCATAATCTTGATTTGCCATCCACATGAGTACTGCACTCCAGTCGTCCCAATTTTGCCACACCTACCATTTTTTCCCTAGTCAGCGAATTGAAAGCTATCGCTACTTTCCATCATTTTACACTGCGATGATTTTAGACCCACCAGCGTTGAAAAAGAAATCAGCTTTTCCATACATTTTGATACTGTAGGTATTAATATTATATTATATACCTATGCACTTTTCTATGCTGTGATTACAGCCGGTTTTTTTAATCACCTATACAAATTTCATGGGGCTTGAATCATGTGCTTTTCTTGGTAACAGTATGCGTGTCCATGTCTCTTACAGCGTGTATACTGTACAGGGATTGAAAAGATTCCTAAAATATCGATAAAATACCGGTATTTAGTAATTCTGTTACTAGAATCCGAACCGGAACAGGAACCTAAATTGGAACCTTTAAGAACCTTTATTTTACCGGTTCTTCTTCAAAGCGGGTCTGAAAGAGTTCATACGATGCCGCTCAATGCAGGAAGATAGCTCTGTGGGCAAATTTTTATTTCATTGTCAGTATGTTTTTTGGGTATGTCCTACCAAGTTCATAAGGTATTTCTGTAACATTTGATGCTTTTCTTTCAAAAGACTTTATTAGCTTTAGAAATTTGTACAAATTATCAGTGCGAATGTGCTTAAAAAAAAATCATTATTTATGATTAAAAAATAGTTATTTCTTATGTCCCACCACATGATGGCCATAAATTCATCTCACTATCTTTAAAAAAAAAATTGTAGTGGAGTAGGATATCTCCAAAAAAAGGAATTTTCATTTTTAAACGATTTTAATAACACACATTTAACGTAATAACAACCTTATAACCGGTATATTGGAACCATTATTTGGAACCTGAACTGGAACCGTACCGAAAAGAAGAACTGGAACGCAAATTCGTACCGGTTTTCAATCCCTGTACTGTACCGTCACATATGAGCCAGACTGTCGTATCTTACATCGCGACCACGGCACCTGGTGACGTCATCACGTCAGCACTAGCGCTGGGGCTCTGTCTTGCATAGGGTTGCAGCATTATGCTGAGCGATGGCCGATGTACCGTACGTAAAGAATAGCACCACCCCATTTCTTTCCGTGGGTGTCGTAAAAGGCGACTAAGGGACTTACTAGAGAATGGGCAGCAGCGTTCTCTATGCATTTAACATTATACTGCGATCGCCAACTCGCCTGCCAAGCGTGGCGATTTTGGCAAACCCTCCCCTTTGTGGGAGGCCTATGTCCAGCAGTGGACGTCATTCGGCTGAAATGATTATAATGATGATGATGATTGCTGATTTGCGTGGTTGAGACACATATTTTCCCCTAACATTTACTTTTTGTGTTTGTGTATAGTCTCTGCGTTATTTATTTTTCTTTATTTGTTTATAGTGGTTTTACGCATAGCGTATGTCAATCCCATCGTATCCTAAACAATTGTACTTTCACAAGATGTGGGCCATGAATTGGAACAAACCCTTCGCATCGTCGCCATTTGGTTGCGATAGAATTGTATGGAACATTACCTACATTAGTATTGTTCAAATTAAGGGACCTTACTAAATTATTTCTACTGGACTCATATTGGATATATTCCATCAATAAATGTTGTAGGTCCTTAACCTTTGCGTCATGTTTATCGCAAATAAACAACAACCGTTGAGCCATACGCAGATCGGCGGCCCCTATAGAGGATTTTTTTTTTATTGTTATTATGCGATCTGTCCATTTACTGACATTCAGCATCGTTTGTGATTTGCTTTTGTTAGTCCTGCTTGGTATGCGCCCAGTGGTGCATCCACATCAAACCGTTTTATGGCGTGTCAGTTGTCATAGTATCAGGTCTTGTGGGGTTTGTCTTTTAAGCCTCTTGAATCCTATTCCTGTAGGCACTGACTGCTTGCGTAATTTTTTCTTTCACCTTTGGTATATTTATTCTATATGGGATGAGGAACTTTCCATCCTTTTTCTTTTACCGCTTAAACACTTTAAAACCAAGCGCTTCGATCCCAATAAATTCTGCTACCTTAACGCAGGAATGATTTCGTGAGTAACCGTTGACTGCAAACGGCTCGGATTCTGGCACGTTCAATTGTTTTTGTACAATTCGTTTGTTTTGCTCGCTGCAGTGACAGCGTTCGATTTGTTTAATGATCATATTATTTTATTGTATCGAATTATCATGTTATTTATCATCACTTTTTTTATATTTACAAAATGTTAACATTTCTACTTGATGGATATTTTTAAATGTTAATAATTATTTGAGGGGTTTGGTGCTGATAGCCAAAATACAAGCTTTCGCTTAATTCGGCTACAGATGTCAAAATCATTTGTAACAGGAAAGCGAAAGTTCATTACCGCGATGGTACGTTACTGCGAAAGTTCATTACCGCGATGGTACGTCTATCGCGGTAATGAACTTCGCAACTATGATGTACATTAAAAAATAACAGCATTAAAAACATTTTATATCGTTCATATTTCATCGTGAATACGTTCAAAAATACCTATTTGAGCACAAAGAAACGTTAAACGTAACATTTTTCATAATATATTTCTTACTAAATCTTCCAGCTTCGCGCAGACATATTGAGAATTTGATAACAATTTTACCGACATTTTTAATATCCGTTTAAAGTTGGTTTCCACAAAATCACGGGTCTTTGTGTATCTTTTATAATATATTTTATTCTGTGGTAGACACAATGCGGGCTAGCACCTCCGTTATTCAAGTCTGTGTAAATAAATCTTCGCTTTATGAAAATTCAGTCGACGGACAATGAATGCTATTTTTCTGCATGCTGGTTTCTTTTAAGTTGTAAAGATAAGGTGTATTAGTTAGAAGATGGTTTAATTTATATTTGATTTTCTGTTGGATTAATAAGCTACCTGCTTATATTTCCATAAACGTGCCTCAAAGATGATCGACACATTACTACATTTGGTAAAGAAATTTTGAGTTTTCGGTCTATTAACAAACTTTTGTGTACATAATTTAAAAAGAAAAACCGGCCAAGTGCATGTCGGACCACGTACAATGAAGAGTTCCGTAGTTGGGATGAATTTATCCCAAGAATGAACTTAACATTGCAGTTGAAAAAAAATGTTCTCTCATACATTTCAACCGCTATTGTAAGTTGGTCGACTATTACTTATTAAATTGTAAAGTCTTCTTAGCTGTGATAGTTTTCCTTTTAACTTCGTTATACAGGGTGTCCCGGAAATAATGGATCAAACGTAACGGGTAGGTAGCTTACCTCATTTCCAACAACTAATTTGAACAGTAAAAAAAACCGATAAGGTAACCAAGATTTTTTTTTTTTTCGATTTTTACTATTTTCTGTACCAGCATTCAGTGTTTTTAATGCTGTTGCTGCAAATGGTATCATATTTAGGTGTGATTTTTGTCAAACATTTCTGAATAGTTTACTAATGTTATAAGATACCATTTTTTTAAATAACATTTTATTTGCCTTAGAAAAAAAATCTTGAATTGAAAAGTTTTGTTTTTACGATGAAAAGACCAGAATTGGAAAAATTCTCCTGTAAAAAAAATGTACGACACTAAAGTGTACCATTATTTTAAAAACTTGTAAAATTACTAAGGTTTGAAAATTGGTATAAAACTTACGCCTAGTCTTTGTCGTTACAAAGATATTGCTATGAATCTGACAGAGGTGCCAAATTACGAAATAAAATAAAATTTGAAAAAGTGTGCACAATTCAACTATTTTCTTAAAAATGTTTAGGTATCTCATCGTATGAAAAAAATTAGGAGGTTAAATTAAAAAAAAATACAAATAAATCGTTTATTTTGTTTTTACAGTAAATGTTCAAACTGACGAGACTACGAGAATGCAAAGTCTGCACCTCCTAATAAAGGAAGCTCTTATCCGACGGACAAAATGGATGTTGTTTATTTCTGATACAGCAGATTGGATGCGCTGACGTAATTCTTCTTCCGACGTTATTCCTTGTTTGTAAACTTTGTCTTTTGAACATCCCCAATAAAACAAATCTAAGGGATTTAAATCCGGAGATCGCGGAGGCCACAAAATTGGTCCTAATCGGCCGATCCATCTGTCAGGGTAAGTTTCATTGAGTTGCGCCCTTACTGCCGTCGCATAGTGAGCGGGGTAACCATCATTTTGTAACCACATTGCTTGTCGCACGTCTTCTGGAATATTTTCTAATAACGTTGGCAACTCATTCCTTAAAATATGCAGATAGTATTCGGCGTTTAGAGTTGCTGGTAGTTCAAAGGGCCCTATTATTTGCCCATTTATTATTCCTGCCCATAAATTTATTTTAAATTGATGTTAGCTCCTGTCCTCTCGCATCAAATGTGGGTTCACCAGCTGCCAACTGTGCAAATTATGCAAATTGAGATATCCATCTCGCCGGCATGAAGACTCGTCACTCCATAAAATTTTATTAAAAAACTGTGGGTCCGCCCGTATCATTCTAAGCATCCTTTGGCAAAATGCTACTCTTTGCGGGTAATCACGTGACGTCAGCGTTTGAACACGTTGCACGTGATATGGGTGCAACCGGTGCCTTTTTAGAACTTGATGTACCGTCGATCTTGGAATACCTGTGCGTTGCGCTATGACGCGAATTGAGACCGACGAATCTTCCTCGATTTCTCGAATAATAATTTCGTCATTGACTTGTGACGGTCGCCCTTTACTGGCACCCCCAACTCCAAGAATTCTTCCCTCAAGAAGCGCGTTATGCACTCTAATGAATACGCGATAGTCGGGATGTCGATCCCGGTTCGGGTATCTTTCACGATACAATCTTGCGGCCGCCCTGGCATTACCTCTTGCTTCTCCGTAGATAAAATGCATTTCGGCATACTCCCGTGGCGTGTACTCATAACGAGGCATCGTACTACTGCACACACATACAACCTCACACAAACGATTGTTTTCGAAGTCCGTAGGATTGCCAAGTCATTCGTCCAAAACACAAACAGTTCCAAATCGTTAGGCAAAGCAAAGTCCAAATACACAGCACAAGTTTAATTTTAAGAAACACAACAGTTAGGCACAGCGGGAGCGAAAGTAGTCTGACGTACGTATCAACTCGAAGAGAGATTCGTGTCAACTAAACAAATAAAATCATGCAACAATGAAGCCCTGTATGAGTGAAGGGTGAAGGAAAAAAAATACCTGCACAAAGACACCGATTTACCAAAAATACAAAAGCAGCGCTATCTATCCCTTTCACACTGAGTGAGGTGCAACTCCGCAGGTAGCGGTCCCAAATTCCGAACAGATGACGTCATCGGCTCGGAATTACGCTACACGCTTAACCACATGCTTAGATTACAAGCATAAGCCATTACGAGAAAGAAAAGTTAGATTGTACTATTTTAATTTCTGTTCTGTCTTCTTCATCACATTCATAGCAATATCTTTGTAACCGCAAGGACTAGACGTAAGTTTTATACCAATTTGCAAACCTTAGTAATTTTACAAGTTTTTAAAATAATGGTACACTTTGGTGTCGTACATTTTTTTTACAGGAGAATTTTTCCAATTCTGGTCTTTTCATCGTAAAAACAAAACTTTTCAATTCAAGTTTTTTTTTCTAAGGCAAATAAAATGTTATTTAAAAAAATGGTATCTTATAACATTAGTAAACTATTCAGAAATGTTTGACAAAAATCACACCTAAATATGATACCATTTGCAGCAACAGCATTAAAAACACTGAATGCTGGTACAGAAAATAGTAAAAATCGAAAAAAAAAAAATTCTTGGTTACCTTATCGGTTTTTTTTTTACTGTTCAAATTAGTTGTTGGAAATGAGGTAAGCTACCTACCCGTTACGTTTGATGCATTATTTACGGGACACCCTGTATATGCTATTGCACTGATTTTTTTCACATATCCAAAAACAACCATTTAGCTGGCAGGACATTTGATTCTTACAAAAATTTGCATATTGATTGCTTGATATTTCGAAAAAGGATCCTTGAATCAAAAAATAGTTTTTACTTAAGTACCCGAGTTATTTTTGAACGATCTTTCCAATGACACAAAGGGATAGACGAGGAAAAAAATATTATCCCCATTTTACGTGTAGGAGCGGTACCCTAAGATTTTAAAGTCAAAGTCAAATTATTTATTTCAAATAGGCACATAAGAGGCACTTTTGGACGTCAAAATTTACATAAAAATAGAATTTATTGTAGCCCTTCCAAAAGGTAGTTTCGTATGGAGAAGAATGCGCAAGAAACTCCACCGTTACTCTTCGAAACAAAAGTTTTACAATATTTTGTTATAATTATAGGTGAGGACGATGCATCTAGAATAAAAATACTCTATCAAAAAATGTAAAAAACAATGAAGCAATGACAGATAATTTATTAATGAGATAGATACATGGTGTCCACATATATTTACAAACATCGTAAAAAAAAATGTTTTCCTAAAAAAAAAAAAATAAGTCTGACTTGACTATGGAAACCTAAAAGGCAAAGATTTATGACTATGACCTAGGTTTTTAATAACTTGCTCTAATAATGTAAATGCTGAAATAACTCCTGCACTGAAAATATTTTAAAATGTTGACAGTACAACATTAGTGCCTGCATTTTTCAGTGCAAAAATAAAACTTGTTAAACCTAAATTATAATAAACGTGAACGTTACGTATTCATAAAATATAACCAAACCTACTTCAAGTACAATATACATAAACAGCCAACTCTTCCGTTGAAAACCACCGTTTCAACTGAACGTTTAACTAACGAAGGTAATAGCAGATCTCTCTAACTAGCCGTTAATGTCAAACGCCAGGTGCAATATGTACCCGAGATAGTTTAATTAAATTGCATTGTAGTAAGCTCAGGCTTTTCTGGGGATCGTCGTTAAGTCCCGATCTAGACAATTGGAGTTTCTAACAACACTATTAAAATACATCGTGTTATTTTAGTACTGAAGTTAGAATATTAGCAAATGTTTTGTATTCTGAAAATGTGATATCAAAACGTTACTTTGTTATTTTAAAAGAATTTCTTCACCTACCAATATTATTACTCTTATACTTTACCTAATAGGTAGGTATTATTTTAAGTTTAATAGTTAATACATTCATGTAGTAATCAATTACATGAATGAAAAAAACTCTATAGTTGTATGTAACACACGATATTATTCATAACAAAATGTAAACAGTGTTAAATACTTTGCTACAAATAGTAGATTGTTATACAAGGGCTAAAATTAATGTTTGGCTTCCTCGCTAAAGCTCGGGAGTTAAACTACCTCTTATATAATGGGTTTTTAGCGCCGTGTGTTACACTCTACTTTTCATTTACGATTACGGGAAAATAAAATAACCCAATACACCTTGACGGCAACAGATTGAAAAGTATTTCTTTTCCCTTCTCTTCCATCTGCAAATTACGGTCCATACTCACTTGATGATGTTGGTAAATAAATTACGGTCACCAATTCAATTTGTAGTTAGAGAAAAAAAATTCTCAGTGTAGTCAGATGGGAAACGCCGACCTCATCTAGTTTTTAAAATATGATTGACGTGTAAAGTGTTTATACAAACCTATTTAAAGAAATAAAAATCATTTTCATCCCCCCATCTCGGAAAGAGTATTATTGCTCTTCGATATCTGAGTGCAAAAGTCGTTTTTATCCGCTAGAGGATAAAGTAAATTGAATTTAGAACATCGTGTGCACTAAGTTTGTGAATTCAAAACATCATTAAACCTATTTACTTCTCCCTCCATGGTGTCGAATTTATCATACAACGTTTTTTAATTTGTTAAAAACTCAGACTCGGAACCTTCTTGGTGTACTTTTTTTTAATTTGCTTTGCGTGCGCCATTTTCTATTAACGTCATATTGTTAAAAACTTAGGTCCTTAGGTTAAAAACAAGAAACTTGAAAACAAATGAAAAACCTAAAATGAGTGGTTCTAGCGACGAGGAAGTTTATTTGACGCCAACAGGATTGACTGAAACTGTTAATAATGCGCAAATGAGCTTTCTCCCACAACAATCACGCGAAAAGTATTTGAAACAGTACGATAAGTTTAACACGTGGCGACTAGCTAAACTTTCTCAGAAAACGTTTTATTAAATATATATTAGCATATTTTATTGAATTATCCGAGACCAAGAAATCATGCACTCTATGGAGTACGTATTTAATGTTAAAAGCAACAATAAAGATGAAAAAAAGACATGCATATCCTAAATTAGTGGCATTTTTAAAAAGAGCCTCATGTGGTCATCAACCAAAAGAATCGATTATTTATTATAATTTAAAGATTATTCTGTAATACTTACCTATCATAATGTAGTAGTTAATACCTAAACTGAAATAAAAGTATCTTGTGATTGTAAATGTTTTTTTTTGCATTTAGTCATTTCCTCGCTGAGGTGAGATGAAAAGTTACGTGTTGCACTCGAGTGCAAAGATTTTTCACCTCGTGCTCTTTTGATTCCGTGGCTAACGATCAGGATTCTAATTATTGAATCACTCGCTCTTGCTCGGTCATCAAAATTGAGCACGCGGTTAAAAAGCAACTTTGCACTCTTGTATAACAAATAACTATTATCATTTATGATTTCGCGCCAATGCCGTTTTTTTTAATTTCTTCTGTAGCCGAAACGCAATGCACGCTAAAGACAAAGGCAAAATCAAACTGATTGCTATTTTTATAGTAAAATCTGTTATTTTTATGATATTGATTTTGCATTCTGTGATAACCTATACTCACACACTGACTTATTTTTTTACTTTTTTTAGAAAAACATACTTTTATGATGTTTGTAAATATGTGAACACCATGTATCTATCTAATAATTAAGTTATTTTTCAATGCTTAGTTTTTAATTCGTTTTACCTATTATGGTATAGTAATCTTATTCTAGGTGCATCGTCTTCACATATAATCATATAATTAATGTAATCAAACAAAATATTGTAAAACATTTTTAAAAGAGTACCGGTGGAGTTTCTTGCCCATTCTTCTCCATACGAAACTACCTTTTGGAAGGGGCAACTAGAATCAATTCTATTTTTTTTGTAAATTTTGACGTTCAAAAGTGCCTCTTATGTGCCTATTTGAAATAAATGGTTTGACTTTGACTTTGACTTTGACTTTGACACGCATTCTACCGAAGAGATTTGCCGTTTTCAAAAATAAAATGTTCTTCTTTTTTATGAAACAGTAATAAGTCGAGTCTTTATTCATGATTATTCTACTTATGAATAAAGACTTTTTCGTGTTTGTGAGCTTGTTGGTACAGACAATTTAAAAAAAAAACTTTTTCCCCTAGGGGAAAATATGCTATTTTATTCCCACTCTGGTACGTTAAAACGACGGACTTTTTGAGCAAGGAGTGAAAAAAATGGTTCAGAATTTACACAACGCATTCTCCACCGTGAACAATCTGGTAAAACAAAGGAAAACTGACATCAACAAAGACTGCACTAAAACGAATTGATGCAGTAATATAGTGTAAGTTCAGGCGATAAGTATAACTCTGGAATGGGTGCTTGGCACGCGATGCATTCACGTTGTGACGATACATCATGTTTTCATGCCCGTCAAAAGCTCAGAACGCTTGACGAAGAGGTTTATTTCAGTGCTTGATACTACTGAAAGATTGAAAATGCTATGGTGTAACTCTCCAAAGAAATTCCGATATAATATATTTTTGTCTGAATATTTATGTTTCCGGGGCTAGAATTGCTAATGACGACAGTCTTCAACGCGCATAAGCGTGACGAGCTGGCTTATTTATCTTGATGTATTCGGTCTTATGAAATTTGCTTATATTAACATTCATCTCATCTGTTCCATAAATCATCACATAACCACATGAAACCAGGAACATCATAGTTTCCTATCTTCACATTTCCACTCCTGACGGGAACGGGCTCTTGGCACGCGATGCATTCACGTCGCAGAGATACATCATGCATGTGTGCCTCCAGCAAAATTAAGGTTCTTCTCGTTATGTACCGCTAATGTTATGAACAAGCTTTCCTGCAGTATAATATATCGGCTATATTTCGACACTGATATGGTCTAATGTGGTGTAAATATTTATCGAACGACGTTGCCTTTTGAGTGAATCACCACTTATGCAACTAATTGATATTTAAATTGAATTAAAAGAACAATCCTATAATTCGTCACATCACCACATGAACTCAAAAACAGCATACTTGGGCATCATATTTCCACTACCGACTTGAACGGGCGCTTGGCACGCGATTCATCTACGTGACACGTCGCAGAGATACGACATATTATGTACCTCTACCAAAATTAAGGTTTTTCTCGTTATATTCCTAACGCAAATGTTATGAACAAGCTTTCCAGTAGTTTCTACTGCGTGAAATATTGGGTACATTTTGACACTAATGTGATCAATGTTGTGTTAATATTTCGGGAAAGACTGTTGCATTCTTGGTGAATCCTAATTCAGTCACTAATAATTGATTTTACACCGAATTAAAACAACAACCCTATAATTCGCCACACCATCTCATTAAGCCATGAACATGATAGTTTCCATCTTCATATTTTCACTCCTGACTACAACGGGCTCTTGGCACGCGTTGCATGCACGTCGCACAGATACATCATGTTGCCTCCAGCAAAAAGAAGGTTATTTTCGTTACGTACCGCTAATGTTATGAACAAGCTTTCCTGCAGTGTTTCAACTGTGTGATGTATTGCTTGGATTTGGCTCATGTTGCGTAAATAGTTACCTTTACGGAGATGTTTAGTATCAACTAATTTGTATTTACTATAGTTTACTAATAACTTTTAATTACAATAAATGATAAATATTTCTGTAAGTAGGTTTGTACAAACACCATTATTATGTCCATCATATTTTAAAAATAAGATAAGGTGTTTCTTATCGGACTCTTGAGAAAAAAAGCTGAAACAAACTCAGGGGTCACAGTCTCTTTTAAAGTCCAGGCATAATCTTGGTAGGTACCTACTTATAAAAACTTAATACATTAGGTATATAAAAAACACAAAAGAGTCGACTCCGAATTCTGGCAGTAGGTAGGTACTCCTAGTATTATTACCAATTCCTACGAAAATGAATCAGAATAAGGGAGTCTACTCCGTACATAAATCCAAAGTATCGGCCGAATGTTCGTTCGTTACTTTACTACGGCTAACTATCGCTGACTACGGCGAAAAAAAAACCGGCCAAGTGCGTGTCGGACCACGCACAATGAAGGGTTCCGTAGTTGGGATGAATGTATTACATTGTAGTTGAAAAACATGTTCTCCATACATCGATATACGCCACGGTCAATTTTCCAACTGAAAATTTAAGTTTGTAATCGCCAAAAAGTATTTATTTATGTGATGCTACAAATTAAAAATTGTTGGACTTTTCCCTTTACTTGTGCTGTGAGACCTTGCTAAATTTCATGATTCTAGGTCAACGGGAAGTACCCTATAGGTTTTGATTTATGTGCGAGATATTCGCAGTTTTTTTTATGTGAGAAAACTATAAATTTGCAATTTCGGACTTTTTGCTTTACTTGTGCTCTATGACCTTGCTTCTTGCCAATTTTCATGATTCTAGGTTAACGGAAAGTACCCTATAGGTTTTGATTTATTTGTGAGTATCGAAATATGACGCAATAATGTCGCTTATATCGCCGTATTTTCTTATTGCGTTGACTTGGAAGCTTGATTTTTTTAGAGCTTCAAGGGACCATAGACCTACGTATTTGATATTAATTTCAACTTGATACCTCTACGCGTTCCTGAGAAAAAGGATCTTGACAGACTGACAGACAGACAGACAGACAGACGGACAGACAGACAGACAGACAGACGGACAGACGGACAACGAAGTGATCCTATAAGGGTTCCGTTTTTTCCTTTTGAGGTACGGAACCCTAAAAAGGCAGTCGAAGAGATAAGCCAAAGTCAAAACTGTGACTTGAAGTCGGGCAAGGACTCAAAGTTAAAAAACGAAACTATGGAAGTTATAAAACTATCGAACATTCGGCCGATACTTCGGTTTAGCGCTTCGGAGTAGACCCCCAGGTCTTGCATCCAGGAAAGCAGTGAACATATTATATAATCTTCTGCCTATTGTTGTCTAAATAATCTTTCCCCATCTATTGGCCGCCCTGCAGCCTATACAAGCAGCTTTGAATTTATAAAAATTTACATTTCAAACATATGACTAAAATTCCTATAAATTACTCCAATCAACAATCAACTCAGCCTATCGTAGTCCACTGCTGTACATAGGCCACCCCCAGGCTACGCCACAACACCCTATCCTCCGTCTACCACATCTAGTTAGTTAAAGCCACCTTTTAAAGGTCGTCGGTCCATAAATAGCCCCCTCCGCGACGCTAATGCGAACACACGTACCTACTCGCAATCAGCTCTGTGATTAAAATTCTAAAACTGTGCAAAAAGTGATTTAATTGACTACAAAACTACACAGTATTATCCCTGAAGCATAAGTGACAAATAGTGTGAAAAATTACAGTGTATTGATATCTCTAACACATAGTGAGATCAGTTTTAAAATCTCAACGAATAAAAAATTATAAAAATGTGCAAACATTTTGGACTTTGACCGCATTAGTGAACACAAAGAAATCGTCCGGACGACCTTGAGTGCTACAGCCGTGCGCAGCTAATTAGTCACCAATTTCGCTTACTTATCCCAGTGTCGCAACGGCGCGTTGGCTTAGCGCTCACTCTGCCGTTCTACAAGACCTGAGTTCGAACGTTGGGAACTTTTTCTACTATTTTTATTTTTTTAAATTTTACTATTTTATTTTTCCCCAACCCCCGACCCCAACGACACTTTTCAGTACTCCTCAGCCTCTGCTTTACACACCTCACAGCTCTTCGGAACCAAGCTTAAATTTAAATGCAGACTCACCTTCTAAAAACATTTCTCGGGCAATTACCTTCAGAAATGTTAAGCGTAAATGCCCAGAAGAGGATGATGAAGTCGACAGATTATCCACTTTTATCTCCGACGTGAAGGAAATGTTTCGTGAACTCAAGGAACAACAAGAAGTTAAGTACGCCAAGTTATATTCTCTGGTGGATCAAATCCGTGAAAATGTCGATCTCATGTCTACCAAATTCGATCAACTAACCTCTAGAGTAGAATTTCTAGAAACCGAGCGCAAAGAACACAGTTCCTACATTAGCAATTTAGAAACTAAATTAGAATACTTCGAGCAAAGTTCCAGGTCAACTTGCTTAGAATTCCGCAATATCCCGGTCAGCAACTCTGAGACTAAGGCCACTCTACTGAACACTGTCATTAATACTGGGAGCATTGTTAACATGGACATACAGCCGCTCGAAGTCAAAGATGTTTTTCGCATTAAAACAAAAAACCCGGCCAACAAAACGATCATAGTGAATTTTACCACCGTTCTACGTAAAGAGGAGTTTCTAACTAAGTTTAGGAACCATATCAGAGACAGTTTTAAGATAACAACCGAACATCTAAAAATTAGTGGTCCTGTGAAGCCAATTTATGTTTCGGAGAACTTATCAGCAAGGAATAAAAGGCTCTTTTTCATGGCTCGTGATGCAGCCAAATCGAATGACTATAAATTCTGCTGGGTGAAACATGGCAAGATCTTCGTGCGCCAGAGAGAAGGAAGCAAGCACTTCGAAGTTAAGACTGAGGCTGACCTTTCTACCATTTTAAAATCTGCATGACTATACCCTAACTCGTTTTATCGTACCAAATTACCCGTTCCACCGTTTATTGTTAATTTCTGGTTTCTGTTCCACTTGCTTTTTTATTTTTATTTTTGTTTGTATTGTTTTTTGTTAGTTATTATTATTTCCATTCTTGTATCTACCCATTCAAACAACATTAACACTATTTCATAATCTAACACACATTATTACTACTACACTGAACAACTTACTCTACATTACATTACTTACAATTACAATATACATAGGTTTGTTGTCTATAGTAATAGACTATTACCTAATCTCGTAGTGAATATATTTATGTGCGTGCAGAATTAATCTAAATCAATACAGCGCTTAGGTATGACCTCTGACCCGAACTTAAAAATGCTTTCCCTTTTTGTTAATATAATTTCTAAATGGATGACCTAAACTTAATTAATACAGATATCGAGAAACTTACGGTCTCTGACTGTTTCATTTGCTCGCCGGAGTCAAGCGGCAATTATTTGAGAAAACCAGAGACTACACTTAAAATCTTACATGTTAATATTCGTAGCATTAATTGTAATTTTGATAAATTATTAGTATTTTTGGGCAGGTTGACTTATTCACTGGATGTTATTTTGCTGTCTGAGTGTTGGCTGAGCAAATGTCCCAATATTCCCCCTTTAAAAGGTTACAATACTCATACTTCTTCTTACAAAAACCAAAATGATGGTGTAGTTGCATACGTCAGAAATGATTTACAATACTCTTTTGAAATTCCATTGTTTAATGACGCAAATTGTTTGGTACTGAAATTCTCTGACAAGGTAGCAGTCATCGCTGTATATCGTTCTCCTTCGTTTAAAGACCTCAATCCATTTCTCAACAGTCTAGATATTTTACTGCACCAGTTAGGAAAATTTAAAACTATCTTCCTTATCGGAGACATAAATATTAATATTGCTCCGACGAGCGTGGATCCAAATTGTGACGAATATTTAAATATATCCGCTTCACACGCTATGCTGCCCGCACATTCTTTTCCCACTAGGCTTACTAATTGTCTTGACCATGTCTTGCTGAAATCTACACACACTGCCACAACCTTGGTACTTGACTGTGATTTAACAGATTATGCTCCGGTTATTCTGTTCTGCAATCCAGATATAACGAGTAATGCACCAAAACATTCAATCACAAAAATCGATATTTCTAAAGTTAAATCTGACATCGAACAAATAGATTTCTCTGAAATCCTCAAATCAACTAACCCAAATATTGCTACTGAAACCCTCATATCTTTACTATCTTCTTCCGTTATTCTGCACACTCATTATTCTGTCATTCCTAGTAGAAGGCGCATCATAAAGCCTTGGATTACTCCTGGCCTGCTGAGATGTATCCGCCATAGAGATAAGCTGTATAAAAATTTCAAGAAACACCCAGACAACGATATACATAGATCAATTTTTTATCGATATCGAACTTTTTGCAATAATATACTAAAGAAACTGAAACGCGAATATGAAAGGTCTGAATTTCAGGGGGCCAGGAACAATCCAAAGGCCACCTGGAAGTTTATTAAGAAAATATCTTATTTAGATAAGGGTAAAACATCTCCTTCCGAGTTGTTAAAGTGCGGTAACGATCCTATTCTCTCTGTCAATATGGTAAACCACTACTTTGCAAATGTGGGCAGTAGCCTCGCATCTAAGTTTTCTCAGTCTTCACCACGAGGTAGCAGTACCTCGGAAATTAACTCTACGCCACTAGTAGCAAGCTCTTCCCCGATTGCCCCTTCTGAGTCGATGGTCTAGCATGGCGTGGATGACGCCGAAATTGAACGCATAATTACGAATCTTAAAGATAAATGTGCTGTTGGTTTTGACGGAATCCCGACCACGGTTATTAAGGCCACAAAAAACACAATTGTCCCTCTCCTTGTCCACATTTTTAACCTGTGCCTATCTTCTGGAGTTTTTCCGGATGTTTTCAAATCGGCTATAGTCCATCCTATCCACAAAGGGGGAGACAGGGACCTTGTTTCTAATTACAGGCCTATATCCGTCCTTACAACTATCTCTAAAATCTTTGAGAAAATTATGAATGTGAGACTAGTGAAATTTCTTTCTAAACTAAATATCCTGGCCGACAATCAATACGGCTTCAGAGCTGGAAAATCCACGGAAGACGCTACTCTGGAACTGTCAAATACAATAGTCGAACACCTAAACAATAAGCAAAAGTCTGTCGGTGTCTTCCTCGATCTATCTAAGGCGTTCGATACTGTTTCTATCCCCAAATTAATTAATAAGCTGGAACAATCTGGCATTCGTGGTATTGCCCTTGATATCTTTCGTAGCTACCTGACGGGGCGTAAACAAGTTGTTAAAATCGAAACATTTATTAGCAATTCTGAAAATATTAATTGTGGTGTACCCCAGGGTAGTGTCCTAGGGCCAACTCTCTTTCTTATCTATGTGAATGAGCTGTGTCAGTTATCTCTTCCGAACACAAAAATAATTACATATGCGGATGACACAGCTCTTTTAACCCATGGTAATCATTTATTCTGTAAATAGGATATCGGAATCACTTTTACACGTCATATTAAAAAGTAAAAAATAAGCTAGATGTAGTCGACATTTCCTATCTGACTACCCGTGAGAAGAAATGGCGAAACAAACTCAGGGGTCAAAGTCTCTTTTAAAGTCCAGACATAATCTTGGTCAGATCATGTGAGGACCATGTAGATCTGTGTCTGAAATGGTCTTTTGAGGAAAGAACCACACAATTTTGAGTGGACCTGTCCAATCAGTGCAAGCATTTGTCGTAATCGTGCAGCTCGACTCAAGACTTAAGGAGCTCAACGACTCGACGAACAATACCAAAGAAAGTACATTTGGGTAGGCCTCATAAAGTGCTCAAAATGCCAGACCACCATTAAAACTGAGAAAAAGCATAAAATAATAGGAAAATATTTAAAGAGAAAAAAAAAAAATGACCCACATAGTGCTCACATTCACAATAAATTAAAGCAGTAAATATAATACTTTTCAAAGTAAACATTAATGTAATATTGTATATAATATTCTGCAATGTCAATATTTATATAAAATCATGCATAATAACATTAAATGTCAAGTTTTCCAGTTTGATCACAAGGCTTGCAGAGCGAGCAGCTCAATCCCAAGCTTTTTTGTCTTCTAAATAATCAGAAATTTTATAGTACCCTTTTTTACAAAGTTTGGTTTTAATACAGCTTTTAAATCGTTTAATGGGTAAGTTTCGAATGTCAGTAGGAAGTTTGTTGTGAAAGCGTATACATTGACCCATGAACGAGTTGCCTACTCTGTGGAGGCGAGTGCGATGTACAGCAAGATTGTGTTTATTCCTGGTATTTAAACAATGAATATCGGACATTTTCTTAAAATTTGATATATTTTTGTGTACATACAATAGATTTTCAAATATATATTGAGAGGCTACAGTCAGAATATCTATTTCTTTGAATTTTTCACGAAGTGAATCTCTTGGACCTAGATTTTAAATGGCTCGAACAGCCCTTTTCTGTAAAACAAAGATAGTATTAATGTCCGCACAGGTTCCCCAGAGAAGAATCCCATATGACATAAGACTATGAAAATAACTAAAATAAACAATTCTCGCAGTATCTACATCAGTTATCTGTCGAATTTTTTTAACAGCATAGGCGGCTGAACTAAGCCTTCCTGACAATTTTTCTACGTGTGGGCCCCATTGTAATTTACCGTCAATAGTTATCCCAAGAAAAACTGTCGACTCAACAGGGTCCAACTCTATTCCATTAAGTTGAACATTGGTAGTTAGCTGCCTGACATTTGGCATTGAAAATTTAATGAGCTTAGTCTTTTTTTCGTTCAAGAGAAGATTATTTACATTAAACCAATGGACAAACTTAGAGAGTGCATCGTTAACATGTTCAAAATTGACTAGCTGACGTTTGATTTTAAAAATGAGGGAAGTATCATCTGCGAATAATACAATCTTGTGATTATCCCTTATGTGATAAGGTAAGTCATTTATATAAATTAGAAACAAGAAAGGACCTAGAATTGAACCCTGCGGAACTCCCATAGTGACCGCAGATCCTGCAGATCTCTTGCCATTAACATCAACCCTCTGAATTCTGTTGTTCAGATAAGAAGTCAGAAGGTCGAGAGCACTGTCCCTCATACCATAGTGGTGCAGTTTTCGGATGAGTGTATCATGATGAACGCAATCGAAGGCCTTAGACAAGTCGCAGAAAATGCCAAGAGCATCTTGCGACTCCTCCCAGGCCTCGAATATGCTCTTCAGTAATTCCACGCCCGCGTCTGTAGTTGTAGGGACTAGCCTGAAGCTCGTGAGAGGGCAGAAGCTGCTTTGAGGTTAGTCATGGTGTGGTTAACCTCGAATCTGCTCACACTCAATATCCCAAAGACCAAGTTCATCCCCTTCTCCCCGGGAATTCTTGGCCAACCACCTACGACATTTGGGATCAGGACTCATGTTTGTCCTTACCCAGCGGCCACCACCTGTAACTGTGCCCAGATAGAACGGTCTGACAGTGTCAAATATCTTGGACTTATATTGGACAATCTTCTGACTTGGAAAAAACAGGTTGACTCTGTCGTGATTCGTGTCAGAAGACTGATTTATTTGTTTAAAAAACTTCGCGCGGCTGCTGACTTTCAATGCCTAAAAGTGATTTATTTCGCTCTTGCTCAATCAGTTCTCGGTTACTGCATAACTGCGTGGGGGGGAACCCACAAAACTACCATATTGCGTTTAGAGAGGGCACAAAGAGCTGTGTTAAAAGTACTCGCGAGGAAACCTATTCGATTTCCGACTACCGAATTATATTCACTTTGTGAGGTCCTCGCAGTAAGACAGCTGTACGTACTACAAACAGTGCTTATGAAACACCGCCTTTTGCTTTACGACCCTCAGTACCTTACTAAAAAGCGACGCTCTGATAGAATCTGTAAAACTGAGCTCTGCAGGTTTGCGTTGGTGGGTCGCCACTTCAACCACATTAGCTCTAAACCTTATAATAATATAAATAGGATAGTAAAAATCTACTCTTTAACAAGGAACTTATTGAAAAAGAAATTGACAGACTGGCTTAAATCTATGTCCTATGATGCAACTGAGCAACTTTTAGTATCTTAAATAAACTCTCATGCTAGCATCCTCTCATAATACACTAATTGCACATTTTACTCACACTTACACTCATACTCACACTCACACACACTCACAAACACTCTCACCCTCACTTCCACTCTACATCATTACATACAAACTTTTGAGTGATTTTTTTTCTTATGTACTTAATTGTTGATTTTACTATAAGACTTCCTGGATGTATGTCTGGAACAAATATCTTCCATGTATGTCGTGTGGGGCGTTGATAGCTGCGCCACAGTATTTTACTTTTGCAGCTATCTTCGTGTTTTTTGTTAAGTTATCCCTAAATTGTTCCTAATAAATAAATAAATAAATAAATGACTCCGATAAATTACTTATGACTTGAAATTTGTATGAAGAGTCTAACAAAGATTAGGATCAACATTCTAAAACAGTAACCGTGTGACGTAATTCTAGACTCAGACAGTTTCAAAATTAACATGCACTCCAGTGAATACGATACTTTTAGCCGCTACATTCCTAGTTAGTCCAACTTTAGTCAGGTAGACTTAACTTTATAATTGAGTTGGCAACACGAAATACCGTTAGAGTGTGACTTTTGAATGGTACAGAACAGTTACAAGACAGCCCTTTATTGCTCTTTGTTGCCAACAGAGTCCCAATGGATCCTCTGATCGAGTTATCCGTAATGGTATTACCTCTAATAACTATGAATTCAAATAATAGACTCGCTTCGTTACGATATGGACTTAATAGGTTACTGAACTGCCTGCATTAACTTTAAACAAATGAAATGGTGTAGGAAGTTGTTTACAGACAGTCTTTATCATAAGTTTTGGCTTGTCCTTAATTAATATTGGAATTGTGGCTTCTTGGCTTAAGTAACAGATGGGACAGGATCATTATTATTATCAGTACTATAATTTAGGATTTTGTTTGGAGGATACCATTAAGGTTTCAAATAAAAAACTTTTGAAAATAATTATTTACTTACATCTAGAATTATAAGTATTTTTGTAATTGTATCTAGTTCTGTTAAAAAAAAAAACATTCGCTGGACTTTTTCAATCTCGTCTATGTAGATCAGGGACCGTACAACCCCGGTTAAGAGTTTTCTTTCGAAGGGGTAACCCATTCAATGGGTTACCTTTATCATGATGTAACCCGTTGAATGGGTTTTATACTAGAAACCCAGTGAAAGGGTTACATGATAACCAATTGAATGGGTTTTATACTTGAAACCCAGTGAAAGGGTTACATGATAACCCATTCAATGGGTTCTATACCTACTTGAAACCCAGTGACATGAAAAATTCATAATATTATGTTATTTCGATACCCGCCCAGCACGCGTAGCATGACCAATTCTATCTCTATTCTACCCAGGGACCATTTTGGTTAACATTTTAGAAAAACCCTATCTAGAACCCTTTCAACGGAAAGGGTTTTCGATAGGGTTTTTATAAGCAGTTAATCAAAAACCCATACGGTGTGGGTAAATTTTCATGGCTTAAATTAAGCCGTTCAAAAGGGTTACCCACACCGTATGGGTTTTTATCGAAAACCCTTTCAACTGGTAACCAAAATTTAATTTAAGCCATTCAAAAGGGTTACTCATATCGTATGGCTTTTTGATTAACCGCTTAGAAAAACCGTATCGAAAACCCTTTCAATGGGTAACCAAAATGGTCCCTGATGTAGATAGGGCAATTATTTCATCAATTTGAGCAGTATCACTTTTTTTTTTAAAGACGTTGAATACCTTCATAATGTTTTCTCGTCCCTTAAATACGGAAGATTGTGCCTGTATTTATTTTATAGGTCACCAATTTAAAATCAGCAATGTAACCAATAAAGGCGCGAACGCCTAAATTGCTAACAAGTTGGCAATTCTATTTGCATAATGCAAGCATTTCTATCTCTACCTTAACAACGAAAATTCTGTTTCAAGCAAATTGAAGCCTCGAAATTGAGCGATTTAATGAGGTTCAAAGCTTTGAAGGTTTTCTTTTGGAAGTGGGTCTAATTTGTAATAACATATTCAGCGGATAATTTTAACAATGAAGTAACCTAAGTGATAAGTGAATTACGTAAAGTAGAAGGAATAAAGACTTTTTGCATGAGAGTGATATAAGGAACGTAGCTGGTACTTACCTGAAATAAAGCTTACGTTTGAGAGCTAGTATTTTTTACCAAAAAATATTTGTTTTATTCAGGATAAGAATACGATTGAAGTGTTATGATAAATGATAAATTTATTTGCCATAATAATACACATAGGAACCTACGTGATTCATTATAAAATAGTGTACATTGTAACATCTGGTTCTATTTTAATATCTGAACTCAAGTATAATTATAACCCTGCCTCTTAAACTAGGTAAACCTGTATCTTAAGAGACAGATTATGTTATGGATTACTTGCTAGGTAGGTATATAGGTTAGGGTTGTAAATACGACAGTAAATTAAACTTCGTATGTACATTTATTTGAGGGGTTTGTGGCTAAGTAATAACAGCCGCACGGGTCGATCGATCAGGTTAAGCTACGCTTGCCGCGGTTGGTCCGTGGATGGGTGTCCATCTTTACAAACTAAGACGCCTCCGTACCTCGGAGAGCACGTTAAGCCGTTGGTCCCAGCTGTTATTTGTAGATCTTTGACAGTTGTTACGGGTCGTCAGAAGCCCGAATGTCTGACAACCAGTCTTACCAAGGGGTATCGTGCTACCCAGTAACTGGGTTGTGGAGGTCAGATAGGCAGGCACTTCATGTAAAATACTGGTATTCAGCTGTGTCCGGTTAGACTGGAAGTCGACTCCAACATAGTTGGGAATAAGGCTAGGCAGATGCTGATGATGTACATTTTTTTGACGTTTCACGACGTTTTTTTTTATTTGATCGAATTTTAGTTTGTATACTACAAACTAAAATTCGATCAAATAAATAATATCTAATTAGTCACTATAGCTAGTCGGTTGATTGGCAAAATCCATATCAACTCAGCATATAGCAGTCCACTGCTGGACATGGGCCTCTCCCAGGCTGCGCCACAAAACTCTGTCCTCCGCTTTCCGCATCCAGTCTGTCCCAGCCACCTTTTTAAGGTCGTCGGCCCATCTAGCTGGGGGGCGCTCCACACTACGCTTGCCGATACGCGGTCTCGCGGCTCCAAGACTCGTCTGCCCCACCGGCCATCGGTCCTTCGACAAACATGACCAGCCCACTGCCACTTCAGCTTGCTTACTCTGCAGGCTATAACGGTAACTCAAAAACATCATCAGTCAGGCAAAATCCATAGTCGGCCCGTTATTAGCGTACTAACATAATTATTTAGATTGTTTCATTTTTTTCGGGTTTGATGCCTGTTTGGTGGTTTTAAAATACTCCTATGCTCTAGTATTGCCAGTGTTTTCATGTAAAAATAAAGATAAAACAAAATTCTCCTAAACAGTTGTTCACTAAAACTTTAAACTTCTTCACTTACGCATCACTTAGTAGGGCCAAAGTATCGGAAGCTAGCGAACATCCGAACTCAAATAAAGTTAACAGAATCGGTACCTACTCAGAATATCCGTGACTACTTGAATTGCTGAAAATTTGCTTACCACTTTTGATTAAAATCACCAGCATACTCTCACTTAGGGCTGATTTCACCAATGAAATTGAACGCGATCAGCACATCTAAACCGAGTTCAAGAGCTGTCGGTGTCAATATTCCAAAGAAAATAATGGCACTGACAGCTCTTAAACGTGGTTTATGTGCTGATCGCGTTTCATTGGTGAAATTGGCACTTAGACTATTTATTCGCCGATGTTGATCACTCTCTCTCCAATATCTAAAGTGAATTGGAAAAACAAAGTCTTGTGCATCATAAAAAAAACGTGTGCAGTCGGGGCCCGCGTCAGGATCGACGTTCCTTCTCACGTATGATTTAAAACAAAAACTTTTGACACTTGAAACTTGAGACCTTAAAACTGACTTTGATGTACAGCTCCGTACCTCAAAAGGAAAAAAACGGAGCCCTTATAGGATCACTGGTGTGACTGTGTGTCTTGTATGAAACGCACACTATGCAAGCAGGCATTTGTGGCACCACAACTAATTGATTAACATTTGAAAATACTGTTGGAGCTGCTGAAGACTATCTTTGCATTGTATAAACTCAATCTCCTTGGTATTACATAATTGCATAGCACAGTTGTGAGTACTATGAGCTACCATTTATGGGGTAATAATAATATGTCTTTCATTGACTTGAATGTGCCCTGCCATCTGAGAGTATATCATGCTCACCCAGATGTCTCGCTGATAGTGGCACGTGTGTTGGATCTTATTGCACGGCTTATTTGAATTATATTAGTTTTGAATTGTTTTTTTCACCTTTTTTGCACGGACGCTTTTAACATTTTGCATCGTTCTCACACATGTATAATTTCATCAATATTTTAATTTAAAACAGTGTCCGTGGAGTTTCTTGCCCGTTCTTCTCCATAATAAACTACTACGCTTTGGAATGGGCAACTTGGTTCATATTTCTAACTGACCGACTCCTTGACAATTCAAAAGTGCCTGTAAATGGTTTAATTGAAATAAATGCTTTGAGTTTGAGTTTGTCTGTCTATCTGTCTGTCACATCCAATTCGCCCTGAATGTACTGGACCGATTAAGTTGAAATTCCAACACATATGAATTTATGTGACCCAAACAAGGATATAAATGAATTTTGAATATGGGGGTTACTTTTGGGAACAAATAAGAAAATTTTAAAAAAGTTTGGCGAACTGTACCGTGTGACATATCAAATGAAAGCGCTTGTTGTAAGAATTACAGATATTTTAATAAATACTATATAAATTTTGACATAGTATTTATTTAAAATAATTTAAGAAAATAGATGAAGATTGACCCCCCCCCCCCCCCCTAATTCATCTCCGAAACTACTGAGCCGAAAATTATGAAAAAAAAAATAGTACTGACTGTTGTACTTACCCAGTCCCGCAATAGAACGCCGCTATAATAAATAACTCGGGTTCCGTACTGGGGGCCTAAAATGGACGCTTTGGCAGAATCATAATATTATTATGATCGCGTACAATTCATTCATCCCGCAATGGGGCCGACAACTGTCAAAGTGACGCTAGCAGCACAAAGACCAATAACAAAGCAGGTTTTGTTAGGAATTAGTACTGAATTCATAATTAGAGACAATTATTGAGGAAATTGCTAGATGATAAAGAAACTGGAAGCCACCAGTTTCCTCGTGATGAGAAACTTAAAAAAAAAATGTGGCTCAAAGCAATAAGGCGAGTTAAGTTTGAGTCTAAAAGCGGGGCTAGAGTGTGTCATAAATATTTCAAGGAAAGTAACTATGAAAATATCGGTAAATACTTAGGTATGTATTCAAAAATATTATTTTCAGTTTGATTAGATCGTCAAAAACTATTTGCTCTTATTTGTATGTAACCTAAACCTACCTGTATCAGAAATTTTAGTTAACTTTTCTAATTCGATTTAATAAACCTTAAAGGAAAACAGACAAACGAACAATTGAATGGTTAATTAAAGTCTTAAAATAGTATAAAGTAGTAATAGTTATAAATTTATTTTTTATTAAGTATCACTCAGACTTGAAATATAGCCTCAAACTTTCTACCACGACAGAAAGGTTAAGTTCCGTCATTTAAAGTTATTATTAGAATGATACAATGTTATCATACACAGATACACTAGAGTGTATCCTGAGTAAACATTCATTATACCATGAAGCAAGTTAAAGACCATAACTTTGTAAAAATATAATTTAGGAACAACAAATTACCTTTCAATTAGGTCTGCTTTCCTTCCACGTAAAGAGGCGCGCCTCTCATTCTTAACTCTTACATATTTTCCAAATGGAATTCATGTTCTAAATCGAAAAATTGTCAAGAAATGATCGTAAATAAGAAATCCGAAGTGTGTAAATGTTTATCTCACTGAATGACAAGGGTTCGTACAGTAGTGGCGCCATCTGAGATCAGCTTTCACTTGCTGGCCCCATTCGTCTGTTTGACAGCTGCTATTTGACATTAAACTTCATTAAAGCAATTCATAATTTGTGGACCATTTTACGAAACAATTTTACCATACATAACTGTCAAACAGATGAATTGCGGGATATGAATCGTACGCAGATCATATTATGATTCTGCCAAAGTGTCCATTTTAAGCCCCCTGGACGCCTAGTCAATTAGAATGACGTGTTTAAAGAGAGTTAAAAAAGCGAGCCTGACGGTATACAGTGACAGTTATAACATGATGTGTAACATCTGACATCTCACCTTGGTAATAAACAACTGAGCAGCGACAGAAATTAACATCAAAATCTTAAAAAAGCTCGTAGGTACTGAAATATTTATTAGAATTATTATTTAATACTAGTGGTCGCCCACTGGTAGAAATTAGACCCCCTGTACAGTTCACAATTTATTAACACTACATTTACATAAAAAATCCATGAGTACACTACTTCCATGTTATTATAAAGTACTTACTAATTCCATGCTATTAAAAAGTACTTACTTATTCTATGCTCAAGCTCTCACTTCCTGTCACTTCAGTCCATTTTCACAATATCACTCCTACAGACAGCAGGAGGAAAGATGCTTCCAAACACAACTCTGTAATTACTCGAACTCCTAAATAAAGAGGCACTGGTAGCCCAGTGATAACGGCCCAGTTAGTACGTCGTGGGGTCAAACCCAGGCAGGCAAATTACTTTGTGTAATCACCACACCACTGCTCTTAAAACAGCGAAGGAAAACATCGTGAGAAAACCCGATGTCATAGTAACAAAAATTCGAAGACATTGTGAGACATCTACCAATCCGCTATGAGCGGACCGGATTACAGCTCACTAACTCTCGAAGAGGAGAGTACAGGGCCGCCGTAAGCGGGCGTGCAAAGCGTGCACCGCACACGGGCGGCACACCCAGGGGGCGGCAAATCGAGCGACTCATCACGTAATTCAAGTCATTGTCATAATACCCCCCACCATAAGTTTATTATGAAATGTCATAGCATAGAAAAAAATCCGACCGAATGACGTTAACACCGCCATCTATTGGCATCCGTTAAAATTAGATGCAATACCAAACGTCGTCCGTCATTCTATGAAAAACAGGACTGGCGATGTTAGGGAAATCCCCTTTATGCTTCCTTCTCAATTGGTAAGTTAAGTACCTAGGCTTGTACGCATTCGATCGAACAGTGCTATGGTAGATAAATAGTAACGATGGCACATAAATTGCAATTATTTTGTTAATAGTTCTTTTGAGGTGGTTTTCGGCTTAATTATTGATATTTAAACTTGTCTAGTGTGATTATAATTCTATCATCCGTCAGTATAAAACAGAAGTGCAAAGGAATCGTAATTATGGTAAGTACTAACCTACGTTTGTTTATAGACTTATCACAATAATTACTGTTCAAGGAACAATAAATAAGGGCTTTTAATTTTTGAATAATATAGGTACCTAAGTTTTAATATACAAAATTTGTCTTTATTATTAATTTTGAAAATGAAGGAATAGGTTATGTTATGATTGAAATGAACTTATTGTAGACAATGTTACGTGGGTTTCAATCCTATTTGACTAAACATTTCCGGCATATTATTGTAACAAAAAAAAAATATAAAAAAAATACCTTTGTCGTAACCCATTCAAGCCCACGCACTTCTTGCCGCCGCCGCATATGCCTTCCCGCTCGTTTTAACGACTATGCGCTAGGGGCATAAAAAAGGGACAGCGCTATGGCAACCGCGACGCTCACGCGCCTCCGACGCAGAGGCAGTCGACGATACACGCGCTCAAGGAGTGGTACACGTCACGAACCGCCGCGCGCGCCTGAGCTCTGACTGGCACGCGTTTTCTTTTATCGGTTTGTTCTCTAGATATTAGATAGTTCCCGTGACAGTGATTTAACAATTAGTGTACCCTTTTATTCTATTTCTCTGTCTAACCGTGAATACACGACGTTTAAGTTACACAAGTGTTTTTATTTATGAATCCGCTTCAATCCAGTATGGACACAGTTACGAAACCTTACATTTAATTTCAGGAACCGCAGAAAAGGATAAAACTTTCGGGGGCGCAATTTCGACAGCAAAAACGAGAAAAAGAGGTACACAAAGAAAAAATGGCAGGTTCTTTACTGAAATTTTTAAGCAAACCAGAAAATAAGGAAACGGAATGTCAAGAAGATGTTGAGGTAGCTTTATCCAATCAAGAAGCTATGGACGTAACTGAAGAAAAAGATATACGTTCAAGCAAAACAAGAGAAGGTACTACTGAAGAACCTGTAAGCAGTTTATCGTCATCAGTAATATGTAGCAATTTAGATTGTGGTGATGATCCCAGTTTGTGGCCTGCCAGTATGACTAATGATCTTGTTAATATTTTGGTTAATCGTGGTCCCATACAAGCGTCCAATTGTAACTTTCCTATAAATGACCACGGAAGAAAATTTACAGACAATTATTATTATAGAAGTCTTCCCAATGGAGAAAAAATTAACAGAGAATGGCTTGTTTACTCTATTTCGAAGGATTCAGTATATTGTTTTTGTTGTAAAATATTTGGTAAATCTGTTAGTAGTTTGTCTGCTTTTAATGGTTTTTCGGATTGGCAACATTTATCATTAACATTGAAAAGACATGAAACAAGTGTTTCCCACAGTGAAAATGTGAAATCTTGGGTACAATTGAATAATATGTTAAAAAATAAAACTACTGTAAATCAAATGCAACTGAGACTATTAGAATCGGAAAAAAAACAATGGTGCGATGTTTTAGAAAGAATCATAGGCGTAATCAAGTTTTTATCTCGTCGGTGTCTGGCTTTCCGAGGGTCGTCAAAAACATTATATGAACATGATAATGGTAATTTTTTAAAAGCAATTGAAATGATAGCATCCTTTGATTCAGTCATGCGGGAACATATTCACAGAATTCAATCCTCAAAATCAGATTCAAGTCGTATGACTCACTATTTAGGAGATCAAATTCAGAATGAAATAATTGAGTTGCTCGGCACGACCATAAAAAATTATATATTAAACCAAGTTAGAAAATCAAAATATTTCTCTATTATATTGGATTGCACACCAGATGTAAGTCATACAGAGCAAATTACAGTTGTACTTAGGCATGTTATTTTAAATAATGAAACAAAAAATGTTGAGATATGTGAAAATTTTATTGGTTTCTGTCCGATCACCAGCTCCACAGGTGAAGGTCTATTAAATTTTGTTTTGGATTTATTTTCACAATTAAATCTCAACATTCAAAACTTACGCGGTCAAGGTTATGATAATGGTTCTAATATGCGTGGAAAACACAATGGACTACAAAAAAAAATTTTGGAAATCAATAACCGTGCATTTTACGTCCCATGCTCGGCGCATAGTCTTAATTTGGTAGTGAACGATGCAGCAAATGTTACGTATGAAACTGTGAATTTCTTTAATATAATTCAAGAAATTTACGTTTTCTTTTCATCATCTACAAAAAGGTGGTCGGTAATTTGCAAACATTTACCAGATTTAAAATTAAAAGCTTTAAGTGCAACGCGATGGTCCAGCAGAATTGATGCAGTTAAACCATTACGGTATAACCTCGAAAAAATATTTGATGCTTTGCTGGAAATATCTGGTGATTCGTCGGAATGGGATTGTACTACATCTCACAAATCTCATTCGCTTGCTTTAAGCATTCAAAATTATAGATTTATTTGCTCGGTAATAATTTGGTTCGATATTTTAAACGAAATTAATGCTCTGAGCAAAATGATGCAGAGCCCCACAATGAATACTCAAATCTGCATAAATTTGTTAAATAAGTTAATTGACAAGTTCACAGAATATCGCACGGCTGAACACTTTCAAACGGTGTTAGCAGAAGCTTCCAAAGTGGCTCACGAACTAAACGTAGAAACAGATTTCCCACCAATAAAAACAATTCGTTCAAGAAAAAAATCAACACAATTTCACTATGAACACAGTGATGAAATTTTAGTAGACCCCAAAATCAAGTATAGAGTAGAGTTTTATTTTAGAATCCTAGATCAGACATTAACTTCTTTAAAGGATAGATTCGACGAGCTAAAAACATTTACCGACGTATTTGGCTTTTTTAGCAATAACTTATTTAATTATTCCAATGATGAGTTAATGAAACATTGTAAAGATTTAAATCTGAAACTTAAAGATGATTCAAGTAGTGAATCAGACATTGACGGTATTGATTTATTTAATGAAATCATTGCATTAAAGTTGCATTTTGCAGAAAACCAGTCTAATGATCCACAAACCCTATTACAATATCTTTTTACCAATGACTTAATTTCAACATTTCCGAACACAGCAATAGCGCTAAGAATATTACTTACACTGCCGGTTTCAGTTGCATCTGGTGAAAGATCCTTTTCAAAATTAAAAATTATCAAAAACTATTTAAGATCAACAATGCTCCAGGAAAGACTAAGTTATTTAGCTATAGTTTCAATTGAACATGAAATTTTAGACAGTTTGGATACAAGAAAGTTGATAGAAGATTTCGCAAATCTAAAGGCAAGAAGAGTTAAATTTTTGTAGATAAATATATAAGTAATAGTTTTATAGATCAGTAAAAAAATAAAAAGTACTAAATTAAAATAAATGTTATATCTTCGTTAAGTTGTTTTTCTGTTTCCCCACCATAAAGAGAAAACATTAATTATCCTTTTTTGACAAAACTCAGAGTAAGTAGTCGTAGGGCGGCATAATCGGTTTTGCACGCGAGCGACGAAACAGCTAGCGGCGGGCCTGGGAGAGTAGGTTTGTGTCCCAGCAGTGGGAACATTACAAGCTGATTCTATCTGCCTAGCCTTTTCCCAACTATGTTGGGGTCGGCTTCCAGTCTAACCGGATGCAGCTGAATACCAGTATTTTACATGGAGCGACTGCCTATCTGACCTCCACAACCCAGTAACTGGGTAATACGATACCCCTTGGTAAGACTGGTTGTCAGACTTTTGGGCTTCTGACGACCCGTAACGACTGTCAAAGATCCACGAATGACAGCCGGGACCAACGGCTTAACGTGCTTTCCGAGGCACGGAGGAGTACCGGTATGTAAAGATGGTCACCCATCCACGGACCAACCCCGGAAAGCGTAGCTTAATCTGATCGATCGACCCGTACAGCTGTTATTACTTAGCCACGAGGCTGAGTTATAATAAATAACTCGGGTTCCGTACTAGACTCCTAGTCAATTAGCGTGACTTGTTTGAAGCGACTACTTTTGAAGTAAAACTTCTTTTCGCACGCTTGACTTGAAGACTAAGCTGGTGAATGCGTGACGAGAGCGTTACGGAAGCGAGTGAATGGAAGTTGAGAGGGAGATATAAGTTAGTGAAGATAGAAAGAGAGAAAGTTACGTTTCGTATATTACTGTAGGGCAAGAGAGAGAAGTGCGAGAGCACATTTTCTTTCTCTCATAGGCAGTTGCGTTTCGTATATCTAAGACACAGTGCAGGCCTATTTTTGTAAGTAAGTATAATTCGTATTACTATTTGTAAGTTTTACTTAAGTCGTGTGGTCGTTTTTTTAAATAAAGGTGCTTCCAAACACAACTCCGTAATTACTCGAACTTCTACGGAATATGGTGAAGCGAAATTAGTTGCCGTACACGCAAAATGTTCGGTAAAAGTTCCTGGAATGCTTTTTATTTCATTTTCTTTGGCGAGCTGTGATTATCGAGCAATTTGGAAGTATTTTTTAGGTTTCCGTAGTCAACAAGGAACCTTTATGTCTGTTCGTGACTTAGCTCAGAGACATAGATATATATTATATTAATCACGCCGATAAAAAAGTTAAATAGACCTGTGGTTGCTCGTAGGGTATGCGTAGATAAATGACAGGCGTTTGTCGAGTTCAAGATAGAAGTTTAATAGACAGATAAGACTTACAGTTTGAGGTACACGAAAAGGAACAAACACTTAGAAGATACAGAATCAAGAATTAGAAGGAAACTGAGAATTTAGGTAGCTAGGTTGTGAAACGTAATTATAGATTTATATAGGTTAGCGCGCGCATTCGCCGTCGGGGCAGAGTAACGACTGGCGCGGATGACCGAGCGATCGCGGGCGTGCGGGTGCCGCCGGTGCGCGGGCGCAGGCGGCGAGGTACACACATCGCGCGGTCGATTAAGGTGCGAGCTACATGCGCTCCAAACAGGTGCGTCCTCTGATCACGGACGTTGCCACAGTACTCCCCCGCTTAGACCGCTACTGCGGGCGGTAATAATCTGGGAAGTGCACACGACGCCCGGACCTCGTTCTCCTCTCTTCTTCTTTTGCTGGAAAAGGGAGTGAAGCTGATGGCTCAGGAACTGAAGGTGGCTCAGGAACTGAAGGTGGCTCAGGAACTGATGGTGGCTGATCGTCTGCTTCTTGTGTGACGTAGGCCGGCTTCAGCCGATCAACGCTGACGGTGACTTCTTTACCACGTACGTCAAGCTTGTAATATTTGGGTCGGCGCTGTATGACTTTGTACGGGCCGGCATACGGTGGTTCCAGCGGTCTTCGAACGAAGTCCTGCCGCAAGAACACATGAGATGATTCGCTGAGACTATGTGGTAAGTAAAATGGACCTTTTCTGTGACAGGATGCAGGCGTTGGCGTAAGGTTGGCCATGCGACTTCGCAAGCGCGTTGCAAGGTCAGTGACGTCAGATGACTTGTAGTCATCGGCTGGTGCGATGAATTGCCCTGGTAGTCTAAGTTGTTCGCCGTAGACCAACTCTGCTGGTGATGCTTTGATGTCCGGCTTCCATGCACTTCGTATACCCAGAAGTACCAGTGGAAGAACTTCGGTCCATTGCGGAGTAGAGTGACACATGATGGCTGCTTTCATGTGTCGGTGCAGACGTTCCACCATACCATTCGCAGCAGGGTGGTAAGCGGTTGTGCTGTAGTGGCGCGCACCAACCATGGCAGCGACAGCTCGGAAGAGGTTTGACTGGAACTGCGTGCCGCGATCAGTTGTCATTTTGAGCGGGCAACCGAATCTGGCGATCCAGCCGGACACCAGCGCGGTTGCGCAGGTCTCAGCCGTGATATCTTTGATGGGGTACGCCTCAGGCCATCTGGTGAATCTGTCGATGACAGTGAGGCAATACCTGTAATCATAAGAAATAGGTAATGGGCCGACCCGAACCTTGATGTTGTGACGGAAAATTGGGAAAGAGGAGCATAGGTATGACGCGTCACTTTACTGCCTTGACACCTTAGGCATTTACGGGACCACTCTCTACATTGTTTGCGCATCCCTGGCCAAACGAATTTCTGTGCCACCAGTCGCACTGTAGCTGTGTTTCCGGGGTGGCTCAAGTTGTGTAGCGTATCGAACGCTTGACGACGGAATTGCGGTGTAATATATGGTCGTGGCGGTGTAACTGTGACGTCACAGTAGACCTCGAGGTCTGTATCGGGTATTCTAACCTTTTCTAGTTTAAGCGAGGATCCGCTCTCAAGGAGACTCTGTAGCTCTGGGTCAGTGTTCTGACATCGTGCAAGTGCTTGATAATCGACTCCTTTAGGAACTCGTACCTCCTCTATCCGGGACAATGTATCCGCGACCACATTCTCTGGACCAGGTATATAGCGTATGTCCGTTGTGTATTGAGCTATGTAGTCGAAGTATCTGTACTGCCTTGGTGAACAGTTCTCTCGTGGTGTCGTAAAAGCGTATGTTAGCGGGCGATGGTCTGTGAAAACGGCAAAGTTTCGTGCCTCCACCATGTGACGAAAATACCTTATAGCTTCGTACACTGCCAGCAGTTCGCGGTCGTAGGGGCTGTATTTCTTTTGCGCTGGGTTCAGCTTCTTGGAAAAGAAACCCAGTGGTTCCCACTGCTCACCATTTCGTTGCTGTAGTACGGCTCCTATTGATACATCTGAAGCATCCGTTGTCAAAGATAGCTCGGCGTTAGTAAGCGGGTGAACTAAAAGCGTGGCGTTGGAAAGTGCCTTCTTGCATTCGGAAAAAGCTTCCAGCTGTGTCTGCGTCATTTTAACAGGTTGGTTCTTCGTGGTTTTGCCTCCAGCCAGTATAGCGTTAAGCGGTGCCTGCGCCTTAGCTGCGTTCGGTATAAAGCGTCTATAAAAATTTAGCATACCCAGATATCTTCGTAGCTCCTTCACAGTTTGTGGCACTGGTAGGTCCTGGATAGCCTGTACCTTAGTGTCGAGTGGGCAGGTACCGGATGCAGAAACATTGAAGCCAAGAAATATTACCTCCGGCTGCCCCCAGACACACTTTGCCGAGTTCACCAATACCCCATAGTCTCTTAGGCGGTCTAGCAGTCGTCGCAGGTGCATTTTGTGCAGCTCTGGGGTGGGGGAAAAACACAGAATATCATCCAAATAGCAGAAGCAGAACTCGTCCAACCCGGCAAGTACCTCGTCCATAAACCTCTGGAATGTCTGCGCTGCATTCCTCAGACCGAAGGTCATAAAGGGAAATTCGAATAACCCGAATGGTGTAGTTATCGCCGTCTTTGGTATGTGGGGCCCATAGATAGGTATCTGATTATAAGCTTTAACCATATCAATTTTTGAAAATATAGTGCTGCCGGAGAGCTGGTGCGAGAAATCCTGAATGTGCCTCACCGGGTACCTGTCAGGAATCGTCCGTGCGTTAAGTGCGCGGTAGTCACCGCATGGCCTCCATCCATCATCTTTCTTCTTGACTAAATGCAGGGCTGAAGACCATGGGCTATCTGATCGCCTGGCCGTGCCGTTGGCCAGCATGTCGTCGAACTCCTTTTTGGCTATTTTAAAACGGTCTGGATCCAGTCGCCTAGGCTTACTTGATGCCGGTGGTCCAGGGGCAGTATTAATATAATGCACCGTATTGTGCTTTGGTTCACGTACAGTACCTGCAGGTCGGGTCACCTCCGGGAACTCACGGAGCAGCTGGTGAAATTCCGACTCGCCGGCGACAGTCTTGACAGACGCCACATCATCAGGTATCCTCTGGTGCGTTGCAGGTACGGAGAGAGATGTGATGCCATCTATCAGTCTATGGTTGCGGCAATCTATAATCAAATTATAAAACTTTAAGAAGTCAATTCCTATAATCGGTTTCGATATGTCCGCAATGGTAAATTGCCACGGAAATGCTCGCCGCAGTCCTAAATCCAAATGTATTTGTATCGGGCCATACGTATTGATGACTGTCCCATTCGCGGCTGTTAGGCCGTATTTCGTGCTCGTGCAGGGTATTCTGATCGCTGAACGTGGAAAAACACATAAATCGGACCCAGTGTCTATCAGAAACATCATCCTTGAATGACGGTCCGTTACAAAAATACGGCCAGCATGGGTTCCGCAGTCGTAGGCCGCTACTTCCGACTGCCCATGGAGTTTTCCGACGACCACTGACAGGGCTGCCGGCATCTCTTTGCCTGCGAACCATAATTATAATGATACCAGCAATGAGGGTGGTTTTCAGGCGGCTGACGTGACCGTGATGTTGACCTACTCCTAGTATTTCTACTCCCAGATCGCTGGCGGGAGCGTTCATTACGTTGCATATGCATTGCACTTACTTGCTGACCGAGTAACGCTACTTGCCTGGTTAACTCGGTGATTCGCGTTTCCATACCTTCTGTGAGGGTAGATGTCACTGGGGCCGCTGCACTCGCCACATGTTGGACACCGGTCGGCGCGATTTCGTGGACCCGGTCCGCCAAATCCACCATTTTGTCTATGGGTAAATCCGCTTGAGAAGCCACGATGGTCTGAACATTATTCGGTAACCGGCTAGACCACAGCGTTCTCAGAAATTCTTCGGGTACCACCGGTCCAGCCAAATGTTGCAGGTACCTAAAAAACTGGGACGGCTTCCGGTCCCCCAACTCTTCATGCATCAGTAACTGTTTCACCCTCCGCTCCTGCGAGGCCGATAATCGCTTGATCAACTCCGCCTTAAGCTTATCGTACTTATTTACCGCTGGAGGGTTGGTGATGATGTCCTTGACCTCTGCCACGAAACGTTGATCCAACACGCCGATGACATGGTAAAACTTCGTTGTGTCGGCGGTTATATTGGCGAGCGCGAACTGGCCTTCCATCTGGGCAAACCACAATCCAGGTTCTTCGGGCCAAAAAGGGGGTGCGCGTACTCCTACACGTAGGGTTTCAGGGCCGCTCCCATCGTTATTCGAGCCCGTCATCTTGATCACGTCGGGGTCACCAATTTGTGGTTGCTCGTAGGGTATGCGTAGATAAATGACAGGCGTTTGTCGAGTTCAAGATAGAAGTTTAATAGACAGATAAGACTTACAGTTTGAGGTACACGAAAAGGAACAAACACTTAGAAGATACAGAATCAAGAATTAGAAGGAAACTGAGAATTTAGGTAGCTAGGTTGTGAAACGTAATTATAGATTTATATAGGTTAGCGCGCGCATTCGCCGTCGGGGCAGAGTAACGACTGGCGCGGATGACCGAGCGATCGCGGGCGTGTGGGTGCCGCCGGTGCGCGGGCGCAGGCGGCGAGGTACACACATCGCGCGGTCGATTAAGGTGCGAGCTACATGCGCTCCAAACAGGTGCGTCCTCTGATCACGGACGTTGCCACAGACCCATGAAAAAATAAAATTGTAAGGTCCTCCCTTGCACGTAAAGTGGGGGGTGTTATTTTTTTTCTCGTCTATCCCATAGTATCATTGGATAGGTCGTTAAAAATATTGAAAACTATTTTTTGAGTCAGGGATCCGTTTGCGTAATAAGCTTTAAAGTGCAAATTTTTGTTAGAGTAAAGTGTCCCCGACCCCCATTATTTTTTTGGGTGGAAATTATCAAATAACTTCTCCCGCTCTGGGTGAAGCGGGAGGGCGAGTCAGACTTTTACTGATTAAAATCCACCCGTGTTCCTTCCGTTGCCTCTGTGCCAGGGCCACGATATCCCTTTCGGACAAACTCGCAACCCTGGCAGGCATTGGCCCTAACGGACCCCGTCAATTCGTCATGACATCTCTTTGAGGCGCGCGTGAAACACAACACGCCGTCGACCTGGGCCTGTTCCTTATCGGACGGCGAGCTACCCATCGCTCACCGTCCGCAAGCCCGCACCTACGGTGGCCGGAAGTCAGCATACGACTCCCGACGCCCGGGGCGTCTCCTGCGGCGACTAGGGGCGTGAGGGCGCGAACCTTGCGTCTCCCTGACGCGTTCCGCCTCCTCCATCGCGAGCATTACTGCTTCGCAGAAGGAGATGACGGCCTCCCATGCACTCTCGCTCCGATCCATGGCCTGAATTAGGGTCGGATGCGAGAGATCGCCGTCACCGATCGCCTCCGTGAGGACACGGTAGTGATCCGCCTAAGCCGGCCAGACTTCCACCGTAAGCTCCACCGTGAATCCGGGCGATCCACACAGTGGTGACACCCGGGCGTTTCCTCCCGCTTTATCCTGTACAGGAGCCTTTTGTGGCGTGCCCAGTCCCCCGCCGCCCTGCCAGCTTAATAGTTGCTTTTGGATAATATGTGAAAAAATTCACGGCGGCAGTGTATACAACGAAGTTAAAAGGAAAACTATCACAGCTAAATATGCTTTACAAGTTAACTAGTATTAGTCGACCAAATTACATTTGCAGTTAGAATGTATCGGAGAAAATGTTTTTCAACTACAATGTTAAGTTTTTTCTTGAAATAAATTCATCCCAACTACGGAAACCTTCATTGTGCGTGGTCCGACACGTACTTGAACAGTTTTTAATTTTACATTTGCACGTGTGTCGTAGTTTTTTAAATAGCTAAGTATCGTAGCTGTTGGACTTTGGACGGTAGGTCTTTTTTATTTTTACTGCTTGTACTTATTTTTGAATAGCGTCCATGGATAATGTGATTGTAATATGTGCCAAAAAAATCCATGATTCTTATTTACTACGGCCCTACAGTAGTACTTTTCCTTGGTGGTAGGTTCGGACACGGATCTTACAAATAAACTTACAACTACCTCAACAACTATTATAATTATGTAGGTACATAAACTACATGCAGATATCCCTAAAAAAAAATTGTTTTAAGTTCCGTTATGAAAACAGTAACTACATAAACGCTAGTCCTATGGTAGATTGCACAAAGATATTTAATAGAAATTTCTTCAACCATTAAGGAGATTAAGCAAATTTTCGCGTTATTTTTATTCAAAAGAACATGTGACATGACCAGCCTTCGCGCGTTTTTGACAGGACATAAAAAGTGACATCGTGACAAATTGGCAGTGGCGCTCGCACAGCGGGAGGCATCCCTAATAAGACTACTGTGAGGGCTTCATAAATAATGCCCTCTTGAGATTACTGGAACACGGCTACAAAATTCGAGGAAATGATTATTTAAATGATATCTACTTACATATTTATTTTGTTTAAAATTAGACTTTACCACTCAAGTGTCTTTTTTTTTTTTTTTTTTTTTTTTGGGTGGGAAATTATCAAATAACTTCTCCCGCTCTGGGTGGAGCGGGAGGGAGTGTCAGACTTTTACTGACTAAAACCCACCGTGTTCCTTCAGATGCCTGTGTGCCAGGGCCACGATATCCCTTTCGGACAGGCTCGTAACCCTGGCAGGCATTGGCCCTTTCGGACCCCGTCAATTGGTGCTGACGTCTCTTTGAGGCGCGCGTGGAACACAACGCGCCGTCGACCCGGGCTTGGTCCTTATCGGACGGTGAGCTACCCATCGCTCACCGTCCGCAAGCCCGCGCCTACGGTGGCCGGGAATCGGCCTGCGATTCCCGACGCCCGGGGCGTCTCCTGCGGCGACTAAGGGCGCGAGGGCGTTGACTTTGCCTTACCCTCACGCGTTCCGCCTCCTCCTTCGCAAGCATCACTGTTTCGCAGAAGGAGGTGACGGCCTCCCATGCACTCTCGCTCCGAACCATGGCCTGAACCAGGGCCGGACACGAGAGATCGCCGCCGCCGATCGCTGCCGTGAGGACACGGCGGTGCTCCGCCCAAGCAGGGCAGACCTCCACCGTATGCTCCACCGTGTCCTCCGGGCGATCCACACAGTGGTGACACCCGGGCGTTTCCTCCCGCTTAATCCTATACAGGAACCTCCCGAAACATCCATGTCCGGTGAGGACCTGCGTCAGGCGGAAGGTGAGGACGCCGTGGCGCCTCTCTAGCCACTCCTCAAAGAGGGGACTTATCGCCACAATTGTGGCGTGCCCAACCACTCAAGTGTCTACGGATACTATATTATCCCAAAAAAAAGTTGTGTCATACGTCCAGGGGCCCAAGTCTGCTATTTTTATAAATTCAGTCATTCCAACACGATCCCATTGTCATGCCATTGTCATTTTGCTAAAAGTTCGTAATCTGGTAAATTCATAATGGTCGATCATTGTTCTCGTAATATAATTATGTACGAGATTACCAATATATGCAATTTCTTTCAATGTAGTGTCAGTGGCCGATCATTGGAAAGTCATAATGACGCCATTATAATAGTAGATTACCAAACTTGTCAAAATCAACAATTATGAAATCAATGATCGACCATTCTGACACTATTGTAATAGCAGACTTGAGGCCCAGGTATAATACACTATCCAAACGACGGCGACGAGTCGTGACAAATTCCATATAGTTTTAAAAATATAATAAAAAATATATAATAGCGGTACTATTGGGTGAGTTTGTCAAACTCACCTAATAGTACCGCATTTTCACATGATTTTAATGGATAACTGATGAAATAGTCCAACTAAAAAACATGAGATGGCAGTGCTGGCTATTCAGCATACCGACACACCTGGCAAAAATTACGCGACGATGATCCTGCGTGTTTGTTTTGTACGAAAATTACGCGACACAAATTCGGCCTCATGAGTCATACGTATTTAAAAAAAACATTGCAGGCATAGACGCGCCGAACATTCCGTCGCATAATTTCAGTAGATGTATGCAACCGACCTTTGTTGAACATCAGTCCCCCAATGACCTATGATGACCGGTCAGAGGGGACATTGACGGGCTCCGCTTATGATTGATGATTGGGTATGTTATTTTTAGCAAAAAGAAGTACAGTACATTGCTTTTAGATTTATCTTCTTAGTGTCTAAACACTGCTACCGCTAATAAGAAATAAAAAAAAAACCGGCCAAGTGCGAGTCGGACTCGCGCACGAAGGGTTCCGTTCCATTATCTATAAAAATGCCAAAAAAATCACGTTTGTTGTATGGGAGCCCCTTAAAGATTTGTTTTATTTTAATTATTTATTTTTAAAGTGAATATATAACTAAATATTCTGTGAATGTTTCAAGCGTCTACCTGTTGCCGTTATCAATATCGAGCAAAGACGAGCAAAAAAATCACGTTTGTTGTATGGGAGCCCCCTTAAATATTTATTATATTCTGTTTTTTAGTATTTGTTGTTATAGCGGCAACAGAAATACATCATTGTGAAAATTTCAACTGTCTAGCTAGATACAGCCTGGTGACAGACGGACAGACAGACAGACGGACAGACAGACAGACAGACGGCGGAGCCTTACTAATAGGGTTCCCGTTTTACCCTTTGGGTACGGAACCCTAAAAACAAGATTAGCTGAAACAGAAACCAGACCATTTATGGATTAAAGCATTCACAAGCGTATTTTACACTCGGTAAGTAGTGGCGTAACTTGTGAGATGACTTTGTTGAACAGTGGACAGGCTGAGCTTAATAAATTGATTGAAACCTCATTTCAAAGAAAGAAAGAAAAATTATTTATTGGGATTCACACAGGAGATCACAAATTAAACTAAAACATACTCTTAGAAACATAAAAAACATAAACAAAAAAAAAAACGAAGTAAAATGGAAATAAAAACAAAGTCCTGTAGGAGGCCAAAAGGCTTCTATCTCAGCGTAATGCTGCGACTATTGAAAATAAGCGCCGCAGCGCTGGTATTCTGATAGGGCCCGCTGTGATGTCACGGATAGTCCTTATTCGATTCCCAAGACAGGCAATATTATTTTGATGGGTTTTCTGCCAAAGAAACCGTAAACAGCCTCGAATTGAGAACAGTAGGTACCTACCTACTCACCTCCAAAATGGAACATAATTCTGCCAGGCAAACTTTAGTTTATGCAAACGTAATTTGGTACCTTCCAAAATAGTTCCATTAAGGCTTGATACGCATACATAATGCCTCGTGATCTTCTAAAGGTCATTAGCTATCCGAACTTAACATACAAAGGGGGGAACTTCAGTTAAATTCTCGAATAATTAGGACTACATAACTTGCTCAAAGTGCGCCTAACATCAAGCAAAGCACTTCCTCTTTAGTTTAAAATCAATCTAACTAGACTTTAACTTAGACTTCAATAGTTAAATGAACTTGTGAACTAATTCCAGCGGAAAACTGCTGGCATTTAGTTTAATCTAAGATTTAAATTGTGTTGAACAATTAGTAAAGATATTATGGCAACTATGTGGCTTTGAGTACTCAATCTTGCCTAGTTTTGATGTTGTAGAATGCTTTAAGCCTGTAATTTATGTTCGGGTTCAGTAAATCTTCTATTGGAAGTTTGCAGACGGCGTAATGAGATAAAGTTACTTGTGGATGGAATTCTCTATTTGTTTATCAATTATTGATTTTATTTGGGTAGTAGGTTAGGTAACGGAGTGATACGGAGATGGAGGTAATGTTTTCTTTCTTATTTCATCATAAGCCGTACTAGTCTACTGTTAGTCATAGGGCTCGCAAATAGCTCGTCAGAAAATCCAGAAACTATGGTTTAACAAGCAAGATAATATAACAAACATAATTTTTTAAACTCCAGGCGCACTTCAACAAAGAGCAGTATTGTGGCACAGTTTACAGGACTTTAGTTCGTCCCTCCTCTAATAGATGGCGTTGCATGTTGCTTTGAACATTCTAAAGATTTCTGAGGGCAATGCTGCCTACGAACACCGAAACGCTGATCGCCCCGGATTTCAAGTGTGTTATTATTTTGGCATACGAGCTCGAAGCTTAATCCGTCGTAAGTGAGTACTCAATGTTTTACCAGCTACCGGTTTTGACCAAGCCGAAAGTTTCCAAGTTCGATAGATACAACTGAGGTCTGAGGTTGACTTGATGTGCTGAAACCAGTGATTACCTTATCATGTGAATAGTATTCCATGACTGGGCAAATTTCTTCCTTGTAGTCGTGGACAATAACCTTATGGATGTCAGGAACTCAATGCTAGCGTTCCTAGATCCACGTGACCCTCCCTCTCCTCCAATATGCTTGTTTTAATAATTTTTTAGCGGATTCCATGACGGTTGAATCACATATCTGCTTTTCTGATTGGTCATCGTCGGTTGTTCTGTTCAATAATTCAAGGCATGGGTGTCACAGCCCGTTCTGTAGCACCCTGCGTGCAACGAAGCCCATATTTTGTCCTGAGGTATTCTAGAACTGACTATGTAGCTTGTTGACAGTAATATTAAAACAGAACCTAAAAACTACTTTTTTACCGACTTCCAAAAAGGAGGAGGTTATATGTTCGGCTGTATGTTTTTTTTTACCGATTACTCCGTCAATTGTGAACGGATTTTGAAAATTCTTTTTTTGTATGGAAGGGTATGCTTTCGACGTGGTCCCATTGCCACGAAATCAGAATATGATGAGGGGATCCCATGGAAATCGAGGGAAATCCTCAAATTTTATAGGCATACCTATAGCAATTTGAGTATTTTTTATAGTAACTCGTGCATTTGCACTCGAAAAGCACCATTTGGTGAAGTGGGACTGATGATGAAGACCACAGATGGCCACCGGAACTACTTAATAATAAGTATTTCACCGTTGCGATTCGATTAGGCACTTTAATATGGTTGCTAAGCAATTTATGCTCGTCAAAAGGCATATGGTGAAGTCACCATCAGTTCTCCTGGTTCTTACCAGGAGAACTCCTGAACAATTAACGCCCCTGCATCGGGAAAAGCAATATTTTGTAAAAGGTGATGAGCATTTGACATTAGGCTATTGTAAATTAGATAAATTACAAACTGACCCACTAAAAAGTGAAAAATAAAAAGCTTTTTACAAAAAAAAACAACCTACTTCAAAAAAAAAACACTACAACGTTGTAGTGTTTTTTTTTTTGAAGTAGGTTGTTTTTTTTTGTAAAAAGTCTTTTATTCTATCTAAAAACGTAGTCACGTTTCTTTCCAATTAACTCTCCAGAAAATTGTTCTTATTCAGAAAGATATAATCTCAGCTTATGAAAGAATCATGATTAGGGATGAGAATACTTGTTGCATTACGATAGTAGGTGAGGTAGGCACATATTTTTTTTGCTCGGAGGTAGTTACGTATATATCTACATAAAGGTAGGTCCTATTGAAATATAACGAATGAGTTTCCACAACAATAAGCAAAAGCAATAATGTCATACACTTAAGTAGAAGATATTAATATGGTAGGAAAAATGTAGGTGAGTTTCTATTATTATGTGGAGAATATTTCTATATTCGAAGTAACGAAATTGTGATGAAGACTTCCGAGCAGCATTACCGCAATATTGTATTGAAAGCCAAATACGAAATGAATATCTACTACTATTTACTTTGATCAGTATTCGGACTAAGTTTCATATTCCTAAATCGAATGCAATAGGCTCGGCTCCCTATTGCCATCAACCGGGTGCAAATTCAGAATCACACACACCTTGCCCGACCTGGGAAACGAACCCAGGACTTCATGCTTAGCTGTATCGCTTGGGACCAATAGACCAACGAGAAAGTTAATTTACTTCATAATTTTTATATTTTTATAATTTTTAATGTCCGTATAGTCAAACCACAATTACTGTAATTATTGGACAGTTGTATGAAATGTCTATAACACGGTAAATTCACGTAGATTGTGAATTTTCGTAATAATTAATCTGTAGAGGCATGAAGAACAGGGTGTAAAGTTCACTCATCCTATATAGAAAAGGGAGGATCCTCCGACCAGACGGGTGTTGTGTCTGGTGGGCTACTGCCCGACGATTGATGTGATGTCGGGAGGTTGTATATACAATATTAGTTTTAGTATATGCGAAACCCAAAACACGTGTCTAGTATTTTTATATAAAGAATCCATGTACAAAATTTCAAAACTGTATCATGAAAAATCATAAAGTTATAAGGTTGTTATGGTACCGGGTTGTCCGTACAAAAACAGCGGTGTGGCGGTCCCACGCCTCCAGGGTCGTCTCGTGCTCATTGATCATAATTTGGCAGTAGGTACCTTTTTTTTGTTTTTTTTTTGTTTTCGGGGGAAAACCTTCAAAAGGCACCTGGACTTTGGGGAAAAAGACCAGGGAGTGTGGGATTCTTACCTCACTAAAACCACCCCGGTGATCACCATCAGCACATGGAGGGGATTCCGTTACCTACCTCTTAATATACCAATCCAGAACCCCCTTAGTGCAACGCCTGTTAGGGCACGTCTCTGGGGAGACTATAAAAAGGTCTCCCCTGAGCCTCGCTACGCACGGGCAGCACGTGATCACAGTGCCACCGTATTCCCTGAAATCGCTCGGTGGGCAATCAGTGGCTCGGTGGGCAATCAGTGTGGCAGTAGGTACCTAACCGTACGGCGATTGTATTGTAAGTAATTAAATGGTGATAAAGTTTTCCATCAATGCTAAGTGGTAACTCTCTCTCTTTCTATCTTCACTAAATTATATCTCCCTCTCAAATTCCATTCACTCGCTTCCGTAAAGCTCTAGTCACGCATTCACCAGCTTAGTCTTCAAGTCAAGCGTGCGAAAATAAGTTTTACTTCAAAAGTACTCGCTTTAAACAAGTCACGCTAATTGACTAGGAGTCTAGTACGGAACCCGAGTTATTTATTATAACATAATCAGCCTCGTAGTTAAGTAATAACAGCTGCACGGGTCGATCCATCAGGTTAAGCTACGCTTGCCGGGGTTGGTCCGTGGTCGTTACGGGTCGTCAGAACCCCGAAAGTCTGACAACCAGTCTTACCAAGGGGTATCGTATTACCCAGTTACGGGTTGTGGATGTCAGATAGACAGTCGCTCCATGTAAAATACTGGTATTCAGCTGCATCCGGTTAGACTGGAAGTCGACCCCAACGTAGTTGGGAAAAGGCTAGGCAGATAGATATTTTCCATCACACTTAAATATTATTATTATTGTAAAAATGATTGAAATCGATTCAGTTCCTTATTCTGAACAAACTAAATTCAGGTTTCGCATATAGTTAAAATAATGTTGTATGCTAGTCGCGCGGTAAACTCTGCTTGCGCGATGCAGGATTTGGCATGACGTCAGTGTGATGCGTAGTTCGCATGTGGTGATGTAGATGGCAGTCAAAAAATTATCTGACGCTACAATCTTCGCCGAGTCAACTAGACCAACTAGATATAACCTAGGTATGTGTCGTGTAAAGAAATTATGATGTCGACACCTCGTAATTTCTTAATCACCTTTGACAACAATTTCCAGTTAATTGAAACTTCACAAAGGTTGAAATTATCTACCAAGTCACCTAGACAAGATAAAGTACGATGTCGTTCTATGACGAATAGGTGACATTCAACCATATAGGGTGGTAAAGCACCTGTCAGGGTTGCAACTTTGTCCGAAAGGGATATCGTGGCCCTGGCACATATTGTGCGTGGGCCATAGCGGCCGTCATTGGTTATTCCTGTGAATGTAGCAATAAAATATTCAAACAAAAAAGTATTTCCCACACAACCTCCCCTTAACATAAACTTACCCTTAAACAGTTATACAAAAAAAATATTAAGCTTTAAACAATATCTCTCTAAATTTCTTAAATAATATTCCACCTAATGCCTTTGTTAGGATGTCTGCAACTTGCTCACTGGTATTTACATATTTTAATTCAATAGTTTTATTTTCTAATTTTTCTTTTACAAAAGCTTGTTTAATTTCTAAATGTTTCACTCTTGAATTACCAGTGGCCATATTAGCCATCTTGATAGTTGACTGGTTGTCCTCATATAAGATTATATTATTTTCAAAACCAAAAGTATTCAAAATGTCTTTCAACCAACAAGCTTCACTTGTGGCTGAGCATAAGGCAATGTACTCTGCCTCTGTCGAAGACAATGCTACAGTCTGTTGTTTTTTTGAAAACCAAATTACAGAACTCCCAAACACTTTAAAAATACACCCTGACGTTGACTTTCTATCATTACAACCACCCCAGTCACTATCAACATAGCCTATTACATCATCATTGCAATCTCTATAGTACAATAAACATAAATCAAGTGTGCCTTTTATATATCTTAAAACATTCAACAATAGTTTGTATAAAAGTTCAGAAGCACAGCTCTGATATCTACTTAATATGTTTACCACTGCACAAATATCTGGCCTTGTCCCCATAGCAGCATACATCAAGCTCCCAACTAACTTTCTACATTTATTTTCTATTGATGTACTCTCTGACATTTCCTTCTTGAGAATATGGAAGTTATAGTTTTTATCAATTGGTAATAATAAAGTTTTACAATTAGACATATTATACTGTAATAACACATTTTCTAAATATTTTTTTTGAGAAATAATAGTGATTCCCTTATCTATGTTTTGATTAACCTCTATCCCCAAATATTTACTTATTACTCCCATTTCTTTCATTTTAAATGTTTTACTTAATACATCCTTTAATTTATACAATTCTTCTTTATCATTTCCAAAATACAATATGTCATCGACATACAATAGCAAATAAGTATTTTTATTTTTTGAATACAAATAGCAATCCTTATCCGATTGTTTGTAACCCATAGATAGCATTACAGATTTCAAATGATCATTCCAGTATTTTGGAGACTTTTTTAAACCGTAAATGGCTTTATTAAGTTTAACGTACTTATAATCAACAGACTCAGTTCCTTCAGGTAAACTTAAGTACAACTCTTCATCAAGTTTTGCATTTAAAAAAGCTCCACATACATCCATTTGTTTAATCTCTAACCCAAGTTTAGTAGCTACTGACACAAAAACACGAAATGTATTAAGTTTTGCTACTGGTGCATACACATTTTCAACATAATCTTGTTCAAAACCTCTTGCCACTAACCTAGCTTTGTAACTATCCTCTTTTCTTTTCAGGACCCATTTTGAGCTTATCACTTCTTTGCCTTCTGGTATTTTATCAATTTTTGTCCATGTTTTTTTATCTTTTAGTTGGTCAAGTTCCTTTTTGATGGCTTCCTTCCAATTTTCAGCATCTGATGACATTATTGCCTCTTTGTAATTCTTTGGTTCTGCTGCATATAAATTATAATCTCTCAAGTATTCAGGTTTTTTTATTATTCTTCCACATCTACTTCTTACTTGTTCTGTCTCTAAATCTTCATTAACATTTTCGATTTCCTGGTCTCTTTCTTCCCCATAATCTTCTCCTGTCTCTTCATTTTCAGTATTTATTTCATAAAACTCATCTTCACTCTCACTATCCTGTACATCATTCTCCTTTGGTATGTCCAGTAAAATCAGATTCTTAATGTCCTGTACATTAGCCGTTTCATATTCTTTATTACTCTTCTGATCTAAGAATATAATATCTCTCTTGGTATGCACTTCCTTTTTGCCTTCATAATAAAGTCTAAATCCTTTAGAGTCATCATAACCTACAAATATTGCCTTCTCTCCCTTGGCATCCCACTTCAACCTTTTTTCTTTTGAGATGTGAGCATACACCTCCTGTCCGAATATTCCACGCAGAGTTAGAACATCAAATTTACGGTTATTAAAAGTTTCATAGGGTGACTGACCTTCTTTAGTACTTTTGGTTGTCCTATTCAAAACATAAACTGCCGTGTTGACTGCCTCAGCCCATAACTCCTTTGACAAGTTCGTACCTATCATGGACCGTGCTGCCTCTACAATGGTGCGCATATCCCTCTCTGCCTTGCCGTTCTGCTGGGGCGTATAGGGTATAGTGGTTTGGTGTTGTATGCCCTTTTCTTTAACAAAATCTTGCATATCCTTATTGACAAACTCCCCTCCGTTGTCAGTACGAATCACTTTCACTTTATTTTCTGTTTGTGTTTCTGCCCAAGTGACAAACTGCTTTATTTGATAAACAGTATCCCTTTTCTTCTTTAGAAAATATACAACTCGATAATTTGAGTAGTCATCCCGCAACAATAAAAAATATCTCGAACCACCAACACTCTCAACCTCCATCGGGCCGCATACATCAATGTGCACAATTTCTAATGTTTTTGTAGTGTGCTGCACTTTTCTTGCAAAAGGTAACCTATGTGATTTTCCTTGCAAACATGATTCACATTGAAAGTCGTCGCTTTTATACTGAATATTATTACTGTTTAGCACCTTTTTAACATAATAAATATTTTGGTGACATAGTCTTTCATGCCAAGTTGATAATGTTGAAACAGCTGCAGCATGTCCTTCATACAACACCTCTAGTTCATATGACTTCCCTTGTAGATTCCCAATAGCACACAACTCATTATTTTTGTAGATAATACATTGTTCAGACAACATCTTGACTTCATAACCTCTTCTCGTAATACAAGGTACCGAAAATAAATTAATATGCATATCTGGCACATGTAGCACATTATATAGTGTCGATTTAGCATAACAATCCCCATCATAGACTTGTAGTTTGATTTCACCAACTCCAAGGACGCTTAGACGCCGACCGTCGCCCACAATAACAAATCTGTTTGACACTGAATGATAGTTAGTAAACAAAGATCGTTCACTACTCATGTGTTCACTCGCACCACTGTCAATCAACCATTTCTGACAGTCTGATTGTTTATTTTCACTCGAAACGTCAATGTTACTGTCACTCATGTTACGGTTCACGTTCACGTCACTTTGATATTTGGATGTCATGGCTGTCATCGTAAATGCATGACCCCTTTTTGTTGTTCTTGTTGTTGATTTTTCATGTTTTCTCGTGCTATTTTTATCGTTGTTTTGATTCTTAGGACATTCATGTTTTAGGTGCCCTATCTTGTTGCACTCAAAACATTTGCGTTTCTCTGACTCACTTTTACATTGTTGTGCATAATGTCCACCCTTCCCACACTTATAACATCTCTTTGTAAATTGTTTCTTATTTTGATGTGCATAAAAAGCTGAATTTTCTCCCTTTTGTATTTTATCATTTTGATCTCTTGCTTTCATCCTCTCTTCCTCTACAAGAAGTCTAGCAACCAATGCATCATAAGTTTGCTTATTGCTCTCCACCGATTCCCATGCACAGATAAAGTGACTGTAACTTTCTGGCAGTGACATCAGCACTTTAGTGATTAGGAACTTTTCTGATACCTCCTCACCAGCTTGTTTCAGTTGACAAGCCATTTCTTGTAGTTTTGATAAGTGTGTGACAAGTCCCCGTCTGCATATTTGTATTGAAAGAACCGTTGTTGTAGCATCAAGGTGCTTGTTCCAGAACTTGCTTCATAAACATTATTGAGCTTTTTCCACATAGCCTCCGCCGTCTCGCATGTCAGCACATGGACTATGGCTGCCTCACTTAGCCTGGACACAATGATAGTTTGTGCCTTTGCATCTTTTGACGCCCAAGTCTTAACATTGTCGGCTTGCTTTTCCGTGCCATTCACTACTGAGAACAAGTCAGCCCCTCTCAGTATGACTGAAACCTGGAATTTCCAGACGCTCCAATTTTTCTGCCCTTCCAGCTTGATAGCTGGTGATGCTGTGGAATCCATCTTCAACGCGTGTCAATTGTTTTACACCCTGCTCGAGTCTGATGCCGTAGATACTAATCTCGTCTCCGTACGACCACCTCCAGACTCCGCTTGCAACAATCGCACAACTCCCGTACGTTGTCTGATCACGCCGCCGATCTGCCGTTTTTATACCGGCTCCACAGGAAAAAATCAATCTATCTCAATCTGCAGTTTTTCGCCTCTATTTCTGTGTCTCGAGCTCTGGGCCCATAACCTGTTATTCGGTCTTGGAATGAGAACACAGATATTATCGATTAACTTTAATACAGAACAACTTGCACAATACAATATTGAGATGAGCGTCCGCCATTACACACAGTATTTCACAGAGCATCTCATCATAGACACTTAAGACACTTTTTTTTTGAGGGGAGGTGTGAATGTAGCAATAAAATATTCTAGCTCTATGGTCAATGTTCTATGGAAAAGTGTCTTAAGTGTCTATGATGAGATGCTCTGTGAAATACTGTGTGTAATGGCGGACGCTCATCTCAATATTGTATTGTGCAAGTTGTTCTGTATTAAAGTTAATCGATAATATCTGTGTTCTCATTCCAAGACCGAATAACAATTCCAACCAGCCCACCTCCCTCCAGAAGCTATTTAGGTCTCCTGGTCTGTTTAGTATATCTGTGAATGATCTGAGTGACGCGAGTGTTTCTGTTCTGATTTGGGTGACGCCTGTGCATTCAAACAGCACATGTGTAACGGTTTCTTCAGCCTCCATGTATGTCCTGCACAGAGGACTGTCCGTTATGCCTATTATGTGGAAGTGATTGTTTAGTGAGCAGTGTCCCGTGATGGTCCCCATCCCAAGGCGCAGGCCGTTCCTGTCCAGGCGTAGTAGACGCCTGGTTTGAGTGCATTGTGACATTCTAGTGTTAGTCTCGAGGTAAGGGCCCTAGCCCACGGCGCCTTTTTGTAGCGCTGTTGCGCGTTTCGTAAACGCGCAACAGCATCGCTACTAACTCGTGTTAGTCGCATTTGTAACGCGCTACAGAAGCGATGCCAACGCGCTACTAACACGCTACAGCTTCGTGACTGTATCGATGCAAACGCGCGACCGTGTCGGACGACATCGGGGAGAGAACGGAGGGAGGGTGGCACGTGAGTGGAGAACCGAGCATCAGTGCAACACAGACAAGTCAAGAGTGACTAATGTTGCCTCAACGGAGTCCATCTTGCAACTGAAGCGATCGCAGGTATTTTTGTGCCGTTACTGAATTGCGTTTGCATCGTGACAGAAGCGCGACAGTATCGCGTTTGCATCGCGACTGAATCTGGGCCCGTGGTCTAGGGCACACAGCTAGCGGCCGCTTCGCGACTGTATCGATGTGGACACGTGCCAGCATCGCTACAAAAAGTCGCCGTGGGCGAGGGCCCTAATATACACCGTGGCATTTTAATTGTCTTACAGAGGCAGCCCACATCATGTATCCAATGACTACTAATCATTCATAAAAATAAATATAAAATTAATCCACTTGGACTTTTATTTTTACCAATTTCACACTTTCTCTCTTTATTTAGAGATAAAGTTGCATAAAGTTGCTGGCGGTAGGATTTGACTGGATTTGATTAAATATCGTCACGTAACGAAAAAGCATTATACCCCCCGTATAATGCTTTTTCGTTACGTGACGATATTTACCAGTCAAATCCTACCGCCAGCCGCGTTAAAGAACTTCGTTCCAAAAATTAAAAGTCACCGAAGTAGGCACCTACTGTAAATGGCCTTAGTAACGTAACTTTCAGCTATTCATTGAAAAACAAGTATATATACATACATTAGTTTACATTAGTTTTACTTACAAAGCTAGTTTTAATGTTGTTTGCTTACTGCGTACATTCAAGCTTGCCCCTATTGTGTGGGACAAACTTATAAGTAATGTGAACGATATGCGGACTGTAACTTACTTTATAATGTTGTTATTCTTTAATGCATGTTTGTTTGTAAATGTGGATTGGTTTAAAATTAACTTTAATTAACTTTTGACGGCACGGTTGGCGCAGTGGTTAAGCGATTGACTGCTGCGCTGCGTGTCGCGGGTTGGAATCCCGCACGGAACAAGTATTTGTATGACCTACAAGTAGTTGTTCCGGGTCTGGCTGTTTGTGTATGTGAGTTTAAATGTTTGTAAACGCACCCACGATACAGGAGAAATTCCTAGTGTGGGGCAACGTTAAAAAAAAAAAAAAAAAAACTTGCAACGATTTCTTGATGAAAAGTCGGTTTATTTAAAACTTTTGAAATATATCTACTATGGTGCAGATACCACATACTATTAATACATTCTATTCTAGCTATCAATCTTTCTACTAAGGCGATTATCACACTACACTGCGCTCCGTCGTATAGCGCGGCGGCAGATTTAACATTGTGTCACTTTGTATAGAAAACACAATCTGCACGCGGGACGCGCTCCACTGCGCAGATTATTTGCTATGGCCGCCCCGCGCTACGCAGCGGAGCGCGGTGCAGTGTGATAGTTGCCTTGTATTAAAACAAATTACCATTTTTATTTTGTATAGGTAAGTACCTAACCAAATAAGTTGGTACATAAAGCTAGGACTTGCTCTAAAAGTGACCTTAGTTTACTAACATTTTAAGATGGATGTAACACGAATATCTAACATAATATCCATCTAAAAATTAATGATGTAGATATTAAAGCAGACGTGGAGGATTATCAGCTTAGATTATCGCTCACCTTTGGGGATTATCATTACATACCATGTCTTCAATAATTCAAACTCAAACTCAAAGCATTTATTTAAATTAAAACCAATAACAGGCACTTTTGAATTGTCAGAGTCAGTCAGTTAGTTAGATAAATGAAGCTACTCGTAGTAGCCCATTCTAAAACGAAGATCTCTATGGAGAAGAACAGGCAAGAAACTACAAGGACACTCTTTTAAATCAAGATATTACAAAATCCTGTGTACATTATTGTTGTCGCTTCTTTGTGTGAGAATAATGTAAAAAAATAAATTATTTAAAAACAATTCAAAATATAAATTTGAATGATTATAAATAAGCCCTGGCAGTTTTTAGGTCACCAGTATCAACTGACGGCGCCCGTTCACGAACATGACGCGTGGATCAGCATCATCCAGCTAAACCATTTTGTTGGGAACCGAATGATTCAACACACGCGCCACCATCAGCGAGACATGTAAGTGAGCATGACATACTCTCAACTGCCAAGATTTTTACAAGCAGAAACGCCAGAACAACATCAATTACGATTAGATGCTGATCGGATTCGTCAAAAAGTTAATAGAATGTCAATTTCATGTGATGATTTCGATGAGCCACAAGAATGTTATGCTACGGATCATGGTGTTCCTTGGTTTAATAAATAGCGAGCAGGTTTTACATATTTACCAAGAATTAACTATGCTGAGGCTGCTTCCATGGGTGGTATGGTCACATGCTGTAACTTTTGTGAAGCTCTCAAACGGAGAAAAGAGTCAAATGAATTATGCTGCTTAAATGTAAAATATATGATACTAGCTGCGCCCCGCGGTTTCACCCACGTAAGTTCCGATCCCGTAGGAATATCGGCATAAAAAGTAGCCTATATGTTAATCCAGGGTGTCGGCTACCTCCATACAAAATTTAATTAAAATTGGTCCAGCTGTTTGAGCGTGAACCAGTAACAAACACACACTCACAAACTTTCGTCTTTATAATATTAGTGTGATGATAATGATGATATGTTTTAAGCTGATAGGGTTTATAATGATGATAGGTTTTATAATGATGATATGTTTTGATAGGGTTTATAATGATGATATGTTTTAAGCTGATAGGTTTTATAATGATGATATGTTTTGATATGGTTTATAATGATGATATGTTTTGATACGGTTTATAATGATGATATGTTTTAAGCTCATAGGGTTTATAATGATGACATGTTTTAAGCTGATAGGGTTTATAATGATGATATATTTTAAGCTGAGAGGGTTTATAAAGATGATATGTTTTAAGCTGATAGGGTTTATAATTCCATCTATCCTATCAGAATACCAGCGATGCGGCTTTTATTTAAAATTTTCGCAGCATCATGCTGAAATAAGAGCCTTTTCGCCTCGTACAGGTGCCGTATTATGACGTTTTAATACCATCATGATTCCAGTGCAAGAGAGAGATGGATCTATACATGACCGCTAGCACCGTCTCTTTTTCTGTCTGGAATCATAATGGCATTTATACTTCATAATACGGCCCCAGGACTTTGTTTTTATTTTGTTCATGTCTTTTATGTTTCTAAGAGTGTGTTATAGTTTAATTTGTGATCTCCTGTGTGAGTCGCAATATATAATTTTTCTTACTTTCTTTTTCTTTATAAAACTTCCCTGTAAATTGAAAAAAAAACTAAACTAAACCCTACCGTATTACGTTTGTAATTATGGTCTCAGCAGCCAAAACATACAGAGACTCAGGACTGGTGACGCAGGAGTAAGTGACGTACAGTTGTCCGTGTAAGAAGTAGTTAGTCCTGAGGTCGACTCCGCAGTCTTCAGTAGCAATGTCCCATTGCTTGCGAAGCTTTTCTCTTTAGTGAATGTGTAATAAAACCCTGCGTTCCTGCATATACTACCTAATTTCTCAACACTCATACACTGACTGATGCATTCTTACAGATTATTCCTGATGAACGACTATCACTAAAATAATATAACAGTTGACTATGCAGAACAGATGGCTGACGGGGCCGAAAAGTTCTGCAGTGGCGATCGCGTACCGGAAGACGTAGCGTTGGAACGCCTCCCACAAGATGGACCGATGACTTTGTGAACGCCGCAGGAATCCACTGGATTCAGGAACCGATTAAAGTGGCTATGCTTGGGGGAGGCCTGTGTCCAACAGTGGATGTCTTTCGGCTGAAATTATGATGATGTGATTAAACTAAAAATTAACAATTTTCGGACTGGCCGTATTTTTCATAGCGTTGACTTAGAAGTTTGACTTTTTTTTTAGCTACAGAGGACCGTAGCTAACCTATGTATTTGATTTTAACTTCAACTTGATACCTCCACGCGTTCCTGTGAATAAGGGTCTTGACTGACTGACAGACAGACAGACCGACGAACGGACGGGCGGACAACGAAGTGATCCTATAAGGGTTCCGTTTTTTTCTTTTGAAGTACGAAACCCTAAAAATTAAGTTGGAGGCATTTCCCACAAAATGTATGGCAAAAGGTTTTTTGCAATTTCTGACTCTTCTAGTACTCAAACCTCATTGCAGTTGGTCTAATGAGTTTTTTAATCCTCATCAAACAAGATCTATTTTTGAGAATATTACCCATCAAAATCTGTGTATGCAGATCTAAATGTCTCAATAGTTTAAGGATAGTCTCTTAAGACCGATTTCATGTAGCTACAACGGTTAAGGTACCCTTTTCAGCCCCATCTCAAAAAATCCTCCTGTATAGGGTCATGATGATTGACAGCTTAGCCCCATAAAGGTATAGCGCGATGATTAATTTTGTAACTATCTGCAATGTTCTAACCGTTTGGCTCGTTTTTTTTACAATTTGCTCTAAACTATAGAGGAATACAAATATAATGAAATATTGCTTATCCCCCATAGCAAATAGCGTGATAATATGTAGCCAACCAACGGATTAGACTTATAGGGAATATCTATGCAAAATTTGAACAGAATCTATCCAGTAGAATTTGCGTGATGCTGGAACATGCTTTCTTAGTGGAATACAAACATGATGCAATATTGCTCATCCCCCATAGCAAATAGCATGATAATATATAGTCTACCAACTGACCCGGCTTATAGTTGTATAATGTTCCCAACAAAACAGTTACAAAAAACTTCCAAAATTGCGAAAACGTATCTAATATTAATATAAATTTGCAATTTGGATAAGTAAATATAAGCATCTCTTATTTATTTTTCTCATAGAGGATGAAAAGCAGAGTGTGCCACACGGTACAAAAGTTATTTTACCTCGAGCGACGTACTTTGAATCCTTAGCTTAAGATTCTACTCTAGAATCCCTCGCAACGCTCGCGATTCTACTCCTCGCCCTCAATACATTATTTTGGTCCCTTATGACACAATCTACTATTTCGGCATTGGAATCGATCCCAGACCTCGTAGCAATTACTTTTTTCAATAAAAACCCTTTTCCAAAAAAAAAATCAACCGACTTCCAAAAAAAACACTTCAAAGTGAAAAATAACTTTAATTTCGGAAGTCGGTGTCTTTGGATCTGTATTTTAGTTTTTTGCCACCGAATTCCGAAATTAAAGTTATTTTTCACTTTGTAGTGTTTTTTTTGGAAGTCGGTTGATTTTTTTTTTGGAAAAAGTTTTTATTTTTCACTTTTTAGTGGGTCCGTTCAAATTTATCTAATTTACAATAGCCTAATGTCAAATGCTCATCACCTTTTAAAAAATATTGGTATTCCCGATGCAAGGGCGTTAATTGTTGAGGAGTTCACCTTGTAAGAACCAGGAGAACTGATGGTGACTTTACCATATGCATTTTGACGAGCATAAATTGCTTATCAACCATATTAAAGTGCCTAATCGAATCGCAGCGGTGAAATACTTATTATTAAGTAGTTCCGGTGGCCATCAGTGGTCTTCATCATCAGTTCCACTTCACCAAATGGTGCTTTCCGAGAGCAAATGCACGAGTTACTATAAAAAATACTCAAATCGCTATAGGTATGCCTATAAAATTTGAGGATTTCCCTCGATTTCCATGGGATACCCTCATCAGATTCTGATTTGGTGGCAATGGGACCACCTCGGGAGCATACCCTTCCAAACAAAAAAAGAATTTTTTAAATCCGTCCACAATTGACGGAGTAATCGGTGAACATACATAAAAAAAAAAAAAAACAAATATACAGCCGAACATATAACCTCCTCCTTTTTGGAAGTTGGTTAAAAATATCTAATGTACAATTTTGATTTCGTTGCGATTTTCTTATATGTAAAAAAGACGTATAAGTGATTCCGATATCCTATTTACAGAATTATACTTTCATTTCATTTTATTTTATTTTATTATACCCAAAAGGTTGGTAATAATTATGTTTCCTTTCCTATTAAGCCTTCCTAGCTACATACTACTCCCGAGCTACATGCGCGACCCAATATCTAAGATCTTTTGGCAACTATTTATGTATGATACTCGTACATAATATATTGCCAGGATAAAATTTACGTTGTCGCATGGCCTTCAGAAAAAGAACCTTGAGAAAAACAAAGAATTTGCGTTTTTCTTTTGTCTTATTTCTAAAAATATTCTCCAGAGATAGCACAAGAAAAAATCGAGGGTTCAAGAGTACAATGACGAGTAAATTGAAGTTGAAATCCATCAAGGAATTCTACTGTCAGTTCATCTTCTAATACAAATAAAATAAAAAACTTTTTACAAAAAAAAACAACCGACTTCCAAAAAAAAACACTGCAAAGTGAAAAATAACTTTAATTTCGGAAGTCGGTGGCATTTGATCTGTATTTTAGATTTTTGCCACCGACTTCCGAAATTAAAGTTATTTTTCACTTTTTGGTGTTTTTTTTGGAAGTCGGTTGTTTTTTTTTGTAAAAAGTTTTTTATTTTTCACTTTTTAGTGGGTCAGTTTGTAAATTATCCAATCTACAATAGCCTAATGTCAAATGCTCATCACCTTTTACAAAATATTGTCATCGTCCCGATGCAGGGGCGTTAATTGTTGAGGAGTTCTCCTGGTAAAAACCAGGAGAACTGATGGTGCCTTGACCATATGCATTTTGACGAGCATAAATTGCTTAGCAACCATATTAAAGTGCCTAATCGAATCGCAACGGTGAAATACTTATTATTAAGTAGTTCCGGTGGCCATCTGTGGTCTTCGTCATCAGTCCCACTTCACCAAATGGTGCTTTCCGAGTGCAAATGCACGAGTTACTATAAAAAATACTCAAATCGCTATAGGTATGCCTATAAAATTTGAGGATTTCCCTCGTTTTCCATGGGATCCCCTCATCAGATTCTGTTTTGGTGGCAATGGGACCACCTCGGGAGCATACCCTTCCAAACAAAAAAAGAATTTTTAAAATCCGTCCACAATTGATGGAGTACTCGGTGAACATACATAAAAAAAAAAAAAATAACATACAGCCGAACATATAACCTTCTCCTTTTTGGAAGTCGGTTAAAAAAAATGAAGTGTCTCATTGTAATATCAAAATAACATGTTTTTACTAAATTCATATGAAACAATTTACCTTTTTTCTTATATTTTTGTCTGTCTGTTTGTTCCGGCTAATCTCAAAAACGGCTGGACCGATTTGACGGGACTTTCACTGGCAAATAGCTAATGTTATAAGGTATAACTAAGGCCACTAATTTTATTTTAGAAAAGCCCACGCGGGAGAAGCCGCTGCAGCAGCTAGTAAAAAAATAAAAATAAATTTAGTACTTTCTGATAATGCTTTTCAAGATGAACGAAGTTTTGTTTATTCCCGGTATCGGAGCGTAATCCATCATCTATCTAAAGACCGACAGATCCTCTTTTCAGTTAAATGTATAGGTATCTACTTTTTTATCGAGGAAAAAATATCGAGCTATGTAGTAAGAGGTACCTGCCTAGATCTATCATTTCAAGACGTAAATAAAAATGTTTTCTTCCTTCAGGGAATATTTTTTCAACACCAAGTTGATGCCACTTACGACAACACATCTGAATTTTAGTTGAAGTGGCTGTCATCGATCCGTCGTCCATTACTCACCTTCTGATTTAAAGGTAGGTACACTATTCTTACCTTATCGCATTAGAAATGTATTCCCCGAGGGCGAAGGCAATATGTTAATAGGTTACAGATATGTATAAACGTGCGTTTGTCCGTGTGGTGCCGGATGACTAAGGGACTTACTAGAGAATGGGCAGCAGCGTTCTCTATGCATTTTAACACCATACTGCGATCGCCAACCCGCCTGCCAAGCGTGGCGATTATGGCAAACTCGGGGGAGGCCCATGTCCGGCGTTGAAATTATGATGATGTTTTAAACCCCATGTAATACGGGGCGAGCCTATTGCCACTAACCGGGCACAAATCTACACTCCAAAAATAAAAATAAAATCTTTTAAATTGTAACTTATGCCCCAATTACACTATCGTATATCATACAAATATGATTTCATATCTGTCAAATTCTATGATCATAGTCAAATGTTGTTCTTCATTTTTACATATTACACTTATGATCATAACAAACGTCATACTTAATCAAGTTGAATAACGATTTTTGCCGTGTTTTCCTATGAGTGCAATTTTATTAATTGCATTAAAAAAAGAACTGATCTAGTGGTCGCAAGCGCTACTGGCGAGCACGAGGTCCGGGGTTCGAATCCCAGGTCAGGCAAAGTGTTTATTGGGTTTTTCCACCAGGAATTTCTCAGTAGCAGCCCGGAGTCTGGATTTGTGCCAGAATGATGGCAATAGGCTCGGCCCCTATTACATGGGACTTAAACATAACTGGCGAAAGTTGGGTTTACTATAAGTGCGCATCTGCCTAACCCTTCAGGGATTACAGGCGTGATGTTATGTTATGTTATTAAAAAAAGAAGATAAAATCGGTTAAAAAGTTGTAAAAAATACTCATTTTCCTCGTAAAGGTTTTTTATTAATATTTTTGTTGTTTCAATATTCCAGTCGAAATTTTTGCATTTTGACGCCATTTTTGAGATTATACGGATATTGTCATTGTACGCTTGCTGTCAAATCGGATGCGTTAACTATGATCATAGACAATTTGAATCATATGTAATTAGTATGTTATACCGTCATAGGTTCCTCATATAAAAATTACTCATACATCTCTGATCATCTAATATGGCTCTTACTCCAAAGATTATATCTAAGAACTAAAAACAAAAAAGTCCACAGTTTCAAATAAAATATTTTTATGTCACGTTGAATCTTCCCCGTGATTTCTGCTAAACGAAGCAAAAAGCGATAAAAACTGCACACACAAGACGCTTTGGCTGCCGTTTCTGGCACCAGATATAATTTATCGGAGCAAGATTTAATGTGAAGTTTTACTATAAAATATTGTTGCAAGCGAATAATAACATATCTTATTGGTTATCGTGAAGAGGGAACTGGCAACAAGCCCGGAATCCACTCGATGTAGGAGATTAAACGAAATCTGTGGAAATGTTTTACTTTTGGCGGATACGGATATGACCAGAACTGCCAGTTTATCCATTGGTTGGTCAATCTTCCCAGGTCAGGCAAAGTGATATTGGGATTTTCCATTAGGAATTTCTCAGAAGCAGCCCGGGGTCTGGATTTGTGCCCGGTTGATGGCAATAGGCTCGCCCCCGATTACATGGGACTTAAACATAACTGGCGAAATGTGGGTGTACTATTAGGGTACACCTCTGCCTAACCCTTCGGGGATTACAGGCGTGATGTTATGCTATGTGTGTGTAGGTCAATCTTGGAAGGTACAGTCAACGACGAAAGTGGATGACCTACAACGTTCCATAAGTCGTTAACACATTATGCATCAAAAGCCACTGAACAGCTCTGGCCACACAATACGGTACCCACCATAAGGTTACAATTATTGGCGATCAGCATAGAAAATCAAAATCAAAACATTTTATTTCACATAAACCTACATGGGCACTTATGAAACGTTAGAAGCTAGGATCATAGAAACATTGAACACATAAGTAGTACGTATAAAATTCGGTTAACTTTTATAATTCTAGTTCACGGAGTTTTATTGAATTGACGTGTTGAGATACGCCAATATTTTATCATTCAGTTGAACTAAAGGTGAAATTATTATTATCTTCATTTAAATCTGACATAGAACTTCACTTGCACACGATTCTCACCATGATTATGAGGTAACATACAGTTTTGTGTTTTCACAAGCTGTCCATTTATGCCAATCTGTGAATGTGAAAGCAAAAACTTTGATTCAAAACAATATCCCGTCCATGTAATCTCTATTGATTCAGTTCGCAATATAAACTGTCTGTCGGTGCTTTTTAATTTCCTCTATCGTTCGCTTACTCTGTTTACTTTAGAAAACGAATAAAACCAATCTATTAGCCCTAGTGCACATAGTCGGTCGATATCGGTTATCAGTGACTGTATCCGAAGGTTTAGCCGGGATACAGTAACTAAGTGAGCGAACTAGTTGTAAGCTGTAGATACACACACTTTGTTGATTAGGACAAAAGTTTTCCTGTGTATACTATGAAAGCAGGTCAGTGGTAATAGTGTTAGATAAGGCGAATAACACACGGAGCAACAGGGCGACAGCTACCGTAGCAGTCTGCGGTTGAACGGATCAAAATCTTCGAAAAACACGGGTAGGCGAGACTCTACGGATTACCTGCAGAGTGCCTAGATTTCGAACCGCTTGACCGCTCACCACCGCCGCATTGCTCCGTGTGTAATCCGCCTTAGACTAATCCGCACAGACTGTAGACTAAGTACCTACTAGACATACCTACCTATATATATCAATCTAGGGCCCTTGTCTATTGGTAAACAACTGTCGATTGATATCTGTATAGATCGGATAGTCCAACCACAAAACATAATAACATCAGCTCTGTAGTCAAATATTTAATGGCTATGTGGGGAATTGGACTGATAAATATTTAAATCTATTTACAATAACTCATTCATTTTCAGACAAAGTCCATTAAAAAACATTCACAAACATTAAAATCAAATTAAATTAAAATACATACACATGTCATTCTTATAAATAAACATATTACATAATACGAGGGGAGCCGCTACTATGAAGCTGCATCCACTTCTGCCTTTATATATATACCTTACCTTCAGGACGCTGTTCGAGCTATTTTGTAGGCGACTTAGTAGCGAAGGGCTTCGTTTTCTTAAGATCGCGAAAAAATCATCAGTCCGCGCCTCAGCAAACATAGTCGAGGCACTGCAACACCGAACCCAAACAGTATCCAGAAAGTTCTGTTGTACTGCACGCGCAGTGCGCTGTACGCCCGCTGCGTAAAGTTGGTCCACTGGCTGCACGTGTAAAACGACTGACAATATGCTTTATGAATAGTGCTTTTTTGTTTTTTTATTTTTTTTATTAGAAACTTGTCTTTTTATCAAACTTCGGTAAAGTCATAGGAGGTTTATGGTTTTAACAGAATATGTAGCTATTTAGAACAATGGTCTGTTATGTCTCTCGATTTAGGTTGAGTTCCGACTTGTATCAAATCCTTCAATTTAGTCATTTTAAAACAGGCACTGACTATGCAGCGTTTTAAAATACTGGATATAATAAATTAAGTTATTGAAAGATTAATGTTTTCTAGGGTTAAGGTTAAATGCCTAACTAAAACCTAAATAACTGTCTCGCACTTATGCGATGAACCATGATAGTGTAGAGATTTTAAATCTTGATTATCTGATTACCTGGGGGCCAAGTCTGCTATTTTCAATGTCATTATGACGACCATACCAAGGTAACACCATGACCATTGTGCCACTAGTTTGTCAAAAGAATAGGAGCTTGTCAGTACGAGATTACCAAATACAGTAGGGACAGTAGTGCGATGCACGCTCGGAAACGGTCGTTCATCACTCTTTCGCTACGAATTATTGAATTGGCGCTTAGCGTCGCATTAGCCGTCCCCGTCATGGGTTCCAAAAAACTCATAGTCAACGAGCTCCTGGCGTTCCTACAACATCAACTGGACGTCATGGATGAAGTTAACCTCATCCAGATCTGCACTTCGAGCTACACCGAAGACGAGATACGCAGTGCAAAGACGACACTGTACACGTCACTTGACTTGACCAATCAAATGCCGTCCCGCAGAAGGGACGAAAAGGGAGAGAGACATGTTTCGGGTGTTCAAGGAGACTGACCGTGTCGTGACGACGTGCCGTCCTTTGTGGCAAAGGAGCTGCAGAAGCTGCCCCCGTCACTTTTGACCACTTTGACGTCACCAGGTTGCTGCAGGATATTATTACTCTGAAGGCAAGCCTGGCCGATATGAAGTTCAAGCTGGATGCATCTCATAACACCATCAGTGAGTTACGTGCCGATATAGTTGAGTTACGCAATACTGTAGCGGTATGTAGGTCACCTGAGTTCGCATCAAAGATGAACACTCGTCGTGGTGCAAACAACGCATCGCTGTCCAGTTCCGAGTCAGCTAAAATGGACTCGACACCGGCCGCTGCTATTGCAAGCGATGCAATACCACCGTTACCGCAGTAGAGGCGAGGTCACAAGTTAGCACGTCAACACCTCGCCGTGCTTACTCAGCAGCCGCTGCACAATCTTCCATCCAAAAGGAGCAGCCAAAAAGTTTTTGCTAAAAGTGCAAAATCAACCAAGGGGCATCTAAGAGCCGCAATGTACCGGCTCCCAGTATTTGGTCCTTGGTCCCTAGCCCCTAAAAAAGGGCAGCCAGACAAGGAGGGCTTCGTGACAGTGGAATCGAAGGGAAGGAAGTCCACTTGCCGTAATCGATGTGGTACTGCTCTGGCGGAACTAAATATGTTGCTGCGTCCTGCAACACCGTCGACGCAGCTGTATATATCCAGTCTGCATCACTCCACGATGACTGAAGACATCGTGAAATACATCAGAATCTGTGGAACTTGAGAGTAGAGAAGTTGGAGTCACGCCATAACATAAACTTCAAGTCGTTTGTGGTGCGGGTTCCATCTCAGTACCTAGAAACCTTCATGAAAGAAGAGTTTTGGCCGAAAGGTGTGGCAGGCGGACCGACGTTTTCGTGGACAGTTACGCGACACCACGCAGCACAACACGACGCCGACACAGTCATCACTTCGTGTACAATAATTTAATGTTCCTATAATAAAAATAATTATGTATGTTTAGGTTAAGGTATTTATCTATGGGCCTGCGTCGCCTGCAATAAATGGATTATTATTATTAAATACAGACAACTTTTCCAATTGAGTATCAGTGGCATTGGAAAATGATAAAGACGCCTTTCAACTAGGAGATTAGCAAAACTGTCAAACTCTACAATTACGGTGCCAATGATCGGCCATTCGGACACAACTGCGTTAGCAGACTTGGCCCCCAGGTCATCGGCTTTTAACTACCCCGTTAGTCTCGTGGTTGCAACCACGACTGCTAAACGTGTGGGGTCCTGGGTTCGATTCCCGCGTGGGTAGGGCAAATTATTTTTGGGTTTTTCTTTTAGGAATTTCTCAGTAACAGCCCTGAGTTTAGATTGGTGATATGAAACCCCGTCAGATAGCACGTAAAGCTGTTGGTCCTGCGTTTGATCTCCACGGTCGTGTCGGATGTCCGTCCTATAGGACTATGAGAGCAAAGGAACAGAGTGTGCACCTGTGTCTGCGCGCACACTTGTGCACAATAATAAAATACTCCTACGTTGTTGGCTAATCTCTGATGAGATTGCCTACCATGGCCGAAGTTCGGTCGGAAGGATTTTAGTTTAAATTAAACTCAAACTCTAACTCAAAGCATTTATTTCAAATAAACCAATTACAGGCAGTTTTGAATTGTCAAGGGGTCGGTCAGTCATAAAGATGAAGCCAGTTGCCCATTCCAAAGCTTAGTAGGTACCTATGGAGAAGAACGGGCAAGAAACTCCGCAATATTAAGAGATTGAATTTATACAATGCAAAGATAGTTTTTGAAATCTTCAGCAGCTCCAACAGTATTTCCAAGTGCTAATCAATTAGTTTTTGCGCCCTTGTGGAGCAGGACCAGCATTGAGACAAGCATTTCTATCAGTGATGTAATCCCTCAACTTATAATATGCTTGGCTGCATAGTGTGCATTTGAAACAAGATTTAAATTTCGTTTCATTCAGATGAATTATGTGCGGAGGTATTTTATTGTAACATTTTAAACAGTACCCCATGGAGTACCAAATCCATTTGGGCAGTGATCACCGTATTCGAATGTACTCGGTCTTGCAAAGTATTTCTAATAAATATATATTCTTTAATTCGGACTACACGTTACACAGTCCTTATAGTATTAGTAAACTTTTACAAACTAAAACAACTAATAACGACGTGGCCCAATACACGTTGGCACGTGCCTCCGTACCTATGCCTTACGAAGGGACTGTCCACTTTGTCTAATGTTTTTAGGATGCTGTTAGAGCCTTCACGCTACCTATCCATTATTGACGCTGTTCTAATCCTCGGTCTGTATGTCAACGTATTGATTTGTTTACCATGGAAACTACTTAGTTAGTTAGTTATATAATATAGAGGAAACATTGATAATGTAGCCAGCAATCAATGAGACGAGGAAGATGACTGTAGGTACTCGAAATCATTCGTTTCAAAGCTATTGTTTCCACAACAATTCAATATTCATTTGTTTCCCACCAACATTGAGACCTATTGTTTCCACAGTCCCATTAATGTGATTATTTTAATAATATTTTGTATGAAACTGCGGAAATCGCGCGACACGATTATTTACATTACGCGATAATTATATATTTTTGTTGTTGTTTTGTAATGGATACGATTGACGTACTTTTACAGTGATTGCATTGTATCGGAAATGTTGTTGCCATGATATTTGATCAATTTTTTTTTTGTAGGTAATTAGTTTGACTATGTCAAATGATCAATTGTTCTGTGTGGTGCCGGACGTAAATATAACACCATCCTATTTCTTCCCGTGGGTGTCGTAAAAGGCGACTAAGGGACTTACTAGAGAATGGGCAACAGCGTTCTCTATGCATTTTAATACTATACTGCGATCGCCAACCCGCCTGCTAAACGTGGTGATTATGGCAACCTGCAACTGGCAACCTGGCAACTGCTGGACATGGCTTTGAGGGAGGCCTATGTCCAGCAGTTGACGAGGCTAACACCCTAGTGTACATCGAATGACGTAAGCATCATCACTCGTTCGGGTTCTTTTAATGCACTCCCATCCTTGAAAAGTAATATAGGTACCTACCGTAAATGAACTCGTATTTTTAATTCGAAAAAATATTTTCCATGTGTAACGAAGCGTTCATCTGCAGGCACGTATAAAAAAAATCCTTTTCACCAATAACCTAACGATATGCCAGTACGAATCTCGTATGTAAACTAGCATCCCTTTGACCTGCAGACTTCAGTTGTATTTGAAAAGATCTCGATTGCTGAGATTGGATCGTTCGTTTAGTTTTCCCAGTCGACCAGTCAATAGTCTATAAAAAGCGTAAAAGCCTCTGACTATAAAAGGGCTTTAAGATAGGTTCACATGGTTTGTTTTATAACTCAGTAGAGGCGTAACGCAGTGGACAAACACAGTTTACGAGCTGTTAACGTTATCATAGAGTGAGATGTGATGTACCGGCACGCCCCGTCTCATTTACTATGATTTTATGAGAGGAAAAAGAAATAGGTCACGCGGTTGTCACGTTTTTAGAACGCGAGGGAGCTTTGAAACCAATCCTCATTCGATTATTGGTATTAAATGAGACGGAAGGGATGTGGAAGGATCGGATCTAATTATATTTCCTTTTATATTATTTAGGACGTAGACGTCGGTCTAATGTTCGCACGTTTTTTTCACAATATTATTTCTGTTATCAAGTTTCTGGGAGATTCTATCCAATTAGCGGCAATACTTTCTGATACAAAAAATGTTTAGAACTCTGAAAGGAAAATGAAGGCTCATTAGATCGAAATTAAGTTCGACGTCGAGAAAGTTGGAAGTTTTCGAAATTCACAACATTAAAGAGAACTAAAGAAACGAACAGTTCGTGGGGAGTGTTTCTTTTTTTATTTTAATGAAAACGCGATCCATTTAAGCGGAATAATAAATTGGACCGCGCACAATGGACGGTATTATTGAACTTAGACGATGGGGAATCGGTACATAAGTACCATATAAGCAATGTGTGAGGGTGAAATGAAAAGATATTATTTTTCTCCCCTCTATGTAATTATTGGTATTTTCGGATGAATCTTGAGTCACCTCGTGACAACGGCAGGGGCTTAAGCGTTGATGTAGTTTGTTTACTGGAAGAGACTTTTCAAACAATTGCATTCTCGGGGCTTCCTTTACATCAAAGTCAAATGTGTTATACGTCTCTCAACAATCTAATCTTATTTCAAATAGAGTATAGTGTAATACGGAGTTTCAACAGAATAAGAAGCCGGCTTATACTGGTTTTGCTACCACTGTCGTTTATTCATGAATAGTAATGAAACGAAAGATCTATTGCGTAAATAAATAATAACGAGATCCTATCTAGGTTTATGAATACAGGTTCAGATGTCATGGTTTCTTTGATGTCTAGACAGCATAGGTGCATAGCGCCGCGTAGCATGGTGTACGGCCGTGTAGCATAGCGTAGCGCCGCGTAGCCTGGCATAGCGTCGCGTAACATGGCGTAGCGTCGCGTAACATGGCGTAGCGTCGCGTAGCATGGAGTACCGCCACATAGTATGGCGTAGCGCCACATAGACTAACGTAGCGCTGCGTAGCATGGCATAGAACTGCGTAGCGTCGCATAGCATGGCGTAGCGCCGCGTAGAGCTGCGTATTGTGTTATTTGATATGCGTATATATTGAGAGTAAAATGCAGGGAAACATCAACTGGACGTAGTGGTCATATAGTTACAAACGTAAAGTACCTATAATATTGGTTTCTCTATGTTAAAATCAAAATCAAAAATCAAAATCAAATTTTTTTATTTCACATAAACCTACATGGGCACTTATGAAACGTCAGAAGCTAGGTGCACGGTTCCAATTGGTCGTTTCCTATGGAGAAGAGCCGGCAAGAAACTCCACGGTTACTCTTTTAAAAAAAGTGGGCTTTAACAATGTTATAAGTTACAGTGTTAATAGGTATGGGAGGACAGTGTAGGCCCGTCAACAAGTACCAAGTACATAACAAAATAAAAGATAGTTTACAAAGCTACAGTCTATTAAGCCTACGTTCTCACATTCACAAATTAAAAAAGAATTTATATAAAATATTACTAAAGTAATAAAAATAAAAACCTACATATTTAAACCAAATGACAACATTGTCATTACAACTGTAAAAAAAAACTGAATAAATATTCTGTCCACAAGTCACTAATAAATATTTTAAATTAAAATTTGTAGGTTATGTCAAAGTATGTAAAAAACAGAAATAAAAATCGTAATTTAGGAGCAGTTAATAGACGTTCACATAGTTATGCCGTTAATGAGGTACCAGGGAAGCCACATGTGCAGAAGGAATTATTGCCAAACTTCCTTGTCTTCAACGTAGTCCTTAATCTTATAGTATGCTTTTTTGATTAGGACACGTTTGATGTGGGTTTTGAACTTTCCATCGCTAAGTTATATAACCGACTTTGGCAACTTGTTATAGAAGCGGATACTGTTTATAAGAAATGACTTGCTTGTTTTAGTTAATCTAAATTTGGGTATCACAATTTCATGTTTACTACGTGTATTTATATTATGGAAATCGCTTCTTATTTTGAAAAGTCCTAAGTTTTTGCGAACATATAAAATACTTTCTAAGATATAAAGGGAAGGCAGAGTTAGTACATCAATTTATTTGAATTTGTTTCTAAGGGACTCACGAGGACCCATTCCATAAAACGCGCGGATTGCCCTCTTTTGTAAAATGAAAATTGAATCTACGTCAGCAGCCGATCCCCACAGCAGAATGCCATATGACATAATACTGTGGAAATAAGCAAAGTACACTAACCTAGCTGTGGCTATATCAGTTAACTGCTTTATTTTTCTTACTGCATATGCAGCTGAACTTAATCTACTTGAAAGAGCTCTAATGTGGGGACCCCATTGTAATTTTGAATCTAAAGTAATTCCTAGAAATACAGTTTCCGTAATAGCATCTAGTTTCTTGCCGTCAAGTTTTAAATTTAGACTCACTTGGGGTACATTTGGTAATGAAAACTTAAGACATTTTGTTTTGTTCGCATTAAGTAAAAGATTATTAGCTGCGAACCATTTAGAAAGAACAGCCAGACTATCGTTGACATGTAAGACATCCGTATCTTTTCTATCTATTTTAAAAATAAGGGAAGTGTCATCAGCAAATAGAATTATATTCGATAAGTTAGCCATCATGTAAGGCAGATCATTAATATAAACTAGAAATAAGAAAGGGCCAAAAAGTGAAACCTTGAGGGACGCCCATCTTTACTAGAGACCCCAAGGACGTTGCCCCGTTAACGTTTACTTTTTGCTGCCTGTTTGATAGATAGGAAAAAACAAGATCAGCAGCTTGTCCACGAATTCCGTAGTGGTGTAATTTACAGATTAGTGTATTGTGGTCAACGCAGTCAAACGCTTTTGAGAGATCACAGAAAATGCCAATGGCATCCTGGGATTTCTCCCAGGATTCCAAAATGTGACTGATGAGTTTCACTCCTGCGTCAGTCGTCGACCTACCTTTCGTGAAACCAAACTGGCGACTATGTAAAATCCCATTTGAATTAAAATGTGACAACATCTGGTCTAGCATTATTTTTTCGTATATTTTACTCAATGCTGGTAGCACAGATATAGGCCTGTAATTAGAGGGATCACTCTTACTACCCGATTTGAAAATTGGTACTACTTTACTATGTTTCATTAAATCAGGAAACGTACCGCTGTCTAAACATTGATTAAAAATGCCTGTTAGGACAGGGGCTATTGTGTCAATTATATCTCCAAGAACCTTAACGGAAATTCCCCATAAGTCTTCAGTGTTTTTTATGTTAAGACTTTTGAATGTTTTTTTAATAGTGACAACAGAAATGGGCTTGAATTCGAAATTTAAATAAACTTTTTTACAGTCCGTTCAACCGATTTTGACTTCTATTCCGTAGGCATAAGGATATAATTAAAAGCAAAAATGTGGTTATAATACCAACTGTTTATTACAGTTGCCATTTGTCATGCCACTCACGCCGTAGAAGCCAAAATCGGTTGAACGGACTGTAAAAAAGGTTTATTTAAATGTCTAATCTTATTTCAAATGGAGTGTAGGCCAATTCAAGATCCCAGTGACATGCGGGCTACTGTACCTACTTACTGTGGTCTTACCATTCATCCTCTCTTTATCATATACTTACAGCTTCTTATCTATATAAATTTACCACGTTGTTCTTCCAAACTCCGAACCGGATTTTGATGCGGTTTTAACATAATTTAGAGAATTATATAATAATTCATTAATATTAAATTTACAGCAGTACTAAGAGCAGTGGTGGCCCAGGGGCAATGGCCTCGACTTACGAGGTCATCGGTTTGAACCCAGACAGGCGCTTTACTTTGTGTAAATTATTTTCATCACCACTGCTCTCAAAACGGTGAAGGAAAACAGCGTGAGGAAACCGGCATGTCCTAGAACTAAAAATTCGAAGACATGTGACATCCGCCAACCCGCACTGGGCCCACGTGGTGGATTATGGCCCACTCCCTTTCTCAGAGAGGAGGCCTGTGTCCCAGCAGTGGGAACATTATAGGCTGATTATGTGTGTTATGTATTAAACTTACAGATAGAGTCTGTCTCACGAAAGAAGTCGCGCAGACGTGGCGCTGCAGGCATGCGACGGAATCATAAATCTTTTTTATTTATCTCAACATCATATTACAGGCACTGGTTAATAAAATGCACAATATTAAATATAGAAAGGTGTCTGAGGTGGAGGGTTATTGTAGGAATGTTGCTAACTTGTATAAGAATAATTAGTTCCATTTATAGCCGCGGGACTTCTTTCGTGAGACGGACTCTAATAAATAAATCTCGATGTTTTGTCAAGTCGGTAAATACGGTACGAAACAGGGTAGCAGCAATAAGTCTTTTTCAAAAACCAATTCTTTTTCAGGTAGTTCCAATTAGTTAGTTACCCACCTAAAATGTTGGCCATCCTCTCTTCATATTAAATAAACAGACTATAAGCTCCGTATAGTTTCTAGCCGAAGCCCTCAGGGACATATTCTGAAGCTAAATGTTTGTATTAGTTAGTACCCTAAAAGCTTCGTTGTAGCAGGAACAAGTACCGTCTCCATGATATGGTAGCTTGGTTCTGATACTGGCATCTTAGCGAGGGCTTATATTACCCAATACATTATGTTTATTGATCGTTCGACGGACGCGTTTATTTTCGAGGGATCTGTGTAATAATGGTGAGGGTCCGTGGTAAATATATCATCTTGGGTGCGTTTTTTTTTTTGGTAGAAATGAATTGTTATTATAAAGATCATGGTTTGTCAGCTTGACTTGTGGCTAACTAATAACAACAACCAATAAATTAATTAATAGTAATAACAGCCACACGGGTCGATCGTTCAGGTTAAGCTACGCTCGCCGCGGTTGGTCCGTGGATGGGTGACTCTTTACATACCAAAACCCCTTCGTGTCTCGGAAAGCATGTTAAGCCGTTGGTCCCGGCTGTCATTCATGGATCTTTGAGTCGTTACGGCTCGTCAGAAGCCCGAAAGTCTGACTACCAGGAGCCATCGTATTACCCAGTATCTAGGTTATGGAGGTCAGATAGGCAGTCGCTCCATGTAAAATACTGGAACTCAGCTGCATTCGGTTAGGCTGGAAACCAACCCTAACATAGTTGGAAAAAAGGCTAGGCTGGTGATGGTGTAAACCATATTAATAGCTCAAAGCTACCTTTTTGGGACCCAGGATTTTCTGGGTCCTGGGTTCGATTACCAGGTCGGGAATAGTGATATTGAGAATTACTATCTAGAATTTCTCAGTAGCAGCCCGGAGTCTGGATTTGTGCCCGGCAATAGGCTCGCCCGCTATTACATGGGGACTTAAACATAACTGGCGAAATGTGGGTACACTATAGGTACACCTCTGCCTAACTCTTCGGGGAATCCTAATTGAATAGACAGCTGTGTTGCTGGGAAGTTTCTTGCACCACTTTTTATTCCCAGGTAAAGCACTAGGAAGTGGTGAAGGGCGGGCGTTTCGCACTTTTCTAACCTCAATATTACATAAGACAGAAGTCATTTATTTAATCTACGCTAGATTAAATAAATGTCTTTTTCATCCCCCCATCTCGGAAACAGTATTTTTGATTTTCGATATCGGAGTGCAAAAGCCGTTTTTATCCGCTAGAGGATAGAGTAAATTGAATTTAGAACATCGTGTGCACTAAGTTTGTGACTTCAAAACATCATTAAACCTATTTACTTCTCCTTCCATGGTGCCGAATTTATCATACAACCTTTTTTAATGGCATGTATTTAACGCGGCGGCAAATTAATCTGAATTTGGGATTAAAAAATAATTAAAGCCGGTAGCAAAAATAATAGGTTGGCAGCTAAAAATAATAGGTTGACAGCTACAGCGAAGTATTATTTTAAGTAGAAAGTAGCAGCTCAATAATCAGTTTTTAGCTTTATTTTAATTTAAACTGGCATCGAATTTTTGTTTTGGTAACTGAATTTACCAACAATAGAGGGGATCTGGCGCTCGGCGGCCGCTGCCGCGGCACGCTCGCTTCGCTCGCTCGCCTTCGCTTGTTAATGGTTACTGTTCTAACCTAACCTAACCCAAATGATTCAATAACAGTAGATGACTTTGCAGCGATTAAGAAATAATATTTAATCGCTGCCATGTTATTTTTTTTTGCAGCAAATAATTAGTCGCCCTTTAAGTATAATTAGTCGCCCTTTAAGTTGTAAGTCGCCTCGAAAATTATATTCCTTTTTTAATTTGTAAAAGACTCAGACTCGGAACCTTCTTGTGTACTTTTTATAATAAATGCTTTGCGCGCGCCATTTTCTTTTCATGTCATATTGTTAAAACCTTGGTTAAAAATAATAAACTTGAAAACCGTTACGAAACACCATCGCCCTCCCTCGCCAACATTTACGCCAAGTGAATCCGATGAATCGGTACAACTATTAAGTATGACTGATAGTTTACCGAAAAACAGTACACAAGTCACTAACACCAACATTACAGTACCTAACAAAAATATTACACTCAACTTAAGTAACTGTAGCAACGTTACTTTAAATTTTTCTTAATTATACCTAAGTATTATTTGTTATACTTAATTTAAAGATTATTCTGTAATACTTACCGATCATAATTTATTAGATAATACCTAAACTGAAATAAAAGTATGTTGTGATTGTAAATATTTTTTTTTTTTGCATTTAGTCATCTCCTCGCTGAGGTGGGATGAAAAGTTACGTGTTACACTCGAATGCAAAGATTTTTCACCTCGTGCTCTTTTGATTCCCTCGCTAACGCTCAGGATTCTAATTTTTGAATCACCAAGAAAGCAACTTTGCACTCTTGTATAACAAATAACTATTTGATTTTGACAGGCGTGTTATGTATTTTTCTGTTTTTTACAAAACTTACGTTTTGCGCTTTGCATTGTTATTTTTTTGTGAAGGTTTTTTTTAATGCATGTTGATGTGTTACTACTAATTACCGTTAGATAGAGATGAACCACTTTTCCGTAAACAATTTTCTTCTGCACTTTGGTATCCAAGTAAGTATGAATAGATGAAACCTACGTAGGCAACGTAGGTTTCATCTATTTATACTTACTTTAACAACTTCACTTGAATCATAGGTAGGTAAAAAAACAAACAACACCAAACAAACATCAACAAACATCCACTCCCCATGCATTAAGAGATGTAGAAAGCATTTTAATAAAACAGCATTATGAAAATAGGAACTCATTTATTTACATACAAATATTTACACAGTACCAAACGGGTACAAACATAAACAGAATGGCATCTTGAGCAAATACACCTAAGCTAATATTATGCGATTATTACGACGATCTTACGAATAAAAAAGAAAATATAACTAAACCATTAAAATTATTTTGAGTCTCTTTGAGCGAACCTCAAGCCTTAAAAACTAAGAAAAGAAAATAAAGAGAAATAAGTAAGATTTTGGGCAAATTAAATTACGTTAATTTACGAAATATCACCATCTTGACGTGATTGTAGCCCCTTTTAGAAATAATAATAGCGCTCCCAAGCCTCCAATGTCCGAAGGCTACAGAAATCGAAAAAAAAATTAAGGATCATAAGATTTTATCATTATTTTTGGAATGGAATGTTTCATAATACCCTATTTTACTTCATAGTCTAAATTAATTAAGAAAAGAAAGTTCTAATATAAAATACAAATAAAAAATAGACACAACCAATATTCATAAAAACTGCATGTAAAGAAAACCTAAAGGGTAAAGAAACAGAATTTGAATAACGTTTAAGAGTTGTAACAGCTCTTTGGAATAATTTCAAAATAACCTCAATGTTTGTACAAATTAAAATCTCATTGAAATAATACTAAAATTCTTTACAAACTAAAATATTGTGACAACCAAATGATAAATATCACAACACGAGCCCTGCATCTGTTTTCGAATCTCCTAATCACTAACGGTCACATGTTCGATGAGTTCATAATACTTATGTTGGAATGTTAACAATTGCTATAAATTCAAGTCGTCATCTGACTCGCTCTCGCTAAAATCCTTTAAAGCCTTATGTATCTCTTCCTCGACCTCCATCGCACTCTGCATTTTGTCATCTACAGCCAACTTATTATAGAGTACATTTGGTTTATAATACCCCCCGCAACAGTACCTCTTCGCGACACACGATAACATGAAGTATAAACAGGCAGAACTGACTACGAACAAGACGACAACAAGAGCAACGTTCAGCCTATAATGCCAATTAGCGTCCTTTATTTGCGATAGTACCGTGGTCTGGTAACAGTAGTATTTAGGTTCGGTGTCTGTTAAGTTGAAGAGTTGAGCGTCGTCTAAACAAGACAAACATTGATTGTTGTCAGGGCCTACGCAGGTGGCGCATGTGTAATGACATAGGAGGCACGTGAGAGGGGGCTTAGCGTCGCTCTCGTTAGCTGCAGACACCATATCTAAAGCTTCTAACGCGGTCTGCTTAGGGGTGTCGCCGTACTGTCTTTTCATTATGGCCCCCTCGGAGTAATAAGTTAGGTTATGTCTTCTTGAGCTCCTTTCCATTGAAATCTCACTGGCATACGTACCGTCTGGGCAACGTTTGTAGCATCGACCGGAGTACAAATGCAATCCCTTCGCGCACTCTAATGAAAGAAAGAACAAAGGTATTTAATTACATGAAACAACAGAGCGACAGTCCTTCACCACCCAGCACCTTTTCCAGCCTCCATGCAGCTTGCGATCTCTTGCCAAATGATGCTGATGCGCGTCCGAGCGAGACTCGTTGTCAGTTCACAGAGAGGGAAGCAAGTTTTGGAAAACTTAGGAAAGGTAACATAGAATCTTGTCACTGATCTCAAATAATTTTGGTCATACATACTTTGTCGAATCATACAGTTGATGAAAACAAACGAATGTTAAAATAAAAGTAAACATGCAAAGAGACGTGCACAAAATTAAATGAAATCAGACAGAAAATAAAGTTCAATTTCATGTGACATACATATATGAGAGGTGAGAAGAAATTGAAAAATGTTTTGACAAAATTGTGCCAGTGCATAACTAAATTGACATGTGAAATTAATTAAGCGTGGTTTGCGGTGATAACTGATTAAAGCAAGCTTCGTCATAAGCAAAGCGAAACATGCAATAAACAAAAGTAATAAAAATAAACAAAATAAATCTAATGAAACACAGTTTGTTTTCTTATAACAACACGTAATGCGACTAACTGCTTATATCTATCATCAGAGACAAGACACTACAATACTGACGGCAAAATGAAAACCTGAGTAAATTTTGTAATAAAAGATTGTTTTTATTATTTCCCGTTCACATTAGATTCAATATATACAAATTATGCTTCAACATTTACATTAATAGATACAGTTCATTGGGCTGCTACTTAACTTCGAAATCGGTGAACAATTTTACATTTTACACAACTATTACAAAAATGAGCCTTTTTGATGATTTCTACTCCATCGAGCGATAGGTAACAGTAGATCAACATTATTTTCGACTTGAAATCTGTAGAAAACGAAGTGTTAGAAGTGACTGATGATGGAGAAGTATTCTAGATACTTATCTATAATATTAAAATTATGATAATTTTCCTACCAGTCGATGAGAAATCATGAACGTTCAGTCGTTTTCAATTTACAGGTTTGTGAGCAAATTTGTACAAGTCTCAAAATTTATTTATATCGATACATACCTACTTATTATTTACAATTATATTTATATTGTTCTATGCTATATGGATTGGCAATCTTTTCTATGATCACAACCACAATATGCAATTATGTTAAACCTACAAGTTACGTCCAAATACATGAAAACTACATTCATTGTATGTATTATTGTTTATCGTAGAATATTTTCCTTCAAATAAAAAACTGACCGAACTCGGAAACATTAGAAAAAGTAGCCTTTCCGTTAAACCCCATTTACATGGTGCAAGTTTCTGGAACGTTCAAGAGCAATAATCCCATGCCATAAACAACGTTCGTTCAATAATTGCCATTCAAGAATTGCATGCAATTGCAAGTGTTTACACGCGTAAACAAGGCAGGCAAGTAGTAGTTCAATAAAATTGCATGCGACTTAAACCAAGGCAATTTTATTGCAAGGCTAGTATTGCATGCAAGTTTTGCCTCGTCTTAACACAGAGTCGCACGTCCTTGTACAATTGATTCGAAGTATTGCCCGTATTTGTGCTGCCAAATATTTCATTAAAATTGTATTTAACGTCTTCTCAAGATTTTTTTAAACTTGTTTAATTTGTTCGTACTTGTAGAGTTGAATGTGATTTTATTGTACATGCAATTTTATTGTACGTGCTGTTTACACCTATTAGTATAGGTTTTGAACGGCAACTAACTTTCCCGTATCGTGCAATAATTGTACGTGTTGTTTAGACAATTATCGGCTTTATATTTATCGGCCGATTATTGCAACAAATTCGAAATTTTACTTTGTATTTCCGCTCGCTTTTGTTTAAAAGCTGCATTTACACGATTCAAGTTTATTGCCTGTAGCATACCTTAACATTTAAGCATAACTTTACTGGCACTGTCTAAACAACACGTCCAATTGTTGCACGTTACGGGCAAGTTAGTTGCATTCAAAGGAAAAATTTATAACGTAATTTATAATTTTCATATAAATCCTCATTTTGCCGCTGACACGCAAAGCTTTGCTATTAAATTGAATGTTATCCTCAAATCACAATCATGTTCCCAACATGTTCTAAACGCTTTGAAAACCATGATCAGCAGCGTGACAGCTCCTAAATATGCTACGACAAACACCTTAAAAAGAATAAGGACAATTTAAACATGAAACTTATTATAACAGATATGTATTCCTGTTCAAACATGCGTAAAGGCGATTTTTTCATTTCAACAAATATAAACATTGTATTTTTCATTAATTAGGAAGCTATTTCAAAATATTCATTTGATTGTAGATGAATAAACAAAATATAAATAGCTTCAAACTACTCTACAATATGATAAAGCAACAATTCACAGAAAAATATCGCCAAAACGATGCCTCAAATAAATCAGGACATGATTTACTCTAAAATAAATTTATTCTATTACTTTTTATTATCTAAATATATTCATTATTAAATAAATAATGTTATAAACACGTGAAGGGCTATATAGTAAATGCGCTAACGTTTGGTGTCATTTTCATAGATCAACGTAGTCCGATACGTTTTAGTGAAAATACGAGTTGCACAGTGAACTAACGACCATTTCAAAGAAAAAAAAATGCTACACGTTTAAAATTATAAAAACTGTGAGTAATTTAAATCCAAAAAACAATATCAAAATGAGTAAAATTTTAGTCACAGTGCAAATAAGTACGTAAAATGAGCTTAAGTTTATAACACCATATAGATATTACAGTAAGACTGCGTTCACACCAAGCGTATAGTCAGCCACCGACTAGGCGACTGTGAGAATGTATGAAAAACAAAAGAACAGTCAATCGGTGGCTGAAGTTGTTTTTCAAACATTTTGAGCTAGACGCTGACAGTCGACGGCTGAGTATACGTTTTGGTGTGAACGCAGTCTTACGTATTGATTTTAAGAAAACACTATACATTGTTCACTCATACTCACTCTTTGCAATTACTCGTGAAAAATGGACGTTTCTTGACTTGATATCGTAATTATACATTATTATACGTAATTGCACTTGTTCACTAGCTCTTCATTAATATTTTTGCCAATAAAGTGATGGTTTTTATACAAATGAACATACTTAAATAGTAACACCTAGAGAATTACATTTATTTCAATTTAGCTGTCCATTTGAAAGTTTGATGTTATTGTCCCCATGTTTTTAGGGATTAGTGTTAAAATATCAAGTCCAGACGCAAAAAAAACAATTTACAGTATTTAAGATTACGCTAAGTAGCATATTATTTAGATTATATATAATTTCATTCTAAATTATACATGTAACATTTCTCTCGTTTTTTGAAAGCATACATTTAATACGTTGGCAAATACCATATCAAGTGATTTGATTGGCTGTTGTTTCCCCCCCCCCCCCCCTCTCCCCTGCTTCCCGATTCACTCACGATTTTTCACTCAGGCTTTCAAAAATCGGAAGTTACTGAATTCTAAGTAAGGAATTATCCTTTACTAGTAAAGGACTTTTGGGAGCCTGGTCCATATTTTATCTTCTGACATATTTATATTTTACGTAATGTTTTTTTACTTGCGGTAGGTATACATTTTCGCAAACCCCACCCCAACATAGTTGGGAAAATGCTAGTCTAGATGCTAGATGACTTTGTTTTCTCAAACGTTTGGACTTAACATAATAACAGCAGCAACTATTAACTAGTACAATAGATCCTTAACGAACAGTACGTAAACCTTAAGTACAAAGTCTATGAAGGTACGAGTCGCGGCATTATTCGCTAACTATTGGTAAACATTCTAACATAAGTTTGGCCGTACGCAAGCCGATTTTGTCTGGCTGACTGAAAACATTAGTTTAGAATACAGATTTACAATATTATATTACATATTATAATACAGAGCTTTTCTTTATTGAACCTGAATTTAAGTAGTCAGAAAGTTTCCAAATAGGAAAGTATGAAGCAGTTGAGATAAGGACGGAAAACGTCAAGTAATATCTCTATGCTCAATTCAAGATTATCATAAATTCAGAAATGGTGTCGAGGACATTAGTCGGTTATTAGTAGCTGCGAATTGAATACAAAGTCCAAGTATTCAGTCAAACCTGCAAGGATTAGAACTAAGCCAATAGCCAAACAGTATTATAGAATTTCCAATGAATCCAGCGCCCAATACTGTCAAAGCTGTATACAGGGTGGATTTTTGAGATGGGGTAAGGGCTTTTTTGTAGCGGCCAGTTTATCGATGGTAATAAAAATGTAAGTTATAGTTATCGTTTCTTACGAAATGTATGGCAGCAGTTTTTTGCGATTTATGACTTTTCTGGTACTCAAACCTCAGTTGGCCCAATAGAGGTTTTTGATCCTTATAAGAAACTGGATCGAATGGCATAAAAAACGATTTTGTGTAAGTTGCCCATTACCCTGCTGACTGAACATTTTTTTCAAAATCTGTGAATGTCAATCAAAATTTCTCAAAAAGTTAAGGACAGTCTCTTCAGACCGTTTTCCTGTAGATACAACGGATAAAGTAGCTGCCCTTACTGCCCCATCTCAATAATCCCTGTATAGCCAATATATTATAGCTGCCTGTATAGCCGCACGGCTTTGATTACCGCCAAAGCTTTTGATACCTGGTCCTTTTTAAAGTTCTCTCCGCGGATCAAAGCAACGTTTTACGCCAGTAGCACACCTCCGCCGCGAAACCATCACAGCGAAACCGCAGTAGTTAAATTGTACTGGTTCGCGTCATGTTCCGCTACTCAAATCGGATGCGAGTAGCGGAACATGACGCGAACCAGTACAATTTAACTACTGCGGTTTCGCTGCTATGGTTTCGCGGCGGAGATGTGCTACCAGCGTTAATGTTTATACATGTTTGAGTAGTTTAGCTGTCACATTTTTATTTTTATTCTATAGCGTCGATAGCACATAATAATATGTCATAATTATTTGTCATAATTATATTTTGTTAGCTGCATTATTTTTGCATTTCTGGATTTTTTTTAAACGAGTAATCTAACGTGCTGTCATTTCACTTCATAATTATATAATAAATTTGTTGAGTTTATTTACTTTTCAATTTTTTACCATAATCATTGCAAGTTTTTTTGCATCTAATATAATTGAAGAGGATAAAATACAGAGCCAGACATAATCGGTGCACATACAGCAGCGCTACTTCCCACATTGTGATCGGACAACAGCATAACCGTAACTTAAAACAAACATCAATAATAACAGCTTGTACTTATATATAAACCCGGTAAATTTAACTAAAATCACAATGCCTTAGGCGCGGTACTAGGGACCCAGCGTGGTTACAGTGGTCGGCGTTAGGCGCCGCAAGCAAGGCGCGCGCGCCGGCCGCGCCCCCAGCCACGCGCGCCTTAATACACTTAACTCTAACCTACCGCTAGCAGTTAGTGCACAATCGCGATTACTTACTCTATGGGGCTGTCTGCGTTGAGAACTGATACTTGAGGATTGTAAACGCAACGCGTCGGCCACTGACATTAACATGATGATGAATAGGCACAAACCTAGGCAGTGTAGTGATTGCGGCGCGTGCGTGGCACAACCTGATGCATTGCCCGTGTACTGACCCGCGCTGCCTGGGTCCACCGTCTCCGGAGGACTATCTTCGCTTATCTAGTAAAAAAAAAAACGTTAGTTCAAAAAAGAAAATAAGTATCTTTTGGAGTCTATAGACGTTCAAAGAAATACAGTTTCTGTCATGAGATACTTTGATAAATAAGATAAGTACAGATACAATTCTAGTAGATACGCTACAAAGTGAAGTCTCTAGTAAAATAGCGGCTAGCTTAAGACGCTGACAACAGCTAAACCGCGGTCACTGTCAGACTGTATACAAAAGAAAGAGAAGCGCGATGACACAACGATTGTAATTTATTGCAAAATATGAAGAAATTATCTATTTACTCAAAAATGAGTTGAGTAATCGAAAATAAAAAACAACCAAGTTTTGTATAAAAATAAGACGTTCTTGTTATTAATTAAATACCAACCGTACGTTGATATTTAATACAGATATTTTGGATTGAAACTCAAGTAAAGGGTTAGTTTAGCGTTAATTTGTATCGAGTTTTTTTTTCTAAACGTGGTTTGGTAACAACCAGGTTCTGAGAAATATATTCAAGAATAACATGTCATATACTTTTTCCGCTACCACAAATTATATAGATTTGGCAATTTTTTTTGTTTAAGACAAGCCTACTTTTATCATTTGCCTCTTGTCAGCGCCTTAAATGAAATACTTAAATCACATTACTAAAAATATAATGTTAGTATTATATTTTTATTACGAAGAAACTTTAAAACAAAATATTTTTAGAATTATGATGGATTTCAATGAAAATTTTATTGATAGAACTAAGTACATCAAGTTGGTCAAAATAACATTTTTCAAACGTTACGATTTTAATTACAAAATGAATAGGAATCAAACGAGATTTTACATTTTGTTATAAACATACACTTTTCATACATTAAACTTTACCGAATTCTTCGTTGGTTTTCACCATGATCCAAATATCTATGTCAAACGCAAAGATACTTTATTGAAGCCATTATTTGCGGACCTAAACAATGGATATTTTTTAACTTAGACATAATACCCCTATTTTCCCCGAAATGTGTAATGTGTGGTGGTAGTTTTTTTATTCTGCTTATTATGACGTCATACACGAAAACTTAGCATGGGACCATAATATAAAATGTTCTCGGTTTAATTTTGAATAAAAAAACGCTAGTGTTAACCAAATTATTGGGTGCACCCTTTTGTTTATTTATTCAATAAAATACCTTAAACAAAAAACCAGTATGCAAACATAAATCCTTGTCGAATTACCAAAGTACATTAATTGTACAATTTCTCTGAGACACAATCTACACAAGATGAGTGGATGTACACGAACTAAATTCTAAATATTTTCACTCAGACTCGTCTGGTCCCTGCTACCACTTTTCCAAGTAAATATCTTCCAATGAACTCTAAAAAGGAGCAACAATCTCCATAAATTTTCTCATTTCATCATCGTATCTCGTTTATCAAATAACGTAAAAACTGTATACCTATATATAAATTGGAGGTCACATTTCGTGTCTGTCGGTATGACCGCGTCGTTCTTTTAAACTACCTACGCAACGGATTGTGACGCGGTTTTCAACAAAACTTAGAATTTGGAATTTCTTCCGCGGAAGGTTTGTGTGTATAATACATTAATATTTAACTTATTTAGCCTGCCGCTTTAATTGCGACATTAATTGAATACACCTGTATGGTTTCTTTTTATGAAGATATTTGAATTTAATTAAACGTTATTATTTATTGAAAGAAAGAAAAACCATTTATGGGCACTCGCACAGATCTCAAATTAAAATAAAACACTCATAGAAACTTAAAGAACAAAACAAAAAAAAAACAAAGTCAAAATGAAAATAAAAACAGAAGTCCTGTACGAGACCAAAAGGTATCTCAGCATGATGCTGAAGATAGGGGGGATTTTTGATTTATTAACAATTTTCTAAAATAGCATTTTGGAGCAACCTGTGCGCGCAGGGGTCATTTGCCGGAGTCTCGGATCATAACATCGCATCAATGAAATTAAAACTAATAACGTGCATATAGTAGGCGAGTTGAAGGAAAGAGAGAGCTTTATTATGTAGTTTTTTTTTTTTACCGTATTATATTTTTTATGATTAAAGGCTACTTACTAGCCCTACCCGTGTGTTAAATTAATGTGGCCATTGTTTATTTATTATATTGTTTATTATTATAATTATATTAAATAAATCTTTATGTTTTGTCAAGTCGTGCGAAACAGGGGCAGGTCGCTTGTCTAGTATAAAGAAGGAATTTCAGTACAAACATCAAGTTTTATCGCGAGAATTGAGGGTGGCAATGTCTTGATGAGTTCATACTGGTGTTACTGTAATGGTAGGGGTGTAAATTTCTGAATCGCGTGAGGATATTAGCCTAGATATAAACGCAGCAGTTTTCCTAAGTATAATAAATAATCTAGGGCTATTAATCTTCGAAGTAGAAATAAATCATAACAGCAGTTGGCAATTTAAGTGTAGTGGCATTTATAATGATTCATGAGACTCGAAAGACCACGCTGGTCCACGCTATGTTTTTTCAAAGATGTCTGAGAACTGTCACCTAATTAATATTTGACAATAATTAACATACACAATAAGCCTATAACGTTCCCACCGCTGGAACACAAGCCTCCTCTTTCTGTGAGTGGGCCGTAATCCACCACGCGGGCCCAGTGCGGTTTGGTGGATGTCACATGTCTTCGATTTTTTAGTTCTAGGACATGCCGGTTTCCTTACGATGTTTTTTCCTTCACCGTTTCGAGAGCCGTGGTGATTAAATAATTTACACAAAAAAAAGCGTCTGTCTGGGTTCGGACCCACTACCTACTTAATGGTAAGTCGAGGCCACCACTTCTCTCAATTAATTGAAAATATCTTATTCAAATTGGAATTCAGTAACTCATTATTTTAAAGACTTTAGATAGGTGTCCCCGGGTTTGAGCTAGATCCCTTCTATTTTTATCTTTTCTTAGAATCTAAATCTTCTGACGAGCTTTGGGAAACCTGATTACGAAGTAAAGTAATCGGATATTTATTAAAATATCCGATCACTTTACTTTTTACGCAGGTTATACAATACACGCCTTCGATCATTAGACTGAAGGCGTGTTTTGTATACAGTTTTCTCAGAAAATGGTCGTGGGTTATTTGTTTTTAGCTTGCGAACATTATCTAAAAATGAATCTATACTAATAATAAAACTGAAGAGTTTGTTCGTTTGATCGCAATAAGATGTGGAACTACCAGTTGGATCCGAAAAAATACTTCTGCGTTGATGGGGATGTCCTGCTTCTGTAGCGCATCAGGGATGTTTGCTGATGCTCGTGTAGATTGCTTATACGCTACGGTGCGAAAGAGATGTGCCTCTCTAGTGCGCCGGGTGCGGGCCAGCCCCAACAATAGACTGCAGTGTGTTGCGAGCAGACTGGACTGCTTGTGTGTGAAACGATGCTGCAAGCCTTCCACATCGGTGTTGAGCTTGTAACAGGGATTCTCTTAAGGGGCAGTGTTAGGTTAAGTGTGTAGGTTAATTTTACTAACATAGTTGTTAAAAAATATTGTTACTAACACATTAATTGAGTCCATTGTTACTTGTTTATTAAATAATATAATATTAAGAGCCCAATTCTTGAGGAAAGTTATGTAACATCACGCTACGGCCCTCAGAAGCCGATAAAAACGAAAAAAAGTTAGAAAGTTAGAAAAACGAAAAATTGAAAACGAAGTAACAGTACGATGTAAAGGCTCGTACAGACTGGTGCAATATCGCGGCGCAACAGGCACCGACAAAGAAATTGTGCTACTAGAGTTGCGTTGCGCCCGCGATATCGCACCAGTCTGGACAAGCCTTAACGCGGTGGGTTGGGGAAACAAAAAGTTCACACGGACGAAGTCGCGGGTAGAAGCTAGTTATCGAATAAGAATTGTTCTCCATGGGGGGCATTGGGGGCTGTAAGTCTGTAAGAGAAAATGGGAAAAAAGATAACTTCAAGTAAATGAGCGGAAAATTGTTTTGTGTCTATAGTTTATTTTGCACCTTTCTTTTTCCCTTGGTAACTTTTAACCATTACGTTGTAACCGTCTTTTCTGATTTAATTTGTCCTCTTGTTTCCTGCAAGATATGCAACATCATCATTCTAACAAATAAAAATTGTTCATGCGTTTCTTGATTATGAAGTGATTCTTACAATAGTATTGACTGATTAAAATCTACTTCATTTAAATATCTTCTTCATTTTCTTTTTAAATATATTTTTTATTATGTGCAATATCTTCTTTGGTAATTAGAACCCAAATCACCACCATTATCAGCACTCTGTTTTTGGGTTTGGTTTAGGTTTGACGGCTTTTATTGTACTCTGACATTTTATGTTATGTTATTTTATTGCTTATCTCCTCTTTGTTAATCTACTTCTATTAGTATTATGTACATATTTATGAAAATTTGTAATTGGCACAGGACTTTTTATATTTTAAGTTATAATAATAATAACTAGCCTATTATTGTTCTACTGCTGAGCAGAAGCCTTTTCTCATTCAGAAAAGGCAGGAGGATTGATCACCACGCTTGCTGAAGACAGGTTGGCGATTTCTGATTTTTGAGTTTCCTCACGATGTTTTCCTTCACAATAAATGAATGGAATACGAGTAGTCATCACTAATTTGATTTGTCTGTAAATCTTCCATGCAATAATAGGAGATTGTTGCACCGAGCGCAAAGTGAGTTATTAAAGCACGCGTGCATTCATTACTCACTTAAGCAAGGTGCGTAATCTACTTTTCTTTCAACTACCAATCTACCTACCGTGATAAAATATACCTACTCAAAATAAAAACTCAAGTAACGAAAACAAAGTTTTTCACCAAGTCGGTTTTATTCAGCCATTTTTTGTTTTTAGCCAGTATCTTTTGGATCTAATACATACATTTTATATTAAATTAAACCTAATGAGATACATCAAACCTCTGTGGTAAAGAAGATTGCCCACGGCACTATGGACAAATGTACTCAATTTAACATTGTTGTGTCTTCATCAAATCATCTTTAAAATACTCGATGACATGTCTAAATACATCCTCAAAAAATTCAACACAAACTACAATGGCATTACCGAGATATTTAGAAAAATTAAATAATTATTTTGAGGTTAAAAAAAAAAAGCTATTTAAAAGGATCTGAATGGGTTTACGAGTGAGCTTTGTGCCTTTGAAGTACATTTGTTTAAAATATTTAGCGGTTCAGCTACGTCAGGTGGCCAGTTACTGGTGACCACCTGTGACCACCTCACCAAGTCTTACCGATTTAGATTTTGAGCATCTTCGTGCTTCAAAATCTTATACCCGCGTTTCATTCAAATGCAAAGTATGGATATTATTTTGTTATATCTAGATCCTACTCAAATCATAGATTGAGGTATGTATCATGAAATGGTCTATGTATGTAGGAAGGAATGGAAAACAGCTACACTAGGTATAATACATGAAAGAATGATTATTCCTTAAACCTTTATTTTATTCTTCCAAAAATATATTATCCAAAAATGGAGCTGGAACACTAACATTATAATAACGTGCCCTGGTCTGATACCACACTATGCACATTACATGCAAACAGTTCTTTTTCCTACAAGGCATGAACAATAATATCCCACTATAGCGCCTAATGTATCTCTTACATTTTCGTCTTTATTTATTAAAATAGAGACAGTTGAGACATCGCTCCACAGTCACACTCGCCATGTGCAATGTATCACAACACAAAAGTACTGTTTTGAGTAATATACAACACACAAGGTGCAGTGGCATTGGAAGTATGTTTGTCTTCAATGGGTTAGCAGCAGTAACGGAGGAATTAAAAGGCTCAAACTCGCTCGACGCACAACGTACTAAAACCAGCAGAAAAAAACATAATGGTTAACTTGACAATGTTGACATATTGCAAAATTAAGACAGACAGGCAGTAAATGTCAAACAAGGTTGTACCCATGCTGGTAAATGATTCTAATACATTCGACTTTTAATCGATTTCCGCAAATCAGTGGTATTTCACAAATACAACTAGGTGCCATAACCGCGGTTGACAACTACCAGTATTTACAAATACCTGTACCTATACCAATTACATGTGATTTAGAACTCGGTTATTACGTTGAGTACTTATTTTAAGCTTCTTTATGCTTATTATAGGAAGAAAAGCAAACATATCGATTCGCAACATTAAAAAAAATAACAATCATAAAGGCTCTTACCAGACTCACGCGATATCGCGGGCGCGACAGGCAGTGACATAGAAATTGTGCTACTAGTTTCACGTCGCGCTCGCAATGAGATTTCATATAACATTTCTGCACTGTTATGGTTCTAAGCAAAAAATACGTCCTTTGTGATCGGTTTTGTAGTGATTAATGATAACACTACTACGTAATTGAAAGAAAATAAATAAATTTGACACGTTGTTTCTGCTTATCTTGTTATTCGTCTATTAATAATAGATTCCCAGATAAGGACTTGAACACGACCTATCTATTGCTTTTTGTTGAATAGGTATCAAGGGAACAACAGCCTTTGCGATTCCTATTTCGGTCCTAAATATGACGTGTATCGGGTAAAGGGAGTTGTCAGCTCCACGTACTATTATGTCACAGATGATTGGAGCTTCTAAAGCTATGACTACATCAATAAATTCTTGGTGTTTGCGTGCTATTCGACGCAATATACAATGAAAGCACAGTGGTTGTATATGTCAGATAGCCGAAATATAAAATATCAGAACCATCTGGTTATCTACTAGAGTCAATAAAGATGGTTACAGGAAAATCGTGATGCATGACCTCATATAATTTGTTTATTAATATTAAATTCGCAGTATGTTCAAATATTTGCCAATCAAATTTTTCGCAATGTTAAATTCTCTTGTTGTCCAATCAACTCGTCGATGTTAAAAATGTACAAGCAACAGTACTAATTGGCGGATAGAATCAACCGTTAAATTAGGCCGATAACACACTGCTGCATTAGCAAATCTAACGCTCGCAGCAAGGATACGTTAGCCAATTAGTCGAGCCGATGGACAGTCACGGTACAGCGGATTGAATTAGACAACATGCCAGTTATGTTCTGTGGTTCTGTCGAGACTGAATTTGCTTTGAAATTCCCACACCTTCTTGAGTGATCTTTTCTGTAAGAATGTCGCTGTTGCACGTGCCTTTGATCCTTCCATTCTGATATTGTGAAAAACGGTGTATGCTTCGACATTCACGAACCTAACCTAATCAAACCCCAAAAATGAAGACCCCATTCTCACCCAAATTTTTGACCATTGTTATTAATCGCTATAGAAAATTTGTATTGTGTTCAAACGTGTATAAATGGTTTTTTACTGTCTGTACCTACTTTTGTAAGACACATTTTGGTCGCGCATAAAATTTTATTTTATTAGACTGTATTGTAGACGGTATGTGATAACAGTTTCAAGCGTTGTAAAGACAGTTTAAATACTCTTAGACAATACAAAAATCAGCGCTTTCTTCTTTTATTTCTCGTAATTTACATTAACCTCAAGCCCACGCTAAATGGTAATTTAGGATAACTAGCTAGAGACGTATTTTATTTTTAATTACACATTGAGAATAGAATTTATATTTTAATTTTTATGCCGATGCTGTTTACCTTCTCTGTTAGATCTAATAATAAAACGCGAACCTATTTCGAATCACTCCCGCCACAATCCGCTCATCCAATAATGGCGCAGCTTCTAGAATGTTCTAGAAGCCGATTGTGAAACAGACGACCGGTACCCTTCTTTTGACATTATTTGTCTGCCGTCAACTGGGCTGTGCACCGAAAAAAGGATTCTTTGTGACGCAATTTACGAAACCTCGATCTTCGCCCCGAACCCCTTTGTTTTGATTTATTATATTACTGGAAATAAAGCACTTACAGTACATATATTATTATTTGTGAATGTTATGTGTATGTTAAAATAAATATTTTAGGCCTTGCCTCTTGCAAGCCTGCATTCAGTGAACGGAGTTTGTATTTAGCCCATCTAATTCAATCCAGTGATTACACAGTGGTGCACAGGTGTTTAAAACAATAATACCACACACCGCCATTGTCTTGTTATTGACATTTAAGTCCAAATGTTTGAACACGGTGTAACAATAATATGAGGACAATGCAGTGTGCCACCATATGAATGGATATAGGTACCTATTTCTGCAGTGCCTACTCGATAACAAAGATGGATTATAACGATTAATTTTGTTTGTTTAAAATAATCTTTAATAATAAAATTGGTCCTAAGATCCGAATTTCAATAAACTATTTTACGTATTTACTTCTCCATAAACGAATTTGTAAATTAGTTATCTGTAAATTGTAAATTATGCTACTGTAGCTCCGACAAAAACTTCGTCTCCATTGGGCAATCAAACAGAAGAAACAAAATACGATTCAAGGATTTGTTTGCACAGAGTAAACAACAAATAGAGAGTTTAAACTCACCGTATGTGAATGCCAAACGAGCGTGAGGTCGTCGTCGAGCGCATTCTGTCGCACTTCTTCCGCGGATTCGACAGGCTCGCTCGCTCCACTCCATGACGTCACGCCTCCTCCACCAGATGGTCTCTCTGGAGGTATCAACACTCCGCCCGCTGCCGCTCCACCATTCAGCGAGTTCGTCTCAGGAGACGCGTCATACTCTTGAGGCGGCGTTTCGGTACCGTAGAATATCAGCTCCCATTGGGTCAGTGGACCAGCTGTAGAAATGATGTCATTTTAATAGGTAGGAATGTTGTATATTTATCGTTTCAGTGCTGATGGTGTTCTACAATTAAAGCTCTAATTGTCGTTACTACGCAGTTATACACAAAGCGTGAACACGATACTAGCAAAAAAAAAGAAGAATATTGGGCTGGATTAACAGTAACGAATACAACAATAAAACAAAATAAACTCAACAAACGATGTCACTGTCTTAGTCATGTACATGTACAAATACAGTTAATAACTTAATTGAAAACAAAATACAATTCAAACCGAAACTGTTTCATTAAATGAAGTTCCGCTACAAAATAAAATGTAAACAATGCAAACACACGACATGCAAAGAGCGGCGAAGAGTCTGGAACAAAGGTAATTGACGTGCAGGTAAACTAGGCGGCGAAAATGAACTTCGGGGCAAAACACGGACACGACATGCATGGCGGTACCGTGGGCTTGCAGCGGCGCGGGGTATATACGCTGTATCTTGGGGTACTGCTCGAACAAACTCGACATCTTGCGCCCGCGCGCGTCCGCCAGCGGGTCGCCCAAATCCGCGCGCAGGTTCAAACTCAGGTCCGCTGCAGTCGACGTCGTCGACCGCGCCGTCGTGCTCTCTATCGGCGAACGCGTGGCCGGTCGACTCTGCTTCGACTTTTGCGAATTCCTATTCGGATTCTTCGAATTCTTATTCTTTTTCCGCTTCACCAGTCCCACGGTGTATGTGGGCACGATCGGCATGGGCTTCCCTCTATTGTTTTTGCGGCCCGCCTGCACCACTATGGGTCGCGTTGCGTTACCTTTGTTGCGTATAATTGGATTCCGGAACGGTATGGGATCGTTTTTAGCTGCAGGCGTGCTAGTTCCATATAAAGTTAAAGACCAATCTTGCAACGTTGCTCGCCCTATGACGTGGAATTGAACAAACAGATATTGATTCACATTTTATTCTACAGCTACCAAGGATTAGTAAAAATCTTTTTACTCAATATAATGATAAGTAGCTGAGCTGAAATCTAAATAAACAATCTCTTGAGCTGTCATCTTAAGCCTTTCTCAGGCCTTTCAAATTTCCAGACCGCCGACTTCTGTGACAAGCCATTCGTTATAAATGCGGTCATAGAAACTTAGCGGATTAAAGTCAGAGTTTCTCTTACTCAAGATTCATTAAAGTAAGTACCTATACAGGGTTAATATTTAAATCTAATTTAGGTTAGCACGATGATTGAGTTAGTACATTAATAATTCCCCTGTGTAATTTCGTCCCTGCTGAGAACATACATCCTGTATAATGTCATTTAGCTTACCCATATATCGTCCCTCGTTGGTGACTTCTAGCCGCCAGAAGCCCAGCGGCGACTCGCCCCACATGTGCACGGACATGAAAGGCCACGAGTTGAAGCCGGCGCGGGACGAATCGTGCGGCCTGCCGGAAAATTAACCGTCTAATTACACCCAGTGTGAGCGCTAGTTAGCGTCTTGTGTCGGCTTTGATACAGTGAACAACTAACAATACACTGTACATGATTAATCGTGCAGCCTGAACGTACTTTGTTGGGAAGAAAAACGGAGTATTTTTGACTAATTGACTAAATGAAAATAAATGCCTTTTCCAAAATATTTTCATCTATACCTCCGACCGAGACCGACCCCACGCACAGTGAAACTGCTAAATCGGTTTTGTATTACTAAGGCCGAAATCTATAAACGTTACTTAGCGTGTACTTTGACTTAGTATTATTCCTGTCAGTGTCAAACTACAAGTGCAAGATAAAGATAGGAACATAGTTATACTAAAGCACGTGTTGACTATCGTTTAAAGATCTCGTCCTAACTTTAAGTAACATCCTTTGTTCTGAATATAAAATAATAATAAAAAACACACAACAAACATTCTAAAAATTTTCAGTTACGTGGCATTAATAACGTTTTCCACGAACATAATACAAGGTCGTGTACTGAAAACTAGGGAGGTAAACAATGATGGACGTAGCAAAACATTATCACGTCTATTTTAAACTGAATAGATGGCGCATTTTGTATTTGCGGTCACGTTGTTTCATGTCACAGCACATCATAGCATCGTGCATTAGCTTTTACAGCGCAGTGCATGTTTAAACAGTAGGTTAGGTCTAAATAGTTCTGACAATATTTTAATAATTTTGTGTTTTCAGAAGTAGAATAAGAATTAAGGTATTTTTTTATGTAATTATGATCTATCGCAATTCACATTAGTAATAGAATAGAATACTCTTTATTACGTACACCAAAACAAATTACAGATATAAATGTTGAAATTTTACACGGAGTGACACAATCGGCGGTCTTATCGCTAAAAGCGATCTTTTGTAATGTTCCTTATACAAAGTGTTTTGAACAATTTGAATGAAATTAACTATCATATTCGTCTTTATTTTGAAGGTTATCTTTCGTCCTCGACCCCTGCTGGTCTATTCTGTGAAAACGTTACCGTGAAAACTCAGGTGAAGTGATCTTGAAATAAGATGTCATTCTATCCAATGATAGCTCTAGGCCGGTTGATATCACTTAGTAGTCGAACTACTAAAGCAGCATCCAATACAAAGGTCATTTATTACTTTGACAAAACGGTTCTTGGTAGCCGTTCTATAAACGTTTGGTCACCAGTACAAACACTGGCTTAGATATGCATTATAGAGACAGAATGCAGGGTGAAAATCGAAACCAGGCAAGAGATATTGAGGAAACTAGACTACAATTCCAGTGTTTGGAAAACCACCTAGTTTTACCTGGAATTTTGACTGACCAGATGTATGAACGTAAATGGGGCAAAAGGTGTATTAAGGATCGTAGCGGAGGCATTCTGTAGTTGCTGCCTATCCCCATGGGAAGAAGGAAAGGCGTGAGCGTATGTATGTATAAAACTGACCTTTTCGGAAAAAATACCAGTCAGTATTTTTCTACCAAGCGACTTTTCCTTAGTTCTAATCAGCCTATAATGTTCCCACTGGTGGGACACAGGCCTCCTCTCACGCGGGCCCAGTGATGGTTGGTGCATGTCACATGTCTTTTAAATTTCGGTTCTACATCTCGGACATGCCGTTTTCCTCACGATAAAAACCTTCACTGTTTTGGTGGTGGAAATAATTTACATAAAGTAGAACGCCTGTATGGGTGCGAACACAGGATTAAATCCTGCACATAGTTTTGCTAAGTCCAAGGAAATTCAAAGTTTCCTTTATTTATTTATTATTTTTTATTGCGAAATGTGGCTGCTGTGACCTCGATCTAGCCTAAACGACCATGCCCAGAAGATGCGTACTCTTACTTTGAAGGCAGACTACCCTTTGACCACTTTTCTCAATTCGACACAGTTCCAGTTTTAGCCTTACACTTCTAAACAGTCACCTTGTGAATTCTACATAGACGTGCCTATATCTTGCCCGTTCAATGGCCGCTGTGAAGCTGCCAATGTGAGAGCCATTGTGAACTGGAACCATTATACCTCAATTACTGTCGGAGCTACGATCTACATAGCACCGACACTTATGTAGAACGAACTGGACAAACCGAATGGTGCTAGCGGGTTAAGAAATATAATATGTAGGTACGGCATTCGGTGGAATTTGGATTATTTTAATATTATTTTTAACCGATTTCCAAAAAGGAGGAGGTTATAATTATGTTCGTCTGTATGTTTTTTTTATTTTTTTATGTATGTTCATCGATTTCTCATGTACCTGTTTTGTAAAAAGGTGATGAGCATGACATTAGGATATTGTAACTTAGATAAATTACAGACTGACCCACTAAAAAGTGAAAAAAAAGGTTCCAAAAAAACACTACGAAGTGAAAATTTACTTTAATTTCGGAAGTCGCTGGCAAGAAACTAAAATATTGATCCACAGGCACCGATTTCCGAAATTAAAGTGTTTTTTCCCTTTGTAGTGTTTTTTTGGAAGTCGTTTTTTTTTTGTAAAAAAAATGTTTTTTTAATTGTTATAGAGACAAGTCTTTAAAAGAGCTCATATGAGGCACCAGACACGAGGCGAGTTTGCGAGTCAGTTCAGTTAACAGTTCAGTCACTGGCTTTAATACTAACGATGGAAGGAAGTCATACACTGATACTCTAAGTATCTACATAAAAAAAGTTATTAAAACTAAATACCTTTGGCAAAACATCCCCAAACGAGCCTACGTTATATCATATTTTCTAAAACCTCCATGCAGCAGTCTAGTATTCTCTAAACATTATTCTGCAGCTTTTTGAACACAAAACTTATTTTCTTACAACGTTTCATAAAGTGCGTGTCCCCAACCAACCATACCATAGTATACATACCTGGGTGCAAGCAGAGTGACCTTTGTACCAGCAGGCGAGGTCAGAACGATGCGCAAGTCACCTCGTCTTGCAGCTGATAACGACACACGTGCTTGTACGTGTTCCAAATAGTTCACGCCTGGACACGCGCCCACATCCAACTGGAATAGAAAGAATGATTAGACAGGTGGCTTAGACTGGTCAAGTGAATAGAACGAGGTTATTTATAATGGGTTGTAGTAAAAGAAACGAAGTAATGGGGACGTGATGAATTGTCGATTACTTCGCTTGTAAGCCCTAGCTCTCCCCAAATACACATCTGGAGATTCTCCTACGACCAGCTGGAGAAGAATGGATGTTTAGATAGATGGGCAACACTAAAACGAACAAGGTAATGTGGGAATGATTAAAATTGGTTTGTAAGCCTTAGCTCTCTGAAAATAGTTCATATCTTGACATGCTCTCACATCCAGCTGTAATATAATGGTTGATTAGATGCTTTCTTGTGGTTAGATGGGTAGGCAATAATAATAATTAGTTTATTTATTTTCTCTCACAATGCTTTGTAGCACTTAACAGTTTTGAACTATAAAAAATCACATTGTGAGAGCTGGTGCCTGAAGTAGGTTTTAGAAAAAACCTGTATTACAGGTCACCAGAAATAGAAGAAGGAACGAGGTAATGCTTGGTGATTAAACTTGGCTTGTAAGTATTAGCTCTCTTCATTAACAGCTCACATCTGGACATGCTCTTATGTCCAGCTGGAATAGATTAGATGTTATGATGGGTTGGACTGGTCTATGGTACAAGGAAGCCCTTTAAGCCGTATGCTTAAATATTGAGGATGCGCAAACTTTTTATTTTGGTGGATTTGGTATACGTTCAAAGAACAGGCGACAATTAGTGTTAGTGTCATTATTAACAATACAGAAATAAAAAGATTATTTATTAAAAAAAACTCAAAATAACATTGGATATTAGTAAGAAAGCACAACAGCTTTAAAAGCATTAACGAAAAATGCAGTGTAGGTAAGATTTCTGAATTTATTAAACCCTGAACTTTGAATAAACGGCGTTCTGTATTTTTTGCATATGCAAAACAAACTCCATTCGCTGGCTCGGTCGTAGACATCACTTCATTCGGGAGATGGGCTAAAATGCAATAAGCTGAAAACACATTTCGCCTCGTGCATACGTACGTATAAACGTACAATGAAGTGAAACTGCCAACATGCGAGAATTTCGCTCAAGATACATTTGGGACTAAATTGTCCCAACACTAGTCGGAATACTAGATATTTTAATGACGCCCATACATTCGTTGATTTACTGAATTTAATATGACAGTGGACTTGGTGTAATGAATGTACCGCACACAGATGCGAATGGTTATGTATGTTAATGTGTGGGAACGCTTTTCCGACTCCATTAGCATAAACTGGCGAACTTTGATAGTGATACCAAAAGGCATAAAGTGCATAATATCACTTATTTCGAGTTCTAAGTGCAATTGTTAATGATGGCCAATGTTCAGCGCTTAAAAAGCAATTAAAAATCATTATTGCGAAAGTTTCGTGTCTTTAGCATTCTATTATGACCTTATCGGGCAATTAAACTGCGGAAATGAAGTAAGTTTGTGTTAAAATTTCTGGAGTGTCGTAACTTTATTAGGTTTGAATAAAATGGTGTTACACAGGAGTTAATTCGGCTTATCTGGTTCTGTCATTAATTTAAGCGTGTAATATGACAGAGGCTTTTACCCGCATTACTCACCTCGACTTTGGTGTCAGCCACATTTGTGTGCGCGGCATCATTCATCATCATCGATTATATTTATGTGGTACGTACCACTGCTTTTTAAATATATATTGAATCTAAATAATGCCTTTATTATGAGTCGTAGGTATGGCGAACTGATAACTATCTACCATGTTATCGGCATAACACAGAACACTTGGAATAACTTGAATAGTTTTAGTTTAACCTTGCATCAACCGTAAAGGATCTTAACTGTAGTATAACAGAAGCACTTGGTGGTACTGATCATTACAGTTGTATGTAACACAGTATACTTAGTTAAGTCTAATACACACAAATATTCAACGCTAAACGATTTTAAAACATCGTTCTGTTTCTGTCAATCGTTTGAAGATCATAGAGACAAAATGTAATGTAAACGAAATACGTTAAGGCGCTGACAATGATAAAAGTAGGCTTGTCTTAAACAAAAAAATTGCCAAATCTACATAGTTTGTGGTAGTGGAAAAATATATGTTATTCTTTAACATATTTCTCAGAACTTCGTTGTCACCAAAACACGATTAGAAAAAAAAATCTCGATACAAATTAACGGTAAACTAACCCTTTACTTTGAGTTTCAATCCAAAATATCTGTATTAAATATCAACGTACGGTTGAACAAGCAGAACTTGGTTGTTTTTTAAATAACCTACTCAACTCATTTTTGAGTAAATAGATTGTTTCACATTTTGCAATAAATTACACGCGTTGCGTCATCGCGCTTCTCTTTCTTTTTTATGCAGTATGACAGTGACCACGGTTTAGCTGTTGTCGGCGTCTTAAGCGTTAAAATTGTATTTAGTGATTGGTGGTGCAAACGGGCCTAAGTCTTAACCAGCCGCTGTCTGTAAAGTAACCGGAGCCCTTGGTGGCACTGCTCGTTGCTTTCTCGGTGCCGCAAGTTCGCACCTCCGCTGTGGCGGCACAATTCACCAAATATTGGCCCGTTGCACCATGCCAGTAGCTAACAGTAACCCTTAACTTAAAAAATAGATTATGCAACAGCCTACAAAAAACGAACCTGCAGTGTAACAGAAGCTCTCGGTGGTACTGGTCGTTGTGGTCTTGGTGCCGCAAGTTTGTACCTCCGCTGCGGCGGCACAGTCCGCCAAGTCTTAGCCAGTCGCACCATGCCAGTAGCTAACAGTAACCCTTAACTTAATAAATAGAACATGCATCAGCCTACAAGAAACTAGCCTGCAGTGTAACAGAAGCTTTCGGTGGTAATGGTCGTTGCGGTCTCGGTGCCGCAAGTTCGCACCTCCACTGTGGTGGCACAGTCCGCCAAGTCTTGGCCAGTCGCACCATGCTAGTAGCTGACAGTAACCCTCAACTTAATAAATAGAACATGCAACAGCCTACAAGAAACTAGCTTGCAGTGTAACAGAAGCTCTCGGTGGTACTGGTCGTTGCGGTCTCGGTGCCGCAAGTTCGCACCTCCACTGTGGTGGCACAGTCCGCCAAGTTTTGGCCAGTCCAACCATGCCAGTAGCTAACAGTAACCCTTAACTTAATAAATAGAACATGAAACAGCCTACAAGAAACGAACCTGCAGTGTAACAGAAGCTCTCGGTGGTACTGGTCGTTGCGGTCTCGGTGCCGCAAGTTCGCACCTCCGCTGTGGCGGCACAGTCCGCCAAGTCTTGGCCAGCCGCACCATGCCAGTGGCGTCAAGTAGCCCGTAGCCGAAAGAATGCGAGACGTTGCGGCCAACGCCGTTCACTCGCCAGTCGCCGCCAATACTGAGGCGTTCGGGTCGAGCTGTGCGAACCACTGTTGAGAAAAAGGTTCATTTTTATTTGATTCGTAAGTGACAGTATTATAACTTTCAAGTACCTGCTGGGTGCAAATAGATAATAGTTCGTGTACATGATCACGAAACTAAAGGCCATTTTTAGTAAGCAGTAAATACAATCGCACAAAAAGCTTACTTTATTTCATGACAAGCTGTGTGCCCGATTGGATGATAAACTTCCATGCAGACTTTCATCCCCTCATCATCATCATCGTTTCAGCCGACAGACGTCCACTGCTGGATATAGGCCTCTCCCAAAAGAGGGAGGGGTTGCCATAATCGCCACGCTTGGCAGGCGGGTTGGCGATCGCAGTGTGGTGTTAAAATGCATAAAGAACGCTGCTGCCCATTCTCTAGTAAGTCCCTTAGTCGCTTTTTACGACACCCACGGGAAGAAATAGAATGATGGTATTCTTTACGTCCGGAACCACAAAAAACCAAAAGGTTTTTCCCTTCTAAAAATAGAAGGCCTTTTTTAGGAAGCTGTAAATACAATTGCACAATAAGCCTTCTTTATTTCATGACAAGTCGTGTGCCCGATTGGATTCCCTATCGCCAAAAATAGCAAATTTCCATACAGACCTTCATTCCCTATTTAACCCATGAATCTTATGGCTCAGTAATAACAGCCGAACAGATCGATCGATCAGGTTAAGCTACGGTTGCTGAGGTTGGTCCGTGGATGGTGACCAACTTTACATACCAAAGTCCAACACCCGGCTGTCATTCGTAGATCTTTGACAGTCGTTACGGGTCGTCAGAAACCCGTAAGTCTGACAACCAGTCTCCTTACCAAAGGGTATCGTGTTACCAAGTAATTAGGTTGTGGAGGTCAGATATGCAATCGCTCTATGTAAAATACTGGCATCTAGTTAAGACTGTAAGCCGACCCCAACATAGTTGGGAAAAGGCTAGGCAGATGATCATTAGCGGATAAATTTTCAAAAACCTTCCCTATTCCTCACATACGCTACGAGTATATAAGAAACTCTTTCTCAAAATGGCATGGTTCTAGACCTAGCGGTTTAGGCTAAGCGCTGTTTCCTCATTATTACCCGACTACAGTGAAGCAAAAAGGGTGGTTATGATTTTGACCGGTATGTATGTATCTCTGTTTATTTCTTCCCTCATAACTCATAACCTATTTGTCATAATTTGAAAAATGAGGTATCGTTGGAAGCGTCTTGATCGTCCGATGGTTATAGGTTATCCTCTGAACATCACTATGAATATGTATTAAATACTTACATTTAAATATTTTACGTGTAAGTTACAAATTATATTAAATATTAAGTGATAAATATTGAATATTGTACAAAAAAAAAACAGCTGAGAATATTTTCTTGTTTCATACTTTTCAGAACGTTATTTTTCAGTAGTCGTTATTTTTGTCGTTATTAGTTTTTCGGATCCTAAAGCATAACACCAAATAAATGAAATGCCACATAGCCCGAATCTCAAACAAATCTTATTTACCAAGATACCTACAAATCGAACGAAACGTTGTATCCAAACAATTCCGAAGCAAAATCGAACCTATTCTGGTAACTTGCAAGTCACAGATTGTATTCTAAGTCGCTTTGATCCATTTGTTTGTTCCATTGGTCTATTATTAGTTTAAGGCCGTCTTGTAGTGTGGTGTGTAGCCGGCTGTAACTGGCAGGCCGTTGCGAGCTCTTGAACTGCTAGATTTTGTGTATATTTGCTCCATAGAAAAAAATTGTAAGGAAATTATAAAATGTGTTCTCACCAAGTACTAAAAAACAATAAGGCCTATCTTTTGGTATAACTTTTACATGGTTTAACGAAGGAATCTCTTCAAGGTACACGTTTTAAATAGCGATTTAGTGTCATTTTTGTGATTTTTTTTTAATGAGCCAATTAATTTAATTCATGTTTCTATCTTCACACAGTGCTTGATAATATGTTCAATTTTCTTAAAATATTTTCTTTTTGCGCAAAATTTATATTTTGCTAGATTTACAGAGGTTTAAAAAAGTTAAAAAGTACTGCAACCTCGCCTTAATACCTAAGGACCAGATAAGACTGATTATACTCGTTCGATAGTCTAAGTTTACCAATCAGCTTAACATCCATTGACAAATAGGTCATCAAGGGTATAATACTAGTACTACCTACTACCTACTACCTCACATTCTCTCTCTTAGTTGTGGTTAATGTAAACATCCAGGATAAGAATGCTTGGAGACATGCTGGTCCAGCTCCTTAGGACAATCTACAAAATCAGACTGGGTGCTATTGTATAATATAATTTACGTGACATTGATTTTACATTCTGTGATTACCTTCACTCACACACAGCCTTATTATGTATTTATTTTTAGGAAAACATACTTTTACGACGTTTGTAAATATGTTAGCACCATGATCACCGTCTCACCATCTCATAAATAAATTATGTGTTATTGCTTCATTTTTTAGGGTTCCGTACCCAAAGGGTAAAACGGGAACCCTATTACTAAGGCTCCGCCGTCTGTCTGTCTGTCTGTCCGTCTGTCACCAGGCTGTATCTCATGAACCGTGATAGTTAGACAGTTGAAATTTTCACAGATGATGTATTTCTGTTGCCAAAAAATACTAAAAAACAGAATAAAATAAATATTTAAGGGGGCTCCCACACATTTTTTTGCTCGATATTGATAACGGCAACTGGTAGACGCTTGAAATATTCACGGAATATTTAGATATATATTCACTTTACAAATAAATAATTAAATTAAAATAAAACAAATATTTAAGGGGGCTCCCATACAACAAACGTGATTTTTTTGCCATTTTTATAGATAATGGTACGGAAACCTATGTGCGCGAGTCCGACTCGCACTTGGCCGGTTTTTAGATTTTTTTTCGTATGTCCGTTTGTCTTTTCGCAATGTTTTTTTTTTTAAATTTTGAATGTACAGTTTTGATTTCGTTACTATTTTATTATATTGTATAGATTATTATCATAGTACAGAAATAGGTATCTACTCAGAATTCTGTCTACGAAAGTCGGAGTATTTTACAGGTAAGTATTATGGTAACGGTGAAGGAAAACATCGTGAAGAAACGGCATGTCCTAGAACCAAAAATTCGAAGACATGTGACATCTATCAACCCGCTCTGGGCCTACGTGGTGGATTCCGGTCCACTCCTTCTCACAGAAAGGACGCTTGTGTCCTAACAGTGGGAACATTACTGCGCGAGCAAAGGTTCCGAAATAGCATGTCAAATAAAAACAAAAGCAGTTCAGTAACTACGTTATGTAAAATACCCGCTTCAGTCTAACTTGTCGTCGACATTCGGAAACTTTGGCATTCAATAGGCCTTACGAAATAAAAGTTCTTTTAACACACTTATTGAACGGTTTAGGCAGAATCCCCAAGACAATTTAGCTCTAAACGTGGATGATTCAGATGATCGAGTATTGAATGGAGTAGGTACTTCTCAAAGCAACAAAAAAAAACCGGTCAAGAGCGAGTCGGGCTCGCGCACCGAGGGTTCCGTACGTATATATGATGTTGATGATTTCTAAAAAACTGTGCTATTTAGAGACATCGTTTTATTTTTCCTGTAATCTTGACATAAACTTCTATCACATAGAATAATTTCAGATTTTTCTCTATGCAAACTTCGGAGATAAGGCGGGGAACGGTATTTTTTTTTACATTTTTCATCAAAAGTCGAAAACTATGATGCCTAAAAGAAAAAAAAATGTTTAAGAATGTGCAAATAGCGCTCTCTTTCATATGATACCCCACATGCCCTACTAGACTCCATTCGAATTTTTAAGACCACCTTTCAGACCCTGTTGCAAAAAAGATATTATTTTTAAATTTCTTTCTTGTTTGCAAAATAGTTGGGTAAACGTTATCTAAAACTATTCCCAATTTCAAGTTGATAGCATTAGTAGTTCTTGAGATATCCAGCTGCGACTGACAGACGTAGTCTCACCATCTGTCCTTTTTACCATTTTGGTACGGAACCCTAAAAACGTTGGAATCAGCTTATAAATACAGCCTCACACATACATGATTGTGTAACGTTTCACAAAGCTTGAATAAAGGGAGGATATAAAACACACGTATTTTCATGTCTTTTAATTTTGTATTATAATTAATGGAAAATAATTTGTGTATAAATCAGTGATTCTACTTATACTCTGTATGTAATTAAATCAGAATCAATATTATTAAACTTGTGAATATGCGTTTCAGATATTTATTGACCTAACCTCTAAGGTATGCATGCAATATTAAAATTAAATATAAGTAAATCTACATAAATAAAAATGCAATGCTGTTTGATAGTAAGTGCATCACTTGAGAACGGCTGGACCGATTGTCTATTTTTTGTTTTAAAATGTTTTGTAATGGTCCGAGGAAATGCTGCCCGGAAAATTCTGGATAAACTGAAAGGGTTTTTTCTATGGGATTTTTGTATTAATTATTGTTTAGACTGGGCAACGTCTCAACGTCGGGTCAGCTAGTTAAATGTAAATATGAATGAATGAACGCACCGACCCCAGCGTTGGTTAAACCAGACTCGATTACTCTAATTAACCCAAAGATTCACACTAGCCCCTGGAGCCTCATATTTCATGACAAACACCATTGAATACCAAAGAATAGACCGTAAATATAAATATCATTAAATATTTCAAGAAATATGTGAATAAGCCTTGTGACGTCACATTTCAATGGAATTCAACAATCTCGTAACATTTTTTTTCATACCTTTCAATTTTTAAACAATCTAATCAAATAAAATTAGGGATTCCCAGAGCCGATTCCGTCCCTTTTATGAGATATAAATAGGCAGCAAACTCTATTATTAGAATGTTTGACTAACATCACGCCTGTGTTCTCCAAGAGGTTTGGCAGAGATGTTTTCAAAACATTTCGTGTAAGGGGGCGACTCCATTAGCATTATCCGGTCTCCAATCCAGACTCCAGCCCGCTACTGAGGAAATTCCGATAGAGAAATCTAATAACGCTGTTTTTGACCTGGCAATCGAATCCAGGACCTCATGCTCAGCTTGCAGTTGTTCTTGTGACCCCTAGGACCAACCACACAGGTATTTCGGACTACCATCGTTAGAATAAAAGATGATATATTATTATAGGGGCCTGAAATATTCGATCATTTCTTATTTAACGATGTCATAGAAGTAATAACAAGGATCGGGCTATTTGTCGTGCTTCAGTCGAAATCCGAAGCCGAAGGTCGAAAAAATTGCGCAGAAAGCCGTAAAGAAAATTGCCAACTAAAGGATCGCGAGAATTATTACTAGGGCAGGAATCCGCACAGATCATTGGTTTTACGTCCACATACTTCATATTTTATTATTTGTACTATAACACATTATTGGCTTTGCTTGGTTTAATAAAAATATCTGTAAAAATGTGAATAACAGGCTCATGGGCTCTTTAAGTATATTGGCTTTAATATTATGTGAAATCGGTTTTTAGGTTTACAGCTGAGAGTCAATATGGCTTGAAAAATTCGAGTATACATTTTTTATAACTCAATCTGTCACTCTTATCGTAGATTTATTCGTCGTAACCTTCGATTTTATGAACATCAAGTAAATCTCCATTGAAAGTACCATTTAACTTCCTGGTGTCCTTCCGAGTTACTAGAATATCGAATGAATAAATTTATACGCACACTCAAGTATTTGACATGATTAACACAACATTCGCGATTTGATTTCTAAACATGTAAACAAGTAGATACAGATTTTTTGAAAAATAATTTAACACATAAATTTATTACGACTTTTGAAAAAGTATAAGTCCTGAACACAACTTAACATTACTATACAATTGATAGTTGTTTAAGGGAAAATAACATTAATTGGAAACAAACATTTAATGAGACCTGAGAGCAGTTACCATAGTTCGTACGAACCTAACGAGATGGTTGCTCGAGAAAATAAATCGACACTGTTAAGCATCTTGGTCGGTCTGAGACCTTAGTCGATTCGTGCAACAATAGAATAGTGATCTATTCATACATAATAGAAACTCGGGAACTATTCCTGAGCCGGGCAAGTGGGGCTTTTGATATTAAAGGCACTAGATCATCCAAGATCATACAGATCTCGTGCCTCTCGTGTATTTCAAAACAATCAGGCAAGCATTTAGCCAGATTGGATATGCTTACAATCTATAGCTAAAATACTTATTAATATTATAAATGCGGAAGTAAGTTTGTTTGTTATGGTTTCACGCTAAAACGGCTGAACGGATTTTGATGAAATTTGGCACATGGGTAGACCATAACCCGGCGAAGGACATCGGCTACTTTTGATCTGGGATCACTCACGCTGGTCCTCCTCTCCCTTGTAGAAAGCCTCTCTGATCTACGTCAATACTCAATATATTTATTGCATTCCACAATGTGAATTTAGGTGTGGATTGTTTTAATCTCATCCTTATATATATCGTTGCAAATTTTAATAAATAAAGACCATACATACATACATCCAAGTCTATTCTGCGATTGTTTCTATTCTATGTAACACGTTACCCAATAATATTGAAACAATAAACTCTCAACCATTTGATTGAATAAGAGAAGAGATACATACCAATATGCTGCATATCCCTCCAGGTAAGGTCCCTGTTGGCTTGCAAGGTTAGTGCACAGATACCAGCGGCAAGCGGCGCAGACGCAGATGTACCGGTGTGTCCCGCGGTGCAGGAGTGGTGCAGGTCTGTTGTTACCACCTGGACAAAAAACATGGGACTTAAGATGAAGATTCAGAAAACACTTCTTCTCTCCTTAAACATCTTCATTACATAATACAGTTCCTTGCTCTTGTTTCATGTTTATTATTGTATATGTATATATATATTTATAAAGATAAGTGTATCTTTTATGTATGTATGTATTTATTATATAAGTAAATGGTCCACCAGTATTGTCTCTTCTTCTCCCTTAAATCCATCCAAAGGTTGTCTGTAAAAGATCGCTTTTAGCGATAAGACCGCCCATGGTGTAAAATGTAAAATTTCAGCACTTATATCTGTAATTTTTATGGTGTACATAATAAAGAGTATTCTATTCAGAAATGTTTAGAGATTATTTTGGGAACGTTCTGAAAAAATCGTGTTAGAAAAGAAAAAATACTGTCTCTTTTACCTAGTGGAATCTGTTTATCTAACCCTAGTTTAAGGTTATCCAATGATATAGAATTTATTTTTGTAGCGACGGTACATCATCAGCATTACCTACTGTACTTTGTTACCTATAAAATAGCTTTCAATAAAAGTAAAATACTCCATGAAAAGATCGATGACATTCACTCATTTCTATTCTTGGTAAATTAAAATTCCATCACTGTCGTTACAGAGTTTTGTCCATTTCTAAAGTTACTAAGGGAAAATCAAAACAATCAATAACACGATGTCCTACAAGTTCTTAAACGGACAAAGAGATCTATTTTCATCAGAATCCTCGTTTACCATAAATCGTATCCTACCCACTTCCGAAAAAAATTAAAATATAGTATATCCATAAATAATAGCATAACAATACCAACAAGAGGAATTGAAGGAAAAGGGAAAAGCAATCTCCGTGGATGTGGAGTATACAGGTTGTTTTAAAAATAACACGAACTTGAATATAAATTTTCTTGCTACCACAAACAACTGCGTCGTGTTAAAATAGTCCGAATAAAATATTTCCTTTATATACTTTGTTGGGTAAATTGTTTTTAGCTACAAAATCTGTATGCGAAAAGAACCTGTTTTTTAAACTACATGTTTTTAGATTGAACTGGCAAAAAAGAGCAATATTTTGTTAACTCGCTGTCGGGAACTGAAAAAGCTTTTCACCTAATTCAAAGACTTCACGATGTTTTTCATTGACGTTTTCATAGCGATTGAGTCATTATTATTTCGTTCTATTCTAATTTCAAGTAATACTAAAGAATTTGCATACTTATTATGCCAACCTGAAAAGGTTGGAATTTGAATAATTATGTATATTTTAAACTGATATTTTAGAACAACCACTTTCATGAATTAGTTACGAGTCCTTTGACTCATGTCGGTGACCCATCGAAGATAGATTTATAACTATAACTTTGTAGGAATTTCTTCTATCTTGACATGAAACCCTAACATATCGGTTGAATAAGTATCCAACGGCTAGTATTCGAACCCAATAGTTTATCTATTCGGAACAATTTCGTTTGACCCAAAAGTTTATATAACTTTGATTGAGTAGGCACGTCCCTTGTATTGTTGATACAGTACGAACACAAAAACTCACAGGCGTCCTGAGTCGTATAGAGTTAAGGTAAATCCGCAGCTGTAGCCCGCGAAATAAAAATTTTCTTACGTTTTTTACATATTTGCAGGTTAGTGTCAGATTGTACCTTGATCAAAATATGATTTGCGACTTTATATATTCAATTCTGTAAAGATTTATCTGTTGTCAGGTTGTATGATGATCAATATATGGTTCGTGACTTGAGATATTAATACATCTCTCTAAGTTAGATTTGTTTCCCAATGTCATGATTTCTATACATTTAAATACATTTATCTGATAACAGATAAATGTATTTACATAATTATATCATTAGAATCATTAATACATCTCTCTTAGTTAAAATTGTTCCATTGAATGACTTTTCCATGCGATCATGATATTGGTGAACAAATCTAACTAAAAAAGAGAGATGTACTAATGATTATAATTCTGTAAATAAATATATCTTATACTCGCAAATCATAATTTTGATCATCATACAACCAGACACTGTAATAGCAAAAAAAACGTATGAAAATTTCAATTTTGCGCTCTACAGCTGCTGATCCACCTTAACGAGAACCACCTTAAAATTTACATTGAAATGACATAATTTTATTTACCTCGCGTCCTGTGCTAAAAAGGCAAAGGATGTTATGTAGGTATTCTGTGTAAAACCGTGTAGGGACGGACGTAACTACTTTAAGGGTAAGTGGGATCGAGGGCCGAAATACGTAAAAAGGTGAAACCCTCGGTAAAAAGATAATAATAGCGAGTTTCTTTACGAAATCCGAGGGAGTGAATGAATACATTTCGTGTAGCTAGTGAAAATATTTTGACACCTACTTTTAGGTGTGATGTAAATAATAGTTAAGCTTTCGGATTACGAATACGAATCAAAGAAAACTAAATACGTTCAACGAGAGATGTGTAGTCATAACAGAGTGGGATAATAAAAACATGCTGAAAATAGTAAACGTGTCATTGATCTTGGACATCCCAAGTTGGATGTCAGTTTTAATAGAGATCAAACAAAATGTTCAGCGCTACTGTTCAGCGCTACTTCAACTTTAGGACTTCTTATTTGGTAGAAATTAAATCTTGCAAACGAGAAATGCTATTTCTGGGACTAATTTCATTTTATACGACGGAGACCTATGTCGTTATTTTATTATCTGGTGTATTTGCAGAATCCTATAGAATATAACTAAGAGCAAGATTCACAGAACGCACTTTGACTTTACTTTTCTAAGTAAATTAAGCCTTAAATTCGAATATGAACATTATTTGCATGATTTTAATGTTCATATTAGTAAGAAACGCTTATTCACGTTTGCTTATACAGTGTAACCTGGTTATGTTGGATCTCGAGGGACCAAGGATTATTTATCACATAAAGAGGATTTTCATTTAGGTACCCAGTTTCCCAGTTATGTTTTTGAGCCTAAATAGTCAGGTTTAAAATGACAGTTGTGTTATTTACACAGGGGGGCTAAGACAGGTCGAAATGTACCGTTATTAATATATAGAGGTTACTCGAACTGTGTAGCTTGACAAATATTCAAAAAAATAAATTATTATTAGTTGTCTTACATATAAAGGCTATTGAACTAAAACGCAGGTAAAATCGAAAAAAAAAAGAAGAATTTTCAGTTATAAAGATTAAAATATTCCCAGTAACAGAGGTATTTCAACGCAAACGTGTCGGGACCTCATTGTAATTAGCAATTGTAGAGATTTCTAACATAACCTGGTAACACTGTACAATTATAAACATTATGCGAATAAGACTAGGTAAGATTAACATTTTTTTTGTATGAAAAGCTTATTTTACTTACGAAAGTAAAGTCAAACTGGGTTCTGTCAATCTTGCCCTAACTAACTTTACTGATAGATTAAACAACATGGTACATGAACAAAAAGTTATGACCTGTTTATTTCTGTAACTACCTAGACAACAGTCCTGATTTTGACAAATGATGTTTGGCATCGATTTGTCTTAATGAAACGCCTGTCTTAGTCATTCGTTACTTCTAATATTAGCTAGTTGAGGTTGGATTATTTATCTTACTCACAAACGATTGGAACTGGGTAAAATATTTCAAAGAAACTCTCAAAATCTGGATAAACAAACTCCTCTTGAGATTACTTAAGAAGAATGGGGCGCAAAACAACTAAAATCTTATTTACATGGGATCATTACGGGACAAGGACAAAATTCCATTCAAAACCATTCCTTTTTTTCCCGTTTCATTAAAAAGCAGGAAAATCCATCCAAAATAATGAGGATAAATCCTGATTAAATTCAATAAAAGTTGTACCGTCTAAACAGTGTTTATACGACCAAGTCATTTGTTGCTTCAATATTATCTCATAATTCCATCCGAAAGACGTCCACTGTTGGACATAGGCTTTCCCCAATAGGGAGGTGTGAGGGGTTGCCATAATCGCCACGCTTGACAGGCGGGTTGGCGATCGAAGTATGGTGTTAAAATGCATAGAAAACGCTGCTGCCCATTCTCTAGTAAGTCCCTTAGTCGCCTTTTACGACACCTACAGGAAGAAATGGATGATGGTATTTTTTACGTCCGGCACCGTACGGAACATTATCCGAATAATATCTCAGACCGAATAAAAAACCAAGACACAGAGCTGCGAACAATACATTGAAGCATGCCAAAACTACACCTCGCTCTGTGCACACGTGTTTACGAAACCGGCCTCTCGTCACTGTTGACAGCGCTATGTCTTGGTTTCTTATTTGGCCTGAGATATAGTAGTAAAACAGCGGTAGAGAACAGTTATTTATCTAAAGTAGCCGATAAAAACATAATAAACAACGGACTATACCGATCGTTTATCCAACTGCAAGCTAAAAAGGTTAGTTATGTTTTTAAGCCTAAATTATTTTATTTGTAGCTATTGTAACGATAACGTGGTTAAAGGCCAGATCAGACACAAGCAGCCTGTGGGCCAGCTACACACGGAAAACAATGGACGCCCTGAGGGTTCAATACAATAACAGGTTCAAAATGCTTTTGGGGCTGCCGCGCTTTTATAGTGCCTCTGGCATGTTCGCTCAGGCGCGTGTTCACGACTTCGACGGAATAGTGAGAAGAAAAACGGCGCGGCCTCGCTATTAGAGAGAACGCGGTCAAGCCCTTATAGCATTCTGAAGATGTTAGTGGACAAATTTAACTCGCCGATAATGAATCACTACATACAGGTGTTGGTTAGGCAGGAGTGATTCATTACATCCGGTTAATGTAATATGTAAATATTTGTATTATTTCTCTAAACTTAAAATTTAGTTATTGTTACACACTAACATAGCTTATAAAGTTGTTTTTTGTACCTAACTAACAAATGGATCATTGTTGTCAGAGTTAAATATATATAAAATTAAAAATTTAATTTAATTTAAATGGTTGTTCACAACAACGAAAAAAATTCATTTGTTGCCATACAAGGCCTCGATTTTTTTACATAATTAAAATATGCACATGTCCGCATGCACACACATGTTTCTGTGGTCCTAAATTACTTACCCTAGGCTGATAAAACTTTCGTTTTTCCTAAGTAATGTCAAGATCGGCTTCCTCAAGCACTACCTGGTATTTACCTTGTTAGTAATAAACTACATTCATTCAACCTTGAAAACCCGTATATAGTTTTGTATCTATTCACCCGAGGATCTCTTACCCTTTTTCCCCGTTTTACCCGGTAGGTACCTACCTTCCTACGTTAATAATACGAATCTCGTAAATAATTAGGTACAGACTCTTGCGGGGGGGGGCGTCGCGTGACCGTGAGCGACGTTTCCGTGTCGTGCATCGTGCTTCCGATGCCGCTCCGGTACCGCGAAATCTCTCATAAAAGTTACTTTAAGTAGGTACATTAAAATAGAGAATTTATAATTAATTTAAATTAAAAAAACAATCGATTACTGTATAGTGGGGATATTTATTCTATCTATTACATATGAGAAAAATCTGATTCCATAAAAAAAACCAGATTATTATCCATTTCAAGCCGGTCGGTAAAATGGTTGACAACGGTTGTTATCGAAAAATGCAGTTATCTACCGCTCGTTTGACAACGTAGTCAACCGGCTTCGCATCGTATCGTATGAATTTATTCTATGCCACAGGCAAGAAACTTGCATCGCATGTAAACGGGGTTTAGAGATAGTTTACCTGTTTCTCATTAATTGCTCCGCTGCTGTAAGTTGCTGCTAAGGTTGAACTGCACATTTCCGAGTACCAAGGCACCTCTCCGCGTTCAGTAGCCGAAGATATTGACAGTGTCCATATAGAGTTGGTATAGCCATCACAGTTGCAGTTATCATGCTCTCGTCCGCCATTTCCTGAGGCCCATACGAAAATTGAACCTTTGCCGTTACGACCCTGTAACGGAAATAGAGGCATTAGTCTAGTCAGCTGAGATACGTTTTTTTTTAACGTTGTATTGTACAGTCAGGGCGCTTTATTATTTAGAAGAATGTCAGTTGTGATTTGAAAACACTGACATTTAAATTGAATAATAAATTTGCTGAATAAGTGTTTTCTTTGACGGGAAGCAGTAATTTTTTTCAGAACACAGTATATTTGAAAAAAAAAATAGGGCATTTGTGGAAGTATCAATGTAATGTCTTACGATGATCCAAAAAAGTAGCATACATTTTTTTCTAAATTTGAATAAAACCATAATTTACACAACATAACATCACGTCTGTAATCCCCGAAGGGTTAGGCAGAGGTGCATTTATAGTAAACCCACATTTCGCCAGTTATGTTTAAGTCCCATGTAATAGGGGGCGAGACTATTGCCATCATTCGGGCACAAATCCAGACTCCGGGCTGCTACTGAGAAATGCCTGGTGGAAAAACCCAATAAACACTTTGCCCGACCTGGGAATCGAACCCCGGACCTCGTGCTCGCCAGTAGCGCTTGCGACCACTAGACCAACCATCATTTATAGTAGATAATATTAAATCAGTTACAATTTTTTGGAATCTTAGTTAACATTTATGTATAAGCACTTGAGTGAGACACCTGAGATACAGGTTTATTCCAAGTTCAGGTAGAATCCAATTATTATTTACCTTAACCTCTAGTCTAAGAAAAAGCATAAAAGCATGGACACATCACATAAACAGGGTGAAAATAAATTACCTAGCGAAACTCCACAGACGTGATGGATGTCGGTATCTTAACATGATAAAACATAACAACAAAAAAATGTTATGATAAAACAAAAAAATTAAGACTAGCTGCAGTCCCACCCCAAAACAAAAATCTTTTTTTGGTTTAACGTAACCCACCAAGTCTGTGGAGTTTCCCTAGGTAATTTAATTTAACCCTGTTGATTTAAACACAGAAAACATACACCCTATAAAGAAATTATTACTATTATTATTACTATTTTGAAAATATTTATGTAAATTAATGTTAAGTCTGTATAACTGTAATATTGAGTATGTAATTTTTTTTTCTTCTTATATTTTATAACCATTTAAATTGCAATGCCTTAACAGGCAACTAGGTTCTAGAACCTACCTATTGTTAACATCTACAAAATCCTGTACACTTAGTTCGCAATAAAGAATTTGAATTTGAAAAATCAATTATTTCAATAAACAATTTCAATATCAATAATACTTCTCAGTGTATTTCATACTCGTTTCTTCAATGGGAACAGGAAATAGGGCATTTGGGGATACGTGACTCAGGTCTGGAGCTAGGTAGATTTATCATATTTGTGTTAGTTCATGTCTAAGTTAATAGGTGGCGCTACGTGCTGCTTTTGGCAAGGCATTTCTCTTGAGGTTATGGGACAGTTGTGATAGATTTAGACTAACAAACAGTTGATCTGTTAGTGTGATATATGTACCCGATCGTATTAAGCAAGTTATGGTTTTGCTTTCAAATTATAGCCGCAGGCGTAGGTAAATTTTTTAGACGATCATTGTTGGGCGTTGGCCCAATGTATATATCTGTAGATACAATGGGCCAACGCCCGAAGAATATAGATTGGCAAATTACCGACGTATTACCAACCAAAATACCCTAAAACATGAACAAACTACCTAAACTAATTGATTACGCTTTTCCGATGAATTTCACATCCACAAAAGGCCTTTCACGTTAAAAATTCTATTCACATTATTTTTAATAACAAAATGTTATTGTTTGGAATAAATGGATATAACCGAAAAAATCTACCGGCATTTCTATCCCCATGGGGCGTCTGCATTGGCTTCCAGTATAGACATTTTTTTCGATACAATATTCCGACCATAGTGTACGAAATAAATCATAGACCAATTTTTTATTCCAATCACTAGGTTTGTATTTATCTGTACACGCATGAATGATTGGTTTGACGTAGTGCGGCACGGCATAAATGAACAGCCATTTTTTTAAATCATAGCTTGATGAAGCGGAAACGTCACGAGCGGGCGTGGCAAACGACGTACAAACGACGAGTCTATAGCCGCCTACAGATGATCATATTCAAACGTCATGTCATTTTCCATTGCCAAGCTACACGACTACATTATGGTTTTATTACACAGCCGTACCATAGATTCATTCAACCCAATAAGCGAACATTTCCCATCTACATACATTTACATAAAGTCGATTTGTGTAAACGCGTAATTCTACGATCAAAAGAGTCAATTAAAAGTTTTCAGAAATAAAAACCGTGTTACAGCTGAAGTCTGGCTCCACATTGTGTAAGAATAAAACCGCAGCACCGAGTAAAAGACACTTGAAAATCGAATAGTCTTTTTACCCGGTTCAGTGGGCCCACATTTTGTGACGACAACTTAGAAATCTTGAAGGGCAGACTGATCGAAATATGGGTGAATAAGTAGGTATAAATTTATTAATACGAGATTTGATGTTGAGACGTATCTCGCTCATGTGTAATTACTTAGTAAGGGAATATAATTTTCGAGGCGACTTACAACTTAAAGGGCGACTAATTATTTGCTGCGAAAAAAAATAACATGGCAGCGATTAAATATTATTTCTTAATCGCTGCAAAGTCATCTACTGTTATTGAATCATTTGGGTTAGGTTAGTTTAGAACAGTAACCACTAACAATCCGCCATATCCAATAACGCCAGATCCCCTCTATTGTTGGTAAATTCAGTTACCAAAACAAAAATTCGATGCCAGCTTAAATTAAAATAAAGCTAAAAACTGATATATTAATATGCTACCTATTACTTATTACGATACTCCTTATTAGCTGCCAACCCATTATATATGGTACCCACTCTATTTTTTTTAAAAACCTATATTCATTTTACTTAGTTGCCGCATTAAATACATGCCCTTAATAAGTATCTGTACTGTGTGGTTGGCAGCTAAACAGTCATTGACATCGGTCGGCTTCGTACCGTGAGCTGCACAATTGAACGTGATTTGTCGGATCAATACTGTTCAGGTATTAACGGTGATAATTTAGATTCATGGAATGATTCGATATGGAGTAATGATTGTTATTTACTGTGGGTATTATATGGTATTGGTTGAACCAATTAGACTCCATTAATCAGTCTGATTTTTTTATAGAACTTGTTCTTTACTTGTGAGTAAAAATATGACCTATGACCACGGAATAGAAACTCTTTTTTCTATTCCGTGCCTATGACCGACTTCATTACCGACTTAAGACGCAGATATATGCCAGTGACCTTGAGTGGTTAGCTTGCGTCTTCTGTACTGAGCTCACGCAACGCGTCGTACGTTCAGCCAGTTATAGAACTCACCCATCAAGAAACACTGTCCCCATTTTTAATTTATATATATTATGCATTATTAATTTATTATACACAAAACAAAAGGTATTTTAATAAAACACGTATACTAAAAGATTAATAATTAAATTATCTTTAAATTGGTGAAGGTTTCAGAAAAAATACGCTTAGTAGATTTTGCGCCATTCTCAGTTTTTTATCCGCGTTAGACATAACTTTACAAATTAATTTCACTATGTATATATACATAATCTAAAATATTCGTATATCAAGTTATTGAGAAAATGCTCTTATTTAACATATATTTTTTTCAAATCATTAACACTACTCGTTTAGACGCGATCTTCAGTATAAAATCATTAAAAGTCGGTTATCGTCGCCTTAAACTGAAACATGGCTACTTCAGATTTATATTTACGAAGGAAAACAAGTAGGTAAGTGATGCGTGACTTTTTATACGTGAAAGTCTCATTTGCTATTCTCGAGCCATTTACCACGATACTACGTACTCAAAAGTTTAAATAAAAGTCACATAAAACTAGCGACGCAGGTGTATTAGGCACAAAAGCAAAGTTTTTTCCTCGACAACATTACACGATCTATTTAAATTCGAAACCCGAAAAAACCGCAGAAGGTAATAAAAAAACGTTAGCAAGAAAACTTTTAAACGCACGTCTTTTATACAAACAACAACCTTCACGATGTTTAGGGTTAAAAAAGGGAACAACTTGTAAATTGTGATACTTCGTGAACACTTGACCATATAGTGTGGGAAATTGAGTGCGAGAGAGAGAGAAAATAATTGCATCATTACATAAATTGCTTTAGCAGTGTCGCTTGCCTGCTCGGGTACCCTTCACTAACTTAGTTACAAAATCGACGTGGATTACATAAGGATTGAAAAGAAACCTTAGTATTGACAAAATAAGTGTCAATGTCACATGTCAGTAAAAACTGACGAATTAAAGTTCAGGATTTAACAGACCTGGTGTTGCGACTTTTCATTAAGACTGTACATACAGCCTCTGTATAGCATTGTAGTATTGTAGGTACAGACGCGCAGAAAATGTTGTGTGAATCTGAAATGTTATTTAACCAGTAATTTCGGTTATACCTGAGATTCAGTATTCAGTACGTGATGAGGATGACAGGTATATTCGCGAGGGAGTTCTTACATAAATATTATGTAAATCACGTGATGTTGAGTGAGATGTAAGTTGTATTTGTGTTCGCTTCAAGAAAACGAATGATGCTATAAATAATAATTATGCGCGGAAAGTGGAAATCTACTTTTGATTTACGCACATAGTTTCAGGTAGGTTTCGTTGAAGATAACGTTTTGAGATAAATTACGTGAACCTTCATTACTAGGTAGGTAGGTACAAATTATAAATAAAATAGGTCTTGAAGTTATAAAAAATGTGAAATTAAGAACCCTTAGAAACTCCTCCTGTTCTTTCTGACCTATGTTTTAAAGACAATATAATTATAAAAATACATGTAAGTATAAATGGTTGATAGTTGTTGAACGATGTTATTAAACCTGTAACTCAGGACTGAGTTACAGATTTAATAACAACGTTTTTATTGTAACCCTTTATATTATAGTTAAAGCATTCTTGTCTCATTATTTTATACTAGACCTCGAAAAAGAAATAGATGAACAATGCTTAGCTTACCTACCTGAATACTATAAACATTCGTTATATTTAATCATCAAAGTAGTCGTTTGTTTTCTGTTTATTTTAATTAATGTTGACATCACAGTCCTATCAAAGGAAATTAAAATTAGTATCAAAAATATTAAAACATTGCCGTTTCATACTTTGATCTTAACAAAGTACCTGCGTAATTGTAATTGTACTGTAATTGGAAACAGGCACAATTTTATATTTTCCAAACTATCTGATGAAAATTAGTAAAAGTTAAAATTATAACAATTATTTTTAAGTAGACATACTTTTGACATTATCGGAACCTTTATACTTAATCACATTTTTTTGTCCGTCTGTTGCAGAGTTCTATCTCGAGATCTATGCAACGCAGGGATTTGAAATTTGTCCAGGGGGCCGATCGCGCTATTTCTCAACGTAATTACCGTTCGAACGGAACGTTTTTGGTTTAGCTGATGTAAAAAACGGTATCGCGCTATTTTTGTGAGAGTATTGTTCGATCGATCGTTCCTCCAACGTAACTTCCAAAGTAAAGCTAAATCGTTTCCGTTGAAATGATTAGCGCGATACGAAATGTGTCTAACGTAACGTTTTTGGTTGTGGTTTAGTTTTGGTATTAACGTTCAAAATTAGCGCGATCGGCCCCCTGATGTTGTAAGTCTCGATGACGTGTACGTATTTATTTATTAGGGGGTCAGTTCGATCTTAAGAAAAATATCTTTTAATTAAGATATCGTGTGCTTTTTAATTTTAATTAGGTATCGTTTAAAGGCTCGTACAAACTGGCGCCATATCTCGGGCGCGACTGGCAATAGCTATAGGCAATCGCTCCAGTCTGTGCGAGCCTTAAAAGAGTATTCCCTAAGAATTCTTAAATTATTTTTTCGCCTCTCAAATCTTTAGACAGAGAAAAAGTTAGGTCATACAACAGCTTTAAGCACTTACTAATTACTAATTCTATAAGTACAAATAAGTGGGTACTAGGGCCACTGCGTTATAGAATTCGATGGTCAGTCGATACTCAAGCACGTTTGTGATCTTTGAGTCCAACACGTTTCTGTGGCTTTGATGTGAGCACGTTTCCCGTTAACGCCAGTTAGGTAATACTAAGATGTGGCTTTAGGGCCTGCTAAACATAATGGCAATAATATACAGTTCAATTAAAACGATTCCCAAATCAATCACTGAATCAGGTGCAGAAATTATAAATTAAATTACTTCTATGCACAATTCAATTTGCTTGCTTCATCCCACAGAGTACGGAGACGCCTCGGCAGCCGCCGCTAGAGGCGGCATTGTCAACACTTTCCAGTTTCCATAAAAACCAAGCGTGTCACCGTTTACTTGCACTACGACACAAACGAGAACAAGCAGTTTCGCTTGTCGTACGACGGACAAGTCAGGCGAAACTACTGACGGCTATGACCATTGCAGCGAAACCTCGCCATGACTTGTCCGTTGTACGACAAGTGAAACAGAAACGAAACCGTCTGTTCTTGATTATGATTCTATCTCTTTCCCGTGTGATTTCGCCGATTTGCTACACCGTCGGTTACACCTCCGCGCTCAGCCCGCCATTTTATTGCGGTGCCGTGTGTATTTATCTATGGGTCCCGTGTTTGTTACGCAAGTATCTGTGGCAGTCGACAAGTTTAAAAAGTGAAACTTATTTTTCTTTGGAAAACGAATGAGGTCCGAAGTAGACCTATACTGTAGTTATTAGGTCAGACATTTTGCTCCAATCGCTACAATTCAACTGACTCGCATGATGTGCACTCGAATCGTGACATAATATAGTCATGTTTCACAGCGGAGTTCGTTTAGCGGTTTCACATAATTATTTTCGCGTCGGAGAAGGTCCTCGCTAAACGCACTTTCAACGCTACTAATTTTATCAACATCGTCACATGCGAACTACGCGTCACACTGACGTCACGCAAAATCCTGCATCGCGCAAGCAGAGTTTACCGGGCGACCAGTATATATACAACGTCCCGACATCAATCGTCGGGCAGTTGCCCACCAGACACAACGCCCGTCTGGTCGGAGACTCCTCCCTTTTATATAGAGGATGAGTGAACTTTAAACCCTGTTCCTCATACCTCTAAAAGTCTCTACACGCTGCCTGCGCGGTGATTCCGTGCTCTGCTTCAACCATATTGAACGGCTACATTGAACCGTGTCTTATTCCCATAAGATTAACAAATTGGGTATAGAACTACATTGCGGTAGTTCATTAATGTTCACCATGCAGCATGGGCTACTAACAACGCTCACAGACTGTTTATTTACTTTGGCCTTTCATTCCATAGCCTGAGGCTGTTGTCGTCGCTCCGCAGCGATCGAAATGCCTTGCCTTGCCGGAAAGTATTTATTTTATTGGGTTCTTTGCCCAGTGGGATAATACTTTAGTAGGAGAGCTATTTGAAATATCTTTTCCGGGGAAGTACCTGACCACAATATTAAATGATTGTCGATCTCCTAAATTCATAATGTTCAAAAGAAATGTCAAAATAATAGGAGATTACGACTTGTCATTATTTACGAGATGGTGCGAGATTAGCAAATACATAAACTTTTCTAATGGAGTGTCATATGTCATATCATACCATTGGAAAATAATAAATATACCTTTCAATTAGGAGATTACCAAAACTGTAAAAATCTACAATTAGGGTGTCAATAATCCTGCCAGGGTTGCGTGTGTGTCCGAAAGGCATACCATGGCCCTGGCACACAGGTAAATGAAGGAACACGGGTGGGTTTTAGTCAGTAAAAGTCTGACACGCCCTCCCGCTCCGCGCCTAGAGCGGGAGAAGTTATTTGATAATTTCCCACCCAAAAAAAAACAAAAAAAATAGGGTGTCAATAATCGGCCATTCCGACCATGAAAATTCACGCCACCAGTTGGCGCCACTTTGACAAGATCATCCATTTCGACAGTGAATATAAAATATTTGAAGACGTGAGAGGGTCATCCGCTTCGAGGATAGCCAGTGCTCGGTGAGCTGGTCTAAATTGGCGATCATTCAGATGTACCTATCCCGTAAGAGCGTAGGTAACTGTAACGTATATGATGACGTTAATCATTCGTTTAATTCATTCATTCGTCATTCAGTCACGACTAAAGAAAATATAGGCATTTTGACACTTTTGACAGGTGCCGTGACGTGTCAGAGCTGCAACTAGTGAACGTTATTTCAGAAAACCCTTGGCTTGACTTGGCCCCCGGGTGTGCCGTCTACTAACTGTAAGTTTTAACACACCTACTCCAATCCCCATCCATACCTTAGTAACACCTTCAATGAACGCCCTTGTAGCCAGTTCCCCTGGTCCATCGACAGTCTTCCCGTCATCATCAGGGCCCCAGGACGCACTGTAGATGTCCACGTGTTGAGGGTTTAGGCTCAAGGAACGGGCTTCCACTGCATCTGTGACGTCACCATCCAGCATGCGTACTCCTGAGAAAAGATAGCCTGGGTTAGTAAAGAAGATGGTTCTCTAGATGGGAACCTAATCTATAAATAGTAATAACGTCTTTTTTTGTGTCTATCTGTGTTTGGTTCTACTAAATTACACAAAAGAATTTGATGCGGTTTAGCACCATTTGTTATATACTTCGGAATGTTTATGTGTATGTCGAAAACACGTTAGTCACTTGTTTGACTAATCGGGACGCTAGCGCCACCAAGTGAATACGTTTGGAAACTAGCGCGTGCCGTATAGTGCTGTCGTGTACCTAGAGTGTGTGAATTGCTAGTGTGATTAATTTGATAACATAACACATAACATCACGCCTGTAATCCCCGAAGGGTTAGGCAGAGGTGTACCTATAGTACACCCACGTTACGTCGATTAATTTGATCGTATATTATAACTAGCTGCGCCCCGCGGTTTCACCCGCGTAAGTCTCGATTCCGTGGGAATATCGGGATAAAAAGTAGTCTATGTCTTAATCCAGGGTGTCAGCTACCTCCATACAAAATTTTATCAAAATTGGTCTAGCCGTTTGAGCGTGAAGAAGTAACAAACATACACACACACACACACTCACAAACTTTCGCCTTTATAATATTAGTGTGATTTGATTTAAACTGCAAACGGTTTTTCTATTGCGCAATAACCAACACTTCCCATAGTACGCCCACAGTAGTTAAAATATGGCTGATGATAAGGAGAGACACGTAGGTACCTTCTTCGTCATGTATATTATACATTCATTAAAGAAATCTCGATGTTATGTCAAGTCAAAAAAAATCGTGCTATGCAGGGGCTACTACAATCTCATCATCATCATTCATCATTTCAGCCGAAAGACGTCCACCTGGACGTAGGGCTCCCCCAGAGGGGAGAGTTTGCCATAATCGCCTCATTTGGCAGGCGGGTTGGCGATCGCAGTATGGTGTTAAAATGCATAGAGATCGCTGCTGCCCATTCTCTAGTTAGTCCCGTAGTCGCCGTTTACGAAACCCACGGGAAGAAATAGGGTGGTGCTATTCTTTACGTCCGGCACCACAGGTTTCACACGGTACAATCTAAAAGATAAATAAAATATACTTAGATCCTCTACTAAATCAGCAAGATTGGTAGCGGGGCTAACTACCCTAGGATGCACTGATTCGATCTATAAAGGTTTCATCACTCGAATAATTAGTGTAAGTAATAGGAAAAACTGTACAACTATTAAAACTGTAAATATATATATATATATGTATTATATATTAGTCCTCGAGACTAAATTTCGGCCATGGCGACCAATCTCAGAGTAGACCAGCCTTCGGCGGGGGAGATATTATAGTGCACAAGTGTGTGCGCAGACGCAGGTGCACTCACTCTCATAGTCCGATGGGACGGTAATCCGACACGACCGGAGAGAGATCAGGTGCAGGAGCAATGGTTTAAGGATGCTCTCACAAAATCTGACAAAAATTTGCAAATTTTGCAAAATTTAACTGAACCAAATGTAACTAATAATTGCCACAGATAGATTACTCCTTCATCTCCATTGGTAGCAATTTTTTATTCGAAAATGTTTGTTTATAATATTGTAAAAAATAATTTCCGTTGCCTCTTCACACAAAATTGACGATATCGTGTTGAGTTTAGGAACATTTTTCTTCAATAAAATAACATAAATTTAGTTATTAAAATTAAATTGTTCAACTCAAAAAGATAGCAAAAAGAACTATCAAAATGTTACAAATAGTCTCAGAAAATAATGTTGAAAAAAACTATATTTTTTTAAAAAACACTGTCGGTAATGTTTTTTTTTTCCTGTTATTTGACAAACCATATCAAGGAATTTAATAACCACACATTGGGCTTCAGCTATCCATGTGATAAAATCAAAATTTTATTTTATGATTATACAATATCTTCATTAAGTAAATGAACGGCGAAATAAGCTATATTTTCGAGAGCGCAAAAGTGAGAAAACTATTATCAGGTGCTGAGACTGGCACGAATGGTTTATCACCACGAAAACTGTACTTGTATAGTTACACAAACTTAATGTTTCAATTATTTCAAGCTTTCTCACAATTAAATAAGAAGTTGACGAAAATCGTTTTTTTTTTTGTGATTGCACCCTTAACGTGCTTTCTGAGGCAGGAGGGTATCACACCGCCAACTTCCTAACTCAAAAAATCCGAATGGAAAAATCCAATAACACTTTGCCCTATCCTAGAACCGAATCCATGACCCACGGTCACTAGTCACGCTTGGAGCACGAGACCAACGGGGCAGTCAATTAAAACTTTAGGAATATTTAAAAACTATATTTTAAACCTAGGGACGTATGAACCAAAAACTAAACTTTTATGGGTAAATTTTTATTTTATTTTCCACGCCGCATTGGAAAACTACGGCCCAGGCCAATGAGTTATTGGAGCTCGAAGCCTAAAAAGTTCAGGTTTAGTTAGCTAGGCACTCGTGTGTTTTCAACACGGACACGGAAAGGATGTACGTGGGAGCGTATTCGGACAAAAGCGTAATTATCATAAAATGTAAAGTCTCTGACTAAAGATAAATGTAAATCCCAACAAAAACATGTTTTGTTATCCCGTTTGTAACTGTAATTCGTGTTAATTTAGAGTTCGGGGGATGTCAGCTTGAGTAATTAATTTCAGCTCATCCCAAGGGCCGCTGTTTTGAAACATCCACATATAAAACTTCTAATGGCATAAAACGTGACACTTCCCGAATAATAAATTATATCAGAAAGAGAATCTTTCGTTCGTGTAAGGACATAAACTGTTTTATAACCATATAAACGCTCCCTGTGTTGGTATCAAAACATAGGACACACTACGAAATTCTGGGCAATTTCCATAATTTCGTCTAGCTGCGTTTGATCCAATGTTTGATATAAATTATAATTATTTATGTATTTATTTATTAAGGCACCACGTCCCAATATACCAATCATAATATTAAAACAAGAATAAAATACAATACATTAAAATTCATTATATTATTATTAGAGAGTCTTTTACAGTGGATTTTACGATATTAATTTAGAGAGAGGATCCCACTGTGTAAATATAAAAGATCTAGCATACTATCCCAATAAATATTCAACTATGAACAAACAACAAACACGAGTATTCGCGATGAAATCCCGAATTTATGCACCGAGACACGTTTGCACTGCAGATGGCAAAGATAAACGCAATATTATCTATAATACTTGTTTGTAAGTAATGTTTGCATTAGGCTGGATTGCGATAAATTTTCAAGTTACATTGCGTAGAAACGGCCAAGTCGACAAGTTAAACAGTGTTTGTAAGCGAGTTACACAAACGAATATACTTCGTAGCTTCGCAGACTTGTTAATAACTTTATATCCTGAAGCGTTTCCATATCACTGCACTCACACTCTGACACGGAAAAGTTCATATTTCCTTATTTGTACAGACATTTCGCTAAAAACACATTTAGGAGAACTTTTCAACGTCACTTTTGTAAAAGATATGGCGGAATATTCAATAAGCGAACGATATATTTTTTTTGCAATAAATGAATTATAATGAATTAATTATGTAAATGAATTATAATGTTATTAACAATATCTTTGTATTGAAAAACAAAAAAAAAATCCTGTGTGGACATACATGCAAACGGCCGATTTTGTATCCGAAATATTTCAGAAATTATTAAAATTTCACACCAAAAATTTTTAGGAAAAGAATTTAATAACATATTTATTCCTGAATATTCGCTACGCCCCAAATACCCAACGACCGGTTTTTGTTTCAAATAAAATAAAATTAGGTATGAAAATTATATATTTCAGTTTTTTCCGTTGTGTATCTCTGATATTACCAAATTAATATTCAGCACAAAACCGACTTGTATCTTACCCATTTTATCGGCATTTTACAACCCACATTATGTAGCAGCTGTTTATATAAAAAAACCTAATAAAAACTTACGAGGAGACATAAAAACATGCATTCGGCATAACAGTAAACTTGAAAATATATTTTTTGTTCCTTTGTCTTAACACAATGAGTTTTGGTGGATAATCCAGTGAATTTCTTTCAGTGAACAGTTTTTATTGGTCGTTTTACGTGACGGAGTACTTAGATGTAAGTACTTACTCCTACATTTATAAGAAAATTAAATGTGCAGAGCTGGTGTACCAGATAATAGCCAATATTCTTTATTGGGATGTTAACTCACACACACTCGTAAACACAATATCAATAAATATAAAAACATTCTACTCTACGCAGTTTCAAGGCATATAACATAATCTGCCTTTAATGTTCCCACTGCTGGGACACAGGCGTCCTCTTTCTGTGAGAGGGAGTGAGCCGTAATCCACCACGCGGGCCCAGTGCGGGTTGGTGGATGTCACATGTCTTCGAATTTTTAGTTCTAGGACATGCCGGTTTCCTCACGATATTCTCCTTCACCGTTTTGACAGCAGTGGTGATGAAATAATTTACACAAAGTAAAGCGCCTGTCTGGGTTCGAACCTACGACCTACTACTCGTAAGTCGAGGCCGTTAACCACTGGGCCACCACTGCTCTCAGGTGTATGATACGCCTCATTCCGCTTCTATTTTAAGTATTAATCTTTTCTATCTCTAAAGGTACAATTAAATGTCTAGGGAACCATGACACATCGATAACGCTACTCAAGTAAAATAAATATTTCGTTAGATTTAAAACCCCTGATTGGACATAGTCACATAAACTTCAATGAATATAAATAAAAGTTCAAGCAAGCAAAAACAAAAAACCTTGTTAACTAGATTCTAGTCCATCTATCTTACTTAATATTTGTTGCGTATCTAATTTATATTAAGTCAGCAAGAACTATTCTTTATTACGCACTAGCTTCTGCTCGCAGCTTCGCCCGAAAATATCCCACGAGAACATACTACCGGGATTAAAAGTACCCTATGTGTTAATCCAGGTAAACAATGTATTCATTACGTAATACATTGTTTTCATATATCTCTATTAGTTACGCGGCGCACGTCAGTAAAGCTCCCAGTCGGCATGATTTTTGATTCTTTCGTGTTTGTGTTTTTATTTCTTTGCGTTATGTTTACCGCAAATAAACGTATTTTCTTTCTTTCTTCTATTTTTTCTGACATCTTCAACAATCATCGTTATATCCCAGCCAAAACCTTAATGAATTATACACCTAAACCTTCCTCATGAATCATTTCGTCCCTTGGTGAAAACCGTATGAAAATCCGTTCGGTATTTTTTGAGTTTATCGTGTTCAGACAGACAGATGCGGTGGGGCGACTTTGTTTTCTAATATGTAGTGACAAATAAATTCTCCTATAAAACATCGAAGTTGATCTATCTTCTTTACTTCATGTAGTCTGTAATCCTTTGGGATGTTATTGATGACGTCATGTTCTTTGAACGACACTAAGCTATGAGAATATCAATATTGGTCGTAACCTAAGGATGTTTTTATAAACCGAATATATTTTAGCCCAATAAAAATGCTACTACAACTCTTCAATAATTCGGGTCATTTAATACAATATTTACTAACATGTCCGCTTGTGTCTAATTCTGCAGTGTCACATCATTATCAGCAACCTATTGCAGTTCACTACTGGTCATACAGCAACCCGCTCTGGGCCCGCGTGGTAGATTTTGGCCTACTCCCTCTCACAAAAAAAGGCCTGTGTCCTAGCAGTGGATCATTGTCGGCAGATTGCACTACTGGTCATATACCTTTGTAAGCTACGAGTTGATCGTCCATCTCTCTATTCCATCATTCCATCCATTACCAATCACCCAGGGAAAGTCATTTATTTTTATAACTTAGGGCGTCTTACACAGCCTTTGCCGATTCGTGATCTCTAATCAAAAATATTGTCGTGTATCTCTTTGTAATACTTGGTTACACGCATTAGTATTTGTCTCGTAAGTTCTACATTATACTTATATTTAATAGAACCTATACCATTCATACACAGTTTGTACTTAAAATCTAAGGAGACATGAGAAAAATCTCGAAAACGCACTTTAAGAGCACGTCAGTCGTGCAAAGTGTGAGCACTCTACAGGACAAAAGGTCGTGTTTATCACACTTTAACAACCATTAAATGCTTCACTAAGAGATACTAGACAATTTAAAATGAGGACACACTACGTGTAATATGTTCAGGAGGTAAAAAATATTGCAGATAATATTATTTTGACAAAAATAAAGTACAGAACCATCAAATCTTGTAAGAATAAAAACGCCAAAAAATAACATCAAAAGCTACAAAACAAAGGAAATGAAACTATAAGTAAGCATGCATGCATGCTCAGCAGACGAAAATAGATCGTTTTGGACAATTAACTGGTTTTTTTTATTCAGAGCCGCTACTGGTTACCTCGCCATCGAAAAATGGTTCTTACCTCCAACGCTAGCCCCATACGCGACCCCCACAGCACAAAGCGAGTTGTTCGCAGTAGCGGCCACTTCTCCCGCACATCTCGTGCCGTGGCGATTAGAGTCAATCATGTCGTACCGGGGCTGAGGGTCCGAGTCGTGGGAGTTCACGTCGTATGACGCCATGGGATCCTGGTGTGGACAGAAAATGGGTATTAGATACGAATACGTTATAGGTAAATTATGTATATATTGTATTATGAATGTGTTAGTTTTATCATTTTAATGAGCGTGTTTTTTTTTTTGTTATTTTATGATTTCAAACACAATGTGAATTGTTCCTGAATAAAAATTGAATTTGAATGTGAAACAATAAAATCCCATCTACAAGGTTAAGCAACGCTTTCCTAGGTCGGTCTGTGGATGTGTGACCATCCATTACATACTGAGAATCCTCCATGCCTCGGAAAGCACGTTAAGCATTTGATCCCGGCTGTCATTCGCAGATCTTTGACAATTGTTATGGGTAGTCAGAAGCACGAAAATCTTGCCAAGGGGTATCGTATTACCCAATAACTGGGTTGTGGAGGTCAGATAGGCAGTTGCTCCATGTAAAATATTAGTATTCAGCTGCATCCGGTTAGACTGGAAGCCGACCACAACATACTTGGAAAAAGGCTATGTCGATGATGATGTCGACTTATAAGGCCTTTCAATTCGCAATAAGGTCATAGGCCCTTGTAAAATATCTTGAAGCTAAGAGTTTTAATTTACGCGGATGTATTAAACTCTTCAACTCGTGTTGAAGAGTTTAATACATCCGCGTAAATTAATTGCCGAAACAAATAATTTCAAGTTTAATTCTTATCATAAATTCAGCAGTAACATTTAGGTAATTTCCTAACTTTTCATACAACACATTTGTATGCCTTTATTAAGTCTACGAGCCGCTTACGTCTTTAGCAGTCTCAGGTTCCTTCCATTCGTAATTATGTATGAAAACAATGCACGATGTTTCTGTACTAATCCCGGTGTAAGGGTGCAGTCAGACCGGGGGCATTCGTCGTCGATCTTTGCCTCAAAATATGTCCCCTAATCTATTACAATTCAAATTGCATAATAGGTTTACATATTAGGTGGGGACATTTATTTTGCAAATACATAATAGGTGTTATACATTTTAATGTATCATAACATTCATAACACCTATTAGCTCTGCCAAATTTTACCATTCGGCATGAAAACATGTATATTATGATTCATCAAAAGTCAGACCAAATCAGCAAAAAAAATTCGCTGATAAAAACTCAGTCACATTGTAGTACGTTTTATCCATTAAAAATGTACGTAGTGTACTCTTAAACAGCACTGTTGTCAAGTCTTTCCAACCACTTGGTAATTTATTGTAAATTATTGGGGCCATACAATAAAGAGGGCAAAATGTCTGTTCTCTCCTTATCTTAAATAAAATATATTTTGACGCAATTTCAGATGCAATATTGTTTTTCCACATACGTGCGTACCGTGGTAGTTGCTGGTATTTGTTCTGTTTTCCGACTTCCACGCGGACGAAGTCGCGGGCAAAAAACTAGATTAATCATAAGGCTCTAAATGAGTCAACATGACATCGATCTACCGCGGCCTGGTTGCTCCGTTAGGCGAGGCCCTTACGTTCGTCGCACATAAATCGCTTTGGTATACCCGCGACCCAATTACCCATTTTTTTCCGAACGCCAACAGTGGAATTAAAGCCGCACGGGCGAGATGAATCGTGTAATTTGAAACTCCGAAGCTTTTGTTCCAAACACAGATGTCACTCTACGCCCTTTTATCACGAAAGCGTGGATCCCCGCGTATTACTCATTCCCGTTCTGATTTCATCGGTGTTTTTCAAGCATTTCTTCCTAACATACGTGAAAACTGCGTCTCTTATTTCCCAATGAAGATTTGAATACAAATTACAAAGGGAGCAACAAAGTACCGACGTCATAAAACATACAATGAGACAATTTCTAAGAAATTCATTTGAAATGTCGTGAGACGTAATCTGGAACATTTTGTTTTACGACGCGAACCAATCGGCTTCCTACAAGTTTGTGTTTAGATTAAAGCAAGTAAAGAACAATGAAGAATAGCGTGTACTTACGTAATTAGCGACTAAGTCGGGGTGATCGGTCTCCAGGCCATCGTCGAGAATGGTAACCACTACGCCACGGCCCGTGATGCCTTCCCGCCATGCTGGTATCACGTTCATGTCTAAACCACCTCCTCGGTTCTAAATAACACATAAAACAAGATTAATACAAGTGTTTCAGAAGAAAATAATGTATCCATTTGACAATATAAATATTTAGTAAATACCTACTCCTATTATCATTTAGCACGTGTTTAATGAGATGGTTTGCAAAACATCTACAAACAAGAAGTAATAAAATAAAAGCAATGACCCACTTAATCTTCAGCGGTCGTAAAATCATGAAACGTACCACAAAAATGAAATGTATACGAGTAAAACCAATTACTCAACCTCCATCAGCGCAGATTTTTTAATTAACAAAATTGTTAATAGAACGAATTTGTAGAAATATATTTGCAACAGTAGCAGAGCCGAATGAAAATGAAATTTCAGCCCCAACACCGGAGCGACCACTGGAAATTTGTATTGACGGATCGTTTCACTGATCTACCTAAACGAAATTGGTTTATATATCAACTATTTCGGATCGCTGGAATAATAAAAGTGAACAAAGGCTAACAACGAATTCTAAATTGGAATTACTTTTGTAGATTCATTGACGAGCATATCTCTGTGTATGGTCCATGTGTGTTTTATGTTGACAAGTTTATACAAATTGCGGTTGAAAATTGTAGGTCTAATAGATCGTTAAGTAAAACAAAATAATCTATATACAAAATTAGTTTTAGTATATGCGAAACCCGAAACACGTGTCTAGTATTTTTATGTAAAAAATCTATTTACAAAATCTCAAAACTGTATCATGAAAAATCACAAAGTTATAAGGTTGTTGTCCGTACAAAAACATGCTAACGGCGCCCCTGCGCCTCCAGGGTCGTCTTGCGCTCATTGATAATAATTTGGCAGTAGGTACCTAACCGTACGGCAATTGTATTGTAAGTAATTAAATGGTGATAACATTTTCCATCACACATAAATATTTTTGGGACAAAATATAACATGGTGTAAAAATTCTTGAAATCGATTCAGTTCCTTACTCTGAACAAACTATATTAGGGTTTCGCATATACTAAAAATAATGTTGTATAAATTACTATGTATAAAAAGCTATGTTTTGGCAAAACATGTTACACAAATTAATTCACTTGAGCCCGAATAGCCCCTTAATAGGCACCGGATGTCTAAAGATATGAAATCAAAAACATCTCAACCATCATTACGATGGCTAAAGCGATTTTATGTAAGAATTAGGCAAATTTCCCACGATAGCTTAATAAAACTCAAATTTTTGGCTTGTACTTCGTCAATATTTTAAGAAGAGCGTTATAAACTTCACCCAAAGAAAATTAAACTTGTCTCTCGGTTCGGTTGGATCGCTAAAGAAAAACAAAAATGACGCGAATCGAGTGCTTACACAGTGTAACTTCATAACTTTCTGGTAAACTCAACAATATTTTTGGGTAAATCCGCAGCTGTAGCCCGCGAAATTCAAATTTTCCTGCGTTTATTGCAATTTGCAGGTCAGGGTCAGGTTGTATTTTGATGAAATTATGATTCGTGACTATATCAGATGTATTTACAGAAATAAAATTATTAGAATCATTACTATATCTCTCTAAGTTAGATTTGTTCCATTGAATGACTTTTCATGACATCATGACATTTGGGAACAAATCCAACTTAGAGAGATGTATTCAGGATTATAATTATGTAAATACATATCTGTTATAGTCGCGAATCATATTGTGATTAAGATACAACCTGACACTGACCTGCAAATAGCAAAAAACGTAAGAAAATGTGAATTTCGCGGGCTACAGCTGCGGAATCACCTTAATTGAATGACACCTTTGCAATTATAATGTCAATACCAATTATAAATTGGATTTTACCTCGTTAATCATTCTGGTTTCATAATTAAACAGTATTTCATCAATCACGGACACACACTTCTCTTTGTGTTTATTATTCTAACGTATGGCACTCGTGGGTTGCAGCTGAAAATCAGCGTCAGGTGGTACACCTTCTGTTGTCATCTGACATTATGCTGAGCTGAGGCCCTTTTGGCATTATAATATTTTTTTTTCTGTTTTATAGTTATAAGGTGTGTTTTGCTGTATTGCCAATAAACACATTTTTCTTTCTTTCTTCTTTCAATATCTTCTTAATAAACTTTTGTTTTTATACGTTGGTGTTCAATGGTAATAACCAAGCAAAAAGTATAATTACCTAAATATAAAAGCTGGCTAAACACTCGTTAAATAACTAGCTTTATTTTTAGATTATAAACTTCCCTCGCTGTTATATTTAGTCAAACATAGTAGTTTTAGGCTACTTTTATAAAACATTTATTTTTATTTACTTATTCAACTTTGCTAAAGCTTCCAAAGAGCTTCCAGTCGTTGGCAAACGTTTTCAGCTGTGAAAAGTGATCTTTTGAGCATTTGGTCCTATATTTTATTTTCAGATATGGTTTTGCCAAAGGGACAGAACTCAGCCCCCATACTAATCGCATTGGCACTCCTCAAAGTCACTCTTTAGCCCGGGCACTCAGAGTAAAGTGCCTGGCTTTTACGACTGCGAATTTGTAGTAATAATATAAAGGAAGTGTTACATTACATCTAAAGAGCTCTTGCACATCGATTGACTGATGTTGCACCGATGATGGATTCAATAAGTGACCTGATTTTAAAGATCAGGAACCCTTTGTGTATCGTTGAATAAAGATTAGTGTTAGTTGAGACCGCCGACATACGAGTATACAGGCATACAGGTCAAGCCTTTTTTTTTTTGTTCACGGGGTGTAAAATCCTCATGGATGTCCTCCGCCCTGGGTCGGGCGAAGGGGTCTGTCAGACTCTTACTGACTAAAAACCACCCCAGTGTTCCCTTCCCACTCTTGCGCCGGGGATCTTGGGATCTGTTATTACTTCCGCAATCCCCGGCTAGTGCCGGCCCGCCTCTGTGCGGGCCATAAAGGTCAAGCCTAGCCTAAAATAGTTGTAAAATTGCGTTATTGAACCGCATATATCCATAGATTTAGTCTTAACATCAATCAACTAAGCCTATAACAGTCCACTGCTACGCATAAGCCTCACCCAAGCTGCAATATCAAACCTGGTTCTCCGCCTACCTCATTCAGTCTGTCCCAGCTGCCTTTTTGAGGTCGCCGGTCCATCTAGTAGGTAAGGGGTACGCTATCTTATCCTAAGGCCGAAGTCTATACCTAACCGTTATTTAGCACGTTATTTGGCTTAGACTCCTCTCCGCGGGCGACGCCCCGGGCGTCGGGAGTCGTAGGCCAATTCCCGGCCACCGTAACCGCGGGCTTGCGGACGATAAGCGATGGGTACCTCGTCGTCCAATAAGGACCAGTCCCGGGTCAACGGCGCATTGTGTTCCACGCGCGCCTCAAAGAGACGTCAGCACGAACTGACGGGGTCCGTTAGGGCCAATGCCTGCCAGGATTGCGAGCTTGTCCGAAAGGGATATCGTGGCCCTGGCACACAGGCAACTGAAGGAACACGGGTGGGTTTTAGTCAGTAAAAGTCTGACGCGCCCTCCCGCTCCGCCCACTGCGGCAGAAGTAATTTGATAATTTCCTACCCAAAAAAAAAAGACTCCTGTCTCTATCCTGCACTTGTAGTTTGACAGTTGAGAGACAGTAACAGGAATAACGCTCAGCCAAAGTACGTGCTAAGTAACGTTCATACATCTCGGCCTAACATACTCCGCGAGATCATCCACGAGTTGCAAAAAAATAATAAGTTCTATGAACCTTTCAAGGCCAAAATTTGTAAAAATACTTACTAAATACCACATGTGAGGCCACTTCGGGTCGTTAAGTTGAAACTTGGAGTCTGCAGCTCTTGGCCGTCCCTTCAACCGTGACGGTTGGAGCTCTCGTTTCGAATTAGTGTCGCGCTTCGACGCGGCTGACGGCGCTGGCGCATCCGATGACATCAGCTCAGCTAAGACAAAAAACATAAGTCACGATTTTTCGCATGCTTCGTTGGTTGGAGTGAGGTACCTTCTCTTGAAATCTGGGATAGTGTGTCGGTATGAATGTTGTATTGGATACACTTATTGTGAGTAAAAACTTTGCAATGTCTAAGTTTTGGGGAGTGACAGTGTTTGTTGGTATTAATTTCTACGAATAAATAATTAATCTCAAGATAAAGTCTTTCTGATACTCGTACAGATCGGTAAACTTTTATTTATTAAAACTTTATGCACAAGTAAAAAAAAATACTGTACAAAGGCGGACTTAATGCCTGAGGCATTTTCTACCAGTCAACCTATCATAGGGTAATGCAGAGACAAAACATGGTAGGTGCAATATGGGGATAGATAACTCGAAAATTAAAAATATATACTTACTCATAGATACATACATAACAACAATGCATAATTATATAACTTATAAACAAAATAAAAAGTGTCAGGAGAAATAACGATTAGAAGAGTGAATGAAACCAGAGCGGTGAGGACATGGTAGAAGACGATTATTGGTGGAACGAAGATTTTTACTACGTGCAGAGCACAAGTATTGAACATGGGCAGTTACGTAAGAAGGAGAAGTGGGTTTGTCAAGTATGGACAAATTTGTAAAGTATTTGTTTTGTATTTGTAAAGTATGGAAAAACTTTTCAAAGATGGAGCATTTAAAGACATAATTTGCTGGGGATATGGAAAGAGAGCTTGCCATATACATCATCGATTTTTTTTCCCACAGACGAATATAAAGCTTAGCAACAGAACGCATCCTTACCTGTAGAATGATATGAATCTGGTACTGTCTGGAAATCCCTCTTCTTCCTCGAGAGAGCACGCTGCTGCTTCGCCCATCGCACTCGGTTGTCTCCTTCTAGCATACCGTGGTGATCGTGTGCTGGTGTGATGGACCGCTTCACGATGGCATGGTGGTGAAAGTGGTAGTGGTTGTCGAAGATCTGTGGAAGATGGAGAAAAAGACGTTAGAACTGTGAGAGATTGATGACCAGCAGCTTGATGGGCAGCTGAGTAAAATGACGGAAAAAATGCCACTACTGAATAGGGACTTGCTAGACTGGTCTATCAAACACTCGATAAAATTTCCTAAAATATAACATAACATCACGTCCGATTCCCCCGAATGGTTAAGCAAAAACGTAAGTACATGGTTAGTTCTTACATAGTTCGCCAGTTATGTTTAAAGTCTCATTTTATAGGGCGAACGTACAATTACCTAGAATTCTGGCATAAACGAGTATTATACAGTTTCTTTAGAAAACATTAAGCAAAATCTTACTAAAACAAAAACATCCAAGATATTTATAATTAGAATAAAAACAAAGTCGTTTATTCCATCCGTAGTCCGATCTAATGATGCAGCTAAAGATAGCTTAGTCTTCAGTGTAATAAACGTAAATGTAGAAATTAAGTTAATTTGCAAGGTTCATTACAATAATAACCCAATTTCAATTCAAAGTGCAGAACGAAATATTTTTGAAAGCGCCACTACGTGACCGCTTTCGAATTAACTTTGTTCATCTAATTCTTTTTCAGAACTACCCTACTTTATGAACGCTAAAACTTCAAACATATTTTGTTGCGATGTTATTGTTGCATTTTAAATTAATTTAAACTTCTACTCATAACGCAATGACTCCAGAATCGGGTTGAATAGTTAAAACATATTTTTTTAATTAACTTTTTTGTAAAGAACCCTCAATTAAACATGAAGCACCTCAACGAGCTAATACCGAATTCTAGAATAGAATGACGCTGTAAATATCGAATTTTTTATCAATATCGATGCTAACTTCATGCCATTCACACGCTTTTACCAATGAAACACGCTGTCCTGTTCATGAATACATTTTCATTTCAATTCGCATTTTTTGTAACAAATGGCTACGGTTTTGAATTACAAATTTTAATTGTAACTTCCACGATATTGAATCGATTACAAATAAATACTTTGCAAATAAATTCTTCGCCAAGCCGATCCAATTTAGCGCAGGAAAAAGTATTTTTACTATTCTCAATTAGGAGTTTTATTATTTTTTCCTCAACATTGCTGGAAAGTCCTTCAGTTCAACTAATGACGTTAATTTACAGTTCAATAGAACTGAGTTCATTCAGCTAGGTTTGAAATGTGTTTTGGAATAACCCGAGCCTGAAGTGACCAGTGACCCGGGTGGCGCTGTGTATTCGTCCATAGGAATAGTTGTATGGAATGCTAGCTCGACACTTATGTGAATCTAAAAATCCTAAACAAAGAGAAATGCGTGGAAAATTCTGAATTGTTCAGTCCAAAATGTTTTTAATTTTACACAACATTCCAGTAACGTGTCGCATTAAGAAAAAACATTTCGCGAAATTCAGTAGTATTTATATTTTCGCAGTCAAATTCCGTTTTAAAGTAATTTAAAGTTGTAATATACTGAAATATTAGTATAAAATTTCCCTAAGTTTCAATACAATTTATAACGTTTCCCATATTTCAGCTTTTCGCCTTGGCATATAAAATTTATGAAAAGACGCTCACAGTCTCCAGAGTGTGAGTGGCCTGTTAAATGAAAAGACCCTGACGACTGTTCTATTTGTATAGTTTAAAGTTCTTATAATTCCAGTTTTAGAGAAAAGTCATATTTATTCTTCCGTGCTCTTCGACATGAGTAATGATTTTAAGCTACTTGAAAAATCGAGGTTTGTCGGAAAAATTTTGGCATAGCCGTCGTTCTACACGACGAAGATTGCTGAAATTTTCATATAACTGCCATCTCCGCATTGCAGTGTACTGATATGTTATTTGAATTTTATTACATAATTCAGAATAATGCGTGATGATATTTTATTTTGATGACAAGAGATGTAAGTACGTACCTACGTGAAGATTTTTTTACGATCGTAACATGATATTTATGAGATATAAATATAATTATGATTCCAAAGTTATTAATTTATTGCCAACACGAAATTGCTTTACGGTTATAATTTCGAATAAAACAAGCTGAAAATATTATTTGGCGCGTTTAGTCGTTCCATTTCAAACGGAATGGGGGAAAAGCGTCCTTTCTGGAAACATTCAGGTTTATTTGATTATTCAATTAATTTTAAAGTTTATTTTCCTCGACTGGTGTGCTGGCTTTTTTCCACCGTCCCGCGAGACAGACACGGGACCATCCTGAGAGGCCATAAATATTTTTGGCTTGCGAATGGGTTTTGGCGTAGTAACCTTTTTTGTGGAAAATAAAATATTAGAAACCAGATAAAAGTTGAATTTGAAACAAGAGTTGTAACTAACAGTTTTTTTTGCATAATTTATTCAGGTTAATTTTTATCTGCGAAGCATTAAAGCTTACGTGCACATTAAAAATACTTCTCTAAGCAGAGATTCAAAGAAATCAACCATAACTTACAACTTTTTATTTATTTATTTGAACTTTAAACGCACTCAAAAAGGCACGAAGGCGCATTTCTCTTTCCCTCACAGATTTCATTCTAGTGCTCATTCGAATGAAAATGTTAAACACCTTCTCATTAATTTGTAGATTCAAACCTGTGAAACCTGCAGTGAAAAGAAGGTACTTATATAAGTTATAATTTAAAAAAAATCAAAGAACACACTCTTGAAAATGTGCTTGAAAACAAACAAGGTATTTGTTGAAATAAAGTAATACCTCAAAAGATTTTCTTTTAGAACTCCTTTGTTTAAATGCTCACCCATGCCCTTTTCAAACTTTACAGATTGTTTTCTGTTTTCCTTTTATGTAACTCAACACGATGTTTTTTAAAGCAGTCTTTACGGTCAACAAGACACGGGTGCATACCAAGGGATCCTGGGTAAGAGTGCCTTCGGGCGCCGCGCTTGCCGTATTTATGAACTCGCGTGGAAAAAGGGATTTCATGCAGCCAACCCGGTACAATATGCAGAGACCGCTCCGGTGTCTTAGGTACTTGAAAATTTGGCAGCTTACCGGCTTTTAACAAAGGATTTCATGCCTCAAACGCGATGTCGAAGACTGGTGTTGATGATAATTAATGTCGTTGTGTTCGAAAATTTTGACGCTGTCACATTTTAGGCAATATTGAACCTTTATTTAACGTCGAAAGTGTTCTAATAGAAACACTTTCAAAGTTCCTATAGTTAGTAACAACTATTTCTAAGCCACTAACAAGTACATACAAACGAACCGTTCAAATATTCTTTTTTGTGATAAATCCACTCCAAATCATTCCCAAAAACGTAAAAATACAGTCAAATCCATCGAGCAGTAGATATTAGGGCTTTGTACGCATGATTAATTTAACGAATGCAAAGCCGTGGGTAGGTCGCTTGCGTAATAAAAATGTCAAACATTTAACAAAAATGTTCATGGAACCTTCAAAATTGATTCAACATTCAAAATAATACCATAGAATAAATAACTAAGCGTGAATTTCATATTTTCTGACAGTGTAGGTACAGTACAGTCAGAAAATAAGAAATATACACTTATGGTTAAAATAAACAACATCCAAACCTGGGAATTTTGTGTTGGAGCAATTGGTATCTATATCTGTTACTTTTATCCTAATTCTTTTAAGTAGCTAGTTATACCTACCTACCCAATTCTCTACATTTTCGATTTCCTTCATTTAGTACTTCCTTCTAGGTCTTCATCTTTTTAGGGTTCCGTACCTCTAAAGGAAAAAACGGAACCCTTATAGGATCACTCGTGTATCTGTCCGTCTGTCTGTCCGACTGTCACAGCTGATTTTCTCCGAACCTCCTGGACCGATCAAGTTGAAATTTGGTACACATATGTAATTCTGTGACCCAAATACGGACGTGTTATGTAAATAAATTAATTTTGAATATGGAGGTCATTTTTGGGGGGCAACTTAGAAATTAAAAAAAAAAAAACTGGCTATACCGTGTGACATATCAAATGAAAGGGATTGTTTTAAGGATTTCATATTATATATTTTTATAATTTTAAAATAAATGCTTTTAAAGATATTTAAGAAAATAGATGAAAAATTACCACCCTTATCTCCGAAACTGCTGAGCCTAAAACTTTGAAAAAAATACAGTTCTTTACGTATAAATTACAGGAAAACCTATAAGAAGTCTGTGATCTTAAAATAACATGGTAAATCACTCAATATTGTGCGTACTAACTTACATTTGCAGTTGGAATGTATAGAGGATCATGTTTTTCAACTACAATGTTAAGTTTGTTCTTGGGATAAATTCATCCCAACTACGGAACCCTTCATTGTGCGTGGTCCGACACGCACTTTGCCAGTTTTTTTCTTTTACTTTCGTTTCTTCTTCTTCTTACTCTATTATCTAAAACCAAACAATGTCCAATATTTATCCTGATCTTCCTACTAAATAATGGAAGGACGTCTTTCTGCTACAAATTTTTCGAGGAAAAAAAGGGGTAGTTTCGTGTCAGTGCACACGGGTCCTTAGAAACCGTTTCACCCTTAGGGGAATCGTGACCTGTGCCGACTTAACGGGGAGAGTGGTGACAAATGGCACGGATACCTTTGTGTGATATTCATCCTTCTTGCTTAACCTTTGAGCGTTAAATTGACGAAAATATGAATTTTCAATGTTAATTTACATAGCTTTTCAGTCGAGTCATTACGGATTGTGTCAAGATAAAGCACGTTCGCTTATTGTTAGGTTTATTGTGTTCTCGTCCTTAGAGAAAATTCTGCAAGTTATAACTACAGTTTGCAAGATAAGGAATAGGTATAAATATTTATTAAATACTGTACTGTGTATTTTTGATAGACTGAAGGAAAAGTATGAAAGAAAGGCCCATGATGACTATATTTTTGACAAACTAAAAAATCCTGACAAAAAATCTCGCGTGCAATTTAAAGTCTAGCCTTTTAATACAAATTCTATGTCCCTTAGATTTATTTATTTAATAAGGCAAACCAACTAAATACACACAAAGACATTCAAAGTAGATATCATTTACAAATACAGTAGCATTGCATGCATCTAAATTATAGGTGAGCACAGCATTTAATTAAGATCTCATTATACAATAATAATTAATATAAAGACGGATAACAATGTAATTATAACTAATATCAATAATGTTTTATAGGTACTTAAAATTAACTTGTATTAAATTAAATAAGATTGTATTAAATTAAATTTAAATAAATAATAAACTAAAAACATAATTAAAAACACACACAAAATAAAAGAAAACATACATTATTGAACAAAAATTACATATTATTGAGCACAGCTCTTTTAGATAGGGCTTAGAAGTAATCTTTATTTGCAGTTGGTGCAAGTAAGATTCTCTTTTTATTAAAACTGTTGACACTAAGCTAGCTAAAGGCTTACGTAAAGAGTGTGGCGAAAGATTGTGAACATATATTTATGCGCGATGTAATCCCTACACATTCTATAAATGGGAACTCCTGAAGTAAGCCCGATAGTGACGAGAAAGGGATTAACTATACAGATTTCTACCCGCTAGAGTAGAAAATGTTGTTTTTTAGGGTTCCGTACCCAAAGGGTAAAACGGGAACCCTATTACTAAGGCTCCGCCGTCTGTCTGTCTGTCTGTTACCAGGCTGTATCTCATGAACCGTGATAGTTAGACAGTTGAAATTTTCACAGACGATGTATTTCTGTTGCCGCTATAACAACAACTAAAAAACAGAATAAAATTAATATTTAAGGGGGCTCCCATACAAAAAACGTATTTTTGCTCGTTTTTATAGAAAATAGAAAGAAAGAAAAATAATTTTAACCTTTTTTAAACAAAAAAAAAACTGTAATGGTACGGAACCCTTCGTGCGCATGTCCGACTCGCACTTGGCCGGTTTTTTCATTTATTTATTATATTTATCTGTTATTCTTTGTTTAAAAAGAATATCCAGACGGATATTTTAATCTAAATTTTGTCACATTTTCCTTATACGATTATAATATTTTTTTACGAATATCAGAATCATTTCAAACGTTTTTATGCTTAGTAAAATACAAAAAATGTTAGACTCGTAAAATTACTATTCACAACTACACTCACTGCTCTCTTTGGATTCGCGCACCAAAAAGCTTTCAGAATTACATTCGTCATGTCCCATCCGTAATTTTTTTTTCAATCAGACCAGTCTACACTCAATGTTTTCATTTTTTTTCTCTCTTTTTCAATTGCAATCGGGAACGTGCAACCACAGGCTGCCACTCAGTCGTGTTTCAGTTCTGAACGCACCCAATAAATTCGGGATGTGTAGTTTTCCTTTCTGTATTTTTAAATAAGCGAATAAAAATGCCGTACCTAATGCCTTTGAGTAAGAACTTTATCCGCCTTTTATCTAGTGGAAAACATTGTAGTATAAGCGTCCGGAGCGGAATATTCGGTATCTTGTTTGAAAGTAGCAACTGGCTTGAAATTATTATGTATCTACGAAGAGAGTAGGGTTTCTAGTAATCACATTTACGACAACGCTGTTGTTTTAAAATAATGTTGAACAACTTTTGTATCGTATTTTCAAGAACTTGGAACAAACACTTATGTTACGTGATCTGAGATATGTAAACAAGAACAATTATTGACAAGCGGTTCATATATTATGTCTTGTCGATCATTAAGGCTAGCATACAGGCGTCACGCAACAGCGCGACGCGACACCAGTAGCACAATTTCTATGAAAACTTCATGGAAAGTGTCGCGCCCACGATATCGCGCCAGTCTGCACGAGCCTTTATGATGGCTGATAGCAATTAAATATCGTGTTACTGAACGAAGACGCTTGGCCATTTTAGCTTTATTTAGATTATAGGTCTCGTTTGCTTGTGAAATTCCTATATTGATTTATCGAGTTTACTGAAAGGCTTCGCGTAGACTTTGTGTAGGTTCAGCGTAGACTTCGCTTAGGTCCAGCGTAGAATTCGCGTAGGTTCAGCGTAGACTTCGTGTAGGTTCAGCACAGAATTCGCGAAGGTCCAGCGTAGACTTTGTGTAGGTCCAGCGTAGGCTTTGCGTAGACTTCGCGTAGGTCCAGCGTAGACTTCGAGTAGATTCAGAGTAGACTTCGCGTAGGTCCAGCGTAACCTTTGTGTAGGTCTAGCGTAGCCATCGCGTAGATTTTGTGTAGGTCCAGCGTAGACTTCGCGTAGGTCCAGCGTAGACTTCGCGTAGGTCCAGCGTAGACTTCGCATAGTGTTATTTACAAGTGTTACTGAAATATCTGCTGTACGATAGGTAGCTACCAAATAGAAATAATCGGTAATTACCGATTAACCAAAGCAATAACGTAAAATCAATGTAAAATATTTCTCATAGGTAGCAAAACCACGGAATCTAAGCTGATTTTCGACTACGTGCAAATGACATGTTAGCGACATCAATTTCCGCACATGCCCATTTCTTTGAAACCTCTTTTGAGGTTAGATCAACTTGCACCTGAAAGTATTAGCTATAACCAAATAGGTGTGCGCCAATTCGACATACGTAAGAATATCCGTTTTGAAATGAGAACTGTGAATGATAACTTCAAGGGCCTTCTCATATCGGATTAAGTGTACCAATAATTGGGTTTTATTAGAGAAAATTCTTGTTTTTAAGTTGGTTTGACGTCGGATTTATTCGTCTAAAAGGCACAAAAAATGTGGATTTTGGTTACTAGGTCCTAATACCCAGGTCGAATTTAATAAAAATCCTTAAGAACTTAATAAATCGAGTTTGGGGAACGGGATTATTCCGTACCCAACAGCGAAATTGATTTCATTCGTTGTGTTGACGTCGATAATAAATGCCCACTAATTATCAACGAACTTTAAACATACTACAATATTACTGGAACATGCAACTATAGTAATAGTAGCCGGCACGTAAATTGGCAAGATTTTGGCGTATTGAGAGTAAGTTGACGCATGTACAATTTTAGAGCAATGAAAAAATTATCACTTTTATTGCTTGTCATTATTCTATGGCTATTGTCAGAGTTTATTTTTAAACGTGTCTGTTTAGAAGAAAGTTAAAGAAAGGAGAGAAACATCTAACGATTCTTGCCAAGTTACGTGCCGGCGACTATACTTAATTATGAACAGAATATACCTTTAAATAAGAAACTTCCTTGAAACGGTAAACTTCGATAAAACCTGCTTTATAGTAATAAAAGTAGGAAAGCATAAGTTGTAACTAACTTATGACCTAAGTTAGTATTAAGTATTACAGAAATACACAAGATTTGTAAACTACACAGAACATTACTTTTTAAAGCAGAATGACTGTTTACATTAACCCACATATATCACTACTAAAAGAGGGTAGGTACATCTCATAAAACTTTGTCTATCAAAAACAAGATTTTTTTTCCAGGTAATTAATGCCTAGAAAGTATTTTTAGAAAAATATAGAATGTGCCTAAAACTGCATAGTTTTTTAAAAGGCCCGGTCACAACCCATCACAAACGCCAACAAACAGGAAAAAGGAATCAGCAACCAAACGTTTTCCAGAAAACGAAAAACGTACTTCAAAGTCAAAAATGAAACCGAAAGGTGCACATAATCTTGTTTAACGAATCCCTGTACAGGTAGCGTGCGTCCCGTTTCCATGGAAACCACTGGAAACTCGGGGCACCTCCACCAAATATGGATCTGTGAAGTTCCCCGCGCCATAACATAAAATATCCGAGCCCTCCAACTTGTGTAGCGTACAGGGTTGGGATAAATCCGCTTTTATCATTTTAAAAATCACGTTTTTCCTTATTATTTTCTAAAGTTATTTAACTGACCTATATTTTTAACTAGGACGTGGTTTAAAGTTGACGATTCACATGTAGGTAAGTATATATTTTTCGTGTGTGGTGATTATGGCCTTTAGGGAAGGCCTATGTCCAGCAGTGGACGTCTTTCGGCTGAAATGATGATGATGACGATAGGTATACTTTTCCTTAAAAACAAGACATAACTATTGAAACTTACATAATATTATTATAAGAACCTTACATAATACTTTGTCGGTGCCTGTCGCGCCCGCAATATCGCGTGAGTGTGTAAGAGCCTTAAAAAAAACCGGCCAAGCGCATGTCGGACCACGCACCACCACTGCCTTATCGGACCCCATTATAAAACGTTGCTAATTAATCAATTTCCTATAATAATCGCTAATGATTGTTTGTCTTTATACTCGTGTAGAAATTACTTCGAGAATAAAATTACTTATTATTATAGATTGCTCGTATATTATTATATTATGCGAAATTGAGTTCGTTTGTTTGTTACGCTTTCACGCTAAAACAGCTGAACTGATTTCAATGAAACTTAGCACATCGCTAGACCATGACCTGGGTTAGAACATCGAATACTTTTTATTTTGATAGTACGTCCCCGTGGGATACTCCACGCGGGCGAAGCCACCGGCAAAATCTAGTTTTTAAATAATTAGAAGAAAAACAAAGATAGGAAATGTAACTGAATTGTATGACTGCATAATTATAAGTGTTTTGTATGCTGTCGAATAAAATGTATATATAAATATAAGTATATATAAATAAAGTCGAATAAAATGCATATATATTTATAATATATAAATGATAATAAATTCCTATTAATAATATTTCTAAAAAACATGTTGTATAAAGTGATCTCTTTTTGTTGTCATTCATTTTCTTTTCATTAAAATCATAATTTTCATTACATAAATATAATTTTGATTTAAATCAGCCAACCTGTGCAATCAGCCCTGGCCTAGCGCGTAACATAAAAGGCGAGCCGAACCGTTGTTAGTTATTAACGTTCGACAAAAGCGGCTAGTGCAAAAACTTCACTATGTATTCAACGTGTTCTCATTTATTTACACGTACGGGGAAGTTTCGACGTGCATGGTGTGTTCGTCAAATAATTTATGGCTGTTAGAGTCAGAATTCAGAAATAGTTACCAACAGTTTGGAGTTTTCGTTGTTTTGAAAAATACAAAGACATGGACTAACGATAATATACCTACAGCTACCTACATAAAGGAAAATTGAACAAACAAAATTTGAAGTGAGAGACCAGTGGTCCCGACCGACTTATGAGTTGTAGGTCGTGGCTTCGAACCCAAGCAGGCACATTTCCTTGTGGTGAAGGAAAACATCGTGAGGAAACCGTCCGGCATGTCCCAGAACCAAATATTCGAAGACATGTGACATCTGCCAACTCGCACTGGGCCCGCGTGGTAGATTGCAGCCCACTCCTTCTCACAAAGAGGAGGCCGTGTCCCAGCAATGGGAACATTAGAGACTGATTATGATAAACTTAAGGCTCGTACAGACTAGTACGATATCGCGGGCGCGACGCGACACTAGTAGCACAATTTCTTTGTCGGTGCCTCTCACGCTCGAGATATCGCGCGAGTCTGTACGAGCCTTTAAAGAGGTGTCGGAATTCTTTTTTTTTAAACACTCAACAACTACTAATACTTCACATAACTTAATACAAAAGGAACTACCTACTAAGATATTATTACCCTACGGCTACATTGCCGCGATAACGCGAACTCCCCTTCGGGCGCTCTCTCTCCCACACCGATCGACGCCGCGACGTCTTGCTGTACAACAAAGAGCTCGCGAAATGTAATTCATGTTATCGCGAACGTGTAGCCATAGCATCATAGTTTCAACATTTCAACTAGTTCAAATAATATAACTCTATAATGAATGAATGATGAATGAATGAAATGCACCGATCCCAGCATGGTTAAACCAGACTCGATTGCTCGAATGAACCCAGAGATTCACCCTAGCCCCTGAAGCCTCATGTTTCATGAGACTACAGAGACCATTGTATATCAGAGAGTAGACCGGGGGGCGCGATAATGGTAGGGAAGACGTGCCCTTGGGATATGGAAGGATTATTAGAGCCTACCGAATATGCATCAAAATAAGCAGCTCTTTGTCTGGCTGAGCTAAGTCTCCAGATGCAACTTGTAAAAATTCTGATTTAAAAAAATAGTCACGTGCGAAATGAAGTTGAGTAAAATTGTTGAGTATCATAGTTTTAATGAAGTTAAAATATTTTAAGTCCATTTGTATGTGTAGTATCGTCTCTCTACAAGTTATAAGTACTTAGGTACTTTAGAAAAAAAACTTTCAGTCTACGCTGCTAGCGTTCATCTGTAAGTAGGTATCATAAACTTGTTTTTTTTTTAAATTTTATTATAAGAGCTAAATTAGTACAAGATGACTTAATAGTTATCTGTTTTGGAAAAAAAGATACACGACCCATAAAAAGAAAAAAGTAATATTTGTTTAGTATTTATAAAGATCCAATACGCACCTACTTTATATCTTCGTACTTATGTGGGAATACAAAGTCAGAAACAAATTCAATATTTATGTCATTTGCCTTTGCGAGCGTTCTCAGAAAACCTCAAACATATTATTATTGCGTCTCCCAAATGTTATATTATTATTACCATGAGCGCTCACAAGTGTAGGTATTTTTTTCCAATAATGTAACAGAACACTAAATAAGGAAAAACGGGCAGAAATAGTCTCGACGGTTGCCATGACAACGAGCGCAGTTATTACAATGCAAAACATTTTTAAATCATACTCACATTCCACGCTTCCTGCATATTCTTGTTTCGTGTTTAAATCAATGACATCGGATCGCAGCACGTTGGAATGAAGTTCTCGTTAAAATCAAATGTTACAAGCCAAATCTTTCAGAAAAAACAATTTGGGTACTTTATCCATTCCACGCAGCCGACTGGCCGTAATCATAATAAATTAAACTAAGTAAATCACTTTTGGGAAAGACTTAAAACCTAGCTGAACGCTTGCTGACTTGAATAAAATTTTACAATTTAGATTCATTATTTAAAAATAGGAAAATGCTCCTTTCCCGCGTTTTCCGTCGTAGCAACTTATCGCATTTGATTGCTCATTTTTTTTTTGCATTAAGAATTAAAATTTGGTTTAGACTACCTGCAGTCTAAACCAAATTTCGAACGCAAGATCCGCCCTTGCTCCCCGCCACTCCGTTATGTGCTCAACGCTAATACATCAGTAATAAAGTTGAATATCGCATGCGCTCTTTGATCATGTTTTATGCGCTCTTTGATCGGAGCACGAAACTAAATAGCGTAAGCCTCAATTCTTATTTCGTTTATAACTAAAGTAATAATCGATCTAGAGAAAAATATCTTGTGTCGGGATAATAAACTATATTTTCTTGCTGTGAATATTTATTTTAGACATAAAAGCTAAACAATCTTGTTTGTTTTTTAGAATTATCCTTAAAAAAGACATGATTTTTCAATAAAAAATTAATTGACAGAAAATATTACAATTACGTAACAGTCTTCAACATGGAAAGAAAAAGATCCAATAATGATATACTAAAGTTTCATTTTCTTGTATGTGTGAGTGACTGTTTCAGAATATATTATATATATAATGAAGCAAATTAACATAAAAATAAGGAGCCTCCTCTTAACTGGTACGGAAAACTGCATTAAGCCTACTTATATTTTGTGGTGGAACAGTGGAATATTTGCCTGTCGTCTTTATTCATTAGATTTCATGCATTCGAAAAAACCTTGTCGTGTTTAAAAAATATTGTTTACATACTGCATAATTATGTTGATTTCATAGATAAATCTAATATTACCACGGAATTAACAACACATTCCGAAATATGAATCGCATAATATTCAAACAACCACAGTAACGGAATTTATAAGCATTATGGGCCGGATATTTTCCGAACAATATAGCCGAAGTGAGTCAAAGGGCTTATATGTGAATCAACGCGTTTTAGCTTTCGGGTGAGAGAATTATATTAGTATTTGTGCAATGTAAATCAGAAGATTTTCTTCGTCCGCTGATTTGGGAGGATAAATACCTGCATGTCGATTCTGTAACCATCTCACCGTGAAAACGTAAGTGAAGTGAGCGTGGAGTGAACTGTCAGTGTCATCCCACCTGATGGTAGGGATGGACAAAGTATTACATTTACAATCATAATCGAGATTTCAATAATATTTTTTATGCTAATTCTGTTAATTATTTTTTATTATTTCAAAGCTGGTATTTAAGTGTCTAAACATAGTAATTTTTAAGGACTAGTCTAAGAAAATTAAAGAAAAAAAAACAATATTGAGTTTCTGACTGAATTTCTGTTTAATTTAAAAACCTCTTGTTTAGTCATATTTAGACATTTAAATAATAGCTATGAAATCATATGAAATGTTCAATAGAATTAGCATAAATAATCTTATTAAAAATCTCGATTATGATTGTAAATGTAATGCTTGGTCAATCCCTAGCATCAGTGAGTTGACACTGACAGCTCACTCCACGCAAAATTTCACGGTGAGATTTTTACAGAATAGCACTGCTCTTATTATTATTATTTGGATGATATCATTATTTTGCTGTTACGAGACTTCAAAAAAACAATAGGCCTGTTCACGTTGCATAACAGCAAAGATAAATTGTGATTTCGACGCCATTTATAAAATTATAATTACCAGGATGATGCCTATCTTTCCCTATTACACGCTAAGGTCAGCCGAAGTCAACCATCTTATAATATATCTTTAAAGGCGTACATAAAGATATGATCTTTGCCTTCACAAACATTAATTCTAGAGGTGTTTAACCATAAACCATACCATAAAGTAAATGAATGGCGCAAGAAACATGTTATTGCTTTATACCTTAATAAGCTATTAATACGAACGATATATTAGTCCGTGAGGTGCCGGATGCAAAGAATAGCACTATCCTATTTCTTCCCGTGGGTGTCGTAAAAGGCGACTAAGGGACTTACTAGAGAATGGGCAGCAGCGTTCTCTATTCATTTTAACACCATACTGCGATCGCCAACCCGCCTGCCAAGCGTGGCGATTATGGCAAACCCTTTAGGGAAGGCCTATGTCCAGCAGTGGACGTCTTTTGGCTGAAATGTTGATGATTAATACGAAAGCCCATACAAATGTCTAATAGATACAGTCAGGGAAATTAATTGTTTTCCTAATTGACACACTACGTCAATTTGCCGTTTGACAGCTAATTAACAGCTGTGATTTGAATAAACGGACACTTTTAGTTAGTTGTCAATTTGCTAGACAATTTTTTTTCCTGACTTTACCCAGCAATTAAACATACCAAAAATAACTGTACCAATATTATATATGATACTTGTTTCTTACATTTTGAAGTAGGTACCAAACGTTCATTTTCCTCAGATTACTTTCATTATTTCAAAGAAGCACAATGGAAGTTCCGCAATAAAATATTACGGAGTTATTTACTCTCTCGGGAACATTTGCTGCAGTTGATGTACAATATTGATGTTCGAGTGGTTTCCACTGAGATTTTCAATTGATACCTGAACTTTGAACGAAGAAAAGATGGTTTCAAGAATGTTCTGCACTTTGTGGTTCTGGCGGTAAATTGATTCCACAACCCTTTTCAAGGCATACTGCCAAACTTTCTACACGTGCAGCTTGTGGGTAAAATATACGCAGAGAGCCTACAACGTCCTGCACGTGCAGTATAATAATGGATTTAAGATGTTGATGGGGCTTCCGCGCTTCTGCAGCGCTTCGCAGATGTTCGCGGAAGCCCGTGTTGACGATTTTCATGACATTGTGAGAAAAAGAACAGCGTCAATAATGGGTAGGTTGCGCGGAAGCTCCAACAGCATCCTAAAAACAATATTAGACAAAGTTGACAGTCTTGCGTTCGTGCCTTCGTAAGGCACTGGGTACGGAGGCACGTGCCAACGCGTGTTGGCCCACGTCGCTATTAGTTGGTTTAGTTTGTAAAAGGTTACTAACATAGTTTTTAAGTCATTGTTACTAATACTATATGGATTGTGTGTACATGTATGTGTAGTCCGAAATAAAGTATATAATTAAAAAAAAAAAACAATTGCATTCATAAATAGTAATTTACTACACGAGCTGGCACTCGCTTTAAATATAACTATAGACAAGTGAAGATACACCCTAGTATCTTCACTTGTCTAAAGTTATATTTAAAGGTTGCTAATTAAAAATCAATTGCCGAAAAGTACTTCGCAATTGTCCGGGTTAATCTTTGACACAGTGAAAGAAAACGTCGTTAGAAAATTGTACTTACAATGGTCTGTAATTGCCAAGACAGTGGTTTAGAGGAACAATTACAGGTGTAAATAGATACTTTACATGCAAAACAAAACTTTACTTACAAATATTGAAATTCCGCTGATACCTAATCTTTTGATATCGAAATTCGACCCTCTCTACTTACAATCTATATAGTACTTACTAATTACATGCTATTCAAAAGTAAATACCTACTTTTTTCATGCTCAAGCTGTCACTTCCTGCTACACTTCCATCCCTTTTCACGAAATCACTCCTACAGAAAGCGAGAGGAAAGATTTTACACTTCAATAATAAAGAATAAGAGATTTATTAAGAGAGAGAGAGAGAGAGAGTTTACCTTTCTTCTCTCTCATGTTACGAAATGTGCCTAAACGTGACGCGTCCTTGAAATTTGACTCTCAAATTCAAATTCCAATTATCGAATCACCGTTTGAGAAGTTTAACTTCAATATGCTCAGTTTTTCCAGGAAATAATGCCATCACCATAGGCTTGCATAAAGGATAAAGCCAGCTTTTTCAATAACCGCAACATATTACAAGCACAAAGAGCCGTTAGCTGCAGATCCAATATCGACTTAATAAGCTTTCCCCTGCCACCATCCATTATGATTTTTTTTAAAGAAGATTAAAACGACTGGTTTTGCGCTAGCCTGTCGTAAGAACATTTTCCATCCTTGTTGAGATAAATAACATTATTGGAATGTTGGTCTAGTGGTCGCAAGCGCTACTGGAGAGTACGAGGTCCAGGGTTCGATTCCCAGGTCGGGCAAAGTGTTATTGGGTTTATCCACCAAGAGTTTCTCAGTAGCAGCCCGGAGTCTGGATTTGTGCCCGGTTGATGGCAATAGGCTCGCCCCCTATTACATGGGACTTAAACATAACTGGCGAAACGTGGGTGTACTATAGGTACATCTCTGCCTAACCCCTTCGAGGATTACAGGCGTGATGTTATGTTACCGAAGCGTCATGTTCGTGAACGGGCGCCATCAGTAGGCACTGGTCGTCTCTTAGCGGCCATGGCTTATTTTAATTTTAGAAATGTTTTTTTTTTTTTTTTTATTACGGACGCTTTTGACGTTTTGCATCGTTCTCACATGTATAATTTCAACACAAATGATGTAACCAATTTTTGTAACCGTATGTCATAATTAAATTATAATAATATTTTTTATGTCACCGTGTTTTTGTACCCATATTTGCGAAATAAATATCTTATCTTATCTCCTCTTATCTTCAGAAAACCTTACAAAGGACGACAGTTCCTCACTGTATTCCTCAACAGTATCAGTAAAGAACTCAATAACCCAAACGACCATTGTGAATGCATAAAAGTAACAGTTCCGATACGGCACAATAGTGGTTCCATCGGCGAGCAGTGACGACACGGTTGCAGCCAGTCGTGCCGATGGTAGCACTGATTTCAGCGGTGGAATTCATTGGAAATAAGATCGGAGCAAACGCAATGTAGTGAAAACGTGCGCTATTGTGGGAGGCGAAGCTTTTACTGCTACACACCCCTCCCCTCCCTTGCCTCGTCTCGACGGTACCCCCTTCAGCTGATCCCCCCTGCTTTCTGCAGACGGCGTGGCGCTATACCCGTAAGTACACTTTCCTTCGACTTGCATCGTTTTCCTTAAACATCTTTAATTAACGGCACAGTATTATTAACTCCACCATAGTTAATGATATTTTTTTTCTGTACCAGTCTTTCTTTCAAAGTTACATAATCTGCCTATAATGTTCCCACTGCTGGGACACAGGCCTCCTCTTTCTGTTAGAGGGAGTGGGCCGTAATCCACCACGCGGTTCAGTGCGGGTTGGTGGATGTCTCATGTCTTCGAAGTTTTAGTTCTAGGACATGCCGGTTTCCTCACGATGTTTTCCTCCACCGTTTTGAGAGCAGTGGTGATGAAATAATTTACACAAAGTAAAGCGCCTGTCTGGGTTCGAACCTACAACCTACTACTTTCAAACTTGGAAATGGGTAATTGGAAAAGTATGGTGCTTATCATAAATTAGGAGAGGTACTTGTGGGAATTATCGATTTATTTGTAGATAAAAATAATGGGATGTAGTAACATCAATATAAATAAGTAGTAAAGTGTCGATACTTCAAATAATCTAGTGATCATAAAAGAGACGTAAAGATAGAGCAAATAGATTCATTTTATTACTTCAGAGATGTTGATAAAGTGGCTTCTAAAATATCGTGCGAATACATTACAGTTTACCGTGAACTTAATTTTATGGATGGGCGAAATGACTTGCCTGTTAGATGTCTCTATAGCTAGGTAATTTATACAAGTTGTAAATAGTTAGAACCTTGCATAGAAGAAAAAAAGAAAATACGTTTATTTACTGTAAAACATGACGCAAAGAAAAAACACAAACACAAAAAAAAAGTTAATAATTGATTTTTTTATTAACTTTTTTATTTTACACTTTTTAGTTAGTATTATAAGACGGTTAATTAGGTTATTTACTCACTTAAAATCAGCTGATAACGGCCTCTTACTCACTCACTCCAAAAGTTCTCGATAGTTTTTTTTATCATTTCTCATTTAAATTGCATTTAAACGTATAAATTGTGTATATTTTTGTAATCACCTTTTAAAACCCTTCATTTTGTTACCCCACTCGATAGGCTTGGGAGATATATTTTTTCGAAAACATACCTCTTGGCGCCTCAAATCCGCCATTTTGATTTTTAATATACCCTATGACACTCGCGCAATATAGACGAATCTAACCACATATCATGCATCAAAATCGGTTCAGCCGTTTAGTAGTTACAAGGGAACATAGGGACGGACATACATACATAATTAAAACACATAACCCTCCTTTTTTGGCTTCGCCGCAGTCGGGTAAAAACAACAAGTTGGGGGAAAATATGCGTTACTCGTACATTCACGCAAAATGGCCATCGCTCAGCATAATGCTATGACCCTATGCGATACAGACCTACACCGCTGGTTTTCAAATACGTTGACGCGCCTGATGTCGTTAATCGGTGCAGCATACAATGAGATACAAAATAAGAGGTGCCTTTAGGTAAAATCTCACTAGCTTTCAATGAACAAGAACCTTGATAAATCATGGTTAAGGGAGCTAGTTTGCTAATCAACCGCCTAACCTTCCGCAAAGCCATCTAACACGATCTACCTATTGCTGGATCTAGTTACTAGCTTAGGATGTTCTAGATTTTAGAACAATTAGAGCAAATGTCAAAATGGCCTTGTCTTTGGCAAAATGAGTTGGGGTTCCTTGGGATAATGTTGTCATTAATGCATAAAAACTTCTTGTCACAAGTGAGTTCTAGGGCAGGCATGGAATTCGGGTCGTTTTTATTTTGTAAAATTTGTATGATTAATTTTCATTTGCTTTACCTACCCCTCACAAATTCGTATACTTACCACTACTTGATATCTAAATATCAGTGACAGGCAGTTATTATATAAATATAACATCATCAACACACACCAAGTGGAAATAATACGTATTATTGAAGCTAACTCAAAAACTACCAACGAAAAGTTAATAAAGTTTATATATAACCACCGCGGAAGCTTCTTCTACCAAATGAAAAAAGATTTTTGTCCACGATTGACGAAAATATCGATGAAAATATATTTACAAAAACATATATACAGGGTGGAAACTTTCAGCGTGGCAGTAAGGGGAAGTACCTTATCCGTTGTAGCTACGCGGAAATGGTCTTAAGAGACTATCCATAATTTTTTTATGGAATTTTGATCCCCATTCACAGATTTTGAAAAAAATTACAGTCAGCAGGAAAATGGGCAATTTTCACAAAAACTTTTTTTATGCCAATCGATCCTCTTTCTTATAAGGATCAAAAACTTATATTGGACCAATTGAGGTTTGAGTACTATAAAAGTCATAAATCGCAAAAAACTTTTCCCATACATTTCGTAGGAAATGAGAAGTTCCAACTTACATTTTTTACCATCGATAAACTGGCCGCTACAAAGAGACTGATCGAAAAACAAATAAAAAACTATAACTTCTACTTTGGGTATTATTTCACCTTAAAATTAAAAACTTGAAACTTTACATTTGGACTCACCTAGAAATTTTACTTTTGTGCTCTAAGTTCAGAATGGTAGCCGTTTTGACGTAGGCATAGGTTTATTCTCTTTACTACAGACTGGCTGATAATGTGCTAGGATTAATTCCATAGAGAATCGTGGTAAGTAAATCTTTGAGTTCCTGAACACTGTTGTATTTCTTTTTATAAAGTTCAATTTTTAAATAGCGCCATATAAAAAAGTGTAGAGGCGTGAGATCAGGACTGCGAGGTGGTCACGTTATAGGACCATCATTATGTTTGTATCCACTGCCTTGCGAATTGCCGGAATTCGATTTCGAAATACGAAGTTTATTTATTTTTGACCAGTCTTCATTGTAGCGGTCCATCTATCGATCATAAAAGTTGGAGTATAATTTCTTACGAAATGTATGGGAAAAGTTTTTTGCGTTTTATGACTTTTCTAGTACTCAAACCTCAATTGGTCTAATAGAGGTTTTTGATCCTTATAAGAAAGAGGATCGATTGGCATAAAAAAAAGTTTTTGTGAAAATTGCCCATTTTCCTGCTGACTGTACATTTTTTTCAAAATCTGTGAATGAAGATCAAAATTCCATAAAAAATTATGGATAGTCTCTTAAGACCATTTTAGCGTAGCAGCAACGGATAAGGTACTTCCCCTTACTGCCCCGCTCAAAGTTTCCACCCTGTATATACAGACGAATTGAGAACCGCCTCCCTTTTTAAGAAATCGGTTTATAAATTGCACATGGTAATTTCTTTATTATGGTAAATTGTGATCGTATTGCTAGTGACAGCAAAAAAAACATCTTCTGTTTTTGAATGAGTGAATTAATTAATGAATCCATATTTTAACCGTTGCTTTTAATACCGCGCTATAACGCTCTTCACATAATGATCTCAGTTTAACAATGATGTGTGGGTTTAGCGAAATGAGTTAGTACTACTACTACCTAATTATCCTTTCTCGAAATCTTTAAACCACAAACTTTTTCCCTGTAACCTTTTTCTTTTCTAACAACCTAGTTTTCTTTTACCTACATTATCGACTAGTTTTTCCGTAATAATTGACTGCATAACTAGTTCATTAGTAAACTCAAGACTGGAAAATCTGTTTGGCGTTCAAAGGCAGTCATTTTCCACGCGGTTGGTCTTCTATAGCTACTTAGTTAAGTTATTGTAAGTCGGTGCCGGCATTGATATTGAAGTTAAGGTTATGTTGAAACTAGTTTACGTAACAGTGTTGTGTCTGAAACTTAATAAAATGACTGTATGTTTGTCTGTCGCTGATGATACCTTAAAAGCAAACAAAAAAAAAACTAAAAAAAAACAGACGACTTGAGAACCTCCTACTTGTTAATTAAGTCCTTAAGCTCCATAATTTAATAATAATAAATCAAATGAGACAAAATAAACGACTTTTCGGGTTTAATAATTCAAATTGTGTACTCAATTTACCCCAGAAACAACATTCATCAAAAAATTTGAATAATTAAACCATTAATAAAATTATGAACGTTATAAATTATGCAGCTCGGCTTTTAACGCAAGAAAATAAACTAGACTGAGCCAAAATACGGGTCTCTTACTTTCGGGAACTTTCGATTTAATTTGCTAAAGTTCTGTGCTTAACCTCAGTGGTTAAATTCAGTGGTCGGCGACCTTTCAACTATGTAACCGGGACGTTAGCAGGCTGCACAATGCAAAGAGCAGAGACAATATGGAGACAACAAAAGGTCCATTTCCACAAAAGCTTTTCCGAAACAGGAGGCTCCAAAGAGGTTATGGACTTAACAAAGTGTTTGCTTAGGTAGGTACCACAAGGCTATTGCCATCACCGCACTGGGTTTTTGTCCCTGGCTTACAGTATAACGTTAGTCCATTGAGGATGAACTGTTTTAATGTTGACGTTTGGAAAAATTTAATGATGTGCACTTTCTGGATGAGTAATAGAAAGTTTGAACACCATTTGTGGAAAAAAACTTCCATCACAACTAAGGGCTGTATAGAAATACAATATCCAAGTGTAAATACAAGTCCTAAGTACTCAAACTCAAACTCAAAGCATTTATTTCAAATAAAGCAATTACAGGCACTTTTGAATTGTCAAGGGGTCGGTCAGTCATAAAGATGAAGCTAGTCACCCATTCCAAAGCTTAGTAGGTAGGTACCTAAGGAGAAGAACGGGCAAGAAACTCCACGGACACTCTTTTAAATTGACATAATTATGGTTACAAAATATTGGTTACATCATTTGTGTTGAAATTATACATGTGAGAACGATGCAAAACGTCTAAAGCGTCCGTAATAAAAAGAATTAAAAAAAAAACAATTCTAAAATTAAAATAAGCCATGGCCGCTAAGAGATGACCAGTCCCTACTGATGGCGCCTGTTCACGAACATGACGCATGTATTAGCACCATTCAGCTCAACCATTTTGAAGGGAGCTAAATGATCCAACACACCCGCCACCATCAGCGAGACATTACAGTGAGCATGACATACTCTCAGTTGCCAGGGCACATTCAAGTCAATGAAAGACGTACCTAGTAAATGGTAGCTTTATAGTAAGTACATATTACTCACATAGGACATACTTACTTAGGACTAAAATAAGAAACCCGTTGACACGTTATAAAGTTATAACGTGGTTTTTCTGTATATACGTTGTGTTACACTCTCAGTAACTAAACATTAACACGGCACATATCCCGGGAGCAACATTTTCCTTCCACACAACACAGTCCATAGATTCAGTGTTTGCTAGAAGTTCTACGCAAACACAACTCCCGCCTCTCGCCTTTTGGCGTAATATTTTCCTCTGTGCAGTCTGTGCAAATTGAATGTTTACTCGGCAAATAATATAAATTTGTTTTTACTATGTGTCTATTAACAATTACTATTCATGTACAGGGCTACAAGTAGTGAATGCAAACCTGTTTTTCGGCATATTTGAAATTGCAAAAATACCCAGATTTTTATTTACGTTTCCGGTTTTTCGAGATTTTTATTATTTTCAAATGGCAACACAGTGGTGTTGACATTTGTATGGTGTAGTGACACCACGTGTCAATCAAAACGATGCACTGAGATGCATTTGATGTCATCCATTTTGCATTGCCAAAGTTTGCCAACGGCTGTTAGTGAAAAGACGTGTTGTTTAGCGTAGTATTAGCAATTTGGTAACTTTGAACTTTGGTTTTACAATCTTTCTTCTTCTTTATTCTATCTATCTTAATTCTTCTCCATAGAGATCTACGTTTTGGAATGGGCAAATAGCTTCCACTTTCTGACCAACTGACCGACTCTTTGACAATACAAAAGTGCCTGTAAATGGTTTAATTGAAATAAATGCTTTGAGTTTTTTTATAATAATATAATAAATAAACGTTTATTTTCTCCACCACACAAACAAAAATTGGTACAATACATGAATGTGTATACAAAAAAACATTTATGTTGTGGAGACTGGAGCCTGTACTAGAAATACCTGTGTGCAGGTCTCCAGAGATGACTTTTATTTTACTTGATTTTTTAAATGATTATTTCCAGTTATTAATTAAAACAAATTATAATTAAGCTGATTGCAATTATTATTAATCTCTTTTAAAGGACTTATTACTAACTTATATTATGTTAATTAAAGGTTTAACTTATGAATAACATTGAGCAGCTCAGCTATTGTCGGACGGTTTTGAGACTGTTATGGCTTCATATTAAAAGTTAGAGTTTTTAATTCGGTTAACTTTATACCACATTTTCAGTGTTATAAAACGTTGGTTTTGTATTTTATACTACTTTCTATTCATGCGTGGAAGAAGAAAGGAAGCTATAGACGTGATATTTATAATTACCTAATTATGTTTAGTTGATCTTTTGATACTGTTAATTAATATTGTACCTACTTAGCTAAAGCACAACAAGCCACTATATATTTTACTTAAATAAATTTTGTGCATTTTCATTGAATTTTGAATATGTATATTTTTTAAATAGATACGTTTGTATTTGAAAAGATGCAAGATGTAGGCGGCCTGAATTTCACGAGCAGTTTAAAAATATAATTTAGCCAAAGAATAAAAAAAACAATTTTATTTTCAAACCGGTTTCACTGCAAACCGGGTTTTATACGAAACCCAAAAAAAAACTTGGTTTTAGTTTTACCCGGTTTTGCATTTCCTAGCTACAATGCTCTTTTGGCGCTTGACATTGACAAAGAAACACTTTGTGAAAATATATTGAAAAAACAAAATGGCGGCGTTAGTTCCGAGTTTGGCCACGCGCCAAAAAATCTGTGAAATATATTTTTGATTGGAAATCCCTGAAAGTACTGTAAAATAAAAATAAATGATATATCATATTCGTCAGAGCGCGGTAACATAGTAGTTTTGGCCATTGAAAACTAAATAAAATGAACTCATACCTTTTTCCAGCTACAATAACATTTCATATCGAATTTATTGACGAGCATTGTCCATATTTGATATGCAAGGTATTTTTATTTAGGTCAACATTGGTTGACCAGATATTTTCAATATTTCTCTCATATGTCTAGTTGTCACAAGCGCGACTGCATGTGAACGACCTTCCGGGTTCGATCCCAAACTTAAGTCATTAAGATATTGAGTTTTCCATTAGGCACTTCTCAGAAGCAAAATACAGAGTATGAATTTGTCCACGGTTAGTGGCAATAGACAAGCCCCAGATTACATGGGACATAAACAGCCGGCATTTTGTTTTGATTGTTTGTTGGTTGTCATTTGCCAATTTCGCAACACTCTCAATCGGCGAGACTTGTTCGCACGTAGTATGTCCGGAAAAGCCTCATTGGTACAGACTCACCTTCGAATACGCCCATTCCGCAAAATTTGTGTTTGTAACTATCTATAAACACCAAAGAATTATACCTAACGATCCCTACCGAATGACTTTGCGGACTGTCAAAAATGGTCGCAAAGTAAAATCGTAAACATTACGAAAATCATAAAGTAAGCGACAAAGTTCGGTAACATACCGATGACGGTCGATAACTCTGAGTGTCGAGACTACCAAATATTGTTACATTCAGATCGTTAGGACTTTGCGACCGAATTCAATAAATCGCTATCTATGTCGAGACTGCAGGCCCAGGCAGATTTCACGCCGGGTCTTTCGAAACCTGTGCTCCCAAGAATATCTATGGTAGATTTAACCACGGATTTAACTACCTAGTATGATTTGAGGCCCATCATCCACGCCGCAATGCAAAATTTACGTTGTACTCTCAAATCATCAATGAGTAGCCAAAATGTTATAGCAGTAGTGTTTCAATGGCGTCTCACGATGCAACCAATCACAAACTAGTTGATAACACGTTAGTAAGTCGGGTCGTATACGGACCGCCATTGATGCCACTCTACTGCTTGCGGTCACGCGAGAAAGCGAAACAGGGCGGCAGGGAGAAGGCTCCTAGGCACCGATAGTTTAGGTGATTTATTTTACGGTGAAAATAATGGTAAGTAATGCGTCTATCAAATAGCATTAGACCTTCGAGTGCAATGAACCCGTCGACTGTACCTACGTAGGCACTAATTATAATTATTTGTATAACACGCGGTTGTCTCTTCCAGTTCCCGTTAAAGAGTGTCGGATTTATATGTTAGCACCTTGGTCGCTTGCGCGTGTTCACTTCGTTAGTACCTAGTCAACCTCGCCTGTTAAACTTACCGGCGGAAAACTTGCACTATACTGCACTTAATATAACACTAAACAAACGTGGTATATGAACGATCCCCATACCTACTTTTAAACGTTAGTTTTTTTTTTTTTTTCTTTTTGGCTTCGCACGGTTTGTGCATTTAGCCAGTGTCATGTAAAATTAGGTAACTAGTACAAAGCTATAACTAATATTAATAATGTATAATTATGAAATGAACTCCATTCAATGATGCATGATAAAGATGATAGATGATATCCCGCCCCGCTCCCCTTGAGTTTCAGTAAAGACGTGGCACTTTACTGAAACCTCGCGCGGACTTCTTGAGAGAAAAGAGAGTGATGTTGCACTGTTTTGTTTCATTTGTCTACAATAGTGCAGGTTCACGAACACTTAACGGTTAATAATCCACCACTATTACACATTAATATTCGGCTAAACACAAATTTTAGAAAATAAAACAAAACTGCTAACACGACGCTTCGCTTTCCCGCCAAGAAGTGTGAAACGTTCGTTATGACAAGCTTAAACGTCAAAAAATGTATGGATATGACGTTAATCATTACTTAAACTTAAGGAGAAGAAGTTGGGAAGATAGAAAAGATGGATTTAAATAAAATGTCTCGCATTTTAAGATATTTCAACATGTCCGCTAAAGTTAGAGAACGTTTATGAGGACTGCTTTCAATAAGATTCATGTCTGAGCTGGACCTCATTTCGCAAAGACCTCATTTGAATGCAAAATGCGATCGCTACATTACGCGTATTACGTATATCCGTACTCCGTAGGTACTCCACATATTTCACAACACTAAGGATCCATTCCTCGGTATACCTGAACATAATATCATGCCTGTTTTACCCGCAGGGTTAGCCAGAGGTGCACAATTAGTACACCCACATTTCGCTAAACAGCTTTTGTTCTAAAATAAGCCAGTTTAGACCAAAAATAAACTTTATCAATTACCGTTTTATTATAACCCGCGCACTTTTCAAAGGGCATTAAAAATTATAGGAGATCCCAAAACGAAACCTTCATCATATTTATTTTGAACTCAAAATAGACATTAAGGGTCCATTAATTTAACGCTTTCAAAGTTAATAAAATTCGCGTACTTCGTTCGGATAAAATGTGCACATAAAACATCAGAAAAACAAGTCGGTGCGAAATAACGGCCACAATATAAAACATGGTACATTTGTTACGTTAATAGGCATCCCGTCTGCATAAAGGATGTACTAAATACCGTGAATTTACACGAAAAATATTAGCGTACCGACGATAATTGGTCTCCGGGGGCGCTAATAAAGTTGGGGTCGAGAAGGCCGGTGAATTGAAATGACAAATATCGATAAACAAGGCGAACAGTTCGTCTTGTTGGTGATCTGTCAAGTTGACAGGTGAAGGACCGATCCATTATGGCCACACCTAACAATGGGTTTTATGCATGGAATTAGTATGTACTATAATAATGTGTTCATGTTATGATGACAAGTCGACGCGTCCTCAGATGGATTGTTTTTCGAAATGTAAGAATATGAATGCCAGTAATTCTATTTTGAAATCCTATAAAATATAGACAGAAATAAGTATTAATTTCAACTCTACAGTTTCCTAAACTGAAAAGACCAGTATAAAGACTTAAAACAACGTGTTTCAATTAAATTCAAGAAATTGCGGAATTTCCATGAAAACATGAAAGAAAAAATCATAACTTTAACATCAAATGAAAACGTAATTTAGAAACTGAGCTTCTTTATGAAAATTATTATTTAGGAACATGAACGAGACGTGTTTTAAAAACAAATACATTAAACTTTAATGAAATAATATGTCCCCAAAATCTGAATAAGATAGAATTAATTACCATACAAATAAGGGCTGGTCTCCCTGCGGCCAAATACGTAACAATTTTATAAAATTACGTAGTAGTTTTAGGTAGTCGAATCTGCGCATTTTTTTTTAATTTTGCCGCCATGTGATTGGTAGTTCTGTTCTATCAGGCGCCATTTTGAACTCTATTAGTATTGAAACTTGGAACCTAGACTACAAAATTCAGTACTACCAATCGCGTCACGCGTCAAGTTTGAGTGAACGCACTTTATAAATCTCACTTTAAAAAATTTGGTGAAGTGAGCTGTCATACTGATGACACTATTCAAAGTCAAAGTCAAAGTCAAACCATTTATTTCAAATAGGCACATAAGAGGCACTTTTGAACGTCAAAATTTACAAAAAAAATAGAATTGATTCTAGTTGCCCCTTCCAAAAGGTAGTTTCGTATGGAGAAGAATGGGCAAGAAACTCCACCGGTACTCTTTTAAAAATGTTTTACAATATTTTGTTTGATTACATTAATTATATGATTATATGTGAAGACGATGCACCTAGAATAAAATTACTATACCATAATAGGTAAAACGAATTAAAAACTAAGCAATGAAAAATAACTTAATTATTAGATAGATACGTGGTGTTCACATATTTACAAACATCATACAAGTATGTTTTTCTAAAAAAATAAGTCAGTGTGTGAGTATAGGTTATCACAGAATGTAAAATGAATATCATAAAAATAACAGATTTTACCATAAAAATAGCAACCAGTTTGATTTTGTCTAGACTCTAGATTGTCCTATGGAGCTGGACCAGCATGTTTCCAAGCATTCCTGTCTTGGATATAATCCTCTAACTTGTAATATGCTTGTTTACAAAGTGTACTTTTAATATGTGTTTTAAATTTTCTCTCATTTAATTTCAATATATCACAAGGTATTTTGTTGTAACATTTAACACAGTACCCCATAAAAGATGTATGTACTTTAGATAATCTGAAAAATGGTTGATCTATTTTATCTTTATTTCTAGTATTAAAATTATGTCTATCGCTTATCTTGTTAAAAATATGTAGATTTTTCCTTACATACATAATATTTTCATAAATGAATTGGCAAGGTACCGTCATAATATTAATCCTTTTAAATAGTTCCCTAAGAGATTCGCGGCGACGGAGATTATAAATTGCTCTGACAGCTCTCTTTTGCAAAATAAAGATGGACTCAATGTCAGCAGCCCGACCCCACAGTAAAATGCCATACGACATAATGCTGTGGAAGTAACTAAAATAAACCAAACGCGCGGTTTCTATATCTGTTAGCTGTCTTATCTTTCTAACAGCATAAGCGGCCGAGCTTAGCCGCCCCGCCAGAGAGGTTATATGTGGTCCCCATTGCAGTTTCTCGTCTATAGTGATTCCTAGGAAAACCGTTTGATTAATAAATTCCAGTTTTTCTCCGTTCAATATGATATCACATTCGCTACTTCTAACATTAGGTAATTTAAATCTAATACATTTGGTTTTTTTTTCATTTAATACCAAATTATTTACCGTAAACCAATCTTGGACCTGAAGAATAGAGTTATTCACTTCGTCAAGATTTTGTGATCGTCGATCTATTTTAAAGATCAATGATGTGTCATCAGCAAATAACACCATCTTCGGTTGATTTTGAAGTAATTGGGGTAAATCATTAATGTAAACTAAAAAGAGGAATGGACCCAATATCGAACCTTGAGGAACGCCCATTGCCATTTCAGACCCTAATGAGTTAACGCCGTTTATTTGAACTTTAACCTTTCTATCTTTTAGGTATGATCTTAGTAAATCAAGAGCTGCATTCCTAATCCCATAGTGCTCTAGTTTCAGCAAAAGTGTCTCATGGTTCACGCAATCGAACGCTTTAGAGAGGTCGCAAAAGATTCCAATGGCATCTTGTGCTTCCTCCCAGGCGTTAAAAATGTTCTTTATTAGGGTAACACCGGCGTCAGTGGTACAACGCCCTTTAGTGAAACCGTACTGCTGTTCATGAAAGATGGATTTTTTATTAAAGTGACGTAACATTTGATTGAGCATCAACTTTTCAAACACCTTACTGAGAACTGGCAGAATTGACACAGGCCTATAATTATTGGGTTCTTTACTATCTCCGGATTTGAACAAAGGAACTACTTTACTGTGTTTCATGAGATCCGGAAAGACTCCTTGATCCACACTGGTGTTAAATATAAAAGCTAAATAGGGCGCAATGGTTTCGATTATAGATCTACAGACTTTTACAGACATGCCCCAGAGATCTTCTGTTAATTTAATTTTAAGATCTTTAAAAGTTTTTATAACAGCCTGGGGGTTTGTATGTTGGAACCTAAATTCCAAAGGGCATACTTTTACATTCTTTCTAAGTAAGGCAGCCGAGAGCGCGGGTGAGGAATTTAAAGTTTCAGTAGTTCTAAGGGAAATATTAGCAAAAAAGTTTTCAAATTCCTGAGCTATTTCTACCTCTGAAGTGATGGGCCCATGTGCAGTTTCTAAATTTAATTCAGTATTACGCTGTTTTTTCCTACCTGTTTCATTATTTATTATTTGCCAGGTAGTTTTTATTTTATCATCAGCTGATTTTATTTTATTGCTAATATAAAGAGCTTTAGCTATTTTGCACACACTTTTAAAAGTTTTAGAATATTTTGCAACATATTGATGAAAGCTTGTATTATTCTTATGTTGCTTTAGGCCATAAAGTTCAAAAAGATTTTCCCTGCTTTTACGAATACCTGGAGTCGCCCAATCACTAAATACGAACTTTGTGTAAATACTTTTAGTCTTTAGTGGAAAAGTGTCATTAAATTGTGTGTTTAATAGTGAAAAGAACTCGGCGTAGAACTCATTTGGGTCACAAATATTATTAAATCTCTGAACACATAATGCACTGGCCAAAGAATTATTTAATTTCTCTAAATTTTTACTTGTAATTGGCCTAAACCTTATTTGAGTTTTTTGTACAGGCATATAGGAGCAAAATGTTATTGTTTGACCACTATGATCAGATGGCAACTTATTTACAATTTGTTTGTGTAAGTAATCACAATTACAAAAAATATTATCGATACAAGTGGCAGAAGAAGCTGTCACTCGGGTTGGTTCAATAAAAACATTTGACAAATCAAATGACCTAAAAAGACTCAATAATCTGACAGTGTTCGAGTTATTTTCTAATAAGTTAATATTAAAATCACCACATATGATTATTGACTTACTATTAGTACTAAGTTTGTTTAACACATCTTCCAGTACAGAATCAAACAAAGATAAATTCTGGTAACTTGGAGGTCTGTATACGCATACTATAACATGCTTATCAAGCTCAACACAGGACAATTCAATGGTGTGTTCAACCGACAGTCCGATGATGTCTTTCCGTTCTTTCGATTTGATAGAATTTTTAATTAATATTAATGATCCGCCATGTATCATACGTTTTCGGCTAAAATGGCTAACTACACAATAATTTTCATAATTAATTGACATCAGTTGATGATCTTTTAACCAATGTTCTGTTAAACAAATGACATCAAACTTGGTATTTTCTAAAAACAATTCTATTTCCAGTAATTTGGAAGAGCAACCTTGGATATTTTGATGAAATAATTTTAAAGTATGTTGCACTCCCTTTGTTTTTTTTTTATGAGTTAAATGGCCAGAAGATACCTTTTTATTATTCGCTAATAATAATAATTGGTTATTTGAATGGGTAACTTCTGTTGTCTTACAGTCTAGTTTAAAGAATTATCTGGAGTGACCTCCACAACTACAACTGAAGAGTCTAGAATGCCTGTATGAGTTCCAGCAGGAAGAGAATACCCTATCTGACTGGTAGTGGCCTCCAAGGATGTTGGTATTATAGGTGGATCCTCCTTCGTACAACATGATGACTCATAATTAATCTCTATGTTGTTAGTATAACTAGACAACACAGACTCGTCACTAATACTAAATTTCGTTATATTAGCTATAACCTCATTAATATTATATGCTATCAACATAGCAATCTTATGTCTACATTTCCCAGACAGAGATAAAGTTCTCTGAGTCAACTTAAAACCACTAACAAACTTATTAGTGTCAAAATACAGTAATTTGTCACTATGACAACATGTCAGCCTATGAATAGTATTATTCAACCTAAAAATATAATTATTATCATCATCTGATAAGGTGTCAGAATAAGGAAAAGCACACAATATCAGCTTTCCTACATTTAACTTTAATAAGGTGTTCACACCATCCACTATGTCCTTTCTGGTAATACTAGTACTATTTCCTAATAACAAAACCATTGTAGAATAATTATTTAGGTTTGTGTCTGTAATTCTTTTAATCATTTGTTTAAAACTTATGTTATGATAGCTCTGATTGGTAAAACTATGGCTAAGGTAATTGAGTAAAATTTTTCCAAAGCCAGAACCTAATTCATCACAAAAAAATATTGTTTTATTTTGCTGTGAGCTAACACAGGTCTCTCCTGGAAGAGCCAACACCGGAGGGTTCAAGTTAGGCTGAGGCTGAGTAGGTAGTGGCTGGTTGGCACAGCTACATGAGAGGTTATTAGTCAGAGACTCATACCTCTCAGCATTGCACTTCACCAAATCCAGTAGTTCCCCAGCCTCCAACAAGCGGTCACTTAGTTGACATTGTGAAGTTTCATATTTTTCAAAAATATCCTTCAGTAAGTGCTCCTTGTGTAATAAATCATTATAGAGCAGCTGGATGTCAGTGTCATATTTTTGCCTACATTTATCTAATTCAATAGTACATGTATTTAAAGTTTTTGATAGGACTACACGTTCCTTTCTTAGGGAAAGATTCAATTTTAAGAGATTTTGTTTTTTAATTGCTCTCTGTGACCGTTTAATTAATTTCTTCATTCTAATGTATTTTTTTAATTTATTGTGACTCATAACAATAGGACACAATGGTATGGTGTCATCACCAGTCAAATCAATCATTACAGCTGGCTCACACACTGAATTTGGCTTACTACCTACCAATTCATTAAATAGGTTACTGGTACTAGCAACATGTTTGCTGACCTTGATACACTCTGAGAGAGATAGCGCCTTTTGAGCTTCACACAGTTGGTGTTCAAGTTCTGTAATTCGATTCAGAGCCAGTTCATGGGTGTCACTGCACTCTTGAAACGTTGAAACTAGATGTTGTAGTTCACTGTGCTGACCAGTTAAGTCCATGTGCTGTGTGTGTAACTGAGACAGTTCGTTCTTGAGGGATTTGTTCTTTAAATTAATGTTTTCCACTTCCCCTTCACTGTCGTCCCTTTCCTGGAGCAGCTGTTTGCACATAGCTTTAGAACCCTCAAGCTCCTTCAAGGTAGCTCTTAGTTTTGCTTCCATATCCCTGATTGTAGCACTGCGGGTCATCATTTTCTTTGAAATGTCAATAACCTGGAATGTGTGAAGTTATGCAGCTAAATAACAGTGTAAGAAAAGATGTTCTAACATTTAGATTAGTGGCAGGTAGAAGAGAAAAAATAAGTTGAGAATAGGTAAAGAGTTGTTAACAAATAAGTAGATATTACAATTAGATGAAGTTAATAAGGAATTAGATGGGAATGTTAAACTAAAGTGAAGTTACAAAGAATAAACTGCTTTTATTTAATGACTCATAGAAACTTGATTGACAATAACAAGTTTACACACATTAAAGGTTTAATAGTCTAACATATGAATAATATTAAATAGTAATAAATAAGGCCTAATGAGCCTATTTTTGTGTAGTAAAATTATGTAGTGTTTATTGTCTGAGCAAATCTTATCGTCGTCGATTTTACTTCCACAAGTTGTCAAGCAAAAGGAGACATAAACCGTGCTAGTGTGTGATGGACGTAGCTCAGAGACCCGAGCAGTATTTGTGTTGTTCTGCGGTCTGTAAATATTATGTAGAATAATAATATAACTAGAACAAAATACTCCCCGGGATTGATGATATTTTGAAATCCGTCACCGTTGGGTTGGTTGATTTGACAGCCGGCTTAATATCCCTTTTGTGCGAAGTTTTCGCAACAAAAAACACTGTATAATCACTGAATATACTTAAAAATAACTAGGTATGACTATAGAATACTAATTTAACATAAATAAAACACTTTTTATTAATTTTCTAACTTAAAAAAAAAATATTGACAGGTCACGTCAAGCTCGTTTCAAGCTCACTTCACCTAAGTTTTCACAGCGATCGGTTCTTAGAGCGATGAAAACGCTAGTTAGCAAGGTAACAGGGGCGACGGCTTCATACAACCCCATTCCTACCGGCTTCCCTTCGCAACACAGACTATCTGAGTTTACTATTACTAAATAATATAGTACATAGTCACATTACAGGTATTTAATATGTAAATCATAAGATAAAAAAACGCGTACCTAGGTACGTACGCGTTTTTAGATAGACTATAGGTATCCTAAATCGCGAAGTTTATATTTTCTGTTTTAACTAAAAATTCCGACAAATTTAGATGGCGTTAAATTAAGAAAAGTAAAGGACCGACAAAGATTTTTGAGGTAATTTTGATGTTATCTTGAATTTATGTGAACTGAACAACTTTTTCTTCGGCTTCCCTCTAATGGAAGTTTTAGCTTCGCTACTGCAAGGTAACAATCGAAAATTCGTAAATATACCAAATATTCCTTTGTGGGACTTTGCATACGCCCACTGCCACTGAGAAAAGGAAATTACCTTTCAGTTAGCGATTTGAGTACGACTTATGTTCTTGACCCGAATTGTTACCGTCTTTTTCATATTTAAAGTCAAGGCTGTATCATAAGCTGAAAATCAGCGCTGTGCTGTGGGTCCCCCATAGCACAGCGTCATGCTGAGTGAAAGCCTTCTTGTCACAGTCATGACGTGCAGGTGCCGACTATTTGTTTTTTTGTGTTCGTGATTATTATGTAGATCTGTTTAATTTGTGTAATGTTTACCCTCGAGTTTATTAGATATGTTTTTGTGTGCACGTTTTTTCTGTGACAAATAAAATAAAATTTCTTTCTTTCTTTCTTTAAGAAGCGGTATGGATTGATGTTTGCCTATTTTTGATGAGTTGTAGACATTAGGAGGTACATTCACATTTCAAGTCTTAACTATCTCCGTGTCCATTTCGAGTCTTAAATATTTATCTATCACCGTGCTGATACTGGCCAGTATTCCATATCCAGTGTAAACTTTTCGTTTATTAAATCCGTAAGTTACAACTCGTCTCTCTTTCAATTGGCATGACTACTCTGATCTTTATTTGCTTTGCTTCATCATTTTCCTACGATAATTTTCTAAATGACTACTGCATCTGACTTTTGTTCTAGGATTAGGTGCACGACTACTGACAAATGCGTGCACTGACTGGACAGGTCCCCTCAATCTGTGTGGTTCTTTCATCAAAAGATCATTTCAGGCACCAATCTACATGGTGTTCACATGATCTTACCAAGATTACGTCTGGACTTTAAAAGAGACTGTGACCTCTGAGTTTGTTTCGGCCTTTCTTTTTAGAGTAGTCGGATACGAAACGCCGACCTCATCTAGTTTAAAAAAAAATGATAAACGTGTAAAAGTGTTTGTATAAACCTACTTAAAGAATTAAAAAAAATATAATTTATGATGATCTCAGTCAAGATACATTCTAGAACCCTGCTCATAGGAAAACATTCAAACGATGTGATGAAACTGCAACTCTTTAATTTCCGTATTTTCAAAACAACTCCGTAATACAAAACGTTTTTACTTTTTTTCTCTCAATCTTTCAATCTTCATCGATTGTGTGGCTCTCGGAATTAGTTTACATACACGTGCGGGACTTTATTTATACTGCCAGTGATATACAGGGGCACATTGAAGGCTGACGTGACAGCTCGACTTATTGCACGCTCGACAAGCGCTGTTTTACGGCCGTGAAAAACGACCGATATACATATTGGCTGCATTAAAGCTTACGGGTGCCAGATAGATAGTATTGGGGTGGTTTGTTGGATCGCATTGTTTGGGTCTGAAGGAATTTTTAAGGCACGGTTCTCGTAATCATGGCACGCAGCTGATCGATGTTATGCTGCCAATAAGTAGCTAATTATAGATGTACAAGCATCTTTTGATGCGTGGCAAGCTCAGTGTCATCTAAGCGACAAAAGATTACGTTCCGTATTACAGAACGTCACTCAATACTCAAGCATTACTTAAAACTAGTTTCAACCAATCAAATGGCTTGAATCTAGTTTTATGTAATGAGTGACGTTCTGTATTACGGGCCTACGTAACAATAGTTTTATTTAGTTGTGATACATGCCTGTAGAGCAGGGTTGTTGTGAACATCAGCATCAGCATCCGCGGAACTTCAGCATCAGCATCAGCATCCTCATTGATCGATGCTGATTATTAATGCTGAAGTTCGAGTCGTGACATGACCGTAAAAGCGGTGCTTATAGCACGAGTTGCACTAATAGATAGCGGGATATGTACATAACCTGCTATCTATTAGTCCAGGTACTTAATAACTAAACTAGGTACATAGTTTGATTCTATTTTCCTATTAGTCTAGGTACTTAATAACTAAACTAGGTACATAGTTTGATTCTATTTTCCTATTAGTCTAGGTGGGTGCCTGCCGTTTTGCCGAAAAGATTTTGACAAAATTTCACTATCCAAACAAATTTTAGCAACCTTTTTTATACCATTGCAATATTTCGAATGATTTTAGTACGCATATTTTCATTTGGTCAAATTTTTACTTGGCAAAATATTACCAAGTATAATGTCATTATGGCATTTGGTCTTTAATCAAATGATTTATTACAGCAAACAATCTTCAGACAATAAACGTTTGGTGAAATTTTTAGGTTAGGTTTTTAGTAGGTTACCCGGAACTCAACTATTTAGATTAGGTTAATTTCTTCTTTAAATAAAAAAAGAATGGGTAGGTTAGGTTAAAACTGTGAGCTCCTACGCACGAGCCGAGCGAGCGAAGCGAACGGTGCCGCGGCAGCGGCCGGCGAGTGCCAGAAACGACTTGCATTAATAGAAAAAAAGAGATTGTTTTTAGTAGGTTACCCTAGTTAGACTAAATATTTGGCTTATTTGATTATGCGTAAAAACTGTTATTCCTACTGAAATATTTGACTAAATAAAAAATGTTAAAAGTATTAGTTGGTAAACAAGTTATAGTTTAAACGTTCATTTGCCAAACATTAGGTTTGCGTTACAATTTTTTGTGAATAGATTTTTTGCTAAGTAATAATTTGGCAAATGAAATTATGCGAAAAATCTTTTGGGAAGTGAAAATTTGTCAAATTCCTTTCGGTCAAACAAGGGAGACCCAGTCTAGGTACTTAATAACTAAACTAGGTACATAGTTTGATTCTATTTTCCTATTAGTCTAGGTACTTAATAACAAAACTAGGTACTTAGTTTGATTCTATTTTATATTAAAAGTCACAAAATTATTGTAACAATATTTTATTTCAATACCAAGGAAAGCTTGCAACTTTTAGGTATAAATTCATAATGGTCACTACTTTTTCCCTGTTTTTATATAAAAATAATTAAAATCAGCATCCGCTGAAGTGAATGATAAAAAATATGTGATAAAAAATATGCATCAGCAACAACCCTGCTGTAGAGGCCAAGCACTGAGAGCAGTGGTGGAACTCAGACAGGCGCTTTACTTAGTGTAAATAATTGAATCACCACTGCTCTCAAAACGGTGAAGGAAAACATCGTGAGCAATGTAAGCATGTCCTAGAACCAAAAATTCGAAGACATGTGACATCTACCAACCCACACTGGGCCCACATGGTATATAACAGTCCACTTCCTCTCTAAGAGAGGAGACCTGTGTCCCAGCAGTGGTAACATTATGATGATAGGGCTGTTTTTAACCGACTTAAAAAGTTTCTCTTTTCAAAGCGTTATGTCCCTATTATGTGTGCGCGATCTTCTCAAAACTGCTGAACTAATGTTGATGATGTTTACACTTCCCCAACGTAATTATGGTCATTCTAAGCTTAAAACACACTTTTACTAAAGTTAGAGCAGTAACCAAACTCCACTTTGAACCTACAACTAATTATATGGTACCTTTACCAATTTGGTAATTGTAGGTTTAATTACTTTGGGGAAGTTTAAACATCATCAACATTGGTTCAGCAGTTCTGAGAAGATCGCGCACACTTATTAGGTACAATACCAAAACAGATGTTTCTTGATGTTCGTTCAAGCAGTCTAATTTTCTATAAAATAAAATTTAAATACGTTGGATTCTTACAAAATGTTAATATGTCACGTTCTTTGACGAATATCTTAACTTTAATAACACGTGTTCGCTATATCAAAGAACTGCTTTGACGTGTCGTACGTTCTTAAGTGACATTATACGGGGCGTTCATATACGGAATTATACAGGATGATAATATTAAATTGTAATCTAGGTCGACTGGCTCATTCGCTTAGTGGTCGCAAGTGCTACTATTGAGCATGAGGTCCTGGGTTCGATTCCCGCGCGGACGAAGTGTTATTGGGTCTTCCATCTGGAATTTCTTAGTTGCAGCCCGGAGTCTAGATGTGTGCCGGGTAATATGGGACGAGCCTATTACATGGGAACAAAACATAACCGGCCAAATTTGGGTGTACTATAGGTGCACCTCTGCCTAACCCTTCGGGGAATGCAAGCTTTATGTTATGTTATAATATTATTAAATTGTAATCTAGGTCAAAGATCGAGGTCGGAAAATGCTAATGCGGTGTGATATTAATACCAGTATTAAATGGTCTACGACGGTTTGGCTTGCGATCTGTTAATAGTCGTTTTAATGTACTAGATCGATAAATCACGTAATTACGTATTAGTGTCTATTGTATAATGTTCCTACGTACCCAAGTAATATTTTGGGGAATATCGGATTTATGTTAGGTACTTAACATAATTGGGTCGGTAAAGTGATTGACTGAATTTCTAATTAGGTAAATTAAATTAAAATCGAATTGACTCTGGAAAAGGATGCCTGGAAGGATTTGGGCTAGGCCTTTTCTCAGCAGTGTAGGATAAGATACGTACGTATATTTTTAGAATGTTTGTAAATTTGTGAGCATCATGTATCTATCACATAATTATTTGATCTGTAGTTATTGCTTAATTTTTTATTATTTTTACCTATTGTGGTATAGTAATTTTATTCTAGGTGCATCGGTTTCACATATAATCATAATAATGAATTAAAAACTTTTTTAAAGAGTGTCTTCCTCATTCTTCTCCATACGAAACTACTTTTTTGAAGGGGCGACTAGAATCAATTCAATTTTTTTGTAAATGACGAACATTATACACAACATTACATACACAATTATGGGACTAGAAATAGGGACCAATTAGTTCAACCAGGTTTCAGACTGGCTAAAGTAGACTCATCCTTCATGGAGTACTGTTTAAAATGTTACAATAAAATACCTCCCCACATCGTCCAACTAAATGAAACGAAATTTAAATCTTGTATAACACGCACACTATGTAGCCAAGCATATTATAAGTTGGGGGATTACATCGCTGACAAAAATGCTTGACTTAACGCTGGTCCTGCTCCATCACAAGGTCGCTTAAACTAATTGATTAGCATTCGAAAATATTGTTGGAGCTGCTGAAGATTGTAAATACTATCTTTATATTGTATAAATTCAATCTCTTAGTATTGTATAGTTTCATAGCACATGTGTGAGCACTATGTACCTACCATTTACTAAGTACGTCGTTCATTGACTTGAATGTACCCTGGCGGCTGAGTGTTCATGCTCACTCAAATGTCTCGCTGATGGTGGCGTGTGTGTTGGATCATTAAGTTCCCTTCAAAATGGTTGAGCTAAATGGTGCTGATCCATGCGTCATATTCGTGAACGGGCGCCGTCAGTGGAGACTGGTCATTTCTTGGCTGCCACGGCTTATTTTAGCTTATTTTAATTGTTTTTTTAATGGTTTTATCTTTTTATTGCGGACGCTTTTAACGTGCACGTCTTTCTACGTTGTCCTCACATGTATAATTTCAACATGAACTATGTAACCAATACTTTGTCACAATAAAGAGTGTCCGTGGAGTTTCTTGCCCATTCTCCTCCATAGGAACCTACTACGCTTTGGAATGGGCAACTAGCTTCATCTCTCTGACTGACCGACCCCTTGACAATTCAAAAGTGCATGTAATTGGTTTATTTGAAATAAATGCTTTTAGTTTGAGTTTGAGTTTATAACCTCCTTCTTTTTGGAACTCGGTTAAAAACTACAAGACAAATTGGATACTTCGATAATCTTGAGAGAAATGACGACATACCTATATGGGTTCGCAGGCTTACTAAGTACATGGATTTGTTAAACAATTTGAAAGATATTTAAAAATCCTCTTCCATCTTAGTAAAATAAGTACCTATTAGGTATTAATGTGAAACTAATTTGCATGCCCTAAACAGGCAAAATATGGACTGTACTTCAACCACCAACTCTTACAACTGGTAACACCTGTCAATCTGCCTGGCCTTTTCCCAACTATGTTGGGGTCAGCTTCCTATCTTACCGGATGCGGCTGAATACCAGTATTTTACATGGAGCTACTGCCTATCTGACCTCCACAACCCAGTAACTGGGTAATACGATACCCCTTGGTAAGACTGGTTATCAGACTTTCGGGGTTCTGACGACCCGTAACGACTGTCAAAGATCCACGAATGACAGCGATCAACGGCTTAACGTTCTTTCCGAGGCACGGAGGAGTCTCGGTATGTAAAGATGGTCACCCATCCATGGACCAACCCCGGCAAGCGTAGCTTAACGTGTTCTTATTTAGCCACGAGCTCCTGGTAACTGGTAACACCTATATTTTCTGCAAATAAATTATTCTTATTCTTGAGAATTCTATATTTCAGACCAAAACGTTGGCAATATGACGTGGTTCCATATCCAAGCACTCAATATCGAAAGAATTTTTATTAAGAAGCCCTGGGACACACTAACTGAAAACAAGCATCGAGTTAATGGAATTTCTGACGCGATAAGTTTTCCTCGCCTTTTCATAAAATAAAATGGTTCAGACACAAAGAACTTTACTCTGTATGGAGTGTTTTAAGTCGGTTTAAATTTATTTTATGTTAACGGCACCTTTTGGTGTCGGTTGATAAAGTTGAAATTCCAACAGCGATAATTAACGATATTCTTTGCGCCATGTTTACCGCAAATTACCGTACTTTCTTTTTTAATCCGTCCGTCCGTCCATCAGTCTGTCAGCTGACTGTATATCTTTTTTTTTTTTTCTATTTTAAAAAAACGTTGCCCCACACTAGGAATTTCTCCTGTACCGTGGGTGCGTTTACAAACTTTTAAACTCGCATACACAAACAGCCAGACCCGGAACAACTACTTATAGGTCATACAAATATTTGTTCCGTGCGGGAATCGAACCCGCGACACGCAGCGCAGCAGTCAATCGCTTAACCACTGCGCCAACCGTGCCGTCAAAATATGCCGTATATCTGTATGTACCTAATAGGTAGAAATGAAATGAAATCTGAAAACGGCTAGTTGACACTTCCCGTGACCCAAGGGCTGGCTTGGCCAGAGGCTAAACATTGCCATACAACGTGGCAATGCCGCCAGTCTCTTGGGTACATTACCAGTCGACAGTGATGTGAATGAATTTTTCTGCGCCATATTTTAATTTGTGAATAGTTTTAGATAGGATATAATTTTATTATTTTTATTAATGAATTAAGTAGGTTATTTAATTACATATTATTTTAGTAGTATGTTGTATGTTTGTTCTTATTTAGTAATATTAATTTATATTTATATACAAAGTAAATAAATAGATAGACCAGTGTTTCCCAAACATTCTTCTGCCATGGCCCGGTAATTTTCACACTGCCCTTCCGTGACCCACTTAGTACTTTTAAACCCAAGCTGGTTCCATTAGGTAAAATACACATTTATTAATAGTAAAAATGTTTTATTAATACTACATATTTTGGTATCGCCTGTCTATTCACTAAATTTTCGATCGATAGTAGGTATTATTTTTAAAACAAGGCAGGGAATGTTGCGACCCGGTATTTTATTTTAATGGCCCGGTACCGGGTCGCGACCCGGGGCGAAATGGGAAACGCTGCGGTAGACAATTGAAATTTTCACAGTTTGTGCAGTATTAATAAAGTAAAAGTTAATAATTAAAGGGCGGTGAAGAAGAAACGTGTCTCCATCTTAGTACCTACTTAGCCGGTTTTTTTCTTTCTAATTAAAATGGGCAGAATTATAAAAACACTTTAGTAGTTCCCTCATAAAGGACTTTACACAACTAAACCGCCAACAGTCGGCGACAATCGACATTTTTGTCGCCGACTGTTGTGCCGCCGCACTATGGTTCGTCTAGTACAATGTTAGCTAGACAAAATTCTTTATCGAATAATGTCGAAAATTCTTTTCTATTATTGTAGACAAAACCCACGAACCTCTAATTCCAAGAATTTTAATGCGATGTGATTGCGATCATTAAGGGTAACAGTTAAGTATTTGCATGTGGTAAGTGTTTGCATTCGACGCGAATACTTATTAGAGTGGTTTTGGTTTGATTTAGTGGTGGAAATGGTATGGACTATCTTATTTGACAAAGCAAATTAGCAACTAGTTTTTTTAATTTTTTAACATCAGAATCTAATTTCAATATTTTTTCCCTATTTTCTTATCTATTTTGGAAAGCATTGCCAACGCGTGTCACAGACCTAAAACTTACATATGGTGGATTGAACCCTCTTCTTTCAATAATTAATCTAGCCTATGGACTGCTGTGGAACTTTTTTTTTTCTCTATCACCTCTTCTCAATCTCAAAATTAGAACTTTTTGAGGAGTGGCTTAAACAGAACAAATAAAACTTGAATAGCGGACTCTGGTCTACTATCTTCGAAATACGACCTATCCGGTATCACCGAAAATATTTCAAGAAAAAAAAAATGGTAAGTACACTCACAAAACGGGAGTTTTTTTTTCAACAAATTAAGAATGGCCGTCAAAAAACTTCGTGTTTAAAGTGTCCCTTCGCCACGCATTGCCATCTTCTTCCACTGCACCTTCAACTGCTGGACGTCATTTTCTAGAAACATTTCTTCCTTTTACCTCGTAGGGATAGTCAGCTGTTTTTAACTTCTTGATTTCGAATCAGACATTGGTGTAAAAAATACACCCATTCGACCAAAACCTTTCAAATTAAATAGCTTCACTACAGCATAGCCAAAAACAACTCAGTCAATGAATAACACAATAAGAACCTTAAAATGTACCATAAGGGCAGAACAATATCCCTTAATACAGCAACTTACAAAAGTTTGCATGACGCACTGTTATAAACACAAATTCCTACATTTAACTTAAAAACCGACCCTATGGTATAGCGATAAGAAACATTGCAGGCCTAATGGCTTCTAAGAAACAACAAAAGACTCACAAGTCACATTTGTAGTTTCTCTGTATTCAAATCAGTTCAACGAGCGTCTAAACGCATAATGGAAATGAGCCATAATGTCGTCAGACGAATCCTAGATAATAGGCTTTCGGCGCCTTTATGAAACTAAATAATTGCAGTTACTTGGTAAGTTAAGTAGTTCGCCAACCCACCAACCCGCACTGGGCCCGCGTGGTGGATTACGGCCAACTCCCTCTCAGAGTAAGAGGAGGCCTGTGTCCCAGCAGTGGGAACATTATAGGCTGATTATGTAAGTAGTTCGCGATGTGAACGAAAGTATAAGTGAACGCTCAACTAACGAGCTAGTAAGCGTCGCATAAAACTTTATTAAGGGGGATGCGCTAAGATAGCCCGCAAAATTAAAATTTTATTACGTTTTTTGCAATTCGCAGGTCAGTAACAGGTTGTATGTTGATCTAAATATAATTCGCGGCCGTAACAAATATGGCTTCACAGAAATATAATCATTAGAATCGGCAGTACAACTAACTCTCTTCGTAAAATCCTATTGAATGAATATTTATGAAATAATCATTCGGTAGGATTTTATGAACTTTGAGAGTTGTAATGCTGATTCTTTCGCGGGCTAAACATCACAGGCACATCCGCCTTAAACGTACCGCAGCTGTAGCCCGCCAAATTTAGATTTTCATACGTTTTTGCTATTTACAGGTCAGTGTCAGGTTGTATCTTGATCAAAGTATGATTTGCGACTATAACAGACAATAATTACAGAATTATAATCATTAGAATTATGAATACGTTAAAAAAAAAAGGAATACATCTCTCTAAGTTAGATTTATTCCATTGAATGACTTTTTCATGAAGTCATAACATTGGGGAACATATCTGAAAGTCAATTCTACTAATTAACGTGCTATATTAAAAACAAGGCCAATTCTACTAAAAAAAAAAAAAACAAATTCAAGTCGCAGTGCCGCTGTTATAGTCGAGAATCATATTTTGATCAAGATACAACCTGACATGACCTGCAAATTGCAAATAACATAAGAAAATTTAAATTTAGCGAGCTACAGCTGCGGATTCACCTTAAGTTTGGAAGTTACTTGTAAGACATTGACTTAATATGAGGGGAACTGAAAGTGTCCTAAAGTATTTTATACTTTCGTAATTAAATAACAGATTGTGTTTGGGTTTAACCTCAAATTGTACGTGGACTTTTGGAAAAATCCGTTTTTTTTTCATATATATTACGGGACGATTCGAACGTGACGTAAACCCACATTGGCCATTGTTTTAAATGTATTCGAAATTTAAAAGGCATTTTAATCGTTGAGACTTTGGAAGTATTCCTCTCTTTGGGCAATACTGTTACATGGTAAATAAATATATTTGTTGTTTATTCTTATATCAGACGTTCAGAATAAATAAAGCATTATCCCAAGTGACGTAAACCTCTTAAATCTACCGATTGTAATTACTCGGCCGCAATTCTATTTTATCGAAGCTTCGTCGTCTTTCGAATATATCCGACCCTCTTCATCCGTATCAGACATTCCAGGATAATTTTTGCAAGGAAACACACTTTCCCACTTATGTAATTTTCGGTTGAGAAAGTTTTGCTTTCTTGCTCTAAGTGATTGTACAGAAATTACTGAAGTAAGTACTTAAATACCTATCCTAACTGATATTATAAATGCGAAAGTAAATTTGTTCAATTATTTGTTTGTTTATTTGTTGGTTTGTTTATTTGTTTATTTGTTTGTTAATTTGTTTGTTACGCTTTAACGCTAAAACGGCTGAACGGATTTGGATGAAACTTGGCAAATGAGTAGACCATGATGATTAGGACATACCTACGATACTTTATAACTCGATACTCCCGTGGAATCGAGACTTATGCGGGTGCAACCGCGGGGCGCAGCTATTAATAATATAATAAAGCCGAATAGGTTTTTGATTGTTTGTTTAAACGCGCTAATGTCTGGATCTACCACTCAGATTTTAAAAATTAAGAAATCATTGCTATAAAAAAATGAGGTAATAGTGCGGGCGGGAAAATGTGGCTGTTATTTTAGTATGTTGTGTATCTTCTTACGACTTCCATGCGAACAAAATCACGAGTAGAAGCCAGTCGAGAAATAAAATTTTATTGGACACTTATACGGTTGGCAGAGTAAGTTTAAAGTTACCTTTTCAAATGGTTGGCTTTGATATTTTTTTGCCTGCCGGTGTTATTTTATCATCATTATGAGGAGCTCGTGGCAAAATAATAACAGCCGCATGGGTCGATGCATCAGGTTAAGCTACGCTTACCGGGGTTGGTCCGTGAATGGGTGACCATCTTTACATATCGAGACTCCTCCGTGCCTCGGAAAGCACGTTAAGCCAGGTTGGTCCCCGCTGTCATTCGTGGATCTTTGACAGTCGTTGGGTGTAGTCTGACAACCAGTCTTACCAAGGGGTATCGTAACGTATTACCCAGTTACTAGGCTGTGGAGGTCAGATAGGCAGTCGTTCCATGTAAAATACTGGTATTTAGCTGCATTCGGTTAGACTGGAAGCCGACCCCAACATAGTTGGGAAAAGGCACGGCAGATTGAGTGTCATTTTATCATTTACAAGTTTGAGCTTGCAACAGTGTCCGATATGTTATGCGCTTACTGTAGCGCGCTGCGTCATTAAATATGCACGCCACTTGCACCTACTAGATGATAAATATCACTCGTCTGTAGGCACTTCAACAGCTGGTACTAAGTATCACGCAAACATTTTCAATATTTGCTGCTGGAATTTTTTTAGTTCTATTTTGCGTCATTTTTACCCGACTACGACTATGCAAAAAATAAGGTTATGATTTTGACCGGTATGTATGTATGTGGGTATGTATGTGTCTATGTTCATCTGTTCGATCATAATTTCTAAACTACTTATCATAATTTGACAAATGAGGTATCGTTGGAAGCGTCTTAATCGTCTTATAGGCGAGCATCACTATGAAAATGTATTAAATACATTATAATATTTTACGTGTAAGTGGTATCTTTATCATAGGTAATCAGCGTATAATGGTGATGAAATTATTTACACAAAGTAAAGCGCCTGCCTGGGTTTGAACCCAGGACCTACAAACTCGTAAGTCGGGGCCGTTACCACTGGGCCACCACTGCTCTACCAACTATGCTCTACTTCTACTACGTAATTACGAAGAAGTACAAAAATGACTAGGTACCGTAAATTATTTGAATTCTGTAAAATAATACCTACATGAAAAAAACTGATAAAAAAAGATTTTTTTAATGAATATCTTAAGAAAACAAAAATCGTAAATATTAATGTTTTGTAGTTTGTAGGTACCTAACAATTTCAGATGAGAATATTTTCTTTCTGAGATGATGATAATTTTCTCCTGAATTTTTTTTTCAGTAGTCCGGTTTTAGTTTTTGAGCTTACTTGTTATTAGATAGAATAATTTTATCAGATACAATATTTTTATTAGATACAATATTTTTATGAAATTTTGAGTGTGTTGATGTGTAAAATGTTTCCCCTCGCTTTCTGTGGGAGTGATTTCGTGAAAACGGACGTAAGTATGTAATATGGACTGACAGCTTGAGCATGGAATAAGTAAGTACTTTTAATAGCATGGAATTAGTAAGTACGTTATAATAGCATGGAATTAGTAGGTACTTTATAATAGCATGGATTTAGTATGTACTTTATAATAGCTTGGAATTAGTGTTCTCATGGAATTTGGAAGTACTATATAGATTGTAAGTAGAGGGGATCGAATTTCGACCAGTGGGCGACTAGTAATGAATAATTATTCTAATAAATATTTCAATACGCTTTTTAAAATTTTGAGGTTGATGTCTGTCGCTGCTCAGTTGCTTATTACCAAGGTGAGATGTCAGATGTTACACATCATAGGCGACTATAATTGTAAGGCTCACTCATTTCTTTCATATTAATGTTGTTTTTATGCTTTCCCTTCTACTCACGTAACATTCGTAATTTGACAAAAACAAACCACTACGAAGTAAGTAGAATGCTAACGGTCTGTCCCAAAAATATCATTGGGACTTTTTGACATTTGCATGACAGCGGTTTTCACTTAACCGGTCACTTTCATCCTAAATCCTGACTAAGCTACCTAGACCCGACGGGTAGACCGCATTTATCACATCAAAATATGATTAACCTTTGACATGAAGCCGGCAAATGGGACGCGGCTGTCAAAGGTTTTAGAACTAGGGACTGAAAAAACTGGCCAAGTGCGAGTCGGACTCGCGCTCGAAGGGTTTCGTACCTATAAAAACGGCAAAAAAATCGCGTTCTTTGTATGGGAGCCCCCCTTAAATATTTGTTTTATTTTATTTAATTATTTATTTTTAAAGTGAATGTATACTAAATATTCTGTGAATAATTCAAGCGTCTACCTGTTGCCGTTATCAATATCGAGCAACACCGAGCAAAAAAGTCACGTTTGTTGTATGGGAGACCCCTTAAATATTTATGTTATTCTGGTTTTTAGTATTTGTTCCTATAGCGGCAACAGAAATACATCATCTGTGAATTATTTAAATTTATTTATATTAATTTATTTTAATTTATTTATATTTAAATTTCAACTGTCTAGCTATCACGGTTCATGAGATACAGCCTGGTGACAGACAGACAGACAGACGGCGGAGCCTTAGTAATAGGGTTCCCGTTTTACCCTTTGGGTACGGAACCCTAAAAATCACGCTACAGTCCCTAAAAAAGGGGCCATCAAAAAGCTTTTAGCCTGCACCTAGATATTTTTGGCTTATGATACAATAACCGAACAAACCTTGCGGTCATACTTGGGCGATCGTCGGGATCATTAATAATTATCAGCTTATGTCTAGTGGTTACATTTTAATGGAATAACATGAAAAAGGTTCCATCAATTTAAGTACTGAGTTAAAGTACTGGTTTTGAAGACACATTGAAGAGAAAAGCTTTCCAACACATAATCAAAGAAACAAAGCGTTCAGTTACAGGTTCTTTAAAACAAAAGAGGATCCTCAATGATCCGTATCGTTAAACCTACACAGTCATTAATTATTTACAAAATTTTGCGATAAAGTTTTTAAGTTACAAAACAATTTACAACTCCGAACGATTACAGCAAAGTTACATTTTTTGTTTGTCCCAACAGTAGATATAGAAACTCATTATGATATTCTCTGATTTAAGAAATGTCGAGATGGATATCGTATTTTATTTAAATCAAAGTTTCATTGCTCCCGAATTTGAATTTGAAATATCGCTGTCTTACACTTAAGATTAATTCATAAAGTCGGCCTTACTCAAACGGGCACAATTGCTAAACTTTTTGACAAGTAAAGCGCTGAAAATTAACGTTGTACTAAGTTTTGGCAAAGTTCGTGCGAATTGTTTGCGAATTTGAGATCCGCACGAGACATAGCCTTGACGACAAAAAAACCCGGACACATTTGAATTTGGAATTCGGTGTTGCCATAACTGCCGTACCTATACTCCATAGGTTTAGGTAGTTAAATAAAGGTAAACAAATCATAAAAAGGGTTTTTATAGATGACACTTTCTTGTAAAATACGTTGTAACTTATAACCATTTTTTTATTATTATTATGAAAGTTTCTTCTTTTACTACTGTATGTTAAACTTTATCATTCATTCTTATACTACTCTTCGTAGATGTAATTGCTTGAGCACAATTATTTAGTTAGATTTATATATTACTATATTATTTTGTAATCTGTCTATTGTAAAGAGCCCAAAAATACATGTTCTCTAAACGTGAACGAAATAAAACATTGCTAAATTAAAGAGTACAACTGTGACGTAGCATGCCAACTGAAGTGCCAGGTATTACGTTTAGTCGGTTACTTGACAGTTCTCTCGTCACGTGGGTTTTTTTGTTTACCTTTATTAACTACCTAAACAAGACCTAAACCAACGGAATATAGTCATCACTCGACGACCGTACGACACTTTCATGTTTGCCTGACACATGCGTTGCTGGTCTCCCATTTGGAGCAACCTTGAGACGCACACCACACTTTGTACCTATGTTCATTGCTTTATTTTAATAATGAGCGGAAATCGGTTGCCATGATACGGGCCATGTGATGCGGAGGAATGAAGAAAATGTCGTGAAGACAGTTTTGAGAATGAATGTCGATGGCTATAAGAGTAGGGGGAAACCAAATAAACTATGGATAGACTGTGTGGAAGATGATATGGCTAGAAAAGGAGTGACTACCGAGATGACGACTAATAGAGAAAAGTATGGAAGAAAGAAATGTTGCGCCGACCCCAAATAAATTGAAAGGGCAGGAGAATGACGATGTTCTATATTTTATTTAAAGTGTGTCATAGTGAACGGTCGCATAGATTGTAGTGAACTGCTATCGCGCATTCTATTCAAGGTCCCGCGTAGAATTCCGCGCTTTCCCATAACCACAATTCTTCAGCGCCCTACTACCTCTACAAACACAGGTCTTAACTCACCACTCGTTAAGATGTGTAACCTTAATTCATTTAATAAGTATACCGTCCGTACCCGTGGCAGATATATTTAAGTTTAAATCAACAAATCTTGGCCTCCTTCCACACCAATGAAACGTAGTCAAAAATTTATCTGTACAGTTTATGAATGACTTGCTCGTTTCAATTTCTTTTTCTTCGTAATAAAATGTATTATATATTCCTTTTTCTTAATCAATTGTACACCTAGATTTAAGTTAGCAACTAAGCGATATTCTGGCGTCTTTGCTGTCAATGTTGTGTTTACCTGTAATTGGCCTATGTATTAGAATATTACCGTATGATTAAGTATATGTATGTGCTGTGGGTGAACCTTAAGTAAATAAATAAATAGTCATATTGTTACTTTATTTATTTAAAATAAGTTGATTATTGTTTCTGTACATTATATTGACACCTTGTATTTTCTTTACATTCATCTAACTAATTTGGTATCATTTAATCAGGCTCAGATTCTGGCTTTTGTGTGTTGTGCTATTTCTTTTGCGTTCACCAAATAAATGGTTTATCCATCTACTTAGTGTCTCGTTACGTTCAGTAACCGCTTTTTGTGTTCGTATTCCAATGAGGAATGACCATGTCAGCGGGTATCAGCCGGTCATCCGTAACGAATTTTAAAACCGTGTTTGTATACCACCAGGAATGGCTAATCTCTTAGAATACATTTTGAAACCGTATTAAATGTATATTAGATATCATATAGTTTAGGGCGCTCGTGTGATTCTAATGGCTATCGATTTAATTTGTATATTTTGATGACATCGTAGTTTTATTCCCGGTAAGGTTAAGATTTTTTTAATTTTTTTAAAAGCAAAATAATAAATGAACTCAAAGTGAAAGGTTGGAATAATATTTAAGTGCTGATGCATTTGAAACCTTGTACATAGGCTATACTTGAAATTAAATTTGAACGAACTATTCCTGATAACTTTTCCTTACTGCGAACATTATAAGCTTGCGAATCATAATAATTAATCTGTCAATGAAAGCTTTAGTTAGGAAAAGCAATTATTTCTGAACTAGCGACCCGCTCCTGTTTCGCACGATCTTTACTACTGGTCAAAACAGAGATTTCTTTATTATACATAATAAAAAATAAAATAAAATATTTCTTTCTAATAATATGTAAGTTTAATATACTATGTACACTATCAACGCCGGGACCCCGGACGCCTTATGAGGACATAATAAGGTAGTGACCTAATTGGTGATGCTCTTCAGAAAGGTCAGGTGCGTAGTAAACGCAAAAAAACAAACGCAAACGCGCTAGTTACGTTTACTCTCTTGCAAACTTACACTTGGGGTATAGATGGATGAACGTAAACGAAGCAAAAGGAGTATGTAAAGAGCGTATCAGGTGGCGTTCTATAGTTTCTGCCTACCCCCATGGGAAGAAGGCGTGAGTTTATGTATGTATGTATTCACTATAGACCTTCCGGAATAAATTATCTAAGTGAAAATGAAAACCGCATCAAACTCCGTCGCAAAGTTTAGAAGAACAACACTGCCACATAGCCAGACACGTAAAGCAACTTTAATTTATAATATGTATCTAGAAGATACGATGAAATCTATTATCAGACAACTATTTACAACTCTTGAATGCCAAGAACCTGATTACGCTAATGCAACTACAGTAAGAGAAATACAAAAATGGTACAAGCCATAAAATTACACAAAGTTACAATGTTTTAAGTCCAGGTGGTAAGCTAATCTATGCAAGTAGGTAGTATTAAAATTATTTATTTATCAGTTTTTTTTGGAATGTTTTGTAATTTTATTGAATATCGAAGATTCGGCGACTGTACTATTCACGATTTCGGTCAATACAGAGTCGTAAAACTTTTATTTATTAATAAAATCTTTGAGGAACTTGGGGAGATAGGGTAACACCCCTATTTATGTACATATTCGTTATTATTTATATCTGACACAAATTTATTTTATATACACACGTTGCAGTGTAAAACTAATTTACATCCGTCACCTCATACTTCAGGGCCAGTTGAAAACCAGCGTCAGGCCCTAGTTGTCTGGCATTTTTGCTGAACTGTGCCATTTTGGCGCAGCCGTGAGGCACACTTTCCTGCTAATTTCTTAAATCGCAGTTTATGCTTTTATTTGTTTTTTTTTATCTGCTGTATTGTGTGCCTTTTAGTCTGTGCTAAATAAATGTATTATCTTTCTTTCTAAAACGTATCTTAATTAGTAGAAATACATGGTTTTATGAACCGGTGAGTCCGTCCCTATCAGAATCCCAGCGCTGTGGTATTTATTTTTATTTTTAAATATCGCAGCATTATGCTGACATATGAGCCTTTTTTGGGATCGCACAAGTCCAGGTTGTTTTTTTTATTATATTGTTAGTTTTAAATGCTATTTTTGTATTTCTTGTGCGTCCCAAATAAAATATTTTGCTTTCTTTTCTTTCTTTCAACCAATGTATTTGAAAGACTGACAAGCTCTTCTACACATTCATTTTCCAATCGCCTGTAGTTAGAACTTTCAATCACACTTAGTAAAATAAAGTGGTGGCAGATACTCTTAAATAGAACGGAAAGGGATCAATTAACAACAGGTTAAAAAGTAACTTAAGGAAGGGTCTTCACTCATTTATATACTTGCCACCCAACATTTGGCTCTTTACATTATCTGTGCCATTAGCAATCACATAACAACACAAAACTAATATAGGTATGGTTGTCCAAAGAGTCAAATCAATGACGTAGAAGGTCCAAAGCGAAGATGACGAGATGAGCTGACTGCTGATGAAAGACTTGCCTGCGGTTTCGATCGTATGGTGGCCGGAAATTATACCACTGTAATGCACTACCGTACAGCGATAAAAAGTATCCTATGATAATCCACGGGGACTATTCCGAAGCGATAATCCGAAGTATCAGCCGAGTGTTCGGCCGTTTCTTGCCTTCCAAAGTTACCTTTTTTGACTTTTGAGTCCTGTCACGTTTTTTAATTTGACTTGTCTCTTTGACTGTCGCGTTCGAAACGGCCGAACAATCTGCCGATGCTTCGATCCCCAGGTCATGGTCGACCTATGTGCCAAATTTCATCGAAATCCGTAAGGTAACAGACAAACAGACTGGCTGACAGACAGACTGACAGAGTTACTTTCGCATTTGTAATATTAGTATGGTGTAGTATATATAGGGGTATCTTATTACCCAGTAACTGGGTTGTGGAGCTCAGATAGGCAGTCACTCCAGGTAAAATACTGGTATTCAGCTGCATATGGTTAGACTGGAAGCTGACCCCAACATAGCTGGGAAAAGGCTAGGCTAGATGATGATAATGATGATGGTATAATATATTAGTATGGATTAGACCTTAAGAGCAGGCAGTCTAAATCAAATTTCGAACGCAAGCTCCGCTCCTCGCCCCCTCCACTCCGTTATGTTCTAAACGCTAATACATCAGTATTAAAGTTGTAATAATTGATCTAGAGAAAAAATATCTTGTGTCGGGATAATAATAAACTATATTTTCTTGCTGTGAATATTTATTTTAGACATAAAAGCTAAACAGTCATGTTTGGTTTTTTATAATTATTATCCTTAAAAAGACATTTTCGAATAAAAAAATTATTGAGAGAAAATATTACAACTACGTAACTGTCTTCAAGATGGAAAGAAAAAGATCCAATAAGTCATATACTAAAGTTCCATATTGCTTGTACGAGTATGTGTGACAGCGAATAGCCGCGAGAAGCGCAAAATAAATAATAGAGAGAGGAATTTGCCCAGTAATAGGACAGCATTGGCATCAGAATTTTATTTCTCTTAATAATAGTAATACCGACTACAAGATATTTTATATCTTTACAAAGATAATAAAATAAAATGAAATAAATGTATCCTTCAGATCTTAAAGGCACGTAAGCGCATAAAATTATACGCCCGACAGACAGTCAACTTTAAATGTTTTGTTTGTACAAAAACAAAATGTCAGCTGTCTCAAAATAAATAACAAGTTAAAGATAATAAGGAAAACATGGTACAGAAACGGATATTGCTCGATTCAATTATTAAGAAAATAAAAGGGACGGTTTAACGTGTCTGTCTGCCGTGACATCTGACATTTTGAAATATATTTGTCTTTGATAACAGGGAAAATTATTATAAACAAAGTGTCTTGGAAATCGGGACGTCGACAATGTCTCAAGTTTATATCTTGGCAACATCAACACCTCATTAAATTGTTGAAAAACGGTATAATTAAATCAGATTTTCGTTCAGGCTATATTTTTATTTTTAAAGACTGTTTCATGTAGGAACCTGTTTGAAATCCCATTAAAACGAGAAATAGGTACTTTAATAACCATTATCCTTTTACAAAGTTGCAAACGGTTTAAAATCCGACCTAAAATTTTATCTTAATCGATAACGAGAGCCTCAACCAAATTATTTGCTCTTATCTGTGGTACCTTTTAAATAACCCACTTCGTATGACCTATAAACGCTGCAAGCTAATGACCATTGGAGGCGTCCATAAAATATGATCCACATACGAGAAAATGCTCACGTTAAAGCGACCGACTACATAATGCAAGCTGTTATCGGAACCGTGTCCGCATGTAGGATAATGAATGGGCAGTTTTATACAGCCATTGTGCATTTAAATGTAATTCTCTCAATAGAATTAATTCAGAAAGGCGCGGCGCTGCCAAGAAAACTGTTCGGGTAAAATCAATTGTTATCTCCTTTATAGTAGAATTTGTAGAGTGCACTGCAGAGGTTGTTGTTACCTTTAAAAGTAACAATTATGTACTTTAAAATACCGGCTAAAAATATACGAGTAATAAACGGGTTAGTAAATTAAAGTGTCGACGACGTAGCGCGTCCGCTTGCATACGTTTTTAAAATATAAAGAACCTAATCCCTGTTGGCACACAAGATATTATGATAAACATATTATTATAGCGGGAATGCAATTTCTCGCACGCTCCCCGTTTAATAATTTTAGTAGAACGATCTTAGGACCCTGGCCTTTTTCCAGCACAGGCGACCGACTGGCACAGAAACTCCTATCCCAAACGTTTACTAACATATAAGATGAAAAAGGCGTAGGTATTTTTACAGAGGAAAAATATAGTAGGTAACGAAGCTGTTAAAAATACTAAGAAAACTTTGCTGCGAAAAGGAGTAGGTAGAGAAATAAATGGAGCTATATAGTACACACCGTAATCATGGAGGCATGGAATTGGTATTTTTGCGAGTTTCTTCTTAAGTAATGATTGGCAGAAACAAAAAGTGCTTTGTATATTCTTCAACACAACTTTCAATCTATCAGCCCATTAATTGACGTCCCTTAAGTATGCTTAGTACAAAATTGAATCAAAACCAGTCAACAACTTTGCGTATAATTCTCCTAAAAAAGGACGCAATTTCATCAAGATCGGCAGGCCGTTGACCCGAATAAAAATTATAAAAAAAAGTAAAGTAACTAAGTGCCTATACAAACTCAATCAATAGGCTATTGAGTACAACGACTACCATTTACTGAGAATAAAAAACTCGACAATTAAGCTATCAAAGTAGGTAAACATGAAGACCTTGTGAATGTTTCTTTAACACTTGACCTAACAAGATAAAATTAAGTCAACAGTAGACGGACTAATCGATAGTGAGTTTAATTTTTATTGTGTCGCCAGAGAAATATGTACATAATTTAAATTTATATTTATTCAGGTGACACCAAAAATTCCAGAAGCGTGTAATCGCAGACATGAATATGAAACAAAAAAAGATAAAGAATCATAACGCCAAGACGTTCCATAGGCCCCTATGGAAAATAATCACGATACGAAAAGGAATATATTTTTAGGAATACCCGAGTTCTATTTAGATACACCAGTACGTGCAGATGCCCGCGGTGATAGATAGCGTTGTCATGTTGAATAATTAGCCAGTGCCAAACCGAGTAATTAAGACTGATCTAGCGATTGAACTGAACTCTGATTAACCTTCTGACTTATGGGAATATATAGAAGGATATGAATGTATACGTGGATTCAGAGCATGGAATCATTGTTTACCGTTCCAGTGTAGTGTTTTGTGTGTCATACCATGTCATGATTATGATCCCCGGTCAGCTTAATTACAATTAGCAACAATGCAGTTTTTGAAACCATACATGCAATGATATTGTGAAATTGCAATTTGATATTCTATTGTATCAGAGCCGATGACAGAATCAGATTATTTTTAGAAATCTGATGCCCGTGCAAAAGCCAATATTAATAAAGATCCTATAATAAATAAGGAACTGACACGTATAAACTTCTCCAAAGTTCCAATTCAGCGAGGAAGTAATTTAGCTCGACATTGTTAAAAGTAATTTAGGCATATTATAACTTTGTCACGTAAGCGAGAAACTGGCTTGCCTCTTAAGTTTGGCAGAAATGGCGACGGAATCCTCTGGCATAAGGCCAAGCACATATCGACCGCGCCTCTACTATAATTCCAACGCACCGATTTTGACTGAATGCAATCGAAATGACGAAAAGTAAGTATTTGCTTTGATAATTATATTTACGTAACCTGGGGCCCAAGTCTGCTATTTTTATAAATTCATCATTCCAACACGATCCCATTGTCATGCCATTGTCATTTTGCTAAAAGTTCGTAATCTGGTAAATTCATAATGGTCGATCATTGGTCGGTCAATGTCCTCGTAATATAATTGTGTTATTATAATGGCATTGTCGCATTGCCATTAATATAAAACCCATTAGTAGAAATGTCATTCATTTGTCATTATGTACGAGATTACCAATATATGCAATTTCTTTCAATGTAGGGTCAGTGGCCGACCATTGGAAAGTCATACTGACGCCATTATAATAGTAGATTACCAAACTTGTCAAAATCAACAATTATGAAATCAATGATCGACCATTTTGACACTATTGTAATAGCAGACTTGAGGCCCTGACAAACGTACAAGGACATTGTAAGTTCCAATTTTAGTAATCGATTTAGGTAGTAATGTGAAACTGGGGGAAATATTGGCGGTTGTATCAATTAACGAATTGGATCGGGTCATAGGCTCAGCCTATGGGTTAGGAAATGAAAATAAAACCATCTATTACTGGACTAGGTGTTGGTGTCGACTATGGAAGTTTTCTCTTTTACGTGTCGAAAATGAACTTAATTATCTGTACCTATGCCCTTATGGCGTGCATTTTGGTTCAGAGTTTCAGATTCATCTTCAAAATCAAGACTCAGAAAATGCCTATTTCAAGTATTCTCTTCTCAGGCAACATTGTTCACAATTTAAACTTCAAAAGTTGTTACAACAACATCAATACTTTCAACGATATTATAACTATAAAGTATTGTTTAAATAGTTTGGTTCGTGTTTACTCTGTAAAGGATGCCAAGTTTACTAACTAAACAATACAATAATATTCAATTACAATACAAGTCTTGAATTTGTAAGTCTTATTTACATTTGAAGTTTACAATATCTAGTATCTCTACTGCTTTAATACCAAGTATATTTAATTTAAATAGAGACTTTTAAAGTTGGTAACTTGGTACACATCGTCAAAATGTAGGTCATCTTTGCTAATTTTGGAATTGGAACACAGTCTGATTCTATTGCCTCCCTCTGTAGTGTCAATATGTGTAACTTCGCTGCTATATAGTGGAACCCGGCTATCATCAAGTGTATTGAAAATTCTTCATCTTGTGTTTCGATGGGATTTCAAATTGTGTCATCCCAGAACTTAGCTATAGGAATTGCGTTGTCAGTACCGTCAATAAATTCCTCCAACGTGCAGCAGATATTGGGCCACTCAGGACATAATGATATATAATGTGCCCCATAGTTTGTATATTGGATAATCATTAGTAAAGCTGAAAACGGAATAAGACTGGATTTAAGTCTAAAGAATTAACTAACTGACCAGGGTAGTGATAATGGCATATATCCCGTAACATCGTCCTTTGTAGGCTTTGGAGGCCCACGTTTAGCAATGAACATTTATGAGCTGATACGATGAAATTCAAACACCAAATAGCTCCCGACAATGTCTGGAATGTTGCTACTATCTCCGGTTTTATTCCAGTAGACGAAACAGCAAACATTGTTGACGCTATATCTAAGAACGCAATTCTTAATTTAGCGTACGTTTCTACAAAAAACATAAAATCAACTATTTCATCCATTATTAAAATTAAATGGACCGTAGCGAAAACAAATGAAACAAGTCTAGCTCTGTTTTGTTTTGTTTACGTTAAATAAAATCGAAACCTCATCGGCTTAGACTTCGTTTATTATTTAAACGAAGTCTGACTCTTTTGGGGGAGATCTACGATATTTATAAGTGAGATAAACTTAGTTGAATATTTACTGTGCATTAAAAATATTCCTGTACCCCAAGTGTAAGTTTGCAAAAGAGTTAACGTAACTATTTCGTTTGCGTTAAAATTTGACCGATAGATCATAATGCTAAGACTATAAGGGTGAGAATAAAAATCTTAACACAAACGCGCTAGTTACGTTTACTCTCTTGCAAACTTACACTTGGGTTACTGTAATATAAAGTAAACTACACGTTAATCAGAGTGATTAGTTAGACGCAACATCGATACATCGGACGTTCACAATCGGCACCATCATTGACAATCGATTAATTATCTCGCCTTTGTCTGTTTCACTCGATTGCGTCGCTATCACGATATTAGCGAGATGAAACAAGTCACGCTTGAGTTCCTGAAGAGATAAGCAGAGATGTATATACTCTTAGTCTTTGTTGATGATGAATTTTGATCCTTAATGATTACGGCCCTAACCTAACTTGAAAATAATCAAGTAATCAACAAATAGGGTTATATCACAATAAAGGCTCGCGCAGACTTGGGCGATATCGCGGGCGCGACGCGCAGCGTGACACTTTCCATGAAGTTGTCATAGAAATTGTGCTAATAGTGTCGCGTCGCGCCTGTCTGCTGGAGTCTTAATAAGAGTCGGAAAATTACAAAATTTTATTTGTAGGTAAATTCAGTTCTAGCTATTTATTTTGATTCTGGCCTAGTTGATTATAATATCGAGAACAATACCTAAAAAAGAAATTCCTCGTGTTCCTGGTAGAAAATGCCTCAGTATTTTATTTTTACTTGTGCAGTTTTAATAAATAAATAAATAAATACCTAGAATCTTCATTTACGATTAAATCATATGGCCAGTTGACCTCATTTTTGGTTCTACCCACAGTTATTGACATATGACATTGGGGAGTGGAAAATTCTGTTATCGTAGCGAGTTATGATCAATATCCTGTATTCCTAGTGTAGGGCAAGGTTTAAAAAAAAAAAAAAAAAAAACAACTTGCATTACCTTTGACCCCGATAACGGTAACTACTGACTTAAAAAGGTCCAGTTATTGTGAGACTACGAAGTAGGATATGGTAAATAAATATAAAAAGATTTATTTGCATAAAACAGTGTATACAATGGTGTTAAAATCACATCACGCTAATATTATAAAGGCGAAAGTTTGTGAGTGTGTGTGTGTATGTTTGTTACTTCTTCACGCTCAAACGACTGGATCAGTTTTGATAAAATTTTGCTGACACCCTGGATTATGACATACCTAGGCTACTTTTTATCCCGATATTCCCACGGGATCGAGACTTACGCGGGTGAAACCGCGGGGCGCAGCTAGTATAATATAATGGCACAAACATGTCTAGCTAGGATAAAACATAGCTTTATAGCATGCAAAATTTCAGAGTTTTTGTATGGTTAGTAATGAACGTAAACGAAGCAAAATGAGTATGTAAGTGGCGTAGCAGGTGGCGTTCTATAGTTTCTGCTTACCCCTTTCGGAAGAAGGCGTGAGTTTCTGTATGTATTTATGTTTTATAAATATACCATAGCATCACGTCTGTTTTTCCCGAAGGGTTAGGCAGAGGTCTACCAACCTATTACATCCACATTAAATTTCGCCAGTTATGTTTAGGTCCCATGTAATAGGGGGCCAGCCTATTGCCATTAACCAGGCACAAATTCAGTCTTCAGACTGTAACTGTGTAATTCCAGATGGAAAACCCAATAACACTTTGCCTGACATGGGAATCGAACCCAGAACCTCATGCTCAACAGTAGCGCTTGCGACTAATACACCAACGAAGCAGTTTTTTTTATAATAATGTGGCTGTTATTTGTATATTGTGGTGTCTAACGACTTCCACGCGAACGAAGCCGCAGGCAGAAGCTAGTGGTTCGTAAGTCTTCGCTGGGCTTCGTTGGGCTCCGTGTGGTGCCGAACGTAAAGAATAGCACCACCCCATTTCTTCCCGTAGCTGTCGTAAAAGGCGACTAAGGGACTTACTAGAGAATGGGCAGCAGCGTTCTCTATGCATTTTAACACCATACTGCGATCGCCAACCCGCCTGCCAAGCGTGGCGATTATGGCAAGCCTTAGGGGGAGGTCTATGTCCAGCAGTGGACGTCTTTTGGCTGAAATGATGAATGAGTAAGTCTTCAATGGTAGAACACGGACTCGGCAATGGGAATAGAACCAACTTAGAAGTCTAGACCACAATTTTTATTTGTAACAACCCGTTAGTATACTAGACTTTAAACTTAACCAAACTTGTTCTGACTTGTTCCCAACTCTCCCATTCAATTGCGACTCGGTAGCATTGTATAACGTTTATTATCTTATCAAATGTTTTACTCACAAGCGTGAGTTCAGAGTTATGTCCCTTATCACGAGTTTTCGAACAAATATCGCTCATCTTGGTCTAATAACATAAATTTAGAATACCTATAAAGTTTTATACGCACGTTTATACTGAAGTAAGCCCAGATGAGCCACTTAACTCAGTAAGTATGTCATTGAGATGCGCAGCTACAGACTGTAAAATTGACAGTTCAGTTAATACATCTTGTACAGTTGGTTGTTAAAGAGCGTTTGAATACTGATATCGTGGATAATGGAGTTTAAATTACTGTCTTTATATTTTATGATTTCTACAGTACCGACAATATCCATTGCGCCATAAGTTAGAATGTTCACGTTAACGCAATTAATGCTGTTGACAATGAAACAGATCGTCATTCGGACTGTGTGTAAATCAGGGCGCTGTTTAGTGGGTACCACGAACCTCAACAATGGGATTCAATACAAAAGTAAGGGATATCGACCATTGGTAATATTTCTGAGTAATTATTAGCAGATAGCGTTATCAAGGGGTCAACACCGCAGCTACGTCACAGGCGCAACACTAAATGAGACACAACACTATATTGACTTGCCTTCTACACCTTTAAGGCGCAGATAATGATTTAAGTGACTTTTAAATCTGTTCCGCCTTCATATAATGTATAATATAATAATAATGTAATATATAAATATGTTATGCAAAAAATGTATGTTAAACTAAAACGCATTCAATGCAATTCTATATCTGAATATTTAAGTATTGTAGTAAAATACTTTATGAAATAAATTCAGGAAGTAATGTCTACCCAAAGCATAAAAAACGATATTACTTTGAAACTACTTAAGATATTTTCATGCTTTTTTTTTGTATGAATAGACAGACTGTTTTATTATCTATAATTCTATCTGTGATTTTATTCAAATATTCATACTTTCGTTACTAAAAATAAATATTCCGTATGAAAAATAATGGTCCGCGCAACCATTATTTTTCATAGGGAATATTTTTTTTTTTATTCGTGAGCGCAACGCGCATTTATATGGCCAAGGTCAACGGCGACTATCTGACCCTTAATCAATTAAATATGTGCTCGCAACTGCGCTATTTATCCTATTTCTTAGGTACCTACCCCAAAGATTTGTAAGTCACGAACTCACGACTTGTTTTGTAGTTACCTACACATGCGAGAAAGAGATAAGTAGGTGAATGTAGTCACGTACTTCATTAAAGTCATAATTAATTATGTCCATCAGCAAGAGGACAGTTGCCTATGCTTGACTTGAAATTAATAATAGCCCCCAAATAGATAATATGACAAAAGGTACCATGTATACGAAAGAAGAAGAATAATTGCTCTGTATCTGTATTTATTTATTTTATTATTTATGTACACACAGTAAAATACAGAGAGATACGACATAATTATAATATTAGTACAAAGGTACTGCTTATTTCTTAAGAAATTTCTTCCAGCAGACCTGCGAAAGGAGAGATGAAAAAGAAATGTTGACAATAGTGTGTGAGAACAAGAAGAGAGAAATATGAATATGCGAAGTCTTATAATAAAATGTTAAATATACCTATACTATACCATATCTATATATATACACATAAAATTTACACACGTGCAAAAAAAACTTACATATTCCTAAATAAATACATAAAGCAACATACACAAACTGAGAGGTGGTCACGTTATAGGACCATCATTATGTTTGTATCCACTGCCTTGCGAATTGCCGGAATTCGATTTCGAAATACGAAGTTTATTTATTTTTGGCCAGTCTTCGTTGTAGCGGTCCATCTATCGATCATAAAAAACTAAGTTGGAGTATCATTTCTTACGAAATGTATGGAAAAAGTTTTTTGCGATTTAAGACTTTTCTAGTACTCAAACCTCAATTAGTCCAATAGAGGTTTTTGATCCTTATAAGAAAGAGGATCGATTGGCATAAAAAAAAGTTTTTGTGAAAATTGCCCATTTTCCTACTGACTGTACATTTTTTTAAAAATCTGTGAATGGGGATCAAAATTCCATAAAAAATTATGGATAGTCTCTTAAGACCATTTTCGCGTAGCTGCAACGGATAAGGTACTTCCCCTTACTGCCCCGCTGAAAGTTTCCACCCTGTATATAAAAATATTCACAGTTGAGAGGAAAGGTAGTGCTCTTTTAATTGTCTGTAATGATTATTGTTAAGTTGTGCGGAAATCGGTTGTCATGCTAAGGGCATGTGATGCGGAGAAATGAGGAAAATGTCGTGAGGAAAGTTTTGAGTATGAATGTCGATGGCTATAAGAGTAGGGGAAGACCAAAGAAACGATGGATGGACTGTGTGAAAGATAATATGGCTAGAAAGGGAGTGACTACCGAGATGACGACTAATAGAGCAGTATGGAAGAAAGGGACATGTTACGACCCCAAATAAATTGGGATAAGGGCAGGAGAATTATGATGATGATCTATAGAATAAAATAGAATACTCTTTATTAGGTACACCATAAAAATTACAGATATAAATGTAGTGATTATTGAAAGAAACACAATACATTCTAAAAGTGTGTAGGTAGACGATCGTCTTGACAATCTTGCCAAAAGACAGAGGCAAGCAACATTAAAGAAGCAGCGAGTAAAAGGCACTTGATTTACACCTAAAACACGATAAACCAGTACCTATGTGCAAACGGGTCGGGTCGCACAAGCCGTTATCATGAACACGGCAAACCCTAGCCGTCCTTTGGCTGACCCTTACAACTGGTGCGGAATAAATGAAATATACAACATACTGTTGCTTCTTATTTATTAACGACTAGATAAAGGTATACGGGCAGAAACATCCGTATTCTGTATATTTTATGGCTGAGGAGTTGGCACCCCCTGTTTAAAAACTGATGATCGAATGTTGTTTTTCTAGCTGGTTAAATTTTTTAAGTGAAAACTTCCTTTAGCCGCGTTGCGTGATTTTTGTTAAGGGCAAAACTTCTGGGTTCGCATCACCGACATGCCCGCGGCACCGATATGCTAATGTGACGTATTGCGCCAGACTGGCGACGCGCAGCGGCCTGTGTACATAATATTGTGTCGAAATATTTGCACAGTAGGTACACAAAAAGAAGCAACATAAACAATTATAATATAAGTAACCTCGTTCCTAACCCATCATCGAAGTTAGAACGTCTTAGATCCAAATTGAAAATACTAACTTTACAAACATTTAAATGAAAGAAAAATATTGCAATTAAATGAAAGAAAATTTAAAACACATATTAAAAGTACACTTTGTAAACAAGCATATTAAAAATTAGAAGATTGTATCCAGGACAGGAATGCTTGGAAACATGCTGGTCCACCTCCATAGGACAATCTTGAGTCTGGACAAAATCAAACTGGTTGCTATTGTATAATTTATTATTTTTATGACACTGATTTTACATTCTGTCATTACCTTCACTCACACACTTTTTTTTTTTTACGATGTTAGTAAATATGTGAGCACCATGTATCTATCTCATTAATAAACTATCTGTCATTGCTTCATTTTTAGGGTTCCGTACCCAAAGGGTAAAACGGGAACCCTATTACTAAGGCTCCGCCGTCTGTCTGTCTGTCCGTCTGTCCGTCTGTCACCAGGCTGTATCTCATGATCCGTGATAGCTAGACAGTTGAAATTTTCACAGATGATGTATTTCTGTTGCCGCTATAGCAACAAATACTAAAAACCAGAATAACATAAATATTTAAGGGGACTCCCATACAACAACCGTGATTTTTTGCTCGTTTTTGCTCGATATTGATAACCGTAACAGGTAGACACTTGAAATATTCACAGAATATTTAGTTATATATTCACTTTAAAAATCAATAATTAAATTAAAATAAAACAAATATTTAAGGGGGGCTCCCATACAACAAACGTGATTTTTATGCCGTTTTTATAGATAATGGTACGGAACCCTTCGTGCGCGAGTCCGACTCGCACTTGGCCGGTTTTTTTTTACCTTTTGTGTTATAGTAATTATATTCTAGATGAAGCGTTCTCACATATTTAAATTTATTATCTTAAACAAAATATTGTATATTTTGCGTACGAAACTACCTTTTGGAAGGAACAACTAGAATCAATTCAATTTTTTTTGTAAATCATGACATTCAAACGTGCCTATTTGAAATAAATAATTTGACTTTGACTAATATTCTTATTGATACAGAACAAAGTCCCTAGGAAAATGCAAATATACGCATATAAATACACTAATACATGGTATGTACTCGTACTCCACTGTATCATGTGCTGTTCAAAGTTTTAAGTTGTCACTTCTGTCGGCATCGATCGCCATTTTTTTTATATTTGCTGCTATTTGTTACACTTTACTAGTGTTCCTGTTAACTCGAACTAAATAATTGGACATGCTTGTAAGAGGAGTGCGCTCATTTCAATATTACCTACATTAGGTTAGAATTCACTTCTATGTGCACACCCAGTTCAAAATCAGAATCTGGAATTCTCAACTCTCCATAAACCTAGCCTTTTTTTCCTTGCTTAGGCCCCAAAACAGCCTTAATTCAAATTCAAAATCTTTATTTCGAGCGAAGATTCATATAGGGTTAATAACATTTTCCTTAAAACTAAGTGATAAATGATTAGTTTCTGTAAGTAGGTTTGTACAAACACTTTTACACGTCAATCATATTTTTTTTTTTTAAACTAGATAAGATCGACGTTTCGTATCCGACTACTCTGAGAAGAAAGGCGGAAACAAACTCAGAGGAACTCAACAACAACAAGTGTTAGTAAACATTACGATATGACGGCACATGTAACTGACAGCAGCGAATAACATACGGACAGTCCACTCTGTCAGCAATCATTTTCAGAACCCTGTTAGGGCTGGCCATGACTCGAGCCACCATAGAAAAAAAAACTTAATTTACCATAACTTCCAGTTTTTCTTATAGTGAACCTATATCGTACTTATATAAGAAGACTATTTAACATTCTTACACGTCATTTCTTCTGCAAATGACAGTCATAAAACCAACACCTCGAAACTTAGAGTCGCCTGTCCCATTTCAGACATGAAAATGAAGCAAAAAAAGCTTTCTTACGGCAAAAGTTCTCTTGCAAATGTGCCTTACATTTTATTTATTCTGAGGTATGTCGACACTTATGTACCTGGCTGTCGGCATTCGCGTTAAGTGCACTATGTTCAATGCTAAATGAAAATGAAACTGAAAAAAATATATAAAATGTTTTATTATTTTAACAAGTAAACCTTAACAACCAGTGATTGAAGCCTCCTTTTAAGCAGATGAGCCTGTGTTATGTTAGGAGACTCCGCTCTTCCATAACTTAACTAAGTACCATTTCCTTGTTTTATGAAAATAAATTTCATTTCGTGTGGTGCCGGACGTAAAGAATAGCACCACCCTATTTCTTCCCGTGGGTGTCGTAAAACGCGACTAAGAGACTTACTAGAGAATGGGCAGCAGCGTTCTCTATGCATTTTAACACCATACTGCGATCGCCAACCCGCTGCTGATAGATAATGCTGATTTTAATGATTATAATTCTGTAAAGCCATATTTGTTACGACCGCGAATCATATTTAGATCAACATATACAACCTGTTACTGACCTACAAATTGCAAAAAACGTAATAAAATTTTAATTTCTCGGGCTACCGGGACGACTGGGAATGTTGCGTTCTGTTCGTCTACACTGTGGACGAACAGAACGCATTATTCCCACTCGTCCACACCCCGTCATCTCACGTCTAGTCTAAGAGTTAATAAAGAAAATATGATGATAGTATTTCCTTATATAATAAACATACTTTTAAAATATTATGTACTTAGCTTTATTACTTTAGTAAGGCAAATACTTTAAAAGTACATACCTAGTAAATCTAAAGCTTTTTTGCGTAGTTTATACTAAATGTATAGCTTAAGAATGTTTCACATTTTAATTTTACACATTGGGTATTGTATCAATATCAGTAATGCAATTAATATGTAAAAAGTTTTAAAGTTACAATCATTTATTTAATTTAAAATTTCTTTAAAAGATTTTTTTAATTTCTTTCTCTTTTTACTCTTAAACTAGACATGAAACGAGGTGCGGACGACTGGGAATGTTGCGTTCTGTTTGTCTACACTGTGAACGAACAGAACGCATCTTTCCCAGTCGTACGCAGTGTGGACGGCGGGGTGTGGACGAACGGGAACAACGCCCTTAGCGCATCCCCTTTAATTTAAAAAAAACTTGTATTTTTTTTAATGTGTAACGGCTTTTCTCTCGCTTTCAGTGGGAGTGATTTCGTGAAAAGGGACGGAAGTGTAACAGGTAGTGACAGCTTGAGCATGGAATAAGTAAGTACTATACAAATTGTAAGTAGAGGAGGTCGAATTTCGACCAGTAGGCGACCACTGTGAATAAATATTTTAATATTTAGCTTTTTAAATTTTGAGGTTAATTTCTGTCGCTGCTCAGTTGCTTATTATCGAGGTGAGATGTCAGATACCATGCGACTACTGTAAACCTCGCTTGTTTTTTTCTAGTGACGGAATTCCTATAAGATCTGATAGGTTTCTGTTTCCAAATAGATTAGATACCTACGTGATCTTTATAATGTCGGTAGATTGTAGTAGGTAATAATAACTTCCCATAAAAAAACCGCCTTTGACCGTTTCGATTATTATTTTGAAACTGTGGATATGAGATAATTAAGGTAATAAACTTAATTATCGATGTCAATTATAATTATTATACCTAAGTTTAATCCCGATAAGAAATACTTTAAATGTGTAATTTGTTAACTGTAGCGAGATATATAAACGTTTACAGATAAGACATTAATATTATTAACACCAATAAGTACACACGGCTACACATCAAGCTATACATTTCCAGTATATGCTGTATAAGATTTCCGAACAATGAGAGGTCAGCTCATACTGGTAATGTATAACTTGATGTGTAGGCGTATGTACAAGGTTGCCAGCAATATGAAGGCGTATTAACCCCACAAAAATAATAGCATGTGACATCTCACCTTGGTGATAAGCAACTGAGCAGTGACAGCAATTACCCTCAAAATTTTAAAAAAAAAACTGAAATATTTATTCGAATAATTATTCATTACAGTGCAGTGGTCGCTGTCGAAACTCGACCCTCTGTACTTACAATCTATATAGTACTTACTAATTCCATGAGTACACTAATTATGTGCTCTTATTTACTTACTAATTCCATGCTATTAAAAGTATTTACCTATTCCATGCTCAAGCTGTCCCTTCCTGTTACACACTTCCGTCCCTTTTTACGAAATCACTCCCACAGAAAGAGACCGATCTATTCAACTTCATATACCTACATAAAATATGTTGATCATTGCAACACATAATAAATGTATGTAAGACAATTTTTACGACCCCTTTAACGCTACATCTTGAAAATTACAAGAAAAAAATTAACGTAGATACCTCCTCGAAAATTCCGCAAAAATGACTTAATGTTTTTATATTGAATGTTGCCAAGTTACCCTCCTAAGCACATTTGTCAAGACTTATGGGTTGCGAATTTACGTTTTATCGCAAAGGAGTAAGGTGCATATTGAAGCAATCAAGTGTAGGATGAAAAAGTATGCTAGAGTAAGTGACCCGGAAGCTTTTAAATTACGCCCGCTGAATATTTTATTTGGCACAGACCGATGCTTCAATATTTCTGAAGCGTGTAAAATATAAGAGATTTTTTTTTAAATCTTAATTCGTGTGTATTTATCGATACGAAAAATAAGTATCAACATACATATTATTATTCTTTTAGATTTCCAAATGAAGGAAAATTGTCTCAAATTATTGAAGACTGGGACTTTCGAGAAAATTGACCATAGAAACAACTTGATTTTGGGAGATATTTTAAGTAGGTTTTCCCGAATCCCAAACTAATTATCTTTCGTGTAAAAAGAAGTTACTAATATTATAAAGGCGAAAGTTTGTGAGTGTATTTGTTACTTCTTCACGCTCAAACAGGTGGACCAATTTTGATAAAATTTTGTATGGAGTTAGCTGACACCCCGTATATATGGGCTACTTTTTATCCCGTTATTCCTACGGGGTCGAACCTTACGCGGGTGAAACCGCGGTGCGCAGCTAGTAAGTAATATAATATAACTTATGAGAGACTTCAAAAAACCTGCGACTCGCAAATGCTTGTGCTTGAGACCTAAAAATCAGCGCTGTGCTGTGGGTCCCCCATAGCACAGCATCATGCTGAGTGCAAGCCTTCTTGTCACCAGCGGCGATCTCTCGCGTCCGGCCCTGGTTCAGGCCATGGTTCGGAGCGAGAGTGCATGGAAGGCCGTCACCTCCTTCTGCGAAGCAGATATGCTAGCGAAAGAGGAGGCGGAACGCGTGAGGGAGAGGCAAGGTTCGCGCCCTCGCGCCCCTAGTCGCCGCAGGAGACGCCCCGGGCGTCGGGAGTAGCAGTCCGGTTTCCGGCCACCGTAGGCGCGGGCTTGCGTACAGTGAGCGATGGGTACGGGTAGCTCGCCGTCCGATAAGGACCAGGCCCGGGTCGACGGCGCGTTGTGTTCCACTCGCGCCTCAAAGAGATGTCAGCACCAACTGACGGGGTCCGTTAGAACCAATGCCTGCCAGGGTTGCGAGTTTGTCCGAAAGGAATATCGTGGCCCTGGCACACAGGCAACGGAAGGAACACGGGTGGGTTTTAGTCAGTAAAAGTCTGACACGCCCTCCCGCTCCGCCCAGAGCGGGAGGGCGTGTCAGACTATACCCGTCCCGTGGGAATATAGGATAGGGATAGAAATTATCCTATGTTAGGACATAGGATACTTTTTATCACGACATTCCCAGGTCATAGTGTACCCATGTGCTAAATTTCATCCAAATCCGTTCAACCGTGAAAGCGTAACAAACAAATAAATAAACAAACTTACTTTCGCATTTATAATATTAAGTAAGGATATATAAGTCAGGATTGTTTACTTTACCACAAAAGCTAACTTCGTAAAACTTAGTAACACAGCTTTCTCAGCTTCTTACCTGAAAATAAAGAAATGAAAATTAATTAAGGAAACAGTCATCTAATTAAAATTCTTTTTGCTTTGATTATTCAATCAAAGCAAAACATTAAGTTAGGAAATTATTATTTACGAGTATTAGAGTTCCTTACAAAACTCATACTTTCAAAGGTGGAAATCACATTAATTAGGGTAGCAAAGATAAGGAACTACGTTTATCTAAAAACTATAAAGAATTTGTAGTTTCATGTTCTTAAAATTTTGCTTGAGTATACTTTTTGATGTTTTTTTGTTGGTATAGTGGCGTCATGGCGTGTGATAGCTGACTTATATCACGGCAAATAATTTAAATTAATGTTTTGTGTTGCGTAATGTAAATTATTTTGCATAATACCTATTGTATAAAATCAAGATTTTCTAACTGTACAGACAGCTGTGCTGCTGGGGAATTGTTTCGCCACTTCTTCCCAGCTAATTGCTAAAGCACTAAGAAGTGGTGAAGGACGGGTTTTGGGGGACTGTCTTATGTAGGTAATTTTGACGTTCGAAAAGTGCTTATTTTCAGCCTCGTTTGAATAAATTAATTTTGATTGACATTTACAATGTCTTTTTTTTTCTAAATTTAAAATTAAATATTAACATTAATATTTATAAACCTAAAACGCTTAATCAAAAAATAAACATAAAGCAATTTAATCAAAATACTAATCAACTCCGACCCAACAACATCAACTCGCACTTGACCGCTTTTCCTCGTATCTTCCAGTCGCGTCTGTTATTATTGAAGGCGTCCATTAAATAATGAAACGTTTCTTAAAAGCCATTAGGTTGATTATTGGAAACATGGAAAAGTACTTTTTAGCCCAGGTTCGCACGGGCGCATATTTATCGCGGATTTTTTTTTCTGGCACTGTCTGATCAACGCTCTCCAAAGCCCACAATACATGGCAATAAGAATATACAATAAGCTGCCTCAAGAAATTAAAAATGAAACCAGGCTTGATCCATTTAAAAATAAATTAAAAACCTACCTTTAAAAAAATTGTTACTATTTAATTGAATTTTTACACCAAAAATAAATCAATAACTACACACATTCTCGTACACAAATATTACACACACTAACACCACTACCTCACATGACTTCCTATTCTAAATAAATTAATAAGACGATCGAATTAATAAAAAATGTATTTATATTATTATTTAATCATAAAAATGTGTATTTATTATTATTTGAATGAGTACGAGTAATACAAAATTATTGAAATTATTAATGTAAAATCGTGCCAATAGCATAGTTATTTTATTTTTTAATGTTAAATAACCCTCAAATTTGCGATGCCTGGAAAAGGCCGCTAAGTTGTATCTACATTATAAAATAACACCAAAATGCAAATAAATAAATTTAATACATTTTTGGCTTTGACTCCTTAGCGCTGAGATGAATATCCAACAAGTTCTCTTGACTCGCTGGGATGTGCTCCGTTGGATTCTCAATTCTCGGCTCAATAGCAAGAGTTCAAGACCAGGGGGTCTACTACGAAGCTATAATCCGAAGTATCGGCCGAATATTCGGCCGTTTCTTGACTTCCAATGTTTCCTTGAGTCCTTACGCAACTTCAAGTCACATTTTTTACTTTGACTTATCTCTTTGACTGTCGTTTTTTTTAACGGCCGAACATTCGGCCGATACTTCGGATTTATCTTCGAAGTAAACCCTCTGTGCGCGAAAAAATATCACCCATGCGAACCTGGGCTTAAGTAAACAAGAAAAATAAATAAACAAAAATGTTAAGACGGCTTAGCAGAAAATTTCGTAGGCACATTAATGTTTGGGGAAAGACGAAAGCAGTACATTTTGAGACGGGATATTTCGCTTCCATAATGTATAAGACGTTTAGGAACTGTTTAGAATGGAATTGTAAATACTGGTTGCTAGTACACGACAGTAAACTAAGTGAAAGTTAAGCACAGTTCGTCATACTCAACAGTCGTCCCTTAACATCAAATTGTAGAACTGCATTCTCGGGTTGGAGCTGAGATTTACGCAAAAGTGTTATAAGACACTGTACAACATTAACAATAGAGCTTTTGTTGTTTCGAGCACCTACAGTTTTCTAAACTACTTTGCGTAATGAACAATGAAGATACTGTAGCGGCATCAACATCGCCACATGAAAACTACGCGGCACACTGACGTCACGCAAATCCTGCATCGCGCAAGCAGAGTTTACCGCGCAACTAGCATATATACAACGTCCCGACATCAACCGTCGGGCAGTTGCCCACCAGACACTACACCCGTCTGGTCGGAGGATCCTCCCTTTTCTATGGTGGATGAGTGAACTTTACACTTTGAGACCAATGAAGTGATACGGGGTAAATTCAATAATACACGGATTATGAATAATGGACTGCTATTACTGCCTACCTCGGCACTCCTTTAACATATATATAGGCACAAAACAACACTAACGATTACAGACAATTTGTACAAATAAGAACGGATAAGAACAGATATTACTTGAGCATGCATAAACCAATAGGATCTTCAGAGAGAGAGTTTTCGATGATTTTTTTTGTTGATATAGAGGTATGTGCTAGCTAACATATTTATAGCAAAAAATTTAATTATTTAATTATTTTGTATTGCGTAATGTAAATTAGTTTACATACTATTGTATAGAAACAAGTTTTTCTGACTGAACAGACAGCTGTGCTGCTGAGGAGTTTGTTGCGCCACTTCTTCTTCCCAGCTTAAGCACTAGGAAGTGGTGAAGGGCGGGCGTTTTAGGGGAACCGTCTTAAATGTAATTTTGACGTTCGAAAGAGCTGATTCTCAGCCTAGTAAAGATGGTTTTTAGCGATAAGACCGCCCATTGTGTCACCCTAAGTAAAATTTACACATTTATATCTGTAAGTTTTGTGGTGTACACAATAAAGACTATTCTATTCTAGTATGAATGACTTTTGATGTCTAAATGACATAGCACCACTCCCGTCCCCAAGGAGTCTCCCTCTAGTTGTTTATCCGTCAATTCTAAATTAACGGGCTCGCTTATTAGAAACCAAAACATACTATACATACATACATAAACTCACACCTTCTTCCCATGGGGATAGGCAGACACTATAGAACGCCACCTGCTAATTATGCTCATACAAATTAAAACATAATACCTACAATTTATTTAGTTACTAGCTGCTGCCCGCAGCGCGCCCGCGTGGCTTTCCTAAAATTAATAAAGTCCAGTCAAAATAGGACGACCCATTTCGGAGATTAGCCGTAACAAACAGACAGACAGTATTTTTTTTTAATAAGTAATTGTTTGGTTTATGTTATAAATACCGTATATACTTTCATAAGCATTTAGTAAAAAGCTGTTATTTTGACATTACAAACAGACACTTGAATTTTATTTATTTGTATAGATTGCACATCTGTTTCAAAAACAGACTCCAAGTTTCAAGAAAACATTGAAACTTTCACCTTCACAATGGGATCTAGACCAAACAAATCTATGCCGTTCAAGAGAAACCGCGAGAAAAAAGCTTAATAAGACCTTACCAGCAAAAAATGTGCCTCATTCAATTTCCCTTTTAAATAAAGGAAGTATATAAAACTTCGTGGGACAATCTCAAAACTTCACTCGGATGCGGTTTATTAACGAAGTATCCGTAGAGAGAGCATGAAACTTCCGAACAGCTTGCACCAGCTTACTCGACGATCGAAATGACTATCCCGTCGGAATGTCCGTCGATTTCAAAACTTTTGAAACTGACGATCGTGCTAAGTCCAAAATTGGAATTTATATTGAAACTTTGGGAGAACGTGTAATTTCAAAGAATGAGGAACTTAATATAATGTAGGAATTTCACATTACCTACTTAAACTTGGAATGAAAAGCAAACACCTAGCTTGGAGTTTTATTTTTGAAGTAGCAGACTGGGAGTTGATCTTTATCAGCTTGGATAAAACGAGCCTACCCTTTAGACTGAACAGAGGAAATACGAAATAATCAGAAATACCATTTTTCAGGAGCTAACAAGCCAAAAAAACGTTATCCACCTGATGAAAACGAAATAAATGGAAATATATTCTGCAAGCTTTACATAGTCCGATGGGAAAAATAAGAGCAAACGCATGTAAACTCCGAACTACAGCATCCAATGTCATTGATATGCAACAGGGGTACTTCGAGGACGCTTACAGCTGTTGACAATGAATTGTACGAACATACAGGGACGAAATGGTGTAAAGTTGCAAATTCGCAATCTTGAGACGATTGGCGATGTCCGGAACTTAACCAAATAAAGGAACAACCAACTTGGAACTTGAAAAAGAGAGAGAGTCACGGGATGAGCTAAGTTAAATAGGAGGGCATTGAGAGCGCCGAGTCAACGCATTTCGGAGCTAGTAATCAGATCATTTGCCGAGACAAAAGCTGCTTTATTTTTTCACCCCAAAAGATTTGGAAACTTTATCGACGACGCTGATGAGTTCGAACTTCGTAATACAGTTTACATATTGATGTTACATTTTCTGCGATTGGAAAGTTTGATGAATATTTCAGTATCTGGCTCTTCTAATGCCTTCATAAATCAAAACTTCTAGAGATTTGTTTGGTGAATAGCTAAGTGAAACAAAACTAGTTAATGGGGGAACCATACCAAGCAATCTATTTGCAAGTTTCTTAATTATGTTAACTTTGTAACTCGTTGTCGCTGCGCGCTGTTTTAATTCAGCATTCTGGCTGGAAAGTCCTGATATTGCTTGTTTACCTATTCCCATTTTTAAACCGTTTAACAGTTCATGAACTCCTACGTTCATTATGCTACATATACAACATAATCAGCCTATAATGTTGCCACTGCTGGGACACAGTCCTCCTCTCTTCGAGAGGGAGTAGGCTGTAAATCTACCACGCGGGCCCAGTGCGGGTTCGTAGATGTCACAGGTCTTTGAATTTTTGGTTCTAGGACATGCCGGTTTCCTCACGATGTTTTCCTTCACCGTTTTGAGAGCAGTGGTGATGAAATTATTTACACAAAGTAAAGCGCCTCCCTGGGTTTGAACCCACGACCTACAACTCGTAAGTCGGGGACGTTACCACTGGGCCACCACTGCTCTCGTATGCTACATATATTTACCATAAATTGTTATCATTGACTGTGTTGTTATTTAGAACAACAAAATAGTTTTCTTTTTTTTATAAATTTTGTTTTCATGTAGTTTTGTTTTTTAGCCTATGTAAAACTTGAATTATGTAAGTGATGTGCACACCTGTAAGTGACTCTTGATTTTAAGTTTAATTGAAATAGTACCCCAAAAAATGTATTAGCGAATAAGTCGTCGGAGTGCCATAATTAAATAAATAAATCGCTCACCACATAATACCAAAGGTTATCTGTAAAAGATCGCTTTTAGCGATAAGACCGCCCATTGTGTCACCATATGTAAAATTTCAACATTTATATCTGTAACTTTTATGGTGTACATAATAAAGAGTATTCTATTCTATTTTATTCTATTCTACGACCACATTTTTTGCTTCCAGTTAAAAAAAAAAATCCTTGAATTACATATTATTGGAGCAAATTTCCATGAAAGGCCGTATTCTGTATTGAATGATGAGTTGACATAGTGTATAGAAGTAGTGATATCACTAGAGACAAGTTAAGTCGAGAGCGACACGATCGCAGATGTTCACAGGAGGCGCCCGGCTAAATTGGGTCACAGTCGAGCTGAACTAAGCGGTGCATAATTAATAGCACCATCCATTCGCAATCTCTTAAACATCTCAGATATCGCTTACAATCGCTCAGCAGCATAAATTCATAAATGTGTCAACGCTGAAACTGAGCCTGCAGATATTTCTACTGTTCAAGTTATAAGAGATTATAGGTTTTGCCAGCGGCTTCATCCGCGAGCTTGTCGGAAATTATCCCACAGGAACGTACTACCGGGATATAAAGAATTCTATGTCCTAATCTAGGTCATGATGTACCCGTGTGCCAAATTTCATCCAAATCCATTCGGCCGTTTTAGCGTGAAAGCGTAACAAACAAACCAACAAACTACTCACTTTCGCATTTTATAATATTAATTAGGATTAACTTAAAAAATACTAGCAACCCGTGCTGCTTCGTACGGATTTTGCGTGTTAACAAAACATACAAATTTCATTATTAGGTATTTATATTGACTTTTTGAAGTTTAGTAATAATGTATTAAATACACATAAAACTTTTGGAATAAATTATCTAAATGATGGTGAAAATCTTATCATAGCTAATATTGTAAATGCGAAAGTGAGTTTGTTTGTTTGTTACAATTTAACGCTAAAACGGCTGAACGGATTTGGATGAAATTTAACAAGTGGGTAGCTTATGACCTGATAAATTATAGTTATTTCTGTAAGTAGGTTTGTACCAACACTTTTGCACGTCAATCATATTTTAAAAACTAGATGGGTTCGGAGTTTCCTATCTGACTACTCTGAGAAGAAAGGCCGATCAAAGTCAGAGGTCACAGTCTCTTTTGAAGTCCAGAATCTTGGTCAGAGGTCATGAATTCATAATCCAGGTGCTACCCATGTGCTAAATTTCATCATAACCTATACTCACACACTGACTTATTTTTTTATTTTTTTAGAAAAACATACTTGTATGATGTTTTAAATATGTGAACACCACGTATCTATCTAATAATTAAGTTATTTTTCATTGCTTAGTTTTTAATTCGTTTTACCTATTATGGTATAGTAATTTTAATCTAGGTGCATCGTCTTCACATATGTATAATCATATAATTAATGTAATCAAACAAAATATTGTAAAACATTTTTAAAAGAGTACCGGTGGAGTTTCTTGCCCATTCTTCTCCATACGAAACTACCTTTTGGAAGGGGCAACTAGAATCAATTCTATTTTTTTGTAAATTTTGACGTTCAAAAGTGCCTCTTATGTGCCTATTTGAAATAAATGGTTTGACTTTGACTTTGACTTTGACATCCAAATTCGTTCGGCCGTTTTAGCGGGAAAGCGTAACAAACAAACTCACTTTCGCAATTATAATATTAGTTAGGATACATATAGATATTTGAGATAATTATCTTCCAATAACTGGGTAATTAAGCTACCATAATTCACCAGTTTTAAATCTAGTCCCATTTGGTAAATTGCCAAAGTTAATATAATTCAAAAGTTTATCAACAATCAGTTGGAACTCTGAAACCGCTCTACTGAAAGCCTTACCAATTAGGTCAGCATAGTATTTATGAGAAAATGTATAAACAATTCTTGAATTTTACTGATACTCTTAATTGCAACCGATATTTCTGCTTTCCATCGTATTTTATTTTACTCATAATAAAGGTATATTTATTATTGTAAAATATTCATCATTTCATCATTTCAGCCGAAAGACGTCCACTGCTGGACATAGGCCTTCCCCAAAGGGGGGGTTTGCCATAATCGCCACACTTGGCAGGCGGGTTGGCGATCGCAGTATGGTTTTAAGAGGCTGACAACAGGTAAACCGCTGTCACTGTCAGATTGCATACAAAAGAAAGAGATGCGTATCAAGAAAGAGATCGTATAAAATTAGATATTGACTAATTAATAAAAAATAATCCATCACCGGATGCAGTTTGGCATTTGCAATGTTATGGTATACTTTTAATTATAATTATTACTGTTAACGAAGGGATAAACTGCTTTTAAAAATAATTAAGAGTTGTCTTTAAAAATTTATTGATGTATTAAATTATGTTTTGAGTTCCATCACCGTATGCACAAAAGACTTGAAAATATCATTCTGTTTTTGTTTTGGAAAAAATATTTATGGTTTAAGATTACAATGCTTTAAAAAACCACCTTTTTGATCATTTTCAAGAAATCTCCGCCTTAAAATGCATAGAGAACGCTGCTGCCCATTCTCTAGTAAGTCCCTTAGTCGCCTTTAACGACGTCCACGGGAAGAAATAGGGTGGTGTTCTTTAGGTCCGGCGCCACACAGACATATTCATTTATTTATTTATTTTATTATTCATGTACACACAGTAAAATACAGAGATATACGACATAATTATAATATTAGTATAAAGGTACTGCTTATTTCTTAAGAAATTTCTTCCAGCAGACCTGTGAAAGGAGAAATGAAAAAGAAATGTAGACAATAGTGTGTGAGAACAAGGAAACAAAATATGAATATGCGAAGTCTTAAACTAAAATGTTAAATATAGCAATACTATACCATATCCATATATATATAAAAATGTACACACGTATATGTACACGTACACACGTGCAAAAAACTTACATATACCTAAATAAATACATAAAGCATGTATATACAAATATTATATATATAAAAATATTCACAGTTGAGAGGAAAGGTAGTGTTCTTTTACTCGATATTTGAATAAGGAAATTGTTTTTAAATCATGAATGCTAGGCGGAAGTGAGTTCCACAATCTTACAGCATGCACAGAAAAGGAATAAGAATAGTAGCTAGTTTTATGAGGATGAGATTTAAGGAGGAATCTAAGGTGCGATCTACATGGAGCGTCGCTAGAACGAGCGTAAGAAAAACGCTCCCGCAGGTAGGAAGGATAAGACGGGTTGTGTAAGATGTTGAAGAGGAGACATAAAATCCGAGTGTTCCTGCGAAGGCGGATTGGGAGCCACTTGAGTTCCTTGCGAAGGTGAGAAACATGGTCATCTTTCCAAGACCGAAAACAAAGCGAATGCACAAGTTTTGCATGCGCTCAAGCTTGTACAGTAGCTCCTCAGTAGCATCCAGATAGCAGGCAATCTATAATCGGCAAATAAATCCATATTCATATTATGAGGCATAAACATACTTGAAGCAGGTACAGTAAGGTGGTCAACGAAGTAAATTCAAGAATCCTTTCCTATTTCGATATCAATATTCTTTAGAATAGAAATAGGTCGTCGCATATCGTCACATATTTTACAAGATGTACATACCCTGCGTTATGGATTCAGAAACTTTTCAAATAATTTCAATACACATGACATTTTTACAATATTCGAAATTTATTCCTATAGAAACAGAACCTACATGAATAAGTATGTAGAACTAGCACTGCGCCCGCGACTTCGTTCGCATGGATTTCGTAGTTTACCCGACGAAGTTCAACACCCTCCACCCATTAAATCATATTATTCAATTAAAGATTATAATATAAATTTTTGAGTTAACCAAGACATGTAGTAAAATCCTCCCCTGTAAAATCGACTACCCCTTTTGCCCAGTTAGGGGTAGAATTTCAAAAATCCATACTGAGTTTCGAGTTAATCGGAGCGCGAGTTAAAATTCTTCCATACATAATTTGACACCCCCAATCCCCCTTTAATGGGTAGTTTAGAAAAACAAAAAATTACAAACTTCTTATTTTCAGGTTTTATTAACTCAAGGAATAATATTTTTTTACAAACAAAATCCCCTCTTTTCACCCCCTTAAAGGTCGAATTTCCAGAAAACTCTTCTGAGTGCTCCCCTACATTTAAAAGGAACCCGTGTGCAAAATTACACGTTCCTAGTCCCAGTAGTTTCGGCTCCGCGTTAATGAATCAGTCAGTCAGGTAATTATTATTACAAGTAATTATAAATAATATATATATAGAAATATGTCGATTGTCTCATTGACCTATTCACTCAAACGCGGAGCCGCGCCCGCCGCGCGCCGATTCTCAAACCCCGCATTCCAAATTCAAACTCAAAGGCTGAATAAAAAAAACTTTTATTCATTAGATTCAAATAAAGCTCTTATGAGTACTATAAACATAGTCGAAATCTCGAAACTCCACATTCCGCTCCCCATGTCGGTAAAGTTTAATTGGGTTTTTCTATTATTCGTATACGTATGCAGTCTGAGGTTTGAACTTTGGCTCTAGCCGCTGTTGACTTCACTCATTAAGAGTATTATAGAACATATATTGTGGCTGACAATTTGGTTTATTACACTCTGTTCATTAGGTATATTTATGACGATTGATAATATGTCCTGACTGCCTTGTTGGTCTAGTGGTTACAAACGCTTTTGCTGAGCATGAGGTCCTGGGTTCAATTCCCGGGTCGGACAGTGTTACTGGAATTACTTTTTTTATCTGAAATTTCTCAGTATCAGCCGGATGCTAGATTTGTGCTCGATTGATGGCAATAGGCACGCCCCCTATAACAAGGGGCTTAAACATAACTGGCGAAATGTGGGTGTACTATAAGTACACCTCTACCTTACCCTTCGGGGAATACAGGCGTGGTGTTATTTTTATGCGTAATATGGCGGATATCTTAGCCAGGGTCGTAAGGCAGTAGGTGCCGTAAGACGGTGCTGTCGGTGGAGTGTGGACTCGTTTTTGACTGATTGGACAGAGAAGACACACAAGAGACAAAGAAAGAGAAGTGGAAAGCTTTAGAAGATACCTTTGCCTAGTACAGAAAAAGTTGAACAAAATACTTGCTAAATACTTATATTAGAGGCTTAACGTTTGATACTACAATTCTTTCAAAGAACTTCTTACTACCGATCTAGCTTTTACGTTGTTCGCCACTGAAAATAGTTGGTTCTTTTCGTAAGTGTCTTATCACACCAATCAGCTTAAAATAAACAAAGTAAGTATGGTCGTTCAGCTACCATATATGTACCAAAACAAATAATTTTATGGCTTTACGTAAACTAGAGTAGTGGCAGAGGTTCGGTTGGCGACATCGCCCTCTGAGCGCCTCATTAGCCGCGTATCGACCGAAACAGACCCAAGTTGGGAGCCATTTACCGGCCAAAGCTTAAAACCATCACACACCAGTACCGTCAAATGACGGTATTAAATAGGATCATGGTTACACAGAATACTTTCATGCCAAAGATTGCAGGATTAACGATTATTATTATTATATGCCACCAGTTAATCTTATATTATCTGCCTAGCCTATTTTCCCAAATATCTTCGGGTCGCCTTTCAGTCTTACCAAGTGCAGCTTAATACCAATATTTTACATCGAGCTACTGCTGATCCATGCGTCATGTTCGTGAACGGGCGCTGACAGTTGGGACTGGTCATCTCTTAGCTGCCACGGCTTATTTTTAATTATTTTAGTTTCGAATTGTTTTTTTATTTATCACGGACGCTTCTCACGTTTTGTATCGTTCTCACATGTATATTTTCAATAAGAATGATGTAACCAATACTTTGTATCAAATATCTTATTTTAAAAGTGTGTCCGTGGATTTTCTTGCCCGTTCTTCTCCATAGGAACCTACTATTTGGAATGGGCAACTAGCTTCATATTTGTAACTGACCGACTTCTTGACAATTCAAAAGTGCCTGTAAATGGTTTAATTGAAATAAATTCTTTGAGTTTGAGTTTGCCTATCTGACGTTCACAACCCTGTAACTGGGTAGAACGCCCTGTGTTTGTGTCGCCATTTCTTCTCTGGGGTAGTCAGATAGGAAATGCGACTGCATCTAGCTTACTTTTTAATTTTTAGGGTTCCGTACCCAAAGGGTAAAACGGGAACGCTATTACTAAGGCTCTGCCGTCTGTCTGTCTGTCTGTCACCAGGCTGTATCAATTATCTATAAATTAAAAATAAAAAATACATAAATTTTCACAGATGATGTATTTCTGTTGCCGCTATAGCAACAAATACTAAAAACAGAATAACATAAATATTTAAGGGGCTCCAATACAACAAACGTGTTTTTTTTTGCCGTTTTTATAGATAATGTTACGAAGCCCTTCGTGCGCGACTCAGACTCGCACTTGGCCGGTTTTTTATATGACGTGTAAAAATGATTCCGATATCCTATTTACAGAATAAACAATTTCATTTCATTTAACGATACCGCTTGGTAAGACTGGTTGTTAGACTTTCGGGCTTCTGAAGACCCGTAACGACTGTCTGTCTGAAGATCCAAGAATGACAGCCGGGAAGCCAAGAATGACACACCTTCCGTGCCTCAGAAAGCACGTTTAGACGTTGGGTCTAAACGTGCTTTCTGAGGCACGGAAGGTTGGGTCTCGGTATATAAAGATCGGCAAGAGTACCTTTACCTGATCGATTGACCCGTGCGGCAGTTATTAGGTACTTAGCCACGAGCCCCTCCAATTAAGCTCTACTTCTCAATTAGATTGACGTGTCGGCTAAAAGATGTGTGTTCAGCAATTGTCAGTTCTGGAACTGGGTCACACACGTCCAGGAATGAGCCGCATACTTAATTTCATTGCACGATTCCAAAACCATGAGAGAGATTTAATTTTTCTGAAGTTGGTACTCCGGAATCCTGGTTTTGTTTTGTGTGCATGTTAAACATTATGGTCCAGTTTTGTTGTTTGTTTTTCGGGTCTTTGCTGCCCATGTAATTAATGTAGACCTGCTTTGTTTGTTTTTGAAATTGTTTAATTTGTTATTCATAACTTCTAATGTGTTGTTAGAGTGGCATTATTTTGGTTAAAAATAAAATGGTATGTAAAATTCTTCGGAAGCTTCAAAAACCGCTTCAAGGAACTGTAGATTAAGTTGCCATAATCAATACACCCAACCGTTGAATATGAAGGAATATTTAGATCTTCAACGCTTTTCCTATTATGATGCCATAAAAGCCGAATTTCCTATTTCTTCCCGTGGGTGTCGTAAAAGGTGACTAAGAGACTTACTAGAGAATGGGCAGCAGCGTTCTCTATGCATTTTAACACCATACTGCGATCGCCAGCTCGCCTGCCAAGCGTTGTGATTATGGCAACACACCCCCTTTGGGGGAGGCCTATGTCCAGCAGTGATAAATGATTTTTATTTCTGTAAGTAGGTTTGTACAAACACTTTTACACGTCAATCATATTTTTAAAACTAGATGAGGTCGGCGTTTCCTATCTGACTACTCTGAGAAGGAAGGCCGAAACAAACTCAGAGGTCACAGTCTCTTTTAAAGTCCATACATAATCTTGGTCAGATCATGTGAAGGCCATGTATGGTGTCTGAAATGGTCTTTTGAGGAAAGAACCACACAGATTGAGTGGACCTGACCAGTCTGTGCACGCATTTGTCAGTAATCGTGCAGCTCTACTCAGAACTTAAGGAGCTCAACGATGCGACGATCAATACCATAGAAAGGACATTTGGGTAGGCCGCATAAATGACTCAAACTGCCAGACCATGATTAACAAACAACTAACTGAGAACAAAAGATAAAGGGAAAATAAAAAAAGCAATAACCTACATAGTCTTCACATTCACGAAGTGACGTCTTTGTTGTGACGTCGAGTGGACGTCTTTCGGCTGAAATAGTGAAGCCTAATGATCGTATGATCAAACAAAATCGAATAAGCAATAGACGATCGACGTTTGTTTTTGTCGATTGATAAATCAACAAGGATGCTCGATTTTGAATCTTGATATTAAACAATCTTTAACAGGCAATAGTAATGATCGATGAAATCGAGCAAATCTGTAAGAAACTGACAGATCTTATTGATCATCAAAACACAGCATATCGAGCGACAATAACGATCATCGAAAATCGAGCAAATCTGAAGGCACCTGTAGGTACCTTACACCAAATTACATTCATATGTCACCCGAGGATGACACTGCCAATTTCTAAGTTAAAGCAAATTTTCCGCGTTGAAGTTCTGCTGTCAGCATATGTTGGGGTCGGCTTCCAGTCTAACCGGATGCAGCTGAATACCAGTATTTAACATGACGCGACTGCCTATCTGACCTCCACAACCCAGTTACTGGGTAATACGATACCCCTTGGTAAGACGTTGTCAGACTTTGCCAGCTATCACAATATAATCCACTCTAAATACTCATAAACACCACGATATTATTCATCTGCAACAAAGCACCAACTTCAAGTTTGACAGTAGAACTTTAAATTGAGTTTAACACGGTGACGTCATCCATGTCAGGCAAGGTAGCCACCCCAGCCAAGTGAAGCAATACAAAGTTTATTCATCAGACTTTGCCAAGTTTACAATGGAAATACAAAAACAAAATTGAGATGTTTTTAGCATTTTACTACACTACTGAAAGTATGTTTTTATAAGATTTTATGTATTTGATGAAAAATTTGCCTAAGCTCTAAGAGAACATTTTTTTTTTGCCAACGTATTGATTTAAATGGTCCTTTGTCTGCTTGCCATTGACTAAAAGTAACGCGTAGCTTTTGCTCTGTAAAAAGAGCAAAAAGCTACGCGTAAATAGTGGCTAAAATATCTTGGTGAAAATACTGAAAAAAGCGATAACATTCGGAATCTCGCAATAATCAATTATTACTCAATTTCCATTCATAATTACCTCAATAGAAATTATAAACAAAAGAAGAATGAAAAGAAACCAATAAAACACCAATACACTCAGATCTTTTTTAAAACGCATTTTAATTCTTGATAATCGCAATAAGAACTGAGGTTACAATCATAAACAGCCACAAAGCGTTCCATTTCACGTGAAATTGAAAGATTTCGTATAAAGTAGGTCACTATTGACTTTGAAGCATACTACCAAGCATTGTGAGGAAAAAAGATTTCAACGGAACTGCTATTCGACTTTGAGAAATACTCTAAGAGAGAGAGATGCATAAAACATTGATAGTTGCAACAGAGAGAACAGCTAAATGTTAGCTTGAAAGAAAAGTTTTGCGATGAGTTGAAGCGTTATTGTGTGTTCAGTATTTTTATACGCTTATAACTTGCTTGACTCAAACTCAAACTCGAAGCATTTATTTCAATTAAACCATTTACAGGCACTTTTGAATTGTCGGTCAGTTAGTCAGAAAGTGGAAGCTATTTGCCCATTCCAAAACGTAGATCTCTATGGAGAAGAACAGGCAAGAAACTCCAAGGACACTCTTTTAAATCAATATATTACAAAATCCTGAGTACTTTATTCTTGTCGCTTCTATAAGTGAGAACAATGTAAAAAACAAAAAAAAAATATTAAAAAAAATTCAAAATATAAGATTAAAAGATTACAAAATAAGTCCTGGCAGTTAAGAGATGACTAGCCTCAACTGACGGCGCCCGTTCACGAACATGACGCGTGGATCAGCACCATTCAGCTCAACCACTTTGTAGGGAACCGAATGATCCAACATGTGACTGTTTGGGGTTGGGATAAAGAATTTATAGTGATTCAGTTTATATTTACTTCTCATTTTCATCCTCATCTGCTACCTTCAATATCCGACTACCTCTATTGAGTTTTGACGGTTGCCAAGGAGGTCCAGGTCCCATGCCAATCGCATCTTAGTTATCCAATTTATACGATTTCATTTTTGAATATTTCCTAAATATAAGCTTCAGCACCCCAATGGCACACTTTTTATCATAATTCGAAGTATTTGGAAGAAAATTCATAATCCATCTGCTCGTCAACGTTAATAACGCAATGAATTTTGTTGAATTGTCAAAATGAATGGCATTATGATTGTGAGTGTTTTACGCAATTATCTTATCGCAGTTTTTTTTTAAGTACTGCGGGGTAATTGGATAACCTATCATCATTTCAGCCGAAAGACGTCCACTGCTGGACATAGGCCTTCCCCGCCATTTCGACAGTGCTTGTCATTTGTGGGGTGTTGCCATAATCACCACGCTTGGCAAGCGGGTTGACGATCGCAGTACGGTGTTAAAATGCATAGAGACCGCTGCTGCCCATTCCCTAGTAAGTCCCTTAGTCGCCTTTAAGTCCGGCACCCACACAGACAAAGCGTAACACAGAAAATGGCAATCGATCGTAATATCTTTCATTTTGACAGTTCAGCCACGTTCATTGCGCTATTTATGCTGATAAGCAGGCGAACATTCCAAACCTAAGAGGCAATGGATGAGGAATTTCCTTCAAGATCTTATGATTGAAGTATGTTACGCAATTGGGTGCTGGTTAAGTTATTATTTTTGAAATAAAACTTCTTTACGCACGCTTGACTTGGGGAGTAAGCTGGTGAATGCGTGACGAAAGCGTTACGAAGCGAGCGAACGGATAGGGAGATATATGTTAATGAAGATATAAAGAGAGAGAGTTACGTTTAAGTTTTACTTCAGTCGTGTGGTCTAAAGCACACTCGTTTTTTTCAGAAGCAAATGCCTATGTCCTACAACTTCATCCACTTCAAATTTAGTAATGGCTATCTAATATTATCATAGGGTCCAAAAATTGATTTAGATTTTCCTCCCAAAAATACTGAGTCTTTAAAGTAGACAGAAAATTCAAACACCGCTTTTTGGTCGGAAATTGAGGCATTAAATATTTATGGTTGTTCATTTAACGAAAAATCCACATGTTAATATTCTAAAGGGCCATAATATTTCTGGTAACATTTCAAGCGGTGTTGTTTATATATTAATAGGTCCATGATATTAACATTATGAGATAATCGCGTAAGCGTCGTCTGTTTATCTTACGAAGTGGCGCATCTCTTAAATCATATCTACGAATATAAACTCGTATTGAGAATGTTTGTTGATGTTATCTCTTGATTTGTATACTCTACGACGAGGGAAATCCTCAGAGTTAAGTTACATAGCTTTGCTTGGAGGTGATGATCCGTTTGTCAAGTAAAAAGTGTCTTGATACTATATCATATCCATTTCTACAATAATATGTACGTCTGCACGTGTCATCATTAAGGAAAACAAACAGTAGTATTTTAAAAATAAACTTAACATTTAACTTAACAAATATAATACTACCCACTACTTTTTCTCAGTATACAATTAAATATTTAAAAACTGGTGACCAAAGTTAACTGTAGTCAGGGCAAAATCAAATAAATAAACAAAAGAAAATAAAAATAACGGTATGTTCCTACTGACAAAAAATTACAGAAACTTTTATTCGATATAAAGTAAAAAACAGCTCTTTTGTTTTACAATTTAATTTTGTACAATTCCTCCATCTAGATTAGGTATACAGCTTCATTGTCGTCTGTAACCCAATTCTCAACAACAGATTTAAAGAACAACAAGATTTCAGTCCATTTGTATAATTAAATGTAGATTAAAGACAGCTTCTATTTACTAATTAGAGTGAAGCTTACCTCGAGAGCGGAGGTTTAATAACTTTAAATATGTAACGTTAAATTCGTAATGCAACCCGTATATACTTTGAAAGTTGACTCTTTGATGTCATTTGCCTTTAAACTTACACAAACATATATACAAAAATACTTCAACGTACGGTTGCGTTCTCTACAGAAATCCTAGAATGAATCCCACAATACTTAGCTTTAGCCTCAATTCTAATTGGCAGTAAAATTAAAATATTTCCAAAAAAGATGCAAAAATTAATTTGCAAGAACTCCTTTGTTAGCCTCTTGGCAATGTGAAGTCCTCGGCAAAAGATAATCCACCGTCTTTCATTTCGAGTATCATAAAGCACGCCTAAGGGATTATGCCAAGGGGATTGGCAGGCTCTTTCAGAATACTGGATCATACTGCTATCGCTAATCTGCCTGCCAAACGTGGCGATTAAGTAATGATCCTCCTAAGACTGTTCCAGCGAAAGACGTTTATTAGGCCGTGAGGACTAAATTACACCTCATTATGTTTTGTACGTGATTTTTCCCAGTAAAATTAGTATTTCGAAAGACTGTTTGGCAACCTTTGATGCCTTATTGATATTTGACGTCCTCCTTTAGTTCATTTTACTCTTAATTCCCTTCTAAAAGATTATAGGGGACGACAAACAACTGCCCAGATTCGTATTACTTAGGATTACTTAGCGTTCTCTCTTAAAGTTTTAAGACAATCCCACTGGCGTACATACTGTGAATCCTGGGAAATAAAAGGTATCGGAGCCTCAAAGGACCCGAGAAATAGGATTAAAAGAACAAATGCTTTAGTGGTATCGGGAAGAATAGGCGTAGATGCTGCGTTGTTCCTTATTCATTCCACATTATTCGATAATAATTCTGTGTAAAATTTTATGCAGTTCGGTACGGATTTGTGGATAAAGTTAATAATTGAAAATTTCCTTGACGGTATTATTGAGAAAGTTTAGCGCGTGGATCCACAATTTCTTGATAGTGAACTCAGAGACGGCAGCCGACACTGCGTAAATTGGTTTTTGAAATTATGTTTTTATTGAGTTCTTTTCTATATACCGGTTTTATATTATAGCGACTTCGCGAAACGTAATCTCGCGCTAAGCTATTAAGGCGGGGTTTCTTAGAGTATCTTGAAAGGGTTTTGTTTTCTCATTCAAGGTGCCTTGGATTGCCTTAATATATTCTTGGAATATACCACGTAAGTTTCCAATAAAGTAAGTTTTAAGTTTTTCAAATTTTTTTATTTCATTCACATATTCCTTACTAGAGACTAAATAGGAAACATAGAAAAATAGGTACTACAAACTAAAAGCCAAAGACCAAAAATTGTGCACCTTTTTTCGCGGCCATCAAACATTATTAATTAGATGCATAATAATATGACGAACGAAAATTAATAAGCGGTTACATAACCTAACATCAGTCTGAACCGAGTTATATAGTTTTTTTTTATTTTATTTAACTTATTAATTTATCATCTAAAAACAGGTTTGCACAGCTTAGAGTTTACTTTTTACATATTATTAATTCTAGTTCAAATAATATTATCTTGGACTGCATTTGTAGAAAAATCTTTTATCGATTCATTTTTGTGATAGGTTTTTCCTATACCGACTAAGATTTCAACGATGGCCGCGGTTTAAAACCAAATGCACCACTTCCCATACCGATTTGGTCATTGTCCGTTACCAAGTAACTTGGTTACAGAACCCATCTATATCTAAGCCATTAGTACCTACTCGGACGTTAAAAAAAGACATTAACATTAACTAGCTCCATTGTCTATTAGAATAACATTAACGTAGTAATGGAAACAACTTAATTAAAAGGCTGGTCTTAGGAGGCTTACTTCGTTCGTAGTGAAACACAACTCATTTACGTGCGAAAATGCAAATTCTTGTAAATTCCAAATTGAAAATGAACTTTTTGTAGCGTTACTGTTATTCAACTTGATTTATTTTTAACGGGGCTGCCATGTCAGTGGGGTTGTTATTGAGGGGCTTCTGGTCCCTTTTACCTAAGCCCCCGCGAAAAAATTGCACGTTTCACGTCAAAATATATGTGCTTACCTATATGGGTTTTTCTCCTAGTTCCGGCTGTGTGATAAAGAATTCCTTAAATATTGATGCAACATAAACCGAGCGGAGGGAAAATGGGAATGAACGACTGAATGATAAATTGCGGTACAATGCTTTGTTTTGGGGGAACGTTTTGTTTGTGCTCATGCATGTGGTCCTTGCAACGTTTTTCTCGTGATACGAAACGAATTCCAAGCGGTGTGGGCACTACGTAAATATGGTAGTATTTCAACCAAAAAGTAATAAAAAACAATTGTTTATGACCACAAGTAAAGCGCGCGTCGCTTCATGAGATAAAAATACTGTAAAAGCAACCCTTAGGCCGGCTTGCACTATAAATCACTAAATACGTTTCCCGCTAAACGTATTTAAGACCAGGCAGTCAAAATCAAATTTCCACGCAAACTCCGCCCCTTGCTCCCCGCCACTCTGATTTGTGCTAAACGCTAACACATCAGTAATAAAGTTGAATGCCACGTACGCTCTTTGATCGTGTTCGAGCACGAAAGTAAATAGCGTAAGTCTCAATTCTTATTTCGTTTATAACTAAAGTAATAATTGATCTAGAGAAATAATATCTGGTGGCTGGATAATAAACTATATTTTCTTGCTGTGAATATTTATTTTAGACATAAAAGCCAAACAATCTTGTTTGTTTTTTATAAATATCCTTAAAAAAGACATGATTTTCGAATAAAAAATGTATCTAGAGAAAATATTACAATTACGTAACTGTCTTCAACATGGAAAGAAAAAGATCCAATAAATCATATACTAAAGTTTAATTTTGCTTGTATGTGTGACTGTTTCAGAATATTCATGCAAATTAACATAAAAATAGGGAGCCTCCTCTTAACACATCCCTCTATTTCAGTCAATCGTTTATCGTTTATGACTTATCCTAGTTATACTGGGAACCTATTATTAGCCATACAATACGTACAGTATTTATATATATATATGTATTATATATACATATATATGTTACAGAGTATCACACATACTCTGTAACATACTATACTTAATGCTGTTGGTACCCAAAAAAAAAAGAAAAAAAAAAAAAAGATCGACACAATGTTTAATGTGAGCACTATGTGGGTATTTTTTTTCTTTTTCATTAAGTTTTAAGATTGCCTGGCATTTTGAGCACTTTGACCTACCAAAATGTCCTTTCTTTAGTATTGTTCGTCGAGTCGTTGAGCTCCTTAAGTCTCGAGTTGAGCTGCACGATTACTGACAAATGCAATTACAATGCATTACTGACTGGACAAGTCCACTCAAATTTGTGTGGTTCTTTCCTCAAAAGACCATTATAGACGCGGATCTGCATGGTCCTCACATGATCTGACCAAGATTACGTCGGGCTTTAAAAGTGACTTTGCCCCTGACTTTATTTCGCCATTTCTTCTCAGGGGTAGTAGATATGGAATATCGAGTCCATCTAGCTTATTTTCTAATATGACGTGTTAAAGTGATTCCGATATCCTATTTACAGAATAAACAATTTCATATACTTTGTATTATAGAGATATCTAAACACTTCTGTTTGCACTGGAAGCCGTCCGCAACATAGTTGGGATAAAAGCTAAGAAAGTTGGGACACCCTATCTTTTCCCGAGGGTGTCTTAAAAGTAACTAAAGACCTATTCTCGTATCAAGGACACTACATCTAATTACAAACTGTGAAAACAGAATTTCTCTTGGGACTGTAGTTAAAATAAGGAAGACCTTGGTAAGATAAGTAGAGATTGGAAAAGAGATGGGTGACTGTGACGTCAGAATCACAAAAACTTCTATTACTTACCCTCTATTCATTGAGGAATGTGAATAACGTGGGATGACAGACCGGTAATACATTGCGATTATATCTAGATTTCCGTGTGATGCCAGACGTAATGGTTCCGTGTGATGCTGGACGTAAAGAATACCACCATCCTATTTCCTCCCATGGGTGTCGTTAAAGGCGACTAAGGGACTTACTAGAGAATGGGCAGCTGCGTTCTCTACGCATTTTAACACCACACTGCGATCACCAACGCGCCTGCCAAGCGTGGCGATTATGGCACCCACCCTTAAATGTTTGGGGAGGCCTATGTCCAGCAGTGGACATCTTTCGGCTGAAATGAATGATGAATCTAGATTTCCAACCTAGAAGACACATCAAAATTAAGTGTGTAATATTCTCATTTCTTACTACCTATCTTATAACCACTACATAACACATAATAAGCCTATAAAGTTCCCACAGCAGGGACACAGGCCTCCTCTCTGTGTGAGGGAGTGGGCCGTAATGTACCACGCGGGCCCAGTGCGGGTTGGTAGATGTCATATGTCTTCGAATTTTTTGGTTCAATTACATGCCGGATTCCTCACGATGTTTTCCTTCACCGTTTTGAGTGCAGTGGTGATGAAATAATTTACACAAAGTAAAGCGCCAGTCAGGGGTCGAACCTACGACCTTCAACTCGTAAATCGCCGTCGTTACCAATTTCCCACCACTCTGCTCTTATAATCACTGAATGAGGCTAATGTAATACTAAGAAAGTAAGTCATTATTTAATAATGAAGCGAAAAGGTATAAAAAATCCAAATACTTGGAAATGACCATTCCAATATTCATAAGCTCGTGATAAATCAAAAGAATCAAATTACGTCTGAACAATAATACAATTAAAACCAATCCAACTGAGGTTAAGCGAAAAGGCGAACACTTGGATTCAATTATTCAGAACGATAAAAAGTATTAACGAGTGGATTCAATTTACAAAGAACGTATTACATCTACACGTGGCACATTAATCTGTCTTTGCTTACGTCATTAATAACAAAAGAACAATAAAATTCCTTCACCCTGTGAAAAATATCTACGAAAAGCAATAATGCTTAAATTGTTGGATCCATCGAAGACGACGGTCGGAACGCGGGGTCCATACAAACATTTATTTTGTCCTGGCAACACCTACCGAAACAATATTGAGGCTATAAAGAATGGAGTGCGGGAGAAGACGAGGGTGCCTCGACGAATAATGAGAAATATTCCCCCACACATAAAACTTGCACCCACTGTTAATTTGAAGTACATTCCGCAATGCAAACGGTTTTGTTTTTTTTCGAAAGTCGGAATTAATTCCGCTAAATAAATTGTTTTGGTACAAATTGTTTGATTAAAATTACAGTACCTACCTCTTCTTGGAATGTTCTGATAAAAGGTAAGTCTTATTTTTATTACTTTTAAGGAAGCGTTTATCTGTCTACGATTAGCCAAGGAAGGGAATCGTCATTTCAGAGGAAATCTTATAAATCAAATTCCCTGTCGCGGTCGTCGTCCTCTTATCGACTAACGACGAAACTTGACAAGGAATGTCAGGATGATTCTAGAACTAATCAAAAAAAAATCTTGATGCAACAGATTACGGACAATATTGTGAAATAATTTTAGGGGAATTTATAAAAATTAAATGGCAACCCAGTGTTCGGTCAACGCTCCGTAGCCAGTTATTTATACCATGCGCGACATCTCTGCATATCATATATCAAACCACTGGACATCCACGATCTCTTCACAAAGATGGTATAAAGTAACGACTATTCTAAAGCTGTTTACACACTTTAATTCAATCCCTAATGACGAAATTCCAAAACACGTTAAGTAAATAAACTCAAGACAGACTTCATAAGCAGCAGCTTCGTTAAATGTCAGAACATTTTATGGCGTGAGGTCCTGGGTTCTATTCCCAGGTCGGGCAAAGTGTTATTGGGATTTTTCATTAGGAATTTCTCAGTAGCAGCCCAGAGTCTGGATTTGTGCCCGGTTGCTGGCTATAGGCTTGCCCCCTATTACATGGGTCTTAACCAAAACTGGCGAAATGTGGGTGTACTATAAGTACCTCTGCCTAACCGCTTGGGGATTTCAGGCGTGATGTTATGTATGTGATATTTTATGACCAAGCCCATATCCGCACGGGCGATATTTTTACGTGACGGATTTTTTTGCGCGCATTTTATTTTGAACTCTCGGTATTGAGCCGAGCATTGAGAATCCAACAGAGCGCATCCCTGCGCGTCAAGAAAACACACTGTTCAATTTTCAACTCTCAGCTCTAAGTAAAGTGTTCAAAATCCAACGCGCGGGAAAAAAATCGCACGAGTGAACCTAGGTTAACTGTGTTAGAGGAAATTTACGCACCAATAGAATAAAGGAAGTGCTAAATTGGACAAGTTTAACCAAAAACGTCAGAACGTTTAATATAAAAGTTATCTAATTTACTTTCTCGGTTCTATCTAACACGGTAACGGATCTCAGACTAAATTTAGTTGAGGCTAAAGCAAAAATATCAAAGTTATCCCTAATAAACTCGCGTCTGATTTCGTTCTTGAATTACAAACTTCGATTGGGTTACAAACTCTAGGAAATTTTGCGTTTAATTCCGCTACAATCTGTATCCGTGAATAGAATCTGGTGATGGTGAATGTTGCCATTTGCCTTATCATTCGCATTGTGTCACGTAATGTGCTGACACATTGTGCAGGGTCCGCGCAGTAAGCCGGCGTGACTTGCATTTTACGTCTGACTGACAGCGTGACATTATATTAATAAATTGCATTAACATTTGCTGTTTTGTCAGCCTCTCAGAATATACGATTATAGCTGCCCCTCTGCAAGTTTATGTTGCTTCGTCCATATAAAACCGTTACACCCACTTTAAAAGGAGCCCTGCAGAGATACTCAAAGCCACTATCATAGAGTATTCGCCATATTGGTCCCAAGGTGACAAGGGGCGCGCCTATCTCCATTTATCAGGCATAGTTCTAATCCCGGGCTGCAGCAACACATCTTCTTGGTGAAAAAACCAATTACATTTCAGCCGAAATCAAATCGAAGGACCAAAAGCCGGGCTTGTGTTTCAAAAGACCAAGCTATTTAGAGAAAAGCTTGTTACTCAAAGGGTTCTGAAGAATAACTAAAGAAATCTTTACTATAAATAGACTCAAACTCAAAATATTATTTCAATTAAACCATTTACAGGCACTTTTGATTTGTCAAGGAATCGGTCAGTCAGAAAGATGACGCTTGTTGCCCATTCCAAAGCGTAGTAGGTTCCTATGGAGAAGAACGGGCAGGAAACTCCAAGAAGTAGGTATTAGTATAGGGTTGGCATAGAAGCCTAAGTACTGACCGCGGCATTAGCAGTAAGTGACTGAAAATATCCAAGTAAAAAAAAATATATATCATATTTATTACCATTTTAATTTTTATTATATACCTTCATGGTTTTAACAAATCAGCTTAAAACTATTAAAAAATAAATTAGATATCTACATTGTAGATTCTACATGTTAATGTTAATGTAATTGTTATTATATTTTTGAGATTTCTTTACTTTATTCAGCAGGTCCGGTTTGCCCATAACATACTTATGAAATTCTGAACATTTCATTTTGATATTGAACTTGCATATGCTTTCGACCGTGTCTACGTGAAGGCGACTACGTTCTTTAGTCCACTGTGCAGCTACTAAAGATAAAACTCTTTCCACATTGGCGTTATTTGTATGGCGTATAAAGTATTAGCACTGCCGATGCCGCCACCCGCGCCGCGCCAGTGCTGTGCGCGTATTACAGTTATTTAAATTCAAATACCGGGACATTTTGTAAATTAACCGGAACGACCGGGACAGAAGTTCTAAACCAGTGACATGTCCCGGTTTACCGGGACGGATGGCAACCCTATATTAGTAGTAATCTACAATAGAGAAGACGAAGGTAATCATGAAGCCCGACCAAACACTGTTAACATTCGCTTCTGTTTGCCCTTTTTTTTTTTTTTTTTTTTTTTTTTGGGTGGGAAATTATCAAATAACTTCTCCCGCTCTGGGTGGAGCGGGAGGGAGTGTCAGACTTTTACTGACTAAAACCCACCGTGTTCCTTCAGATGCCTGTGTGCCAGGGCCACGATATCCCTTTCGGACAGGCTCGTAACCCTGGCAGGCATTGGCCCTTTCGGACCCCGTCAATTGGTGCTGACGTCTCTTTGAGGCGCGCGTGGAACACAACGCGCCGTCGACCCGGGCTTGGTCCTTATCGGACGGTGAGCTACCCATCGCTCACCGTCCGCAAGCCCGCGCCTACGGTGGCCGGGAATCGGCCTGCGATTCCCGACGCCCGGGGCGTCTCCTGCGGCGACTAAGGGCGCGAGGGCGTTGACTTTGCCTTACCCTCACGCGTTCCGCCTCCTCCTTCGCAAGCATCACTGTTTCGCAGAAGGAGGTGACGGCCTCCCATGCACTCTCGCTCCGAACCATGGCCTGAACCAGGGCCGGACGCGAGAGATCGCCGCCGCCGATCGCTGCCGTGAGGACACGGCGGTGCTCCGCCCAAGCAGGGCAGACCTCCACCGTATGCTCCACCGTGTCCTCCGGGCGATCCACACAGTGGTGACACCCGGGCGTTTCCTCCCGCTTAATCCTAAACAGGAACCTCCCGAAACATCCATGTCCGGTGAGGACCTGCGTCAGGCGGAAGGTGAGGACGCCGTGGCGCCTCTCTAGCCACTCCTCAAAGAGGGGACTTATCGCCACAATTGTGGCGTGCCCACACGTGCTTCTGTTTGCCCTGAATCTATTTAGACAAAGTTGTATTAGACTCAAACTGAACCTAGTGCACCGTATGCGCAAACAAAACTTAGTCCTAGTCATCCGGGTGCACAGTTTCATGCTGATTTCTGTTATCTGCTCAATTAAAATTAGATTCAAAACCGGTCATCATCATTCTGACCGTTTTCAAAGATATTAATAGGTTTTTTACTAAGAGATTATTAAAACAAAAATATAATATTCTTAACTAAAACTAATAACAAACTAAAATATGGCGTCTAAAAATTACTCCGCATCGCTGTCGACTGGTAATGTACCCAAGAGACTGACGGCATTGCCACGTTGTATGGCAATGTTTATAGTGATATTGGGCTATTTCATCAGAAATTTCTCAGTAGCAGCCCGGACTCTGGATTTGTGACCGGTTGATGGTAATATGCTCGCCCCCTATTACATGGGACTTAAGCATAACTGCCCTATTAACCCTATTTCTTCCCGTGGGTGTCGTAAAAGGCGACTAAGGGACTTACTAGAGAATGGGCAGCAGCGTTGTCTATGCATTTTAACATACTGCGATCGCCAACCCGCCTGCCAAGCGTGGCGATTTTGGCAAACGCCCGTTTTTGAGGAGGCTTATGTCCAGCAGTGGACGTCTGTCGGCTGAAATGATGATGATGATGAAGCATAACTGGCGAAATGTGGGTACACCTCTGCCGATCCCTTCGAGGAAAAAAGCCGTGATGTTATGTGTTTATGCGATGCCCTTAATTATACAATCATTTAAACGTAGGTACTACCTACGTAAGGTATAGGCCCATTATATAGGGTGTCTAGACATAATACTCGTGTTAAGATGAAATGGCACTAGGTTTACTCATGTTGGTCCATAAAATAAAACTGCCATATGGCCATTTATATGATAAATGAAAAGTAAACTACAACGAAATTCGATTATTTCTTAGCAATCGAAAATAAATAAAACGCTCAGAAACCAATAAAGTAACAATAAATAGCTACATTAGGTTTAATAGACCTTTATAAAATAGGCTGTTTATTTATTTACTAACTGGTACCTACGAATTTCCTTTAAACGGATCCCAACGCAAATATTTCACAATAGGTTCAAAGAAAGCCAATTTTTTTTTTTGCTTTTTATCAAGTCTGGCGTATAATTGCAAAATGTATCGAGCCTTATGAGAATTAAAGAAAAACATTACTGTAATATTTAAAGCACCTTTCTATAGGTAAGTGCCAACGTTCATGGCAGCTGCGGTCATGAAACGAGGGAGCGAGACAACATTCCGTACACCGTATTCACAATCTTGCTCGCACGTTTTATGACCTCGACTGTTATTAGTTTTGGTGCTTGCCATTGATAAAGTAAAAGTTTCTTGTCTTCAGTCAAAAGTTGCATGGTGTTTGTGACAGGAAAGTAATCCATCTTAGTTTGTTGGCTGTTAAATTGTTTCCGTATATAATGTGGTTGAACACGCAATGCATTATCGGATCGGGTATTAGGGTCAGTCCTTGAAACGGTTAGTTATTATAGCTTACATCCTGTATTTTGTAAGGGTACCTTAGCTTTGTTTGATAATTGGCATAACGCCCTTCTTACTTACTCAGCAAACACCGTAGAAATTCAGAGGTTATATTGGTTCATAGCCATCACAAATGTGACTATTATTCATGAGTAACATAACAGAAAAACAAGGTGGCCTGTATTCTCCAAAGGGTTAGGCAGAGGTGTACCTATAGTACAACCACATTTAGCCAGTTATGTTTAAGTCCCATGTAATAGGGGACGAGCCTATTGCCACCAACCGGGCACAAATCCAGAGTCCGGGCTGCTACTGAGATATTCTAGATAGAAAAACCCATTAACACTTTGCCCTACCCGGGAACCGAATCAAGGACCTCATGCCCAGCAGTAGTGCTTGCGTCCACTAGACCAAAGAGGCAGTCAAGAGTATTAGAACTACATTAAGAAATAATTGGGCCATTTGTGGAAACAACAAAGATCAATATAATTATGCTTGTGATTGTCCAATGTATAGATTTCAGATTTCAGTACAATTCCTATATTGATAAAAGTATGTAGTACCTTTAAGTAGTCACGATTTTATTTAGATAGTCGCTCAATCTTTTAGACTGTTAATTAGTTACCCATTATTTTAGATAGTCACCCAATCTTTTAAATAGTCACCCACTCTTTTAGATAGTCACCCATTCTAGATAGTAACCCATTAATTGACGCTTTTAATTTCCCTATTATGTGTCTATACACACGATTCTCATTTGCCAAGTATTGTCAGCTAAGTCATTGCAAAAGACAGTTAGACACATCCTTTAAACGACCGCCTGTACATTACAATAGCATCGTGACTCCGTTATATCGTCGGAATAACTTCGACCATAGACTATGAAAACGATACAGAAGTGAACCTGGTATACTTCCTTGTATAACATAGTCAACCTATAATATTCTCACGGCTGGGACACAGGCCTCCTCTCTTCGAGAGGGAGTGGCCTGTAATCCACCCACGCGGGCCCAGTGCGGGTTAGTAGAAATGTTTGGTTCTAGGACGTATAGGACGGTTTCCTCACGATGTTTTCCTTCACGGTTTTGAGAGCAGTGGTGATTAAATTATTTACACTAAGTAAAACGCCTGGCTAGGTTCGAACCCACGATCTACAACTCGTAACTCGGGGCCGTTAGGAGGGTGAGTGCATAAGACCACACAATAGAAGTGAAAACTTACGACTAGAACTGAGTATACGCGATTCAGCGTCATCGACCGACTGCAGCCGAGAATACCCGATTCCGCATCACCGACCCGATCGTGACGGTTCAATTTAGTTCACTGTTCAGAAAGAGTGCAGTGTGTCTAAAGAAGTTTTCACTTAAACACACAATACCCTACTGACACACTATCGACGTCCAACCCACGCTCGCAAAAGCCAAAACCAGGTTTGTCAATTTCCGCCTGACGCAGGTCCTCACAGGACACGGTTGTTTCGGGGGGTTGCTGTTCAGGATAATGTGGGAGGAAACGTCCGGGTGTTACCGTTGTGTGGATCGCCCGGAGGACACAGTGGAGCATACAGTGGAGGTCTGCCCGACTTGGGCGGAGCACCGCCGTGTCCTCGCGGAGGCGATCGGCGGCGGCGATCTCTCGCGTCCAGCCCAGGCTCAGGTCATGGTTCGGAGCGAGAGTGCATGGGAGACCTCTTTCTTGGAAGCAGTAATGCTCGCGAAGGAGGAGGCGTAACGCGTGAGGCAGAGGCAAAATTCCCCTAGTCGCCGCAGGAGACGCATTGGGCATCATTCCCGGCCACCGTAGGCGCGGGCTTGTGGACGGTGAGTGATGGGTAGCTCGCTGTCCGATAAGGACCAGGCCCGGGTCGACGGCGCGTCGCATTCTACGCGCGCCTCAAAGAGATGTCAGCACAAATTGACGGGGTCCATTAGGGCCAATGCCTGCCAGGGTTGAGATTTTGTCTGAAAGGGATATCGTGGCCCTGGCACACAGGCAACTGAAGGAACAAGGGTGGGTTTTAGTCTGAGCGCGCACTGGGGTACGGTGGAATGCGGTGCGTTAGTTCTGCTGCAGCGGGCGGCCTACTGTGAACAAAACCGCATGCGTTTTTTTCACCGCAATCCGCGCACTTCTATGACATTCCATACTTCACAGATTTGCTGTAAAAAAAAGGCATGGCAGTGCGCGCTAGGCCTTAGTTAGTAAAAGTCTGACACGGCCTCCCGCTCCGCCCAGAGCGGGAGAAGCTATTTGATAATTTCCCAACCAAAAAAACATATTCTATATTATATAGATCCCAGGACGTGATGTGATAATATCATAATCCTATGATTATGATCTGATATCCGCTTCTATCCATTCTTATTCCATGCTTCGACACATTTTAGTTATGTTTAGCAGACATGCGAACAGGCAAGTAATCAACGATATAATAGTGAAAGGCAGGGAATGACGACGAAATATCAAAGTTAGTCAAGTTCCGATTAAACTATGGAAGGTATAGTAATTAACGTACATATTTGGCCTGTGACCGCAGATTATTAAACAATCTTGACACAGATACGTTCTGAGAACACGGAAGTTTAGTGTTGGTGAACGATGATTTGTTGTTTACAAGGTTTTGTTATTCAAATATATATAGTTACTAGCTGCGCCCCGCGGTTTCACCCGCGTAAGTCTCGATCCCGTGGGAATATCGGGATAAAAAGTAGCCTATGTCTTAATCCAGGGCGTCAGCTAACTCCATACAAAATTTTATCAAAATTGGCCCAGCCGTTTGAGCGTGAAGAAGTAACAAACATACACACACACACTCACAAACTTTCGCCTTTATAATATTAGTGTGATTGATAATATTATAAGGCATGTATTTAATGCGGCAACTAAGTAAAATGAATATAGGTTTTAAAAAAAAATAGAGTGGGTACCATATATAATGGGTTGGCAGCTAATAAGGAGTATCGTAATAAGTAATAGGTAGCATATTAATATATCAGTTTTTAGCTTTATTTTAATTTAAACTGGCATCGAATTTTTGTTTTGGTAACTGAATTTACCAACAATAGAGGGGATCTGGCGCTCGGCGGCCGCTGCCGCGGCACGCTCGATTCGCTCGCTCGCCTTCGCTTGTTAATGGTTACTGTTCTAACCTTTTTTTTTTTTTTTGTTGCCGGGGTGGAAAATCCTCATGGATGTCCTCCGCCCTGGGGTGGGCGGAGGGGTCTGTCAGACTCTTACTGACTAAAAACCACCCCGGTGTTCCCTACCCACACTTGCACCGGGGATCTTGGGAGCTAGTATTACTTCCGTGATCCCCGGCTAGTGTCGGCCCGCCTCTGCGGGCCACCTCAAGTCTGCGGGGGGGTGAGGTGTTGGACCCCCCCGCGACGTCTCAAAGGGGCGCGCGTGGAACACTACGCGCCGCCACCTCGGGTCCAGTGTGATGGGGGGCGGCGGACGTCCCCGAGTCCGCCGTCCCTGGACCCATTTAGGGGGGCCGGAAGAGGGCATTATCTGCCCTCTGCCGACGCCCGGTGCGTCTGCTGCGGGCCGGGTGAGCGGACGAGATCTCCCGCTCCCTTTCCGCAGCCTCCTTCTGCGACACGACTGTTTCGCAGAAGGATACCACCGCGTCCCAGGACTCCTCGCTGCCGGCCATCGACTCGACCACGGCCGGCAGCGATAGGTCACTGCCTACTCCTGAGATGAGGGCACGGCGAGGCTCCTCCCAAGCGGCACACTCTGCCAGCGTATGCCGCGCCGTGTCCTCCCGGCAGTACTGTTCTAACCTAACCTAACCCAAATGATTCAATAAGAGTAGATGACTTTGCAGCGATTAAGAAATAATATTTAATCGCTGCCATGTTATTTTTTTTGCTGCCATGTTATTTTTTATTGCAGCAAATAATTAGTCGCCCTTTAAGTTGTAAGTCGCCTCGAAAATTATATTCCATATTATAAAGGCGAAAGTTTTTGAGTGTGTGTTTGTTACTTCTTCGCGCTCAAACGTCTGGACCAATTTTGATTAAATTTTGTATGGAGGTAGCTAACTTTGAATTAACAGTTTATATCCCAATAATCCCACGGGATCGAGACTTACGCGGGTGAAACCGCGGGGCGCAGCTAGTATACTAACTAATATGATAAATGCGAAAGTACGTTTGTTTGTTTGTTACGCTTTCACGCAAAAACGATAGAATGGATTTGGACGAAATTTGGCACATGGGTAACAGAATACTTTATATCCCGGTAGTACTTACCGGTGCGATAATTTCCGACCTACATGCGGGCGAAGCCGTGGGCAAAAGCTAGTAGTTTACAACTAGGAACAAGATTTGACAATTTGTTAAACTCCTAAAGACATCGCATGAAAACGAAATAAAGATGGCTATAGACTAGTGCTGTTACAAAAATAATTGTTATTTTATGTTTTGTAGGGCTTGTTATTAGTTGGTAAGCATTACGGTACCTATAAGTACCGTAATGTAAGTAGTAATAAAAAATTAAAATGTAAAGTATACTTTACATTTTTTATTACTAGCTTCCGCCCGCGAATACTCCCGCATGGTATCTCGATAAAAAGTAGCCTATGTTCTTCCCAAGGGTTCAAAGTATCCTACTTTGAACCCTGGGGAAACCAAATTTAATCAAAATCGGTTCAACCGTTTAGCCGTGAAAGCGTAACAAACTCACATTCGCATTTATAATATTAAGTTACGATTTTCAAAAAAAAGTTATTTGGAACAGAATAAAGGCTCGTACAGACTGGAGTGATATCGCGGGCGCGACAGGCGTCGCGACCCTAGTCGCGCCCGTGATATTTCACCAGTCTGTACGAGCCTTAACTCGACACATAATTCGCAAATTTTTCAGCGATTGTTTTCGATAATTTTCCAATAACATCCAATCGGTTATTGTTTCAAAAACCGATGAAACCGCAAAAAGTTACAGAACTTCTAATTATTGTTGAAAAAGTCAACAGACAACTTGCAAGTTATTTGAAATTATTTGATTTTATTACGAAAACGATTTTAACAAATTTTGATTTTACGAAAACACGTGGATCGTATTGAATTCTGTATTATTTTATAAATTATTATTGTTGGTAAAACAATTTACTTTGAAAACAGCCACAAATTTGACTTCATAAAAACTGAAAACACAACCAAACAGAGTGATTTCTGTAGCATGGCATTTTGGTTACAAAATAAATTCTGCATACAATTTCATTCATGTACTGCAAATGCGGCTTTAAATGCATTAACGTTAGCTTTTGTCGTTTATAAAAGAATTTAAACCGAATAAAGCCGACACCAACATAGTTGGGAAAAGGCTAGGCAGATAAATAGATGCTTTACAACTGAAAACAAAGCTGAAATATTTAAATGATTATAACTGATGTGGGTTTATTTGTCATCCATTGATAATTAAGAGAAGGCTCCCTGTTTTTATGTTAATTTGCATGAATATTCTGAAACAGTCACACATACAAGTAAAATGAAACGGAGTTTGCGTGGAAATTTGATTTCGACCTTTGTCTTTTTCGATTTACTAAAGAAAAGCAACAAAAATGTGAGGCATTTAATTAATGTAAACTCTTTTGCAACAGAAAAGTTACGTATATAATTAATTAAAAGCTCTTTTGCATCAAAAATGTGACGTATTTAGTTAATATAGGTAAATCTTTTTTACTTAACTAAGTATTATAACCTAAAAATGTATTTCACATAAATATAAAAAAAATGTGTTATGAACTAAGATCATAGCATAAGGCCTCAAGTCTAGTGTGTGATATTAAAGCTCATACTGCTAAGTTGTAAGTTAAGCACCTACCCTATTTAATGTATCTAAGATTATACTTCAGAACAAAGAACGGACAAATAACTTACTTGAAATTTCGTTTACAAACAACAATAGCAGCGAAACAATATAAAGATAATGTCATGGCAACATATTTTCCGAAGCGCTATCTATGGTCTTATTTCAAGCACGATTCTTTGTACAAAGTGGCTAATATTGCACGGTAACACCCCTAGGGGAGTTACCAAATGGGGGTGTAAGCGACAACACACCTGGGGGACATTCGGGGTAATCACCGGTTTTAAAACAAATGGTTTTCCAGGTACAGTCACACGCAAAAATATGTTTAAACTTAAGTGTATATTTCACGATTGCTTTCCAAAATTATGAGGTGTATTTCAATTCGGCATAAGACAGCAGTCCACGGCTAGACATAGACCTTGGCACCAAGTTACGACAAAACATGCAATAGTCGGTTTTCTAAAAAAACATAACCCGTATATCGTCTGAATTTATGCAATGTAACAAAACAACTAAACTCTAATTATTAATTTGCCAGACCAAAATGACAGCAGCGATCGATCTTTTTTATAAAAATAAGACGATAAATTATTAATATAACAGAGACAAAACGACAACAGTGAAGGTCCTCCTGCAGAGAATGATTCAGTGGTCCTTGGTGAGAGCCACTCGGTAACTAGATTATTTACTAGGTTATTTTTATGTCGACACCAAATATCATAGAATAGAATACTCTTCCCCTCCTTCCTTCTCTTGCTCTTCTCTTTCTCTTTTTTCTTTCTCTTCTCTTCTTCTTTCTTCTCTCGTTTTAGTCTAGCAAACTAAAAATCTGAGTAAAGGTGAATTTTTTTCAACGTGTGTTACATTTCATGTTACGGTCACCAATCTGTACCCGGTTTAACGCATCCCTGCAAAATTTACTATTATCTACATAAATTATAGCATTTTCGAACATATCAAAGTAACTGTTTCATATTTAAACTTTTGAATCAGCACAGTGCAAGAAAGTCGCTTTTCACCTGTGACTGTACCTAAATGATTCAAAACACACATCGTAAGAATAAAACCGCAATTAGTTTCAGTAGGGACTTACGTGATCATAAATTATTGTCAAGAATGAAATTTCGGGTGACACGTGAAATCGGGTTGCAAATGAGCGTTTTTGTCACCTTTGGAATGAGCAAGATTAGTCGCCCGTTCTGTGGTCGTTTTTATGAAAATAATCGTAGCATTTTATAAGGGTAAGCACAAACAATATCAACCTGCGTTTATTTTTATCACCCCCATTTTAAAGACACTCCTGTGCAAATGTTTTTATTTAATACAACAATATCCTGGCCTGGTTGGCCAATGTTATCTACGAGAAATACTGCAGGTTTCTGAATGTATTAAAATGAATCCGTTGTCAAATCTAATGATAAATAATTTTATTGTTTTTCAAATTTGCTACCAGCAAATATTTTTTGCGACCAGCCTTTCAGAAGCCTACCTATATGATTTTAAATAGTCTATCTTTAGGTACCTATATCTCGTCCCTTAGTAGACCTCTCTCTTTTTAGGAGAGCTGAATACACCTATATCCATCTCTAATGGTAAGAAGATTTAAATCAAATCCAAATTAGATTCTTCATAAGACATTAGATACAAATTCTTTGGCACTAACACCTTGCTGACAGTTTAAGATGCAGATTGTGAAATACGAAAATCTATTTATCACCGAGACCTCGTTGAGAGACGAAGAAAAATATATCGAGCTGCACCTTAGCGATAAATTCTAAACTTGTTCAATACACTTAGTGCGACAACTGGCAACTGACACGACAGCCGTGAAGAACTACGTGAATAGTTGACAGAACATTTATCACGTTGAGTCACGCTAGATTTTGTACCGATAACCTCAGGACATAACACGCCTGTATTCCCCGAAGACGAGTGAAATACAGTTTAATACATTTCGCTAGCTTCGATCAAATTCCATGTAATAGGGGGCGAGAATTATTGTCACTCTGTCCCGACACAAACGCAGACAAAGAAATTATTAATGAAACAACCCAATAACAGTACCCGACCTAAGGATCGACCACCCCAATTGAATAACACACTTTCAAACACAGTATGAAGGATTTTGTAGAAAGTTCATAATCCATTGCTTCATAATTATGGTGGGGTACAATCAACTCAGGATGCGACGGGAATTTGGACTAGTGTCGTACATGGCGAAACTGCTCCGAGGCATAGAGCACAACTCGAGAGTACTGCAGTGGTTACACTTCACACGTCCACCGTTGGACATAGGCGGGGTTGTTAAACTGCATAGAGAACGCTGCTGCCCATTCTCTAGTAAGTCCTTGGCACTTGTGCGTACCCGACCGTTTAAATGTGTGGAGGCGACGGCCCCCGCCAATATTGGTCGTACCATCAGCTAGGACCAACTTGCTGGCTTATACCACTCTGACTCGAGCAATTCGCACTATCAAATATTCAGGTCAAAATTGATATATTTACATGTCACTGGGGTAAATTCGCAAAAGTATTATTGTTTACACTATGTTACAAACAATGATGTTTAAGATCTTAAGATGTATTTTGTGCTTTAATTTTAATTTTGTGTGTGTGACTTGGATATCGCATTAGGTTAAGACCTGTAATTATAGTTTTAAGGCATTTAAATAAATTAATAAATATGTTTGAAAAATTCGTCTGCTCGACAGCGTAAATAACGCAATGGATATTGATGAATTGTCAAAACGGTAGGCCCTGATATTGCAGGAGTATTACATAATTATCCCGCAGAACCCCATGCTCAGTAATCGTGCTTGCTCTCTTCCAACAAGGCAGTCAACTAATCCGAGAACCTTAAGGACTTAACCGAAAATAGCACGAAAGCCCCAATTATACTATCATATAATGTATTTATCATAGGAATATGATTTCACATCTATTAAATTCTATGATGATTTTTGAATGATGCTGTTCTTAATTTTTACATTTTACACTTATGATCATATAAACGTCACACTTGATCAAAATGATAACGACTTTAGCCATGTTTTAAAGAATATAAAACCGTTACAAATTTGTAAAAAATAGGTTCTCATTTTCCTCGTAAAGGTTCTTTCGATATTCCAGTCGAAATTTTTGCATTTTGAACAAGATATTTTTGACGCCATTTTTGAGATTAGACAGATATGATCATATTTATACGCTTGCTGTCAAATAGGTTCCCTTAACTATGATCATAGTCAATTTGAAACATAATAATTGTGTAAATATTATACCGTCATAGGTTCTTTATATAAAAATTACTCATACCTACATCTCTGATCATATTTCTATGATAGTCTAATATTGCTCTAACTCATGATGCAAGCGTACGTAATTCACAATTAATGTCGTACGTCATTCATTTATGCTAATAGGTACATTTGTGGTTATTGCTGAAACACGTTTCAATATTAATGGCGTATTAGTAAAGTAGATAAATATAAACGTTATCTGAATTTTAAACCCCGACTTACGAGTTGTTGGTCGTGGGTTCAAACCCACGCAAGCGCTTTACTTTGTTAATTTAATTGCATCACCACTTCTCTCAAAAACGGTGAAGGAAAACATCGTGAGGAAACCGGCATGATTTAGAACCAATAATTCTAAGACAATGAAAAAAATAAAAAGATAAAAACATGAAAAATACATACACAAATAAATTAAAACAATTTCTAATAAATAAATGCTATTATAATATAAATGAATATTTAAATGACAAATCTTGCCGGGATTGGTCGGTGGATGGATGACCATCTTAACATACCGAGACTCCTTCGTGCCTCGGAAAGCACGTTAAGCCGTTAGTCCAGCTGTCATTCGTGAATCTTTGACGGTCGTTACGGGTAGTCAGAAGCCCGAAAGTCTGACAGCCAGTCTTACCAAGGGGTTTCGTATTAAACAGTTATACTGGGTCTTGGAGGTCAGATAGGCAGTCGCTCCATATAAAATACTGGTATTCAGCTGCATCTGGTTATACTGGAAGCCGACCCCAACATAGTTTGGAAAAGACTAGGCAGTTTGATTGAATGACGTCATCGAAAACCCACATCTCCCACATAATTTCGATCACCAGCTTTATTTCCGCAAATCCGTTGCACCAGCTAAAGGAAACAGCCGAGACGAATTCGATATTTATCTAGTTACGTTGAAAATACGATTGAAGCTCGGATTTCTTAGCTGAGATTAAAGACTGTTGCAGTGAAGGAATCGGGTTCCTAATAAGCCTGCTATTTGTTACTGGATTAATGTTTTTCATGAGAATGGATTAATATCTACTCTGGGCTTTAATCTGTTTGGATTGGAAAGTAATATAAGTGTAGGTTTTCTTCTCTAAAGCATAATTTCGTCCCTTTTGGGAATCTGCGGCCTTATTAGGACTACATCAAAGCGCTTTTATGCCATTTTTTAGGGTTCCGTACCCAAAGGGTAAAACGGGAACCCTATTACTAAGGCTCCGCCGTCTGTCTGTCCGTCTGTCTATCTGTCTGTCTGTCCGTCTGTCACCAAGCTGTATCTCATGAACCGTGATAGTTAGAAATTTTCACAGATGATGTATTTCTGTTGCCGCTATAGCAACAAATAAAAACCAGAATAACATAAATATTTAAGGGGGCTCCCATACAACAAACGTGATTTGTTTGCCGTTTTTATAGATAATGGTACGGAACCCTTCGTGCGCGAGTCCGACTCGTACTTGGCCGGTTTTTTAAGTATGTTAAATTTAAGCTTAAATCTGGCCTTATACCTACTTGTGTATTTCCCAGTCAGAAGACTCCCACAGCATTATCAACCTATAAGGTTCCCACTTCTGGGACACGGGCCTGTTCTCTGTGAGAGGGAGTGTGTAATAATCCACCAGGCGGACCCAATGCAACCCGCATTGGGTCCGCCTCGTGGATTATTACACACGGTAGACGTCACATGTCTTAGACTGTTTTGTTCTAGGACATGGCTGTTACATCACGATGTTTTCCTTCACCGTTTAAGAGCAGCTATGGGATAAAATGCACAAAATAAAAGTGCAAGCATGTAAGATGGCTCCCCATTTTGCCTCTAATATATAATAATCACGGTTTTGTATTTCCTACTACAAGATTATGGTCATCGAAGCAAGTTATAGCAAGACGTAATAACGTTTCAAAGGGCCGCTCAGTAATGAAGTATCTATTATTATGTATTCCTCTCTCTGACTAAGAATTGCAAACTAATCAAGCGCTGATGGTTGCGTGCGTATCTGTGCAAATTGTTACAAGCCATGGAGAAGATAAATTGCAGTAATAAATAGTAAATAAGAATTAGATATCTGTTATTTTACTGCGACTACACACGATATGCTTAATATCTCGGTATGGTATGTGGCCAGGGCCTCAAGTCTGCTATTACAATAGTGTCAGAATGGTCGATCATTGATTTCATAATTGTTGATTTTGACAAGTTTGGTAATCTACTATTATAATGGCGTCATTATGACTTTCCAATGGTCGGCCACTGTCATTACATGTAAAGAAATTGCAAAGAAAATGATCGATCATTATGAATTTACCAGATTACGAACTTTTAGCAAAATGACAATGGCATGACAATGGGATCGTGTTGGAATGACTTAATTTATAAAAATAGCAGACTTGGGCCCCAGTTATATTCACAAAACTATTAGGTCCTGAAAACTGAGATTTTTAAGACATATGTCTTTATCCATCTCTCTGGCTGTCACTAAATCACAACAGCACGAGAAGCATGACCACTTCCAACCCTACTCTACGAAGAATAGACATACAAGGCAGCTTTTATTATTTATATGTTTAGATAGAGTCGCGCTGCAAAACAAACAGGCCAACTTAGTTAAGCCGTTTAGGCTACAAAGCGTGCCAAAGAAATAAATAAACATACCTCCTTCTGGGGCAGTCGGGTAAAAATAGATCTTCTGGCGCCTGAATGACATTGACGGGGACGTTATTGGTAAACATTTGCGAAATTGTCACAGAAATTATATTGACCCAACAAGATGGCGGCGTTAGATTTTTGTCTCGCGCCAAAATAACCTTGTAGCCAAAGATATAAATATGTCTAGATAGACAGTCAAAGCTGTGAACTCGTGGAAAAAAACTGCGTCCAACTGTTGGCCGCAAAATGCACGCACACTAGAATAACACAATGACAGCACAATGACGTGGGAGTGTTAGACGTAGCTGTCACGCACACTAGCTTCATGGATTTTAACGTAAAATGAGGTGTCGTTAAATTTGTCTTAATTGTGAGCTATATAATATTTATATATTGCATCTGCAATTACAAACAAAAGGGAGACAGAGGTTTTTTTAAAATAAATTACAACAATATTGGTATCTAATTGGTAATTAAACTAAAAAGCTTGAAATAAAACAAATTAATAAATAAACAAAAAACCCGACTGCAAAAACACATACCTAACTGAAAAGATAAAAACCAGCCAAGTGCGAGTCGGACTCGCGCACGAAGGGTTCCGTACCATTATCTATAAAAATGGCAAAAAAACACGTTGGTTGTATGGGAGCCCCCCTAAAATATTTGTTGTATTTTAATTAAATTATTTGTTATTAAAGTGGATATATAACGAAATATTCTGTGAATATTTCAAGCGTCTACCCGTTGCCGTTATCAATATCGAGCTAAAACGAAAAAAAAAATCATGGTTGTTGTATGGGAGCCCCCTTAAATATTTATTTTATTCTGTTTTTTTGTATTTTTTGTTATAGCGGCAACAGAAATACATCATCTGTGAAAAAATCAGCTGTCTAACTATCACGGATCATGAGATACAGCCTGGTGACAGACAGACAGACAGACAGACAGACGGCGGAGCGTTAGTAATAGGGTTCCCGTTTTACCCTTTGGGTACGGAGCCTTAACAAGCAATTCTAAAGAATTTCAGTAATACAGGCGGGGGGGGGGGGGGACTAATAATCTGAAATATGGTATTACTGCGATACCAAAATTCTATAGATTGTATTGCTTGTTTTTCTCTTTTCTCTTCTCCATTTTTGACATCGTGCCGTAGAAAGCTTTCGAAAATTTGTAATTTTGTCTTTTGTTTCTCAAATGGTCATGCTGAGCGTAGGACGGCTAGGAAATCGAATTATATAGATTCTAGTTCAACTATTAGTAGGTATAGCTAATGGTGTAACAAAAGTAAATGTTTAAATTATTCCCAAATTAATAAACACAAATTATATCGCAATTTGAAATTATAATTATCAATTCAATAGAACTGGGGATAAATTAGTCCTTACCCCTCCATAAAGTAATTTTCCAAAGGTAATTGCTGGATTATTCAATTATTGTGAAATTTCATCATTTACCCAGAAACCCATGGGAGTAAAACCGAGTAAAACAGGTAAATGCTACTTAACTTCAAGATATTAATATTTCGCAGAAGCTTTTACTAGTAAATTTACCGAGAACTTATATTACAGCCTTCTCTAAGTTTCCGTTTGAAACTATTCATGTACCTACTCATATAAGGCTTGACGCCTATACACACTTCTTGTGCCTTCAAACGCTAAACTTCAAATTAAGATTTGGTCCACACATGGTTCATTTAATCAATCCTGACAAATTCACAACTGGCTCTGGAACTTAAAGCTTTCTCCTACTAATATTTTAAATGTTTCTAAGTATGTTACTCAATCACGATATAACATCTTAAAGAATTTGGATGATATTTGGCAGGCAGGTAGACTAATGACCTGGATTATAATATAGGATATTTATTATCCGGTGGTAGTTTTGCTAGGATGCGATTGAAACTGCGGGCCACAAGATTTAGATGTATAAAACGGTATCAGTATGGGAAAGCATTGAAATGACCACCCATCACATATGTCATCATTGTGTCTAACAAAACTAGAGTGCGTTCATTATAACTTGACGCGTGACGCGTATGGTCACGTTGAATTTTGCAGTCATGTTATTGGTAGTTCTGCAATGCTATTCTGTAAAAATCTCACAGTGAAATCTTGCGTGGAGTGAGCTGTCAGTGTCATCTCACTGATGCTAGGGATTGACCAAGCATTACATTTACAATCATAACCAAGATTTTAATAATATTTTTTCACAGTTAGTATTAATGTGTCTAAACATTACTTAACTAGCAAAACAGAAATTCTGTCAGAAACTCTTTCTTTTTTTTTCAATTTGTTTCCTAGTCTAGTCCTTAAACGTTACTATGTTTAGACACTTAGATACTAGCTTCGAAATAATATAAAATGATCAACGGAATAAGCATAAAAAATATTATTAAAATCTCGATTATGATTGTAAATTTAATATTTGGTCCATCCCTAGCATCGGGTGGGATGACACTGACAGCTCACTCCATGCTCACTTCACATAAGTTTTCACGGTGAGATGGAAGAATCGACATGCTGTTCTGTCAGTGGACATTTTGAACTCGTAGTAGTATTGTAACAAAGATTGCAAAATTCAGTGCTACTATTCGCGTCACGCGTCAAGTTATAACTAACGCACAGCAATACCATATCCCTTTTTATTAATACGGCTATAGAACAATAAGATTTAAAAAATTGAACATCACGGTTTTATAATATACATCATCATCAGCATAATCATTTTAACCGAAAGACGTCCACTGCTGGACATAGGCCTCCCCGAAGCACCGCCACTTCAACCGGTTCTGTGCTTCCCGCATCCTGCGGATAATTGCGGACTTCACAAGGTCATCGGTCCACCTTGTAGGAGGCCTTCCCACGCTACGTCTTTCGGTACGCGGTCGCCACTCCAGAACCTTTCGGCCCCAACTGTGGGTGCTGTGGGTCCCCCATAGCACAGCATCATGCTGAGTGCAAGCCTTCTTGTCACAGTCATGACGTGCAGCTGTCGACTATTTGTTTTTTTTGTGCTCGTGATTATGTGTCGAGATCTGTTTAATTTGTGTAATGTTTACCTTCTAGTTTATTAGATATGTCTTTGTATGCACGTTTTTTCTGTGACAAATAAAATTATTTTTCTTTCTTTCTTTTTCTTTCGTCAGTTCTGCGAGCAATGTGCTCTGCCCACTGCCACTAATGCTTGGCAATTCTTCGGGCTATGTCGGTTACCTTGGTTCGCCTGCGGATCTCTTAATTTCTGATTCGATCACGTAGAGAAACTCCAAGCATAGCCCTCTCCATTGCCCATAATATACATAACATAAAGTAATTTAAAACCCGTATTGGTTTTTATCGGTTAATGGTCACGATTTTGTTATAAAACATAGGCCGTGGAACGTGACGTCTGAATTGAGTAATATTCCAGGAATATAAACCTAAACTTAACTCTGATAACAGTATCACTGAATGCAATTAATATTCATGTATCATTTCTATTTTGGTTTTTGATTGAAAACTTACGCAAGAAGAGTCGATAATGTCAGTTACTGACCTTTATGAAGTCGCAGCAAGTGGCGCCGCCCCGTTTTGTTACGAAGTTATAGTACGCGTCAAACTTTATGGCGGCTTTGAAGTGCGCTATTCGCTGCGCAATACCCCACTCCTCACCCCCGCTGACACATGAATTTGTTACTGCGCAGCGAATCGCCTCGTGTTCCGAGCCGTCATAAAGTTTAAATCGGGTTGTACTAAAAACACAAAGAAAAGGTCGGATAAGAGTGACACCTGGCTACCGCTTGCCGGGATTGGCCCGTGAATGCCGACAATCTTTACGGGGAAAGCACGTTACGGGTCGTTAGAAGTCCGAAAGTCTGACAACCAGTACCAAGGGGTATCGTATTACCCAACTACTAGGTTGTGAAGGTCAGATAAGCAGTCGCTCCATGTAAAATACTGGTATTCAGCTGCATTCGATTAGACTGGATGCCGACCCCAACATAGTTGGGAAAAGGCTAGGCAGATTGATTTTTAAGAACCTTCCGCGGACTACAACGAATATTTGAAAAAAAAAACATCAGCCGAATTGGTTCAGCCTGTTCCCAAATTTTGCGCTTAGCAACACATTAAGAGCAGGCAGTCAAAATGAAATTTCGAACGCAAGATCTGCCCCTTGCTCCCCGCCACTCTGTTATGTGCTAAACGCTAATACATCAGTAATAAAGTTGAATATCGCGTGCGCTCATTGATCGTACTTGAGCACGAAACTAAATAGCGTTAAGTCTCAATTCTTATTTCGTTTATAACTAAAGTAATAATTTGATCTAGAGAAAACATATCTTGTGGCTGGATAATAAACTATATTTTCTTGCTGTGAATATTTATTTTAGACATAAAAGCCAAACAATCGTGTTTGTTTTTTTTTATAATTATCCTTGAAAAAGACAGTTTTCGAATAAAAAATATATTGAGAGAAAATATTACAATTACGTAACCGTCTTCAACATGGAAAGAAAAACATCCAATAATTCATATACAAAAATTTCATTTTGCTTGTATGTGTGACTGTTTCAGAATATTCATGCAAATTAACATAAAAATAGGGAGCCTCTTCTTAAGTCATTAATTTTTATTATATAGATTTTTTGTCGTAAATATTGAACATTAATTTTGCACTTGAGAACAGCTGCAAAGACGTAATGACGACAGGATAGCTTACTAACAGCTGCAGATAAAATCGCCACGATCAGCGAGCCTGCGCCCGCGTCTTGGGCGTGAATAAGTACAAACACAAGGCAATACCTAAATTAGCTCAACAATGAGTACTTAGTTGCATACACATTAAAGAAATGAATGGTCCTTTAATCTTGTTTATCGGAATACATACTGAATTCTAGCTCAATTCTTCTAGCTTTGTAAACCTTTTTCTATTTTGTTAAGTACTTGGTACTTGTTGACGGCTACACTGACTTCCCAAACCTATTAACACTGTAACTTGAAAACATTGTAAAAGCCCATTCTTTTTAAAAAGAGTAACCGTGGAGTTTCTTGCCGGCTCTTCTCCATAGGAAACGACCAATTGGTTTCATAGGTGCCCATACACTATTTTGATTACAATATTTTGATTTTGATTTAATATTATAAATGCGAGACTCTGGCTTTTTGTCTGATTCCTTTTTACGCCTAATCGGCTGAATGGATTTTGATGGAATTTGGCACACAGGTAGACGACCATGACCGAGGTTGGAAGATCGGATACACTATTATCTCGGTATCGCTTTGCTGTGAATAATTCCCACATCTGCGCTGGCAAAGTTGCAGGCAAAATTATTTCTTTGTGGTAAGGGTTGCCAACAGTTCAAGAGTCGACAGCCATTTTTTAACACAATTAATATACAGGGCGTCCCACGGATATGCCACATGGCGGGAAAGTACCTTGAATATTGTAGATGGAACATTTTACTGAAAAAAGACATTATCTGAATTAAAAAAAAAAAAAAACTGCATTCATAGATACTTAAATAATTACATGGTTGAACCGGAAATCGAACCCGTTACACGAGAAATATAATCACTGTAGCATTATCATACCGATCGAAAGGCTTCATCATAAGGATTATTTTTTGCTAAATAACATAGTGTCACAAATAAAATGAAGACCATGACCCTCCATGTGGCATATTCGTGGGACGGCCTGTATAAGCCTAATTAATATTAACGAAGCGAGATGTAAAGTTTATTATGATTATGATGTGTATGGCTAATGGCAAATGAAATTGATGTATTTTCATGATATTTTTATGCATGTACTACAAATATTTGCACGACTGATAAGTCGAATACAGTGAGACTAAAATTATTTTACCACGTTATTATGTAAGAGCCAGTCACCAAGATGGTAGAGGCTGACTGCCCAGTGTCTTCACATCATTTCAGGACACTAAACAATAATAACCTCACATATATCTCGCTGGAGCCAGCTGCGATTAATCGACTCAACACGCTGCGACTGACCGACAACCCTGTCGTGTGCGATTGTCAAGTCGCGAGGCTGTTGACTACTGTTCGAGCTGCTGGTATTCTTGGAGTTGGTGCCAGGTATGAACACAGTGATTAATTTTATTCTCGCAAATAAATAAAGTTTATTTAATTTTGTTAATCTGGAAACGAGTATATCGTGCTAAGAACTACTAAGAACTGTGAAGAAGTTGGTAGTATCAAGAAGTTTCACACAGCAGCGGCGTAATCGCGTAAAGGGCATATATATGGTATACATATTTTTTTTTTTTTGGGTGGGAAATTATCAAATAACTTCTCCCGCTCTGGGTGGAGCTCGACTCTCTGACTAAAACCCACCCGTGTTCCTTCAGATGCCTGTGTGCCAGGGCCACGATATCCCTTTCGGACATATAGCCTATGGCGTATGGGTATATATGGTATACATACCGGCGCGAATTGCCGCGATACGCGACATCAGTAGAACAATTTCCTTGAATTTTTCATAGAAAATGTTCAACCAATGTCGCGTCGCGCGACTTGTCGCGCCAGAATGCAGAAGCCTTAACACTATCAGTACCAATGGGTTTCATTTTGACAGTTAGGCAACATTCATTGCGTTACTTACGTTGATGAGCAGACATTTTTTTTCACCTTGTCGTTGTAAGTACTATCCCACATCCGACAAGCCGAAATTCTCAACTTATGCAATTAAAATCACGGAAACCCTCTAAATCACAATTATAAATATAAATAAAATAAAATAAAAAGCCTTTTATTTCCAGTTTACAGAATAACATAAAGTTGAATCTACCTATAAACTAGTTAATAAAGAATTGGAAAAATAGGGAAATTAATATCTATGTAACCTAACTTTTTCTTAATATATACCTAACTAGCTGCGCTCCGCGGTTTCACCCGCGTAAGTCTCGATCTTGTGGGAATATCGGGATAAAAAGCCTATGTCTTAATCCAAGGTGTCAGCTACCTCCATACAAAATTTTATCAAAATTGGTCCAGCAGTTTGAGCGTGAAGAAGTAACAAACATAGACACACACACACTCACAAACTTTCGCCTTTATAATATTAGTGTGATTATTTTTAACAAGCTGCGCCCCGCGGTTTCACCGCGTAAGTCTCGATCCTGTGGGAATATCGGGATAAAAAGTAGCCTATGTCTCAATCCAGGGTGTCAGCTACCTCCATATAAAATTTTATCAAAATTGGTCCAGCCGTTTGAGCGTGAAGAAGTAACAAACATACACACACTCACAAACTTTCGCCTTTATAATATTAGTGTTATGTTATAGTGTTATTAGTTAGTCTGATTATTATTAATATTAAAAAAAAACATATTTTAAGTAGGTAGGCACTAGTATAATTATTATTCTAATGGAACCACCCCTCAGGTAAAGGCCTCCTCCAACTAAAGCACAATTTGGTTCCAACAAATACCATTTTCATTGACTTAACTTACTCAAATAACATAACTCCTTCATACAAAGCGCAGGATTTCCTCCATAGCGAAAGATGTGACGTTGCCAACTAATATTTCTCAGTGATTTAAACTATACAAGTTTTCCCACTTCCGCGTTACTGTGCTCCAAATTGCAGTTGTAAATGTGCAATCGGAACTTTAACTGCACGTTCACGATCTAAACTCGGTAATCCTAATTAAGGCTGCGACATCGGTAGCCCAAGAGCAGGGTAATAGCTACAAATTATTGTGCAATTAGGAACTGGTGGATTGAGTGGAGAATGTCTTATGTGGCATTGAAATGGTAAAGACTAGGTGGTTAGGAAGTGGAAGTGGTTTTTGAGACTCGGTTTTAGTGGTACTTTTGTATACGGTGTAAAATGACAGAACATGCCAGGGACGCGAGGTGCGCGCATGACCTGTATTCGCCACTACTATAGTTAAACTATTTCACGAAGTCCTCTCTTGTCGCTCTAATGGCGGTAAACATAAGGTTCAAATTGCAATAACCAACAGGACTTCGTGACATAAAGAAGAAAGAAAGAAAGAAAATACGTTTATTTGCGGTAAACATAACGCAAAGAAATAAAAACACAAACACGAAAGAACAAGTTGAGGGAAAATATGCGTCACATTCACGCAAAACGGCCATCGCTCAGCATAATGCTGCGACCCTATGCTAGACAGAGCCCCAGCGCTGGTTTTCAGCGACCGCCGGCGTTGACGTGATGACGTCAACCGGTGCAGCATAATGAGATAAAAATAAACAAAATAAAATAAATGCAATACTTCGTTATCTATGTATATATAAATATAATATCTAGAATGGCAACATTCAGTAACGTCGGCAATGACTCAAGCGACGAGCGCATGTTACGCAATCTGTGTGTGCAGCTGTCAGCTGTCATAAAGAATTTGGCGTTTTACGTAATGGTTACATCTCAGTCAGAGAGGGTTACATAATTAAATAACATGGCGCATTATGTAAAGAATGCTAGGATGTTATCTAACAAAGGATTCATTGGGTGACTGGGTATTAAATAAGTATGGTATTTGTACAGTGAACACAGAACATCTGTACCAGTCGTACAAATGCCGGCTTACGTGCACCTCTTCGTCGCCTTACGAGCTGTTTTAATAAGAATTTCTGCAGTTTGGATTTGTTTTCTTTACCGCAAGGAAAGTTTAGACTCATGTTACATACATTAAACATCATTCAACATATTAAAGGAATAATTGTTGTTCCACATATACGGCACTATTGGTGGCTTTATGCTACGTTGATACTATGCTATTGATATTAATGTTCCTTTTTTCTTTTTTATTGTTAACAACGATAGTCTTAAAATTTACCAAACTGTCTCATTGTGTATCTGTGGAGAACGTAGTTGATTTCACATTTGTATCATTTCTGTACCCCTATCTTTTTGTATGTCTTAATGTGTAATTGTTTGTTTTCCCGAGTAAATAAAATAAAAATAAAATCTAATGATCGGTGTTTTGTACTTCCAAATAGATAGGTAGAAATATAAATTCTCAATAACTCGATATAAAAATTAATGCAAATATATTACAAAATTATTGACAACAGGCGAAAATTTTACCTGCTTCGAAAATCGTCGTTCAAGTGGGAGTAAACATAACACTAAGCTTAAAAAAGTTTTGAGTTATTAAACAGCATCGTCATTATCTACCCTTTGAAACAATATGCGGTTGGTCCTCACAATATTTTTCTACAAGAACTCGAAGATAAATCATGAAACTAAAAACCGACTTTTACAATAAAACGAAATGTAAACAGTCCCATTAAAAGGCATTGTTTCACAATCTCGCCTCAATGGGTCGCTGGCAATAGGAAAAATCGGCTTACAGGGGATTGCACGTCACCGATCGTTTCCTATTTATTGTTCCATTAAAAAATAGTTTAGCAGTCTTATTTCCCGGCGCTTCGTCGGGTTCCTTCGTCTATAGTCTAGCTACTAAATCTCATTTGCTCGGTTTCACCGCCGCGCCGTGTGATAAATTTCCTATAATTTATCTGTAACATAATTCCGTAGAAAATGTTTTACAAGTACTTTTAATATAAGAGGAAACTTATCGTTTGGTTTCTTGAGAAAGTTCAAAATTCCACTAATAAGTCAGCTTCTTCTAATAAGTAAGAAGTATCACATAAAAAAATATTAACATTTTTCATCATGAATATTTCCACAAGATTGCAAAGAAAAAGCACCAGCGACGGCTTCTCAAATTAAAAATCTGTTGGTGTTGTGACGGGCTACTAACGACCCTCGTGCAAGCGAGAGCACTTGTGGGAATTACCGCCTTTAGCTCTAAACAACGCACGCCCCCGTGTTAGAGCGAATCAACTAGCTTGTTTTCATAATAATGCAATATATATGTATGCTTTCATTCATTTTCATTCATTCAGCGCATATTATTACGGTAAAAAGTTCGCTGATGGTTCTTTCATGCGCCCCACTTTTACACAGCCTTTCCAATTATTCACTGTTTTGTTTATTATGTGCCTATTAACAAAGTTTGCAGTCAAAACTATTATCCCGTTCAATGAAAGTTAATTGCAATTTACATATTTAAGGTCACCGCTTCCGACACTCACGCTAGAAATTGTTTACACATGAACTAATAGGGGATAAATCCCAATAGTTAATATCCGACACACGTTTATTTTCATTAAGAACTCTCTCGCTGTTCACATCTCCGCAGGGGAAAACACGAATTACGACTTCATCGATTCCCCACAAATTGTAATTATACCCTAACTTCGAATATATTTACCGAACAACATAAATATTCATTGATACCGCATCTAATTCACGTGGAATGTGAATATACTACGAAAATAACTGCCCTATATTAAACGAAGAACCATTAAGAAAATGGGGAAATGGACTTGTCAAAATTTATCGATGTCGTTACAAGCCAACACGCTACCACAGGAACTAATAAAGATCCAGTCACCTTGAATGTAACTAATGAATTGTTCACAGGAAACAATCACTAAGAAGAACTTACGAAGTTGCTTGATGGAACAAGACAAATGAAAGTAACAAAGGTCAAACCAACCGGCGGGGAATTATAAACAGTGACGCCGGGGAACAGAAGAACTTAGTCTGAACTTAGTAACTTGCTGGGTTATTACATGTTAACTACAGACTACGTTTCCATACAGAACTGCAACACAACTGCCGTAAGTATATACGGTGTCCACAAACATAGAAACTAAATCTCCAAAACAATATTCTGAACGAATTTTTTGCAGCAAACTCCAATTCTTTTGCATTTCCCAATGCCAAAAGAGATTCATTGTCAGCAAAAGTATTATGGACAGAAGTAGCGTAAACTTCCTCTGAATTGACTTAATCGGATTAAATACTCCGACTAGATTATACGACACTGAAGTTTTCATCGGCTCTGCAGTAGTTAGTGATTTTTCTGTTACATCGGCAACTTCACAAAGACAATTGCAATAAAAGTTGGGAAGAAGAACTGACTATGTACGAACTGTACCCAGCCTTTGTGACGTAATCTGATTTTCAAGTAACCGAATACCCAAACATAAATAGGTCTACTTAGGACGAAGTTGAAGTAAGGTCATAACTTTTATTGTCCTCCGCTCTTAGTCACGTCGTAAGTTTTATTCAGTTTTTATATTATGCTGACTCAGCATAATAATGCTGACCCTGATCTTGGCATAAATAAAATGGGCGACGTCCTACCTACTGATACACAAATAATAGTGTCATAATATTTGGAATTGTGTCCATCTATAACGGACTTTAGTTCTGTTTGGACGAAAAAAGGATCAAATGTATTTATGTAACATTTATTTATTTATTTAAAACTCTTAAACTATCATTACAGGTTTAGAAACCTAATGCGATAGCTAATGTTATATATATATATATATATATAACATTTATGCATACGACCTCTAATTGCGTGCATGCTTATCGGAGCACATAGTACCAATTTATCAATTGTGGTCCCGTAATTAGTATGTACTGCGCAGGTAACTAATATATTAGCGCAATTAAACGTATCCTGCTCATCGGCCAGGTCATAACGAACGTAATTGTGGCGAATTAAGCGCATCAGTTTGTTACCCAGCTAAACGTTTCCCTCAATTGACTGAGTGGAATATTAAATGACACCCACACGAAATTGTAATCAAACGTCTAGCGAGACGCGTCTAAGTAGTCGCAATAGAATTTATCCAATTTATTTGGCAGCCGTATGAAGCGATTGTCGCTTTGTCTTTATTGATTCTTGTATACAACAAAATAATCCTTCTTCATCTACCTACACTCTTTTAAAATATACCAAAATAGTTTTATTTACGAACCGAAAATTAACGTTTCAAACTGAAAGCACGCAGTCAAAGAAGTTGTTAAAAACTAAATCCTTATTTATTTTTTCCCATTCACTTAAAACACTGGCCATAATGGCGAGCCACCCTTCAAAATATAGTCAGCAAAAATATAAGGAAAAGCAAATCGAATTCCCAAACAAATATTCATCCTCAATATTTTTCTTCAAGACAAACGAATGGTCCCCAGCCACTCCTAAATATAATATTCTCGTCAGATATGAAACAGAAATAATTTGTATTTCCTTGGGAATTACAACCAAATGGATTTATTGTAATGTAAAAAACAAAAGATCGGCGTCGTGGAAATAAATTCGCCAATATCACAGAAAATAAGCCAAGGGTGCAATTTCCTTTTGGAAACAATCACTCAAATTGGGTCAAGTGAACATTTTACACCCGCTGTGTTTGATGCCAAGAATATAATTAATACGATATAACTAAATTTTGCCATTTGGCATGACGAGGGACAAAAGACATGGTTCTTGAGTCGAAACGGCGCCCTAATTTGGTCGAGATCACACAGATCGGATTATATTAAACAGACTACAATGCCAGACAGCAAATTGACGAAAAAGATGGGAATACACTTTGAATTACGAATGTCTCTATTTGGAAAAGATGTGTAATGGAACAACCAATCAAGTACGGGGACGCCTTTGTTCAGAGATCCGAACAGAGAACGATACCAAAATGGCAAAACCTTCTTTATTCATAGGCATAATTACGGTTAACCTAAAGCCGATATCGTGCAGAAGCTTCAGACAATCGAAAGCCCAACAAAATGCTTGCGGCCACCCCGAACTCACGAGAGGTATAAAGCCACTCAGTGCTTCTAATATCTCGAACGGGGGTGGCTGAGCACATAGTCGTTTCGAGCGAACTATGTTTACCACAGTTTTAGTAGGGAAATGGAATATAAAATGGACGATTCCATAGAATAGGATGATTCTGCGAATTGAAAAATGTTGAGTGCTGTTGGAAAGAATTTTAAAAGGATTTTTTGTATGGGTGTGGGTTTTCAACAACTATTTGTGTTTGCTAATGCATTGAATAGAAACAACATAATTATGAAAAGTAAATTATCATCATACTCAGACTATAATGTTCCCACTGTTGGGACACAGACCTCTCTCAGCGAGAGGGGGAGTGGGCTGTAATCTACCACGCGGGCCTAGGTGGTTCTAGGACATGCCGGTTTCCTCAGGAATTTTCCCTTCACCGTTTTGAGAGCAGTGGTGATGAAATTATTTACACAAAGGAAAGCGCCTGCCTGGGTTCGAACCCACGACCTAAGTCCTAAGTCGGGCCCGTTACCACTGGGCCACCACTGCTCTACTGGGCCTGCTCTCTGAAAAGTAAATAAGCAAACATTTGCAATAAGCACACATTACTTTGGAATGGAGTATTAATTTAGTAATTACTAATGACTCGTCATTATTTACTCTAATCAGACAGGATTAATTTACTATATGAAAATTATTCTGTGCAAAACTTATCATTTTAACGAGGTCTATCGGAATACCAGCGCTGTTGTATTTGGTTTGTGTTTTTTTTCAAATATCGCAGCATTATGCTGAGATAGGAGCCTTTTTGGCCTCGCACAAGTTTTCTTTTTTTTCATTATTCTGTTAGTTTTAACGTTCTTTTTTTATTGTTTTCTTGATTTTGTTAGTTTTAATGTTTTTTTTATTGTTGAATTTCCTGTGCGTGTCCCAAATAAAATATTTTTCTTTCTTTCTTTCTCATCACACAGACAAATATTAGTTATCTATTTTGAAACACAATAAACTGCAGTACGGCTTTTCTAAAATCATATTGCTGAGATCTTATTGTTGTGCCGGTCGATATAAAACGTGGCGTAGTGCCAACATCGGTGGCTACATCTCATTGGAGCTGAACTGCTACCCTTTAAGCTACGCTGAAAAGAGTCGAGCCTAAGTCAGCCATCTTTACAAACAGATGTTACTCAGCGGATTTTGCGAAACAACTAAGTCCCGTTTCTTTGTAAATGCGTTGCCATTCTACAGTATCTGTGAAGAGTTGAGGCAGGCTTGAGTGCTCTTCGGATCGCCCGCGTAGGATTTAACGATGTCAGATTTATCGATAAGCTCTATACGAGGACTTCCAACAGAGGTTTAACTATAGATATATCGCTAACCTGCTTGAAGTTTCAAGTAATTTTAGTTGAGCGAACTTTATAGACAACATTGTCGGCTTATGTTACTTATCGATACTGATATTTAAATCTTCTATGTAAAAAAATTTGTAGCTGAACATTCATATTTGTAATTCCGTCATATTACAACATGATCATTTTCTAATAAGCAAAGCCTATTTTTAATTAATTACATTTTATACATTAAATTTAGCTCTCAGTTTGTGTTTAGTATCCTTTGTGTTTCAATTTACAATTTGATGAACAGTATAATGAATTTGGTAAAATTGCACATTTAGATTGGAACATGTTTGCGGTTTATGAATCGATTTGGTACCATGACATGGACCGATTGAGAAAGGCGCAAAAAATCAACACAATTTCGTCTCTTGTTTATTTCATTTCTTGTTGTCATTTGATGTTGTTTTGTCTCCCTCCTTAAGTCTTTTGCCTTCAACCCGCTTGTAATGTAACAGTTCAGATTCGAGTTCAGGTTCGATACAATTTGTACAGTAGTGAGTGGGAGCACCCGTGATACAATTTGTAACATAAATGCGCACCACTTGTAATGACCGTGTTGCGGCGCAGGCGCAGTAACCTAGACAACATGACGGCACGAATCACGATTGGCGCAGTGGTTAAGCGACTGACTGACTGACTTGACTGCTGCGCTGCGTGTCGTGGGTTCGATTCCCGCACGGAACAAATATTTGTATGACCTACAAGTAGTTGTTCCGGGTCTGGCTGTTTGTGTATGTGAGTTAAATGTTTGTAAACGCAACCACTATACGGGAGAAATACCTAGTGTGGGGCAAAAAAAAAAAACAGCGACGAATGCTCGTCAGTTATTGAGGCAGCATTGTAAAGCTCAAAATCAAATCTCGGATTGTTGTATTACAGGTGAATGCTCCCGTTGAGGCACCTCCCGTTGGGGTTGACCTTAAGGTCAATCCGCAGCTGTAGCCCGCGAAATAAAAAACAAATTTTCTTCGGTTTTTTGCAATTTGCAGGTCAGTGTCGGGTTAATTGTATCTTGATCAAAATATGATTCGCGACGATAACAGGTAGATATGTAGGTATTTTATAGAATTAGAATCATTCATCATCTCTCTAAGTTAGATTTGTTCCATTGAATGACTTTTCATGAAATCATAACATTGGGGAACAAATCTAATTTAGAAATATGTAATAATGATTCTAATGACTATAATTATATAAATACATATCTGTTATAGTCGCGAATCATATTTAGATCAAGATACAACCTGACACTGACCTGCAAATTGCAAAAAAACGTAATAAAATTTGAATTTCGCGGGCTACCTTAGCGCATCCCCCTTAAGGAAAGCAATGCCCAGTTTTAACAACATGCCCAAAGGAATCATACACTTTTGTTTGTTTGAAGAGATATTTTCGGAGAGAAGAACGTTTGATCTCACGAACCTGACTGATGTGTTATGTTTTCACTTTGTTTCTTATATGTTCTTGTTTCGCATTAAATAGTCACATAAAGAAAGGGACTGATGTTTCTACCCAATATCACCTAAGCTTTTGAAGGTACACTTTTGTTTACTTCTCTCGAATAGATTCAGTTGCCAGAGCCATAAAATAAATGTCAAACAAAACAAAACCGCTTTGAATCTATCGTTGTTCATTTGTTTTACAAATTAAACTAACTTGTAAACGATATTGACTTGGACGATTTGTTTAAAATTCGATCTCATTTATAATAAGACTACATCAGCCACATACTCAAAGTGTGCTACGCGGTGCCTTAGGGCTCCGCAAAGCCTCTGTGGGGGCTCCGCGAAAATACTGGTCATAATTATTAAAATGTCTACTAAAGGGGTACTATATTTTAAATTACGCTGCAACCTCAGTAAAATAAAATCTTTCTAAATATTTCAACATAAAGTAAAAAAAAACTGTAAATGGTAATGTCATCATCATGTGATTATTATTCAAAATACACATAAAACCTTTTATGATTATTTTAGAGCTCCGTCAAATATTTCATTTCCCAAAAGGGTACCGTCACCAAAAAAGTTGGACAACCACTGGAGTACTTTTAGGAATGCAGCCTGGCAACACTAGCCGTTAATTGTGCACACAGTGGGCCACAAGGTCACGCGGAACTGGTCGATTTGCAAGTGACATTAAACAGCCGATCGCCTTCAGATCACTTACACTCACTGGCATACCAAGCGATCAGGAAGATTAATGCCAACTTGCTTTGATGTCCTTTGCAAAACTCGTAAGTACCTGGAACAAATAAAATTGTTGTTATTTAAAATGTTATTAAAAATATAGCTTGTAATCGTTTGGCCAGTGGGACGTCTTAGGCACGGAGTTTTGCAAAAAAGATTGTACATGAAATATATTTTTTTACTAATTTCTTAATGAGGAAAACAGGTAGTTATTTTCAACTGTAGTATCAAAGATTTTTATCATTCTTTTTTCAATAACAATGCACGCTTCTATTCTATTCTATTTTTGTTGTATGGCAAGCAAAGCCGGTGTCGACTATGCTGCCAATGTCTAAAGTGAGTTGAGAAAACAAGTGTGCATGAAAATAAAATATAAAAAAACAATTAGATGAAGAAAAAAATAAGAAACTAATAAAACTCTTCGATTGATTGATACAGTTGAACACAATGCACCCTAGATCTTGTTGGATTAGTACGGGACTGAAACAAACAAAAAATAAATAAATAAATACCTGCTTTTCCAATTCACTTTTGACATTGGCAGAATAGTCGACATTGGCTTTGCTTGCCATCATTAAAAATAGAATAGAATAGTACTTGTAGGTAGCCAGCACATCAGGTTATTTAATGTCAAATTTCTCCAAATTATTAAAGAAACCTTAAAATGTTGATGGTTAAGTTCAAAATCGAATGAGAAAATTTGACAGTTTGTGGTAACGCGCTGGCCACTGTACTGTGTATTTTTAGAAAGCACCTTGCCAACAATAGGGAATATGCAAGTAATTCAAAACTTATTAATTATTTAAATATACATTGTTTTTATTTTTTTATGCATTACTTATTTTAGGGGAATTATAAAACGAATGACAAAAAAAAAACTTAGCGACTGATGATGAGATACTGTTTTAATAACTTAACTTTAACTAAAAGTGGATTGTAATTAATCCATCTCAGATAATAAAATTCTAGCCGTTCGACTAAATGACTAAGTGAGCGACTAGAAATACAGAAAGGGTGCTGATATTGAATCATTTGGGTTAGGTTATGTTAGAACAGTGACCATTAACGCGCGAAGGCGAGCGAGCGAAGCGAGCGTGCCGCGGTAGCGGCCGCCGAACGCCAGATTCCCTCTATTCTTGGTGAATCATTTGGGTTAGATGAGGTTGTAAATATGAAAATTAGGTCAACTGAACGTTATAAATATAAATAAAAGCTTCTCATTTTGTATTTTAAGTAACTCAAATTAATGTTTGTAAGTCGCTGTACTGTTGATTTCTCGTCACTCGCAGTCAGTCGCTCACTTAGTAATACGTAAATTAATTATTTTTGTCACTTAAAACTTTCATTTACAGTCACTCGTTTAAATACTAGCCCTTATTTTACAATTCATTAGTTTATGTAGCGTTTTTTTGGTGGAACGGAACGCAAACTCAAAACGCGTCGACTTCGATAGTGCCGGAAGTGACGTAAAGTGCTTGAATCTCACTAAGGTAAGTAAGTAAGTGCGATTTCTGCTTGAATAAAGCACAACAAATTGTTTAATGTGTTAGCGCCAAACCATACGTTTGGGGCTAAAAAAACAAATGTAAACAAAGCACAATGACGTCACATCATGACAACAACAGAAACGGACGTTTGAACTGTAGTAGAAAATTGTTCATATTTGACATGTAACTGATGTTACGTCGGGTTCTGACACACTGTTTACAATTGTATTAATTAAATAAATATTTTATTTTAACATGTTATTCACATTCACACGCGGCAGACCACGTAGGAGATGGCGGGACGAACTAGATAGGTTCCGTCAAAACTGGAAGGAGGACGCGTGGGCTCGCGAAAGATGGAAGGAGTGGAAGGAGGCCTTTGCCCAGCAGTGGGACAGCATAGACTAGAGAGAGAGAATTCACATTCACACATCTATTAATTATTTTATTTTATTTATTTTTTATCTATCCGTGACATCATACTTTTAACTGACGCAGCATCATACTGACATAGGAGCCTTTTGGCCTCGCTAAAGACTTTGTTTTTATTTTCATTTTACTTAGTTTTTTTTATAGTTTTTATTTCTTTCTTTTCTTTATATTTTATTTGAGCAACAAGCAGTACTCGAATGTAACGTTTAATAAGTACCTATATTTCTTGGGTTTGATCATAACCGTCACTTATTGATTTAGTGAAAAAAGTTATTACGTGGTCTATTGAAGAGCTATAAATGTAAAAACATTTGGTTGTATTTTATTCCTCGATAAACTTGACCCATGTTACCTCTAAGTTACGATTAAAACACCAGACACATTAAAAAACTAGGTCAGACCCATTAAAGTCTTAAGCCAACAATTTAACTTTTAAAATGCCTGTGCCTTTTAAAACATGAACTGGAACTCTACTGTTTAAATCTTAGCAAAATTACCCAACGACTGTTTTTTAAAACTACGTACCTAATGGCCCCCCATGCACAGGTTGTGGGTTCAAATCCAGGCAAGTACCCTGTACCAATCCTGCCAGGGTTGCGGATGAGTCCAAAAAGGATACCGTGGCCCTGGCACACAGGCAACTGAAGGAACACGGGTGGGTTTTAGTCAGTAAAAGTCTGACACGCCCTCCCGCTCCGCCCAGAGCAGGAGAAGATATTTGATGATTTTCCACCTAAAAAAAAAAAAAGCAACTACCAATTTATAATCAGCCTGTAATGTTCCCACTGCTGAGACACAGGCCTCCTCTATGTGAGAGGCAGCAAAGTTACTTTTTATGTTTATCTTGGACATCACTGGTATCGTGAGGAGCCTGGTTTCCTCACTATACCAGTGATGTCCTCCGAACATAAATCGGAAGCATCGGCCGACCCAGACACTTCCTTCTTCCAGACATATTAACCCTTTACAAGAAGCTGTAGTATGTAATACTAAAAGAATATTAATAATTTTACTTGATTAGATAATAGGTATGGTTTGTCCTAAGAGCGAGGCCAGACGGGTGCATTGCGTTGCGTTGCGAATACTGGGGGTCTACTCCGAAGCGCTAAACCGAAGTATCGGCCGAATGTTCGGTCGTTTCTTGACTACGGCTAACTATCGCTGACTACGGCGGAAAAAAAAAAAGGGAGTCGAAAAGATAAGCCAAAGTCAAAACTGTGACTTGAAGTCGGGCAAGGACTCAAAGTCAAAAAAGGAAACTGTGGAAGTTCTAAAACGGCCGAACATTCGGCTGATACTTCGGTTTAGCGCTTCGGAGGACTGGACTTACTAGTTAATATAAGGTGTTTAAAAATTAACCTAACAAACTTTAAGGAGTGCTTTTTAGACCATTGAACTGAACAACTTTTACTATGAGACCAACTTTGAAATAGCGAAAAAAAGCAGTGGTCCATACAGTTTAGAATAGTAGGTATAAACTTTAGTATAGAACAGCTGATTTTTGTTTCGCGATTTTAAAATTGGATCCATAGTAAAAGTTATTCAGTTCGATGGTCTAAAGCACTCCTTATGGTTTGTAAGGTTAATTTTTAAACACCTTTATATACCGTGGCATTTAAATCGTCTTACAGCGGCTAATCATCTTACAATGGCAGCCCACTTCATGTATCCAATGACTACTAATCATTCATTGAGCCTTGCGTTCCAAGGACGGCGTGGAATGGAGCGCAAGGGTCGCACCGCGCTCATAACAGGGTTTTTTTTTAATCATTCAAATGTTAATAAATATTTTTTTTTACTTTTATGAATGATTAGTTAGTCATTGGATAAATGAAGTGGGCTGCCATTGTAAGATGATCAAAATGCCACGGTGTATAAGTTTGAAATCGCCAACCCTTCTTGAGCCAGTGGTGATCAATGCTTGGGGCTCTGTATGGGAAGTGGTTTTGCCCTGCAGTGCAATAATAAGCTGGTATTATTAAGTACTTACTTAATCTGTTTTGGCCATCCTGGCTTTACGAACTCGCCTAGAGAACCTACCCTTTCACTTGTGACGGAAAATCTCTCAGGTTTTCGTGGTGTTTCACTGATTAGCAACACAGATAACTAACTAACTTTAAGTATCAAAACTTTTCTCAAAGATAAATCGTAACTTTGTTCAACTTATACTGAATACGTATTCACTAGAGTAAGTTAAATCTTTTTGTCCAGTAAAATGTATTTGCAAATCTATTTAGAAGTCACCTATAATGTACTTTTGTGGGAACTTTAAAGTCCAATGCATTTTACTTCGATACAATGAAAATAATGTCGATCAGAATTTGCATTGCCAGTTTACCAATGCTTTAGTGGCTAAAGTTTATACTTTTTACTGATAAAGTATCAAAGAATGTGATATTTCTTTCTACTAGGTTATGTTAAGGTGGATCCAAATATGATTTACAGAATTATTATCATTAATACATCTCTCTAAGTTAGATTGGTTCCATATCAACAAAATCTCTTACGGTTATGTTCTTAATTTCTTATGGAACAAATCTAACTTAGAGAGATGTATTAATGATTCTAATGATTATAATTCTGTAAATACATATTTGTTATGGTCGCGAATCATATTTTGATCAAGATACAACCTGACACTGACCTGCAGCATGCAAAAAACGTAAGAAAATTTGAATTTCGCGGGCTTCGATTGCGAATCCACCTTAAGAATACTAGAGTAAACACATCGTCATCCTCCTGCACTGCTGTCAATTTATTTGGGGTGCAGCATTTCTTCTACATCCATACATCACTATTAAACATCTCCCCGACCCTCTTTGTAACCATATTAATTTTCACACTATCTATCCATCGTTACTCATTCCTCTCTTCGCTTATTCTTAAGAGCGATAAGTGTAAAATTGTGTTTTATGTATATATGTATGTATTGTATATAACATGTCCCAGAATTAACACACAACCTCTTAAGCGGTCATTGTAAAAAAAAACAGCTGTGGGGACTAGTGTTGCCCAAAATCGGTATTGGTCTTGTTCTTGCATTTTCGCAAGACCAAACCAAGACCGACTTTTTGTAGCAAGACCAAGGCCAAGACTGAACCCTGCAAGATTTGAGCAAGGACAAGACTAAGCCTGCGAGACTCTTGCGTCTCGCAGTTAAGTCAAACTGAGATTTGGACGTAGTAGTAAGTAGGTATTTGGTTTCAATCCCGATTTTGATAGACTTTCCCCAGTATCGAAACCGTATAGTCATAACACTAAAAGGTATTGTATTGATTATTATATTTCGCACAAATATGTTCCCATGTGATAAACATAAACATTAAGGTTCAAGGTTGATTGGGAAAATTTGACGTTCTGCGAATTAAACATTGATCGGTCGGTGTATTATGTACCTACTTATTTGATAATTTACCGACAAAGACGCCGCGGTTTATCAAAGACTGTGCAACAAGTGTACCACAGCATTTGACACTGTTTGAGCGCCGCATTCGCCGCCACAGAGTACGGAACAAAATTGTTACATATTGTTACCTATATTACGCTTAGGTACTAAATTGCGTAATTTTTTTTAATGATTGTTAAGTTAATTTAATTAATTTGGTGGTTCACTATGTCTGTGTCAATTTAAGCTCAACATGTACCTATTCTGTTACGTTGTTCTAAGATCTAAACTAAGTGTTTAATTAATAGCAATAGGCTAATAGGTATTCGCAAGACTTGCGAGACTTGCTGCAAGACCAAGACCAAGACTGAGAGCGCAATACCAAGACCAAGACCGGGGCCCAAGTCTGCTATTTTTATAAATTCAGTCATTCCAACACGATCCCATTGTCATGCCATTGTCATTTTGCTAAAAGTTCGTAATCTGGTAAATTCATAATGGTCGATCATTGGTCGGTCAATGTTCTCGTAATATAATTGTGTTATTATAATGGCATTGTCGTATTGCCATTATTATAAAACCCATTAGTAGAAATGTCATTAATTTGTCATTATGTACGAGATTACCAATATATGCAATTTCTTTCAATGTAGTGTCAGTGGCCGACCGTTGGAAAGTCATAATGACGCCATTATAATAGTAGATTATCAAACTTGTCAAAATCAACAATTATGAAATCAATGATCGACCATTCTGACACTATTGTAATAGCAGACTTGAGGCCCTGGTGTATTGACGCATGACCAAGACTAGCTAAGTGTCGTCTTTTTCTTGCATTTGGGCAACACTATTCCCCACATTTTGACGAGTTATAAGAACATAAATGTAGGGAACATCAGATTTTTTTTTCGTGATTTCGGGTTTGGGTCCATAGTAAAAGTTGTTCATCATGATGAGTACAATGAAGAGGTTGTGCGTTAATTCTTGGACATGTTGTAGATGTAAATTGTACACCACAGACTACCTGCAGTATTGTCTCTCCTTTCCGCACTTAGTCCATCCAAATGTTGTCATTAAAAAAAAAAACACTTTTAGCGATAAGACCGCCCATTGTGTCACTTTATGCAAAATTTCTACATTTATATCTGTAATTGTTATGGTGCACATAATAAAGAGTATTCCATCTTCTATTTATCTTAAAAACCTTCTTAACAAAATGACCCTCCGAACGCACACTGTTATGTATACCTACCCGAATTTTAAAACACCATTACAGGTATTAGTAAAAAAGTATCCCAACAAATTCATCTCCTCAACTTTTACTGGGTAAAAACAACAGTGAACAACAAACAATGCATATGTACCTCAAATACCAACAATTCACACGGGAACCAGACTACAGCGATCAATCAATGAAGCTGTGAAAGGGAAAACTCCAAACTTTTGCTTTACCGCGGCAGCAGGAACTTTTAAATTGAACTTGTTGTTTTAAAAAGAACCAATACAGTGTTTTCTGATGCCTCGCGAGACCTTCAATCGGTGGGAAGTTTGCTAATCTACAGGGTAAAACTAAATTAGCTAGCAAAACTCCATATTAAAACATTGGAAAACAAAAAATAAATTAATTTAATGAGTTTTTTTTTTGGTATCGTCAACCACCGCCCGTAGTGTTAAAAAATCTGTTGTTTTATTTTTGTAAACTTCACAGACGTCAATCAATCAACTCAGCCTATAGCAGTCCACTGCTGGACATAGGCCTCTCCCAGGCTGCGCCACAACACCCTGTCCTCCGCTTTCCGCATCCAGTCTGTCCCAGCCACCTTTTTAAGGTCGTCGGTCCATCTAGCTGGAGGACTATCACAGACGTGATGGGTATCAATATCTAAATACGATAAAATAAAAATAATCAGATTTTCTAACTCATACTTCAAGTAACACTACCAGCTGTCGTTGACCCCCAAAAAAAACTTTTTTTTTTTTTAATCGAGTTTGGATATGACTATGTATGACCAGTAAAGGAAGAGAAAGATTTTTGAGATGCGACGTTTAAAATTATTTTTAGTCAATCAATCAATCAATTAATCTTAATTGCAATCCGTAATGTGCACAATATACAGCTGGTAAGTATAAATAAATATAAATAATTATGGGTCCTGTCGGGCACAGCAACATTTTAAATAAGTAGGAGAGAGGAAGAGCGCTATAATGATTTTCCTGAGACAAAATGATAATTTTCAAATTCCTATAACACATTTTCATGAGCTTCTCGATTGTAACATTATCAATCAGTATTAATGTAATGCGCATTTTCATATGGTAATACCCCCCAAGGACTCCACAAGAAAGGCCCGATCTACTGTGGAGTTCATAAGCAAAGTGCTTCTACTTCTTTAAAAATCTAGCTATTCATAATGTAGACTGTAAGGAACACATTGTTTTCAAATGATCATTGACGAACAACGACAAATTGAGAACAGTGGGGTTTCCACATTAACACATCTTTAAAATAATGTTCCATTATTTGAAAAACTATCGTTTGCTGATCATGTTTGATTCGTAGATAAAACAGGATCGTTTACAAAATAAAAAACTTTTTACAAAAAAAAAAAAGACTTCCAAAAAAACACAACAAAGTGAAAAATAACTTTAATTTCGGAAGTCGGTGTCTTTGGATCTGTATTTTAGTTTTATGCCACCGACTTCCGAAATTAAAGTTATTTTTCACTTTGTAGTGTTTTTTTGGAAGTCGGTTTTTTTTTGTAAAAAGTTTTTTATTTTTCACTTTTTATTGCCGATAAAGAATTTTCCAAATCGGTTCGTAAATGACGGAGTTATGCACGAACATAAAACGCAATGCAGAGTAAACGAAAAGATCGTTAATGTAGACAATGTAGATAAATTTTTAGATGTTTGTTGATTTTTCAAAAACCGCTTGTCCGATTTCGATAAAATTTACATGGGACCATTTGGGAAAATAAAAAAATATTTTTTCAAATCGGTTGGCAAGCGACGGAGTTATGCGCGAACAAACATAAAAAAAAAAATACAAACATACGAACTGAGAACCTCCTCCTTTTTTAGAAGTCGGTTAACAAAAAAAATTGCATCAATCTCTGACTGCTTTGATTACGTTGTTCTACTTCTCACAGAGTTCATTTTTGTCCGACAGCACAGTGAACAGAAAAATGCTTAGCCGACCTGCTATACACCCGTGTCTGGACTTAAATGGATTATGTCAAGGTCAGGAGAATGGACACCAGTGTCCTTGGGCACGTGTACACTATCCTCCCATAAGTATTAATACTGTAATTTGAAAACATTGTAAAAGCCAAATATTTTTAAAAGAGTAACCGTAGAGTTTCTTGCCGGCTGTTCTCCATAAGAAACGACCAATTGGAACCGTGCACCTAGCTACTGACGTTTCATAAGTGCCCATGTAGGTTTACGTGAAATAAAATATTTTGATTTTGATTTATTTCAGCTGATTATAACAAATTAATGACTGTTTTCTGTATAGGTTAAATTGGTAATAAGTTCGAAAGACGTTTACAATGACAATCGGAACTGCGAAGTACCTACCAATCACGCATGAAAGGGTGGATTGATCAATCAAATCTGATAAAAACTAGCCCCCACGAGTGGTATAAATTCCTATCTAAATTATATATAGCTTTTATTTGTTCCATTTTCTTTTCCTAAGGAGCCTATATATCGTATGTTCTCACTCGTTTGGTACTCTACGGGTCACAGCAATGAGGAATTATACCCCACTATAATACAGTATCAACTAGTACGGGAGATATTGTGACTGTTACTGGCGGCTTTATGTATTGTAATGTCAACAGTATACTTAAGATAATAAATTGTGCACAAAATAATTTTAAAAATAAATATAAAGATCACAAATGTATATTTGGCACTCCCTGACCTCCGGATATCCATCTCATTGACTAGATCTTCTTATAACAACATGAAGCAACTCTTACTAATACAGTTTGTACCAATACGAGAGTAAAACCAGAAATTGACGGTACATCGCTTAGGCAACATTCAACAACGTGGTTTATTTTTAACACACAGGTACCGCTCGCAATTAAAATCTACATTAGTGTCAAACGGTGATGTCATACAATTCAATGGCAATGTTGCAACTCATGATACGCAGAAAAAAAAACACGTGACACACGATTACCGAGACACTTTCTAAATTAAGAATGAATTGCTAATTTTAACATGCAGTATGCAGTAATGGCCTAGATAAATAGCTCTGTGGCCGTTATAAAGGTAGCACGAGATATACTGACAAGACATACGTCGTGAACGTGACGACTATTGTAGGCAAAATGTGACAAAATTTGCGACAACTCTTATATGGCAACAAGATCATCATCATCAGCTTATAGAAGACCACTGTTAGATATATGCCTCTACAGTTACACGCCATCGCTAATCAACTCGGTTTTCGGCAACTCTCATCCAGCTGTATACCAGCTGCCCTAGTCTAAGGGCGTCCTACCTTACATTTGCCGATTCATGGTCTCCACTCAAGAACACGTCATCCCCAACGGTCATCGATTCTACGGCTAATATGGCCAGCCCATTGTCACTTCAGCTTCTTCTTCTGTGAGCTATGTCGACAACTTTGATTCCCTGCCTAACTTCAGAATAAGAAGTCTTATCATAGTTTCTGACACGTTCTGATTGTGTTAAACCTTTTCCCTTGCCTATGATATATATATTATTTGTTTCCCGAATGTCTCGGGGCGATACTTCCGACAGGGTCAGATTATATTATTGTTGGCACTCGTTCGGTTTTGAGGATATCTGCCCTTAGAATACAAAAGAACTGGCTTAATGATACATTTTGATCTAAGGAAGTTCCGATACACAATATAAATCATAAATACTTATGTTGTTATTAGAATAGAATATTCTTTATTATGCACACCATAAAAATTTGGATTTGGGGTTTTATTAGGATTATGAAGCCGATGCTGCTGAGTTGGCTTTCAATAGAATCCCTCCACAGGGATATAAAAGATTGCTTATTGTCTTTACCACAGGTTCATAATATTATGTGCCTACCTCGTTTCCTCAATCAACAAACACATTAAGAAGTCTGTCTGAGCTTTTGGGAGCTTACGCGGTTACAAAATAATACTTTTGATAGCTCAACAAAATTATGTTTTCTTCAATTGTCTTAAAAGCTCTAATATATAATATTATATATTATTTAAATCAAAACTCTGTTATTGTCATCACACTTGGCTATATTTATTTTAAGGGTCAAACGAACGAATAACTGAAAAAAATATCGTAATCCCCGAATTTCGTCAATAGCAAACGAGATTATAATTTTGCCTGGCGAACCATAGGTCTTTCAACCTTATATCCTATTTAATGTACCATACTAGTACTATTCAGACAGTTATTTTGATATATTCTCATAAAATATCCTTTACCAAAATAAGTATCAATTTAGCTTGATTCGAAATAACGCCCAATATATAATATGTGAGAAGATACCTTATTTGATCTATTTTTAAGAACATCGTAGCGACGCCTTCTCCTTCACATGGCAACAAGATCTGAATATGAAAAATTTGGTTATCATTCCTCCTTTAAGTACATTCAAAATATATGTTAAGCACTTTCATAAGAATCTTTTCCAACATAGATATTATCTTAATTATTTATCAAACACTTTATTCTTGACTACATAAAAAAAAAACCAGCCAAGTGCGTGTCGGACCACGCACAACACAATGAAGGGTTTCGTAGTTAGGACGAATTTATCTCAAAAACAAACTTAAGCCTACTTAGCTGTAAGAGTTTTCCTTTTAATTTCATTATATACAAGATGTAACATAAATAACACACAACCTCATAAGGGGTCATTGTACTCATCATCTAAATGGTTGTTAGCTTTATTATATTGGTACAGTATACATATATATAGGCATCAAAATCCGCGAAAGCAGTAAGATCGAAGCTTTCGAGATGTGGTGTTGGCGGAGGCTACTTCGTATACCATGGACCGCCATGAAAACGAATGAATCCCTACTGGAGGAACTCCGTATCACCAAGCGACTTTCTACAATATGCCAGGAGCGTGCCCTCAGCTTTTTCGGACATATTATATGTTCACATAACCAAGGTCTGAAAAGGCTTATGAAACTGGGCCGGGTGGTAGGAAAATGCGGTCAAGGCAGCGCACCGGCAAGATGGTCAGGCGCAATCAAGAAGGCTGGAGCATTTACCGAGCGGTTCACACTGCAGAAGACCGCATGACTTGAAAACGCGTCGTATGTGGTCGCTATCCTCAGCATTGGGGGAACGACAAAGAATAAAGAATAAGTATAGGATATGCGGTGAATATATCGAGTGCCTACACTTATGTATGGAAGTGAATGTTGGGTGTGGCAAAAGAAGCATGAAAGTAGAATAAATGCAGTGGAAATGCGTTCCTTGCGAAGCATGTCTGGCGTGACTATGAATGATAGGCTGAAAAATGAGGTGATAAGGCAACGGTGCAGTTTAAAAGAAGATGTAGTAACAAAAATTGAAAAGAGTATGCTTAGATGGTTTGGTCATGTTGAGAGGATGAGTGAAACGCGACTAACAAAAGGTATTTATAAAGCAGAGGTGAGTGGAAACGCCGGGAGGGGACGCCCTAGGAGGACATATAGTGACCAAATTGGTGATGTTCTTCAGAAAGGTCAGGTGCGTAGTACTCGCAATCGGCGTGCGTGTATGACCAGATGTATGAACGTAGGCGAAGCAAAAGGAGTATGTAAGGAGCGTAGCAGGTGGCGTTCTATAGTTTCTGCCTACCCCCGTGGGAAGAAGGCGTGAGTTTATGTATGTATGTATGTATGTATATCGAGAGAAAATCTTCCAAGTGCTGAGAATACTAGAAGGTATATAATGGACGGTCTCATCGCCGCACATTTTTCTGCTTACTCTGTAACCTACTTTAGGTCAACGGTGCGCATCATAATTATGCATAATAACATGACTAATGAATTTAAATATACGAGTAGTGAACTTATAACTGTGTAGCTATAAACAACTGAGAAACACTAGTAAACACTTTGTAAATTGTCTTTGGTCCCTGACATCAACCAATGGACAAGATTGTCAATAGGTTTAGGGTATTGGATACGAGGCTTTTGGCTACTTTTTATGTGTGTATTTTGACTGCGTTATTTTGTTCTACTGTGCGTTTTGTTTGTGCAGAATAAATAATTTTTGTTTGTTTTTTTTTTTTTTTTAGAAATAATCGCCTTCCATTCTAGTACTATTACTTACTCTTAACTTAAATAAACTTAAGTAACTACTTAGTGCATCTTAGTGAACGTGTTTCTATACAGGGTGGATTTTTGAGGTGGGGCAATAAGGGCAGCTACTTTAACCGTTGTAGCTACAGGAAAACGGCCTTAAAAGACTGTCCTTAACTTTTTGAGAAATTTTGAATTACATTCACATATTTGAAAAAATGTAGGTACACTCAGCATTAAAATGGGCGTTTTCACAAAAACTTATTTTTATACCAATCGATCCTCTTTCTTATAAGGATCAATAAACTCTATTAGACCAATTGAGGTTTGAGTACTAGAAAAGTCATAAATTGCAAAAACTTTTTCCATGCATTTCGTAGGAAATGAGACTCAAACTTATTTACTTACTGGCCCTTACTGCCCCATCTCAAAAATCCACCCTAACTAACTGAACTTACAAACCTTCGAGACAAATCAATGTACGGAGTTAACTACTAAAACCCGTACAGTATATTAGCCCACGTTCGCACGGACGTAAAAATATTGCGGCGCGCGGCGGGATTTTATCGTACACTGGATTTTCAACTCTCGGTGTTAACCCGAGCATTGAGAATCCAACAGTGTGCATCCCAGCGCGACAAAGAAACACACTATTGTATTTTGAACTCTCGCCGCCAAGCAGAGCGTTGAAAATCCAGTGCGCGAACAAAAGTTGCCGCGGGAAAAATCGCCCATGCGTACCTTACTATGGACGGATTAGGAATAACATGCGGCACGAATATTACACCTTATTGGTTAAGACGACACGATGTTTACATCACGCCTGTATTCCCCGAAGGGTTAAGCAGAGGTGTAACTTTAGTACACCCACATTTCGCCACTTATGTTTAAGTAACCTGTAATAAGGGGCGAGCCTATTGCCATCAACCGGGCACAAATCCAGACACCGGAATGTTACTGAAGAAAAAAAAAATGTAATTATATTGATAGAAAAGCCTTAGGCAGATTACGTAGAAGTTTTCATAAAAATTGTTCTACTACCTTTCCATTGTTAGAAGACACGGGAAAATATTTTAATGAAATATCTGTTAGAATGATTACAATTTGAAGATTGAATAGCAAATCGTATTAAGTATAAGAAATATCAAATTATTTCTGTTTGTTCTTTGACTTATTGAGTCTTTTCAGAACGTTTCATGTATTATTTTGGTTTAGTCAATTATTTTTAATATTGTAATATTTTCGTTTATGTGAAGTTCTTGTTATTGTTTAAGTTAAAATCATTCAAATTCGAGAAGACGCGTTCAAGAATGCTGTTAGTGGTAGCATTTACCGATCGGTCCACGCTGCAGAAGACCGTATAGCTTGAAGACGCATCGCATGTTCTCGCGATCCTCAGCATTGAGGGAACGACCAACAAGAGGGCTGTGAGGGATGTTATTGTATATTTTGCCCTTCAACTTTGTCTGAGGAAAAAAAATAGGAAATATTTAACTAATCCACAAAAAAGTTATTGACCTTCTAATGATTTTAACACTATTTTATTGAGCCTCTTTTAAATTTCTGGGCGTTAGTCACTGTTGGCAGTAACTGAGGCAACAAAAAAAAGGCGCAATCATTATAATTATTAGAGTGTTCAATACATTTTTAGGAGCTCAAAATGGGAATTAATAGCGGTTCGCTTCAGTACATGCCAAATAAAACGAATGAAGAACTAGTTACATTATAACTTAGAAATAAACTTTTTAAAAGACTTTTTGACATGCAAAATGTACCTACAACTTTTTGTTTATTTAAATCCACTTTCAATTCATTATTACATATTAATATTCATTTAAATAAATTTATTGTAATTAATTTTAGTCTTAATTATAATCTGAATCTTGATCTAATTGTTTTAAGAACGAAATCTATCTAAGTATATTATTATATACATCTGTGAAACTTTTCAAGTACCTACGAATGATTGTTAAAAAGAGAAAGTTCTATTGAATATTCCAATAAATCAGACCGATAAATACGCGTAACAACTTTCAATTTCAATACGTTCTATAGAAAAGAACATTTTTGCTTGCTTCGTATTTCTAATGAAAATAAAAGTCGAATGGGCTACAAAGGTTTATGTAAGTCTTACATAACATAATCTATAAAATACATACAAAGACTCGCGCCTTCTTCCCGTGGGTGTAGACAGAAAAGACAGAACTCCACCTGTTACAATCCTTACATACTCCTTTTGCTTGGTTTACGTTCATACATCCAATCCTTATTTGTATCTGCTATTATATTATACGAGTATAGAGGTATCTATTCTAATATTATCTTAGAGGTAAAATTTGCTTGTTTGTAAGTTTCTATGTAGGGGGTAATCTCTGGAACTACCGGTCGGATTTGAAAAATACAAAGAAGGGGAAGAAAAGAGCGTCCGTGGAGTTTCGTGCCCGTTCTTCTACATTGGAACCTACTAGGCTAGTTTCATCTTTCTGACTGACCGACCCTTTCACAATTCAAAAGTGCCTGTTATTCGGTTATTTGAATTTCAATATATGGTTTGAGTTTGATAAACGCTAGCCAATTAATACCAAACACTGCTTAAATACCTAGTCTTGCAGACAATGATACTAATTTTTGTTATTGTTTAAGATGATTGTTCTTTTGTTACAAAATCAAATTAAGTAGTTCAGCATTGTATATCAATAATAAATGCAAGATTTTGTTTTTCAAACAATCGACATTATTTTGTAACGCGTGCTCTAAGGACGCTACACACACATCCGGATCGGCATCATTCGGCAAAGCCGAGCGGCAAAACTTAATATACAGCGTGTATCAGAAATGTGATATTAGTATTTAAGGCGATACCAAAAAATATTGGGGTCTTTTTCGTAACCATTTAGTTCACAATTACAGCATGTATGGATTTAATTTTTGGATATATATTTATTGACTATTTAATTAACACTCAGACTGAAGGAAAATGCAATTAGGTTAAATTTCCTCGATATAATTTATTTCCGAAAAGACCTCTATTTTTTCATATTTCTTCCTGTAATCCTAAAATCCTAAGTAATTTCATTGCAAAAATGCATTCATAATGTGCGTATTAGGTAACTGAAAACTCTGGCTGAAAATATTTTTGATAGATAGCTTAATTTATTTTTAAACAAATTTTATTTGGTTTGGCGCCATAACGTTGTTGTATTTTGGTTCCAGCGCATTGTTGCGGTCTCTTTTTTCGCATGTGGAAGTAATAGACTCTGTCACTTTCTTACGGCCGCCCAGTTCGCTATGATTTATTTTTTACGTATCACCTTAAGGGTGTACAGAGCATGAAACTGAACAACTTTCTTCATGGGACCAACATCGTAATCACGAAAAAATAATCAGCTCTCCATACTTTTAGTCCGAGTAGATATTGAAGTAAACTCAGAGGTCACAGTCTCTTTTAAAGTCCAGACATTATGATGGTCAGATCATGTAAATATTAATTAGATTGGTCTCTGAAATGGTATTTTGATGAAAGAACCACACAGATTGTGTGGACCTGTCCATAGTCAGTGGACGCATTTGTCAGTGATCGTGCAGCTCAACTCAGAACTTAGGGAGCTCCATGATTCAACGAACAATACCAAAAAAAGGACATTTGGGTAGGCCACATAAATTACTCAAACTGCCACACTATGATAAAAACTAACTGAGAAAAAAAAAACAATAATCCACATTCACAATAATTAAAATAATATTTTACAAAGTAAATATTCATGACGTCATTGTATCTATAAAATTTATCAATGCCCATATGTATAATATAAACATAACATAACATCTCGCCTGTTATCTCCGAAGGGTTAGGCAGAGGTGTACCTATAGTTCACCCACATTTCGGCAGTTATATTTAAATCACATGTAATAGGGGGCGAGCCTACTGCAGCAATCGGGCACAAATCCAGATTCCGAACTGCTACTGAGAAATTCCTAATGGAAAATCTCAATAACACTTTGCCCGACCTGGGAATCGAACCCAGGACCTCATGCTCAGCAGTAGCGCTTGCGACCACTAGACGAACGAGGCAACCATTTGCATATAAAAATCCGGACAAATCCGCTATGTATTAATTTCTTCGGTATTTGTGGAACACTAGGAACCTTATTTCGTCAAACATAAAGTTCTTAATACAAAGTTGACAACTTAGACTCGGGTTTAAAATCAGTTTTTGTATTAAGAACTTTATCTCAGACGATGGTTTAAACCTGGGTCTAAAGATAAACCTTTTTTTTTAATAAGGCCGTAGAGGTTTTCAACAAATACCGCCGAATCTAATGTGCCGACCCGAACAAGTGTGAAGCACGCTTAACAATTTAACGAACGAGAGTCTTCAAAGTTGCGATTCAAAACTGTCCTTCAAACGTTAAGTGCTCTTATTTCAAAAAAAATTATCCCAAGAAAACGCAGACAAGGCAAGAAAGTCTAGAGAAACAAGTCATGTTTAAAGTATCAATGGAGCCCTTTACACTTCAATAAACTGAAATTGACTTTAGCGCGACTCCATTCACCCGTAACTATGTTACTGTAATTGATTTTAAAGGCTTCATGTTATTCTTTATATACCCATCTCCCCTATCAATAAGGTCTATTCTTGTTTAGCACGAAAGTTAAAACACTTTTCAATAGAATTATACAATGTTGTGTGTGCGTGTTTTAGTTTAGAATTATATACTCTTTGGCACGGAATGTGTATCACAGCTTTGTTACCATGTTAAAACAAAAGATGGATTGTTAAATTTAATATTGTTAAGAAAATAGATTTAATGTGTATGATTGCCTATTAAGAGGGCCCTTCCCGGTCCGTCTATCGTCAACGCGAGCATGCTCGAGAAGCTTGTTGTTTCATACAACGCAAGTGAGGACTTTGTATGAAAAGTATGTCGGGTTGGCCGCTAAGTACATAAAACTTGATAAGTTATCATCAAAATTGTTACTGAAACCAAGAAACTTCTAATCACTAATTAAAAACACAAATAAAATACTTACGTCGCCAAAATCATACAACAGCTTGGTTTGATGTATATCATCTCATCATCTGTTTTACCAACTATGTTGGGGTCGGCTTCCAGTCTAACCGGACGCAACTGAATACCTTATTATAAGTGGAGCGACTGCCCATCTGACCTATACAACCCAGTTACTGGGTAACACAATACTCCTTGGTAAGACTGGTAGTCAGACTTTCGGGCTTGTGACGACCCGTAACAACTGTCCAAAGATCTACAAATAACAGCCGGGACCTATGGCTCAACGTGCTTTCCGAGGCACGGAGGAGTCTTGGTATGTTAAGATGATCACCCATCCACGGACCAACAGACAACTGGCACGACAATCATTCAAAATTTGAAGGCCCAAAAATTTCCCGTTTCCACGGCGGTATCGGTGGCAGCGCAGGGGTCACTTTGGCTCAATAACCGCATTATATATATAGTGAAACTAGCCACTTACACTTTGGCGGCGTAAACATTTAATTTATAATATTATAATTCAAATGACAATACAGCAGACACGAACACATTTCTCATATCGCTCCCGCTGCGATTCAGGACAGCACAAAATTAAGTAAGTCTGGCCGGACGCGGAATGCACTATAAATCCCTAGACAGTTATTCCACTATGGTAGAAAGAGACACCGCTATCGAACCTAATAATCATATCTCATTCACAAAGTCTATTATACTTATCTTCGACACTACTTACATCCAAATAGGCAATATGCAAGCAGAACGCTGCAGGAATTGCGTCGTCTACGCATACGATTAGATAACACAGTCACTTCGTTACGTCCCCGAGCCCATAATAGGAAATTATAACATGGTTCCCTTTCACACACCAGTAACGTGAAACTGTTCCGGGAAAGATATATCCGTCGAACATTCAAGTTCGCGTGATTCCCACCACTATTCTGTGGTAAAAGAAGATGGCTGAATTTATCGGTTGACTTCGACCGGCCATTCGCACCCAATACGATACGGATTCGGGACACGATACATTTATAGATTTGCTATTTGAAGCTATCCTTTGGACAGATTTAGTTTTATGCCTGTTTGGAGACGATTGGATGAAGACGGTGGAACAAAAGAATCTAAGGATACATTTAATAGACCATCATTCAGACTTGACAGAGGCAGAGGTGGCCTAGTGGTAAGAGCCCCGGCTTAAGTGTTGGAGGTCGTGGATTCGAACCCAGGCAGACGCTTTACTTTGTGTAAATAATTTCATCACCAATGCTGCAAAACTGTGAAGGAAGACATCGTGAGAAAACCACCATATCCTAGAACCAAAAATTCGAAGACATGTTGTAACATTTACCAACCCGCATTGGGATCCTATCAAAGATTGGAGGCCTGTGTCCCAGCAGTGGGGAAATTATAGGCTGATTATTCATTCAGACTTCATAAATCGCAAATACGCTAAAACGCCATAATATATAACATGAGTACTTAACAGTAACCATTTCATATCATTGTATTGGATGACACCAACACGTAACTAAGTTAAAAAAAAAACTGAACTGTCAACCGAATCCAAAGTAAGAGAGACACTTCAAAGACTTGACCGTGACTCTGCAAATCCCTAATCGGTCGACCTATACAATAGTAGTCATTTGTTGTCCACACAAGTGACCGGTACTTGCTCACGTCAAGTTATATAAATATAGTGACTATTATAGTCTACGATGGATTAATTTCAAGTAGAACAGCTTTCTTGAGACATTGTCGTTCTCCCGCTCTGGGCGGAGCGGGAGGCGTGTCAGACTTTTACTGACTAAAACCCACCCGTGTTCCTTCATTTGCCTGTGTGCCAGGGCCACGATATCCCTTTCGGACAAACTCGCAACCCTGGCAGGCATTGGCCCAAATGGACCCCGTCAATTCGTGCTGACGTCTCTTTGAGGTGCGCGTGGAACACGACGCGCCGTCGACCCGGGCCTGGTCCTTATCGGACGGCGAGCTACCCATCGCTCACCGTCCGCAAGCCCGCGCCTACGGTGGCCGGGAATCGGCCTGCGATTCCCGACGCCCGGGGCGTCTTCTGCGGCGACTAGGGGCGCGAGGGCGTTGATTTTGCCTTACCCTCACGCGTTCCGCCTCCTCCTTCGCAAGCATTACTGTATCGCAGAAGGAGGTGACGGCCTCCCATGCACTCTCGCTCCGAACCATGGCCTGAACCAGGGCCGGACGCGAGAGATCGCCGCCGCCGATCGCTGCCGTGAGGACACGGCGGTGCTCCGCCCAAGCAGGGCAGACCTCCACCGTATGCTTGACACCCGGGCGTTTCCTCCCGCTTAATCCTAAACAGGAACCTCCCGAAACATTCATGTCCGGTGAGGACCTGTGTCAGGCGGAAGGTGAGGACGCCGTGGCGCCTCTCCAGCCACTCCTCAAAGAGGGGACTTATCGCCACAATTGTGGCGTGCCCAATTGTCGGCTACCTACTTTGGCATCACTATACAGTGATGATCGCTGATATTATATCAGTGGAAATCATGATATATATCACGATATATATCAATTCACATAATGTATTAGTGGATATATGGTGGTGTTGTAGATCAATTTTCCAACAGAAAATGTAAGTTTGTAATCGCAAAAATATTTTTTTTTGTGATAAATGGCCTTGTTTCTTGCAAAATTTCATGATTGTATGTCAACGGGAAGTACCTACCAATAGGTTTTGATTTATTTGCGAATATCAAAATACATATGTCGCATAAATCACCTATAAGGGTTCCGTTTTTGCCTTTAGGTACGGAGCCCTAAAAACGTCAAATTATCAAACACAAACCTTTATTCTACAACTAAATCACATAATGAAAATCGCATCTTTTTAGGGTTCCGTACCCAAAGGGTAAAACGGGAACCCTATTACTAAGGCTCCGCCGTCTGTCTGTCTGTCTGTCACCAGGCTGTATCTCATGATCCGTGATAGCTAGATAGTTGAAATTTTCACAGAGGATGTATTTTTATTGCCGCTATAGCAACAAATACTAAAAACCAGAATAACATAAATATTTAAGGGGGCTCCCATACAACAAACGTGATTTTTTTGGTCGTTTTGCTCAATATTGATAACGGTAACAGGTAGACACTAGAAATATCCACAGAATATTTAGTTATATATTCACTTTAAAAATCAATAATTAAATTAAAATAAAACAAATATTTAAGGTGGGCTCCCATACAACAAACGTGATTTTTTTGCCGTTTTTATAGATAATGGTACCGGGTACGGAACCCTTCGTGCGCAAGTCCGACTCGCACTTGGCCGGTTTTTTACACACGTTAGAGGTATATCGGATATATCGAATATCAGATAATTTGATATTTATTGTAAATATCGAATTTTACGAACCCTGCTGTACAGTCGATTGAAATCAACTCGTATAAATCTCGGGAGTTTTCTAGCTATCGTAATTGCCCATATTGATCATGATTATCGTGGGAGAGGCACTTAAAAACTTAAACAAAACATAAAAACGCGTTTATTGTCATTAGGACTTGATATACGACACTTAGCCATAGCTTATTGTTACAACAGCATCTCTCGAACCGATGCAGCGTGGCAATAACACCGATTTACATATTAATTAAAAAATCCCACTCGGTTTACGTTCCATAATCCGCATAAAAGAAACAATTTTTGATTTCTGTTTATACTTGGAATCGATTAGTTTGCCTGCACGATGCTGATATGGCCGCCATGTTTGTTTTCAGTTTTAACGGTACAGCTTATTCTAATTACAAGAGTAATGAAGGGAGAGCCATAAAAATAACATCGTTCAGTAGCTAACTCATAAAGTTGATTAACTTAGAGATATGTACGTTTGTCAGTTTTAATGGCCGCGTTAACAGCGTATCGCATTACATTAGCTTTTAATTTATTCCGTACATCAATTATGTAAATGATATAACATAGAGAAAATATTTATTTTTCTTTTCGGAATATAATTGGTGCTTATTATATAATCGCGCGAGTTTGCACGTGGAAGGTAACTTTAAGTGACCTTGACATTTTACCTTTGCAGTTCAAATCAAATGAAACTGTATGGTCCCGTTAAGTAGGTATGCATGCTAATCTGAAGGAGCTATACGACCTCTACGATTAATATTCACACATGAACGGAGGCCTCAGAGGGAAAGCTAGCAATGTTGCCCGTGGGAAATACAGCCGCAAGGTCTCATAATTTCACTCAACATTTTATATCTCACAATTTATATTTCAATCTTGTTCTTCATTCGTTTTCTGGGCCTATCGTAAAAGTTCGGTCTACTTTAAGGAATCATCTGAGACATGACACGTTTGTGGCGCGATTGGGGTTTGACCTCTTCGACCTTTAGGAAAAACTGATTTACACTGCATGATATTATAGGATTTATAGGTTTATGGATGGGTTTTATACTGGGAACGGCAGATATGACAGAAGATCAAAATTTTATAAGTACTCAATTCAAAACATATCATGTCGGTTGAATTGACTGCCAGACTGTTTTGTATAATTTTCGGATAGGTTATAAAACATTGTTATATTAAATTCCCAAATGAATATACCAGAAATACAGCCCAAGAATATGACATAATTACAATTTACAGCTGGTTCATAACGGTCCATGTTTTCCGTTAAAGATAATAGCAGAAACTCGAGTGAAATGCAAACTGCCGAACATTGTGACCCACTTTTGGGTCTCGCGCCAAAAACTAATCACAAGAATACATCCGACTGCTTTTAATGTGTCCTTTATTATTATGCTCTGTTCACTTCGTGTTCAAATTGAAATGTTACTTCATATTGGTAATTCACTTTTCTTGCTCTCTACGTAAAATATGGAATAATTGTATGAACTGTCATTCGCTCACGTGAGGTAAAAATTTCGTGCGTCAAATTTTATGGGGTTGCCCTAAAACATTTACAGTCTTACCACAAAAAATAAATAAAACAACGTTTAAACACGTGTTTAGTTAAACAGTGTCTAAGGGATAAACACTGCTTAAACAAGTGTTTAAAATTTCTTACCACAAATACATGTTTAACATCTAACTAACAAAACACTGCCTAAATTGCCGTATCTTTTTTTTACTTGGCAATTCTAAGAAACGTTTCCTTTTACTCAGATTTCATTTGTTGAGCCTTTTTCTTTCCTTCGATTTTTTTTTTGTTTCCGTTGTTAGTACGGAATAACTAAGCTAGAATATTGAAAATAGGAACTATTTAATTATTTATAAGTCCGCCATCCATTGGTAAACATACGGCTGGTGTAGACATAAATGTAAAAAGTTTTATGTACATTAACAACGGAACGGAACATACTTTTCGGAACAACGGAACGGAACAAAAAGACAATCGGTAATGACGACAAAAACTAAAGACAATAACAAAAGGGCGCTTACCTGATGGCGGGCCCAGTTCTGTAAGGCACAGGCAACTTGAATTTGAGGATCTAAGCACCTACCACGAGAATCATGTGGAATATCATCTTTTATTAGGTCAACAATTTTTAGCGGCCGCCGAGCGGCAGAATCCCTCTATTCTTGGTGAATCATTTGGGTGATGAATCACTCGATTTTTTTTTTTCTTGGTAAGTAATAAGTTTGATGTTAACTAAGCAATATGAGGATAGAGAATATTTGATTTGTTATTCTATGATATGAATATTAAAACATAAAATTTTATTTGTAACAAAAATCATTGATTTAAATTTCTTCATAGAAAGTATTCTACGTATTGATTATTCTATGAAATGATAATATGAGAAAATTTTTATGTGAAACGAAATTCTATGAAACTATTTTCTATAAAACAACGTACAACCGTTAGTCATACATTCTATGTCGTCCAAATAAAAGCAGCATAATCGAACCGTTACCATTGCAATTTGCAATCTAAGTACTGAGAGAAAGCAATATGGCGAGGCTTAAACGCGTGTTAAACAGGGGGTTGATGTTGTTTAAATTTAAACAACGTCTAAACATTGTCTAACCCTAAACAACGGCTAAACATGGTTTTGTGGTATCACTTTTGCTAAACAACTGCTAAACACGTGTCTAAGGCGTGTCTATGTTTTTTGTGGTAAGACTGTAAATGTTGCCAGCAATTACTGTGGGGCGTTAGTCCTAGATGAGTTTTACAGTCCCCCTAAAATTTCCCCTGGACAATATTAAATTGGTGTGCTAAAAATTGAGCGGGTGGGGGAGGATTCAATTTTTCCGTCCCATTGGGAACGCTAAATTGTGGCAAGTTCATGTTATTAAGTGAAATTGAAACCTACGTGGTAAATATGAAATGCAACCCTCTGTTCTCCCTCAAAAAGTTTTTAAAGCTTATTAAAAGCACACATACGAACTTTATCAATCGCCGACCGTTGATATAAGTATTATAAAAAAATCTAAAGTTTTGAATAATTATGATGAATGTTATGAATCCGTACGCAGACCTAATACGAGTATCTGTTAAGTAACTTTAGTAAACATAGAAATATGTACTTACTTACTTGTATAGATTATAATAGATATAAGGGCTATGCTTGGAGTCTCTCTGAGGGATCCAATCCGGAACGAGGTGATCCGGCAAGGAACCAAAGTCGTCGACATAGCTCACAGAAGAAGCAAGCTGAAATGGGCCGGTCATATTAGCCGTAGAACTGATGACCGTTGGGGTAGATATGTTCTTGAGTGGAGACCGCGAATCGGCAAACGTAAGGTAGGACGCCCTCAGACTAGGTGGCGCGACAATCAGGGTGGCTGGTAGCAACAGGATAAAAATTGCCGAGAATCGAGCTGAATGGCGTGCAATTGGAGAGGCCTATGTCCAGCAGTGGACTGCTATGGGCTGATGATGATAATTATAAACGCAAGTATATACAAGTTAATTTTTATGTGCTGGAGCCTTGCTGGAGCTGCTATTATTGATACATCGTATTCATAATATAATATGTACCTAAGTGTCTACATTATGTACTCAAGTCAAAGGCATTCTAATCTCGTCCAAGTTTGCGAATGTCTAACACATACTGGAGCCACTTAGGCCGTGTAATTATAATATTAAACGGTAACATTGAGGTTACAAACATAGCTCTCTAATCTTCAAACGGTTACGATGTTACTAACCATAAATAGCACAACAATCTTAATTGAGACATTAAAACCAATAATTAATATTATTTATTAGCATATTTTCAATGATTTATCATCGCACGATTTATCTCCAGACTTTACAAGTTAAGATACTAATAAGTGTCTACCATTAGACCGTCGAAGACTGTCGTTAGAAGTCAGCCGTTCGGATCGGTACATTCAATTCGACAGTATTTGTTAAACAACAAAGCCGACCCGAACCAATTAGTACACATATTCGGCTTTCATTAAGTAATAACAGACGCACGGGTCGATCCATCAGGTTAAGCTACGCTTGCCGGGGTGGGTCCGTGTTGGTCCGAGACTGCCTTGGTAAGCACGTTAAGCCGTTGGTCCCGGCTGTCATTCTTGGATCTTTAACAGTCGTCACGGGTCGTCAGAAGCGCGAAAGTCTGGCAACCACCCTTACCAAAGGGTATCGTATTACCCAGTTACTAGGTTGTGGAGGTCAAATAGGCAGTCGCTCCATGTAAAATACTGGTAATCAGCTGCATCCGGTTAGACTAGAAGCCGACCCCAATAAAATTGGGAAAAGGCTAAGCTTATTGATTCGGCTTTCATTCAGCTCGTACCTACCGATCGGCAAAGTCCGTCCGGCTTCTACCCTTGCTAAATCATGTTCGGGTCGGCTTGGCACGATAGCCGAACGGCATTTCCCGAACATATTGTGTCTTCATAATAGTCGATTTTGGCGCCCGGCTGTGCTGAATTACGCCGAGCCGAACAAGTGCACGCCTAAGAGATATAAAATCAAATAAATTGAACAAATTGGTGGATGCTTACTCGCCAAGAACGGACGCCTATTAAAAATTCCAATCATTGTAATTTACGCTTTGCCGACAGGACATAAATCCGATATTGTCTGCGAAATTAATGAAGTTCGGTGCCGAAGCTGACAACGGAGAAAAGGGTATTAGGACTTTTTCCTTTTTGCGTTAATACATGTTAGCTCTGATGTATGAGAGAGATGGCAGATTTTCAGAGGGTACTGAAGTCCTGAAGCCGCTGCTTCATTAAAATACAAAGGACTACTATGCCCTTGTTCTTTGCTCTTATTGGAGTCAGATTTCTTTTCGAAATTCCGATATAATCCTAGATACGGAAGCTACAATAATTGTTAAATCGTTATCAAGTATTGTGTAGGTAATAACTTCCTTAAGATATCACAAGGATTTCTAAAGAATTTTAATTAATTATTCATATAACAGTTCTCAATTGTTTCTACAGGAAACGTTAAACTCAATATATCCTATTTATCCATTAAATCTTTCATCATAAAAAATGATTAGGGATTAAATGGCATAGTTAACCCATAAATTGTGAAATCATGAATAGGATAAACTTCGATGTCAATCGTATCTAGAATTAATTTCTTCTTACACAATAGTACAGCCATACTCAAAGTGTGTTCCGCGGAACCCTAGGGTTCCGCAAAGCTTCTGTGGGGGTTCCGCAAAAATACTGGTCAGAATAAAAAATAAAACTAAAGGAGTGTCTACCTACTATATTTTATTTTACTCTGGTACCTGAGTAACATAATATCAATCAAAATATTTCAACAAAAGTAAAAAAAATATGTAAATTTGAATGTCAAGTAATATGATTATTAATGAAGAATACACATAAAACCATTTTTGATTACTTTAGGGCTCCGTCAAATATTTCGTTTTCGAAAAGGGTTCCGTCTCCAAAAAAGTTGGAGAACCACTGCAATAGTAGAACATCGTGGTAAGTAAGATTAGCCAGTTATCAAGGTTGATAGCGGGGTTAACGACCTAGGGTTCTCCGAACGTGTAGGCATCTTCACTCAAGAAAGTCATTCATTCGCTGATTAATGAATTAATTAGTGGGAGAAAAGACAGTGCCTACAGTAATTAATTTAGAATTATCAAAGCTTTATAAATACAAATAATATAATCCGTTTAAAAGTATTTAGACATAACGCCACGTAATCAATCACAGAACCAATTTTTGGTAATAAATTTTGCAGCATTCATGCCCAAATCCAGTTAACCCCAGGCTTAAAAGTTCTGAATCCTCTTGTACCAATTTTCCGGACCTATCCGTCAAGAGAGACGTCAACGTAATCCCGTCAAATTAAAGTATAAACAACAAGTTACCCCTTTGACTGTTAAAGGTTTAACCCCAAAAAGCTAGACTTTTGGACGTTGCATGGCTGGACCTTTGATCTAAACCTTTCGTAATTCGCTCTAGTTGTGCACGAAATTTTTAATAGACTGAGTTTGGTAGCCGAAAATAAAATACAGTTTGGGAGACAAATTGCGCTTTTACGTTGGATCTAGAATCTCCTATCTACATGAAATCTAAACGGTTTTTTAACTGTTATTTTCAAAATAATTATAATATGTATTTCAATCTGTCGTCATTTAGCTATCAAAAATTATGGAAGGCACTCCACTATGAAGCTAAAAAAATTTGTTCAGCCATTTAAAAATTATGCTGGAATAAATAAACTCACATACATACACGTACCCCGAACACAATACACTCCTTTTTTGGGCAGTCGTGTAAAAACAGCAAAACGACTGAAACTAATTAAAACTTCATAAGTACGTATTATCAATTATTAGTCATGAACGTGAATGGATGTACTCGCAGCAACGCGAGTACAATCCTAACGATTGTACCTAACAGATTCCCTTTATGGAAATAGGCTTATGTTTATATGCACGTACATTCATTATTTACTCGGGGCTCGTGGCTAAATATTAACAGCCACACGGTTCGATCGAAAGTTAAGCTACACTTGGGGCGGCCGGTTCGTGGATGGGTGGCCATCAATTACATATTATCGAAACCTGTTTCGGAAAGCAAATTAAGCCGTTGGTCCCGGCTGTCATTCGTTGATCTTTGAAAGTCGTTACTGGTAGTCAGAAGCCCAAAAGTCTAACAACCAGTCTTACCAAGGAGTAACGTGTTATCCAGTAACTGGGTTGTGAAGGTAAGATAGGCAGTCAGTCCATGTAAAATACAGCTGCATCTGGTCAGACTGGAAGCTGACCCCAACACTATGTAGTTGGGAAAGGGCTAGGCAGCACACATACTAATAATCGCTATATGTATATAGCGATTGATTGATCGATGTTGTAAATAACAAAATATGTGTGTGTGTGTATAACTTCATTGTATACATATACATATATATTCAGTGTATACATACAAGGAACATATTACAGTAAAATTAATTAAAGCATTTAATCATGCAGCCTCCCATCAATAATACTGGGTATATTTACATAGTAAACACGAGCTAAGTAAAACTTGATTATGTGCAATAAATTATTCGAAAACGCATCAACTCTAAAACACAGGCAATAAGGACTAAATTTAATGCAACTGATACATTGCTTTCTCTACGTTTGGATTTATGCGTTTGCCTCTTATGTGGCATACGTATTTGCATTTTCCAAGTACATAAATGTAATGACTGAGAGATATGTACACTGAAAACGCAATTATTGGAAGCAGCTAGTACCTCCTAGTGTTCGGATTTCAGATACAGTTCATGATAAGCTGGTGACATTATTAAAAATATTGTATTCCCTAGAACAGGGATGGCAAACCAGTGACACGTAATAGAATAATTTGGGCACAGCATCAATCAAGATTGTTTGTTGGTACATCATGGCCACATTCAATATTTATTTGGAAAAAATGGCACGTAGATATACAATATACACCGTGGTATTTGAATCGTCTTACAACGACAGCCCACTCCATGTATCCAATGACTACTAATCATTCATAAAAGTAAAAAAAATATTTATTAATATTTTTTTTATAATATTATTCATTATGACGCATGATGTAGTTTGAAACACCCTATTATGAGCCTTGCGTCCCAAGGGCGGCGTGGTATGGAGCACAAGGATTGCACTGCGCGTTTGTTAGTACAAACGCACACCATCTAAACCCGTTTAAGAATATCATGCGTATGATGTATTAAACGATATGATGTCTATTTCTGTTACGAAGTTATTGAATCACCAAAAAGGTCGGATAAGAGTGAGACTGGCTGCTGACAGTCACTCTAGCAGAGCGTCGCATCGGTGGTTGCGTGGCGGCTATCTGCTGATGACAGAAGAAGATGTCAGCGGAGCCGCTGTCGTACCACGTCCACGGCAAACTGCTATTATTCCGGCACAATCCTGATGATATTGAAGCTTTTGAACCACTAATACGATGATCACTTCTAGTAAAGGCTATCCTACGCCGTTAGATATTTATATTACAATCAAAGTCAACGTACCTAATATCGGACCTGTATAAATAGACGCTACAAAATCCACAGAAGACACGACGCAAAGAATTTCAAAGGAATGTATCTTTTACGTTCTATAATAACTCTTATATTTCGCTATCTGGAAGGGCAAACTATTAAAATACCTACACTAATTCACCTCATTAATTTGTCACCCTTTATTTGTACGACAGCAATTTGATAGGCTTACACAAACAGACTGTGCATACTTTGATAATGTTACAATAATAATAATAAATGTTGGAAATAATTTTCCCATATTCAAACAACATTACTTATTAAAATATTTTGTTTATTAGGGAACATGTTAATATTTCGGACTGGATAAATTGAAGGATTATTTTCGATATTGGAAAACATAAACGGTAATTTGGTTATAAAGCCTGAAAGTACTGAAACAGATTATTCGATGCTAAAGTATAATTAGAATGTGTGAGACATCACTTTGTTGTCGTCTGTACTTACACGAAGATCAAACATTAAACACGCTATTATGTATTTTGTAATTACTCTAACGTTCGCTAAATACCACTTAATTATTCAAGTGTTCGGTGTCGTAGATATATAAATTTGTCTCGTATTTTATAGGTCATGTCATAGCATATTGCTCTGTAATACGTTATAGTGAACACATGCCCAAAACTGTACTATTATTGTTCAGAATCGTGAATGAAACAGTTTTCACCCATTCCGGAATATTAGATTATGCTTCAGCTAGATAAATTTCATTGTGATTTGTAGGGTTCGTACCGTGAAGGTTTATAAACTGTGACATATTTTATTTGAACTGCAAACAAAACATGAAGTTTACTAAGTATTCCATTATTTTACCATCCTTACTTCCTTACATAATAAATGCGAAAGAGAATTTATTTGTTTATTACACTCTCTCGACAAAACGGTTGAACGATTTGGATGAAGTTTGGCATATGGGTAGACCGTGGCATATGGGTGTCCTGGATTAGGGCATAGAATACTTTTTATCCCGATATTCCAACGGCATCGAGACTTACACGGGTAAAACCGCTGGGTGCAGCTAGTTTGTAATAACAGTGAAATATGCGTGTTTTATGGGTCTATACTACCAACACCATTAACAAAGTTTTCCATGAACTATTAACAGAATCAAATCCTGTTTTCTAAATAGACTAAGGTTACAGATTACCAGTAGGTACTAGTATTAAACCGAATGGTTCAAAACTCATTTAAAGCTAATTCGTTGACTCAGCAAGATGATTACAGATTCACCTGTGTATAAAACGTAACGTTAAATCGCCGATCGAGAAGAATTAATTGCAGGCAATAGTGCTACAGTTGATTGGTTTCCCCTGATAAAGTAAAACAACGAGCCTTCGAAGCGAAAACGTAATTAATTGGGAAAACTTAGCAAATACGACGTCGATATTCCATTGAACGAAGGCAATCAGATTAGAGTTAATTAGTGGGGTTTGAATGGCAAGTCGGCAACCCTAGGATGTAGGTATAAAGTATTCGGTGTGTGCGAGCGATCGTGTGCTGGCGGGCATTGTGCGAGGGCGCGAGATTGAAGCGTGCGGTTTGCATCCGGACTAACACAATGGCCATTTCGATTAGTATCGCGATGCGATCTGTGGACGGCACAACGACGGCCATTACACATCCTGGAAACGGTGTTAGCCTACCTGTCCTGCCCGCCTGCCGCCAAGCCTGCCCGACGCGCCGATCATTCAAATTTCTATTTGGCAACATCCGATAAAGCGGCCATTCAAATACGTTTGCTGTTTCACGGATCTGTCATGTCATTCCTGTTATAGCGCCGTAAAATCGTTTTCTCATTTCTAAAAAGAAAAATGTTTTTTACATTTCATCTAAAAATGATTTATGGTCCAATTCGTAACTTGTAAAAGCAATCAAGTCGTAGAGATAGTAAATTACAAAAAGCAAATCAAGAAAGAGATATTTTTCAAAACAAACGGGGGTCGTAAAGCAAGTTCGTAAACACCGCGGAGAAGATGATATAGGGAGGAAAGTTTAAATTTGTATCAAAATCACGTGGCTCGAGCTCGAGATGTCTCACTCTATCGCGTACTGCTATAAACTCGAGCCATCTCCAATAAAACTTTGACTCGTTTGCACTTACAAGAAAATAATACTGCTTACTTTCCGATTCGATTCGCCAGCGTGAACGTGAAGACTGAAATGTTTTGGTGCTATTTAATTTCCTGAACTTGCTTCTACGACTTTTTCGATTCGCCAGCGTGAACGTGAAGACTGAAATGTTTTGGTGCTATTTAATTTCCTGAACTTGCTTCTACGACTTTAACTTGAATCTGAAACTGGGTATGATGAAGTTTCAGGAACGAAGACATCATTGATCATCATCATCACTTCAGCCGAAATACGTCATCTGCTGTACACAGGCCTCCCCCAATGGGCCAATGTTGCCATAATCACCACGCTTGGGAGGCGGGTTGGCGATCGCAGTATAGTGTATTTACATGCATCATGCATCTTTAGATGGTTATATTCAGAAGCTAAGCAAAACTCTTTCCTCCTTCCTCGGAAAGCAAGTTGGAGTCCATAATACCTCAGCGCCACCTCACTCTTTTTCCTCACGGTTACGCGAGCAGCGAGACAGGGAGAAGGCTCCAAGGCGCCGATAGTTTAGGTAAATCCTTTTTACAGCGAAAATAATGATACCTAATTTTTTAAAAAAACGACGGTTGTGTTCGGTTTGGAGATAACTTTGTATTTTTTTATGGAATCGTGTTTTCGTCAAACATAGTAGTGCTAAAATCAATCCACAACATTACGATAGATTTATTCTTCTCGCTGGCACACTACTGCAAGCGAGACAGGGCGGCAGGGAGGTTCCCAGGCGCCGATAGCTTAGGTTATTTTTTTTGCGATTACCAACTTACATTTGCAGTTGGAAAATTGACCGTGGCGTATATCGATGTATGGGAGAACATGTTTTTCAACTACAATGTTATGTTTGTTTTAGGGATAAATACAGCCATCGGACCACGCACAATGAAGGGTTCTGTAGTTAACAGAACCTTTCATTGTGCGTGGTCCGATACGCACTTGGCCGGTTTTTTTAATAAGAATCAATGTAAGAAAAATAACCGTTTCTACACGTTACCGCTTAGATGTAATTAATTAGAAGAAGCTAATAATACATGTTGCTTTATTAGCGACAATAATTACTTACATTAGTCTGTAGGCGGTAGACTAATGGAAAAATAATCAATTAATATGCTTCATTAAACCATACCTGAAATACACGAGTATACTTCCATATGAAATTCTAAATACAGCAATTTTGCCAAAATAATTTCATTCGTCTCGATAAATGTAATAATAATTGGGTACCCGACAGGTCATATATATTATGTACCTATTCATCATCCGGTCATATACGAGTACCTATAAAAGAAGGAGAATATTTTATAAATAATGGGAACATATTGTAAACGAAGCAACAGAACGACACCTTCTACTATCCTTACATACTCCTTATATGTTGTTCCTGTATCTGTTTCTTGTAGTTTCTGCCCATGGGAAAAAGCATGAGTTTTTGTATGTATAATAATTATGTAATGGGAACATCTATGATGAACAAAACTCCTTTTAGTAGAAAATTACGAATTGCTTACTTCATCTTAGCAGCGTTTAAGACTGAAGCTACAAAGGAGTATTATCATACATACAATTTCATTTTCCAAAAAAAGTTGCATTACTTTTGATTTTTTGAAGTGAAATTAACACGTGACGTGATCGTCACGCTTAGGGGCATTTCATTAATTGGGAGAGAAGAAAGCTATTATTCTCTCTCTCTCTCTCTCTCTCTGTCTATCTCTCACACTCTCACACCAAATCTCTCTTAATCTTTATTTTTGAAGTGAAGAGTCACTTCTATCGTACGGTGCTGCACGCACAATTTTTTTTTTAACTATCACAACTTACGAGCTGTACCAGTCAAAATCAACAACCAACTCGCATTTTAGATTTCCTGCTATAGGCAATTTTGGCAAAGCAGCGAGCATCCCTAACGTAATTAATCTATTACATGATCCCCACCACCTAATATTTTAAATCTTATAACAAAGATGACACACAAAGATAATTATATCCCAGTTTCCACGTGCAGCCTAGTATTTAATTTAATTCAGCTTTGTCTGTGGGCCCAGTTGGCACCTCGTCAACTGCACTCGCGTTCCGACGCGACTGTGTTTATACACAACCGTATTTCAACGTGCCAAAAGCTAGATAAAACATTGTTTTTAATGTGAAAACCCCGTACGAACAAACATTAAAACCAAGAGTTTACAATGAAAGATTTAAAACCACGTAAATCAACATCTTTAGGATACATTCGAAATGTAACATTCCATTAAGCCGGGTCCAGACGTATGAAATGTATCATGTAATCTACCGCGAATCCTGCGTGAGAACTACGAGCATTACATGTAACTCTCGCTGACTACGGCGAAAAAAAAAAGAATGACAGTCGAAGAAATAAGCCAAAGTCAAAATTGTGACTTGAAGTCGGGTAAGGACTCAAAATCAAAAAAGAAAACTTTGGAAGTTATAAAACGGCCGAACATTCGGCTGATACTTCGGTTTAGCGCTTCGGAGTAGACCCCTGGATTCACATTGAGTTTGTATGCGGTCTACGTTATTCGCATCACATTACACACGTCTGGATCCGGCTTTACTCGTAAATGCACGAGTTTCGGCGTAAGCGGACATTGAACCGATTTCCGTCATTAATTTGTAAATACAGCGGTCAAACCAGTTCACTGGCGAATTCTGCTGTTACTAAGGAGTAGAACAATTTGCCTGTAATTTCATTCAAACTAGTTGTTTGAATCAACAATAGTTTGGAGGTGCTTATTTGTATACGCTAAGTATTGTTCAAGTATTCGCTAATATGAGGGACGTGGCTCTATTGTTAGTTAGAAACTAATGTTTCTAAAGACTCGGTAGTGTATTTTGAGATGCGAATTCAGGGCGAAAATCGACTTTCTAATAAATAGAGGATAAAGGACAAAGGGATCGCGTATCGGCAAGCGTAGTGTGGGACGCCCACCAGCTGGATGGACCGATGACCATTAAAAGGTGGCTGAGTCAGACTGGATACGGAATTCGGAGTAGAGGTTGTTGTGGCGCAGCCTGGGAGAGGCCTATATCCAGCAGTGGACTGCGATAGGCTGATTTGACTGAAGGGTCAAAGGAATAATAACACTGAAATCACAGCACAAAAACTTAACCTGCGGGTAATTGTAACACACTATGGTAATTGTAACGCACTGGGATGTAAAAAAAAAAACTCAAAGCATTTATTTCAATTAAACTAATTACAGGCACTTTTGAACTGTCAAAGAGTCGGTCAGTTAGTCAGAAAGTTGAAGCTATTTGCCCATTCCAAAACGTAGTCTCTATGGAGAAGAACAGGCAAGAAACTGCAAGGACACTCTTTTAAATAAAGATATTACATAATCCTGGGTACATTATTCTTGTCGTGTATACGTGAGAACTATTACATTTTGTTACTATTTTATTTTGACAGTACAACAACATTCATTGCATTACTCGTATTTACGTTGTTGAGCAAACTAGTTTTTCGAACATACGAAGCAATGGGTTAGCTATATACTTCAAAATCATTCAGATTGATAGTGTCTTTGGCAATATTAAGGTACTGTATAATATGTATATCACAATTGTCAAAGTAAGCTAGTATATCTTAGTATTACAAGGATCGGCAGCATCCTCCTGTCCACTAACAATAACATATTGCCATCTATCCGTTTGCAGAGCGTGGTAATTGTAGCAATATTTCTTATGGCCGTATATATAGTAAGAATCTATTAGGTTCATGGTTAATACGCTGACAACAGGTAAACCACGGTCACTGTCAAACTGCATACAAAAGAAAAAGAAGCGCGATCTGATGACACAGCGCTTGTAATTTATTGCAAAATATGAATTATCTATTTACTCAAAAATTTGTTGAAATACCAACCGTACGTTGATATTTAATACAGATATTTTGGATTGAAACTCGAAGTAAAGGGTTAGTTTACCGTTAATTTCTATCGAGATTTTTTTTTCTAAACGTGTTTTAACAACCAAGTTCTGAGAAATATGTTCAAGAATAATATATATTTTTTCCGCTACAACAAACTATATAGATTTGGCATTTTTTTTGTTTAAGACCAGCCTTTATAAGACAAGCCAGACTTTTATCATTTGCCTCTTGTCGGCGCCTTGAAGGGGACATCTCTCATTTCTTAACTTATATTTAGCGCTAGACACAGCAAAAAAGTAACCAAGTAGAGAGAGTAGTAGTAACATAAAGAAGAAGGAAAGAAAATACGTTTATTTCCGGTAAACGTCGTAAAGAAAAAAACACGAACACGAAAGAACAAGTTGGGGGGAAATATGCGTCAGATCCACGCAAAACGGCCATCGCTCAGCATAATGCTGCAAGTGCTGCACACGTGTTTTCGTGATGAAGTCAACTGGTGCAGCATTTAATGAGATCAAAATAACAAAATAGAAATAAAATAAAATCAATAATTAGTTTTTAATGTTATTAAAATATAATATTTAAAATGGCAACATTCCGTAACGTCAGCAACAACTCAAAAGCCGCGCGCCGCCGACTGGCCTAAATAATCTGTGTGCGCAGCTCACAGCTGTCATAAAGCTATGAAGTAGTTCTTGAAGTTTTGGTATTAAAATTATTGTCTGTTAAATACTTTACGACAGTTTTTAATAGGTAAGTTAATGGAGTAATTACCTACAACATAATAACATACACATTACATGGAACTCAAACCCAACTGGCGAAATGTGGGTGTACTAATGTAGGTGTACCTACAGCCCCACCTCTGCCTAACCCTTCAGGGAAAACAGGCGTGATGTTATGCTATGTAATAATAACAGCTTACTAATGATAATAATTAGCATTATTTTTAATATTTGTTCTTGATGTAGAACATACCAATCTGTACCTAACCTTACCTATAATCCATTTGAAATAAGAATTGAAAGTTAAACGTTTTTTACAATCCGTTCAACCGATTTTGACTTCTATTGCGTTGGTTACATGACAAATGGCAGCTGTAATAAACAATTGGTATTGTAATTGTAACCATGTTTTTGCTTTTAATGCCATCCATAAAGGTTTATTTTAATTTCTAATCTTATTTCAAATGGAGTATACATAAGTTATTAAGAGCACGTCGAACGACACTTTCTCATGCCTATGATAACAACTTCCCTTAATTACTTCTTTGAATGTAATCTCAAATCTTTATTATTCTATGTATTGTCTCGTTGGCTCAATGATAACTTAGGAACAAACTTATTGTTGGCTTTTATGTTGACCGTTACTTAGTAAAAGGGTTTTAGTAAATAAGTTATAATATTGGCGCCATGTGCCAGACGGGACAATGATCGCTAAGCTAGGGTATAGTGGTAGTCCCCTAGTCCCATATTTATGACCTCACACAGTTTGGGGAGGTTTTATTTGGATGGTGCTATTAGCATAATTAGCCCATAACCATCTATAAATTACGTCACTCGTTAGGTGTCAACCGAAAATGACATTGTGTAACAAGGGCGGAACGAGGCATAAGCTTCGTGACGACACATGTATAAGTCTTAAGTATTAAAACTATAAACTTCAATTGTAACCAAAAACTTTTAAATATTACCAACTCTATCAATATTATTTTAAGGTTTATTTAGATTACTTGACGTCACACCAAGGGAGGTCACACAAATATTTCTTGTGACAATAGGACGGTCACCAAAAATCAAGAAATTCGTGTAGCATAATTTATGGATGCCCCCAATGTTCACACTGCTGGGACACAGGTTTCCTCTTCTTGAGAGGGAGTGGGCCGTAACCGTCCACCACGCGAGCCCAGTGCGGGTTGGTGGATGTCACGTGTCTTCGAATTTTGAATTCTGGGACATGCCGGTTTCCTCACTTATTTTATTTTTCATTGTTTTGTGAGCTAAACGCCAGCTAATGCTAATATTAAAAGAGTGATAAAAGGAGTTGTATGTTGAGGTCTTTAGGTAATAAGTTTTTATTTGTAATTTGGGTATACAATAAAAAACCGGCCAAGTGCGTGTCGGACCACGTACAATGAAGGGTTCCGTAGTTGGAATGACAACATTGTAGTTGAAAAACATGTTCCCTCATACATTCCAGCTGTAAAATATGTAAATTTGTATGCACAATATTGAGAGGTTTATCATGTTATTTTAAAACCATAGACTTATTATAGGTTTTCTTGTAGGTTATCTATAAGTAACGAACTATTATCTTTATTTATTTTTTAATTTTAGACTCAGTAGTTTTTGAGATAAGGGTTAGAATTGTCAATTTTCATATATTTTCTTAAAGAACTATAAAAGTATTAATAACTATAAAGAATGTATACCAAATTTCAACTTAATCGATCCAGTAGCGTCGGAACAAATTGGCTGTGACAGACAGACAGACAGACACAGGAGTGCTTCTATTAGGGTTCAGTTTTTTCCTTTTGAGGTCCTACAGAACCCTAACAAGTATAGCTATCTAATTTGTTGGTCGTAACCCTTATCCCAATTAACTTTCAAGACTTCTCTTGAAATTTTGTTTATTACGGGTACTAAAATATATCATCGCTAATTATACTAATTAATAACTTTAAAAAAATATACAAGGTGTAACCTAAATATACGCACAACCTCTTAAGGGGTCATTTGTACTCATCATTATGAACAACTTTTATTATGGAACCAAACCGGAAATCCCTACATTTATGCTCACAAACTCGTCAAAATGTAGGGAACAACCGATTTTTTTTCACGATTTCAGGTTCGGTCCCATAGTAAGTTTATTAAAAGTTGTTCATAATGATGAGTACAATGGCCCCTTAAGAGGTTGTGCGTTATTTATATTTATATATACATCTTATATATTGCTAACACAATACTGAAAACAGATGTTGAAACTAAAATCCGTAAACAACAGTAGATAATGGGCTCTGTCTTTCGCATCGCATCTCATTAGAAACAGTACCTTAGGTACAAGCAAGCTCTCCCAAGTTTTTTATTTATTGCAAAACTTACCCGACTCTGTATTACAACTGTTCGCACATTGTTCCAAGATTTCTATAGATTATGTAGTACTTAAATTCGTTCTGGAGGGGATTTTTTTTTTTTTTTGGGTGGGAAATTATCAAATAACTTCTCCCGCTCTGGGTGGAGCTCGAGGGAGTGTCAGACTTTTACTGACTAAAACCCACCCGTGTTCCTCACCGTCCGCAGGCCCGCGCCTACGGTGGCCGGAAATCTGCTTGCGACTCACGCCGCCCAGGGCGTCTCCTGCGGCGACTAGGGGCGTGAGGGCGCGAACCCTGCCTCTTCCTCACGCGTTCCGCCTCCTCCTTCGCGAGCATTACTGCTTCGCAGAAGGAGGTGACGGCCTCCCATGCACTCTCGCTCTGAACCATGGCCTGAAACAGTTCTGGAGGGGCTGGTGGCTACATTATAACATCCGCACGGGTCGATAGCAGCTTAAACTACACTTGCCACGGTTAGTTCGTGGATAGCTGACCATCCGTTACATATCGAGGCCCACCGTGCTTCGGAAAGTACGATAAGCCGTATACAGGGCAAAGTACTTCGGTAACCCAGGTATCCTACGTGAGATTGTCAGTAACACCAAGGCGTTGCTGGCCTTCCTTGAGGAGCTGGGGTGGATCGAATAATCGATTTTCCCACCTGCAAGGCGAGCACGGCCTACTGTGACATGACTTGATTCACACATTTTATCACAGTTTGAGCGATAAAACTGTTTTGTCATAAAATGTTAGTACAAATTGACATGACATAATTTATCATGTCTTGTCACAAACGTCTTGGCACGCCCGTGCTCGGCCCGCAGTATGCAAAATACGCGCATTGACGTGGAGTTGCGGACACCAGCCTGTATTACCTATAACTTACCTATGTGGAGGTCAGATGGACAGTCGCTCCATGTAAAATACTGGTCTTCAACAGCGTCTGGTTACACTGGAAGCTGACCCCAACATATTAGGGAAAAGGCTAGGTAGAGGATGTGGCTGGTTGCTATTTTTATGGTAAAATCTGTTATTTTTATGATATTGATTTTACATTCTGTGATACAGTGTGTGTGTGTGTGTGACCTATACTCACACACTGACTTATTTTTTTATTTTTTTAGGAAAACATACTTTTATGATGTTTGTAAATATGTGAACACCATGTATCTATCTAATAATTAAGTTATTTTTCATTGCTTAGTTTTTAATTCGTTTTACCTATTATGGTATAGTAATTTTATTCTAGGTGCATCGTCTAAACATATAATCATTATAATTAATGTAATCAAACAAAATATTGTAAAACATTTTTAAAAGAGTACCGGTGGAGTTTCTTGCCCATTCTTCTCCATACGAAACTACCTTTTGGAAGGGGCAACTAGAATCAATTCAATTTTTTTTGTAAATTTTGACGTTCAAAAGTGCCTCTTATTTATGTGCCTATTTGAAATAAATGGTTTGACTTTGACTTTGATGAGTCTTTAACATAAAAGGTCCAATTATTTTCCTAGAAAGTTTACCCTTCTATTTGATCCGATGTTAATCTAACTTGAAGGAGGTCAAATTAAACAGAACCTAATTTAAAATTAACCTTTTCCTTTTTCGAAAATTTAATTGAAATAGTCACGTACGGTTATTAATAACATTCAAGTTCTTTCCAAGCAAGACTTGGGGAACTTTGGGGACATAAGTATCCATCAACCGAAATGAGTAACGAGCTCATAAAAAGAAGTCTATTTCTTCAAGCAACAACTTTTTTCGTAAAACTTTATACTGCCTAATATTACATAAAAACAAGGCTGCGTAAACAAATATAAAAACATCATTTACTTTATGGTTTTTGTTACTGGTGGCTTCGTTATATTGGATTTTTTAAGACTCAAATTATAATATTTTTCATTTCATTCTGATTCTAATGGTTTGCTAATAATAAAGATGGCGGCAATTAATTTAAATACATTTTTAATAAGTTCAGCAAAACCAGTAGGTTATAGTTACTGAAGCCCGTAAATTGTGCCTTAGTACACATAACATAACATAAAATCATGACTGTAATCCCCGAAGGGTTAGGCAGAGGTGTACCTATAGGTAGTACACCACATTTTGCCATGTTATGCTTAAGTCCCATGTAATAGGGGGCGAGTCTATTGCCACCAACCGGGCACAAATCCAGACTCCGCCGGGCTGCTACTGAGATATTCCTGATGAAAAACCCAATACCATTTTGCCCGACCTGGCAATTGAACCCAGAACCTCATGCTTTGCAGTAGCTGTCAACCTTAGAGTACCTTAGTATTAGTTAAAACTTATAAAGGTCTCATAAAAGCCGAGGGACAAATTAATGGGTTACTGGGACCATTGTTTTGCCATTAATGATTTTTAAATAATTATTTATGTATACTTAATGGTACACCAAAAAATAAATATAAATAAATAAATAAATTTAACACTACAAATTATACAATGGGCGGCCTTATCGTTCTGCGATCTCTTCCCGGCAGCCTTGGAATGGAAAGTGATCGCGGGGACATAAAAATGGGATTGTCATTGGTGTCAAACATATATCTGTACTAATATTATTAAAAGAGTAATTTTGTTTGTAATTTTGTATGTAGGATTTGAAAATTTATTTTTGCATTTGTTAGCCCAATTTTTTGAGGAAGTTAACGTGATGTTAAATAGCCTATACTATTTAACATCACGACCCTTAGGAGCCCACCAAAAAGAAAAAAGTCTGAAAGAACGCTAAGCGTAAAACGAAGTAGGTACTGTAGGTAATAGCGCGGGCGGGCGATGCAATACGACGCAGTGGGTCGGGGGAGCAAGAAATTTCACGCGGACGAAGTCGCGGGCAGGAACTAGTATTATTTTTAATCACACTAATATTATAAAGGCGAAAGTTTGTGTGTATGTGTGTGTGTGTTTGTTATTTCTTCACGCTCAAACGGCTGGACCAATTTTGATAAAATTTTGTATGGAGGTAACTGACACCCTGGATTAAGACATAGGCTATTTTTTATACCGATATTCGGGATCGAGACTTACCCGGGTGAAACCGCGGGGCGCAGCTAGTAGATACATAAATACATAAATTATTTACCCACTTATTATTAAGCTTTGTTCTAAGTTATTCTTGGTCGGTGGATTTTTATAGACGTAAACTACAACAGGATTTTAAATTATGATAACACATAAGCCTTTTTAAAATAGCTTCCATTAAAATAACCAAAACTACACCTGATTTCGCACCCGATTACTTCTAGAGAATGAACATCAAATTCACTGAAAATCTTATTTAAAGTTAGTATCACAGAAAACGCAAGAACTTATATCAAACTACACGTTTACTAATGAATTTGATACCACGAAACAAAAGAAAATGTAGGTATTTAGCGTCAGACTGTCAGACCACATAAACCTTTTGTCTGCGACGGCTAATGAAACCTCCGGTCATGGTCTCCTCTGTCAGACCCTTCTATTATCACTCTTCACCTTTTGCCCTACAGGTCAATAACTTATTATTCTTATCAAGTTCAATAAATAAAGAACATAAGTAATAACTTAGTTTTGAAGTTTTATAACAATATGGCTTTTTTTTTCTACAGTATTTTTAGACACAGATTATTTTTTCTCAGACAAAATACACTTGTTAAAGACTTTACTTCTTATGTTACATTACTTGCAAAGTATGATATGCTACAGCTTACCCACAACATTAAAGATGAAAACCGGCCAAGTGCGAGTCGGACTCGCGCACGAAGGGTTCCGTACCATTATTTATAAAAACGGCAAACAAATCACGTTTGTTGTATGGGAGCGTCCTTAAATATTTATTTTATTCTGTTTTTTTGTATTTGTTGTTATAGCGGTAAAAGAAATACCTACATCATCTGTGAAAATTTCAACTTTCTAACTATCACGGTGCATGAGATACAGCCTGGTGACAGACAGACAAACAGACGGCGGAGCCTCAGTAATAGGGTTCCCGTTTTACCCTTTGGGTACGGAACCCTAAAAACACGCGAAGATCAACAATTAATGTAAATTGCATTTAATATTGTAATGTATACTTACATTATTTCTGGAAACAGATTTTTTATTCTAGAAATAGTTCTAGTTAAATTACATGTATGAGCCATAAACGATAAAAAACCTACTAAGCCTTCAAAATGGAAGTTGCATTAAACTAATTAATTACGTTTTATGTGAACAAAAGAGTTATTCGGGAATAAACCACGAGGCCACAGCATAGTAGCTACAGAAGATCGTCTCCATGCGAAACCGCACGCAAACATAGACACACTTCAGCGAGTGCAAAACCGCACTCGCTAGCATTCCGCTGAAACAATTTGAACATTGTTGGTGCAACAGCACTGTTCAGTCTATTTCAGCGGAAATTGAAATTAGAAAATAATTAATTATTAAATTGTAGCTGAAATTCACAGATGACACTTTGACTTTACTTTCTCATACGAATGTGAACTTTATCCGCATAAAATTAATGTCAATATTTGTACAAAACGCTTGGTCACATTAGCTTATACAAATATGTGCATTACACGTATAAGAACAAGATTCATATGTGTATAAAACATTTACTTAGCAAAGTAAAGTCAAAGTGCGATCTTTCAATCTTGCCCTGTGTATTTGCGCCTGTTTTCGATCGTTGTATTGAGCTAACCTTCTGTACTATTCTGTGGTTGAGCTAAGCGCCATCGTACCGTAATCTTATAGAGAAACAGCCGCCCACTTCAAATAACAGCCCAGAGTGATGAAAGAAAACAACATCCCTAAATTAAATAAATTAATGTTTGCTATAGATCGCCCCCAACGTAATTCATCGGACTAATTACAAGAGATTTAATTGCCTTACTCAGCGACAAAAATTAATTAGAATCACAAGTGTTGTTTTAACAATAGCATGTTGTTTATGACGTTAAGTGAAATAAGAGGAGACAATTGGTTGGGATATTTCTTCGTAAGTCGTATCTCTACGTTGACGTCGTGATGGGGCTTGCGAGTTCCGAACTCTAGGTCCATGCCAGTAGAGTTTACTTTGCCGAAACAGGTCTATGGTACGGAACCAGACCAAGAGAGTTACACCCGTAGGGCAGCATGTGGCAGTAGCGACCCCACGGTCCCTATCTGTCGCGAGAAGTCGTGTTGTTCACCTGTCACCTAACCTCTGGCTTGCCTTATTGGCCGGCTGGAGTGAACACTGACGAGGAACAAAGCTCCCACCCGGCTCTAGTGGACATTCGCAAGAGCAAACGTGCTCGGAGGAAGGAAGCCACTTATGTTCTAACATACGTTCCAACTACTTACCAGGCATAGCTAGTCATGCGTGGGCACATCACGCGACCCTTAAAACTACCCAATCTCATATTTACACAATCTAGTTCCAGATAAAAGTGCTCCCGATCTCAAAATCTTCGATTCCGGACTATGTAAGTGCTGGTAGGGATCTTGACCATCTTCCGGGCTCTGGGATTGTTCTGATAGCCGTGGAATACCACTCCACTCCTCAAGCACCTCAGGAAGTGTTGCCCCCTTGTCGCCACGAAACTAAGTGATAGCGACCGTTTCCGGGGGCTCATTATTGAGTCCCACCCAGCCATTTTATCCGTGTATTAATTATGATGACCATTCGATGCGATAATTACAAGATTTACGTTGCTTGAAACAAACAAGCTGTTTTTGTATATATGTTACGGCTAATACCCGAAGTGCGGCTACACCTAGTTTTAGCCGGTTAGAATTATAGGTCCAGACAATCCCTGTTGGATAAAACCAATTTACCAACAATAGAGGGGATCTGGCGCTCGGCGGCCGCTACCGCGGCACGCTCGCTTCGCTCGCTCGCCTTCGCTTGTTATTGGTTACTGTTCTAACCTAACCTAACCCAAATGATTTTACCCGAAAACAATCGGCTCGTACTAGGTTTAACCAAGAGTAAGTGGCTACACCTAGTTCTAACCGGCTAAAACTAGGTGTAGCCGCACTTCGGGTATTAGCCGTAACATATACATCAGTTAGAGATTTGATTTAAGAAATTAAGCATTTGAGTAATAAATAACACATAACATAACATCACGCCTATTTTCCCCGAAGGTTTAGGCAGAGGTGTGCCTATGTACATAGTACACCCACATTTCACCAGTTACGTTAAAGTCCCATGTAATAAGGGGCGAGCCTATTGCCATCAACCGGGCACAAAACAAATCCAGACTCCGGGCTGCTACTGAAAAATTCTCGTTGGAAGAACTCAATACCACTTTACTCGACCTGGTAATCGAACCCAGGACCGCATCATGCTCAGTAGTAGCCCTTGCGACCACTGGACCAACGAGGCAGTCGATGAGTAACAGCGGCGAGGTGTCAATGTTTGTATGAGAGTAAAAATTAATTAATTCATTTAAAAATAAGTCTTTCCTATAATGAATTTTTACACCATATATCGTCAATTAGCAGAACCAAAAAGACGCATCACTACACAAACAAAACATTTTTGTTTTTTTTATTTCAATTCAAAGCTAATAAAAATAGGCATTTTCGTTGTTTGAATGTTATAGTGAATTTTAAATACCCGTAGTGTAACTATGTTTTTTGGCAATAGTAGACATTATTGAAAAATGCTATGCTAATGAAAAACCTCCGAAGGGAAGCCGGTAGGAATCGTGTTATATGGTCGTTTCGCCACTGATGAGTAATAAATAATGTTAGAAATAATTGAGAAATATTTCGACAGAAACGAGGAAAAAAAACATAAGAACAAGCCCATTGATTTCGACAAGCACATAACTATAAAACACGCCTTCACGGTGAAAAAACAAGTTGGGTAAGTTAAAGTTTCTCCTTTTACTGCCACTTATGTTCTAACATACGTTCCAACTACTTACTAGGCATAGCTAGTCATGCGTGGCCACATCACGCGACCCTTAAAACTACCCAATCCCATATTTACACAATCTAGTTCCGGATAAAAGTGCTCCCGATCTCAAAATCTTCGATTCCGGACTATGTAGGTAACAGAACGCTATAAAACCACCTATTTGTGGTTGCAGCAAATCGTTGTTTAACTCTTTCGTAAAGTTTACGACCGCCATAAAAGGACTAAATTTACCGTGCCACTATTAAAATCTATTCTCGTAGGTGCAAACATTAGGGCCGAGTGCGGAGGAGAATATCTTCGGCTATATAGGGCGCACCATCGCAGTAAATCACCATTGCTTTCGTGAAACAGGTCTTTACGTCAGACAACTTGGATAATTAAAGTACGTTTGAGAAACCACGTAAACAAACAAGTTTATGTGACTCCTTTATAGATGTTCCAGTGAGGTCTAGCGAGACAAATTATGACGGACGTTAATGGCCATGTTATATAGTTCGTTTTAGCCTATGCTCTTAATTATGTTCAAGGCATGAAACATGTCTAAAATAAGCGAATGACGCTTGCACAGATGGCAGGAATAAGAGCCAATAAAGCCAATTTGATTCGAACATATTACTTAGAACTCTTCGAAGAACTCTGTTTGTGTTGAGCTTATATATGTGCTGAGGAAACTATCTCTATTGCAATGTAATAATAAAGCTCCTAGGAAACTAAGCTACGTACTAGGATATGAGTTTAGTTCGGTTTATCTTACTAGTTCCTAATACCCTTCTTTACGAGCCATATAAACTCAAATGACTTGTACGTTAAGTAAGTCCGTGGAGGATCAACCGGAACGAAATTGTATTGAGATTGGATTAAAACTCTATTTCTAGTACTGCAGAAGATGTCTCGCGCGGTTCTTAGGTACTCGGTAGATTTGTTCAACCTTACATGGTTGTCCAGCAGGGCTAACATGACATGCGCGAGAACGCTCTCGTTCTCGATTTATCGAAATTTGTCGACGATTATGACGTCATACTAAACACTAACATGACCGATAAGCTCGAGTAAACTCGAGAAAGGCACTTTGACAGTTCTTTATCTCGCGACGAGAGACCAATGTAGCAAATTATTAAAAATAAATCATTTTTATGATAGCAACATCGGCTCATTCATTCGATCTTAGGCATGGAATTAGTTTGTACTATATTGATTTTCATCCACCTCTTTTAATTTATGTTTAGTTTTTTGTGTAACAGACTTTTTGTTTAAATATAAATGTTTTTCTTTGGCATGCTGAAATTAAAAATACAAAACAAAATCACGCAAATGAAAATGAGTGAGACATTTTTGGTAGGGGCAAAATCTGTGGTGTCACCGACGTGCTAACCTAGTCATCAACATGCTAAACGCATCACTGACTTGTCAACAGCGTCACCGACATGCTGTCAGTGTCCCCGACATGTAAATCAATTCAAGACTTGCCAACCGCGTCTTCGACATGCTAAAAGCGTCCCGACATGCTAACTGCATCACCTTCTTGCTCACAGAATTCCGACATGCTATTAACAACCCCGTCATACCACCTGCGTCACCGACATGCTAAAAGCATCCCGACATGTTTAAAACATGCAAACTGCGTCCCCTTCTTGCTCACAAAATCCCGACATGCTATTAGCGACCCCATCATTCCACCTGCGTCACCGACATGCAAAAGGCATGCGGACATGTTTAAAACATGCCGACATGCTAACTGCGTCACCAACGTGCTTACTGAGTCCCGACATGCCATCAGCGTCCTCGTCATAGTACCTGTGTCACCGACATGCTAACTGAGTCACATCAATTCGAACCGCGTCGCGACATACTAACTGCGTCACCAACTCGCTAACCTAGTCACCCAGAAGCTAACAGCATCCCCGACATGCTACTTGCGTCACCTACATGCTTACCGATTCGTCAACATGTTAGAGTCTGTCAAGCGAGTCGAGTCCACAACCATTTTACTGATTTCTTATAATGGCAATACTATTATCTGTCAAACAGATTGTCACAATTTCTGTTCTAACCTCGAAGCATTCCGGTTTTTGTTGAATTTTTTAATGTTATAATGCCAAAACCTATTAAAAGTAGTGTCAGGAGCCTGCTGTTTACAATGATTAATAAATATAATCATGTAAAGATTGAATCTGATGACGTGTTAACAGAAAAACGACGACTTTTGGATGAAATTGTTTCAACAACAGGTAGGTTGGCTACAAAATGTTGATACTTTTAGCACAATTGTCTAATTTTGTTTATTTTACTATGATGTGATCACGATTTCGGTTTTGGTTTAGATTCAGACGTCGTATACATGACATTGAATCTCAATGGGGCACCTATAAGTGAAAAGTATTATAAGAGATTGTTGTCATCTTTTTTCAGCCACCTTGGATGATGAATTAATAAAAAGCACAATTGATAATTTAGTTAAGAAAGTCATAGCCATAGATGAGAATAAAAAAATGAAATCTGAAACAGACTATTTGACAAAAATTGCTGCTATGACAGGTTAGTACAGATTTATTTGTTTACATTGTTTGCATTTTCTACAAATATTATCATAAAATTTGTGCGTTTGATACTGAACTGACATATTGAACTTTCAGATTTAAGTGTGAAAACACTGCGAAGAATTAAAAAAGAAGGTGCTATTAACCAAGGCGAGTGGAACACACCGGGGAAAAAACGTCCACGACAGCCAACTGTAGCCAATCTGGATAATTTTGACTTATCAGCCATACGCAATAAAATTAATGAATTTTACTGTGTGAAAAAGCAAGTTCCAACTCTACGAAGTTTGCTTGCAGATTTAAGAGAGTCAATTGGATTTACTGGATGTCATGAAACATTGAGACAATTATTACTCAAAAATGGATTTGAATTCAAAAAAAATAAAAATGAGAGATCTCTTCTTATTGAAAAGTATGAACTAGCTGCATGGCGACATAGGTACTCGTATCTCAGAGCTATTGATGAAAAGCGGAAACAAGGAAAATTAATAGTTTATCTTGATGAGACCTATGTCCACCAAAATTATAAAGTTAAAAAATCATGGCAAGGGCCATCAACAAGCGGTGTAATTGACAAAATATCGTCAGGCAAAAGACATATTGTTGTTCATGCTGGATCCGAAAAAGGTTTTGTTCCCAATGCATTATTGGTATTCAGTACTAAATCAAAAATGGCAGATTATCATGATGATATGAACAGAAATAATTTTATGAAATGGTTACGTGAAAAATTAATACCCAATTTAAGTCAGCCCAGTGTCATTGTTATGGACAACGCTAGCTACCATGTAACACAAATAAATAAGCCACCATCTATGAATGATTTAAAGGCTGACATTCAGAAATGGCTAACTGAAAATGGAATTCATTATGAAGAATTCTTTACAAAGGCTGAGCTTATGTGCCTTGTGAATGAACATAAAACAACTCCAATGTATGAAGCTGAAGAATTTTTGAAACAACATGGCCATGAGGTTTTGAAACTTCCGTCATATCATTGTGACCTGAACGCAATTGAACTCATATGGAGTTTGGCTAAAAGAAAAATAGCCAGCAAAAACTTAGGTATTCCAGGTAAAGAAATGGAGAACCTTATAAAAGAATGCTTTAATAGTGTCACAGCCAATGATTGGAAAAAATGCTCAGATCACACTATTAGTGTCGAAAATAAGTATAAAGTAAGAGACAGGATATCCGAAACCGAGTTGGAACCCTTCATCATTTCTGTGCGTAATGATTCTACTGACAGTGATTTCTCATTTGAAGGCATTGAATTTCTTGATTCTGATTTTAGTTCTGATGAATAAATACGTACATTGAAATGCTTTTTTTTTAATTTATCCCAAGTAATTTTTTTATCAAAATTCAAGTATCAACAAGTTTTCAGCGTGCTATATCAGTGTTGACACCTGAAAGATTTTTGAATTTGCCGCCTTTTTCATGGGACTAGACTCGCTTGACAGACTCTAGCCACGTTACCGAAATGCTAATGTAACGTGTTGCAGCAGACTGGCGTCCCACAGCGGTCTGTGTACATGTATACTCGTATGTATACGTATTTATTATGTTATTCCAAAGTTTTAATTTTTCACGTCTGTCGCCAGTGAATGCCTTTTTTTTGTATCATAATTTTGTCTACTCTTCTCGTCGTCAAAATCGAGGACGAGTAAATGACAGAAAAATCAGAGATATCTCGTGTTGAAATGTCAAAATTCGAGATAAAATACGTGCCATGTTAGGGTTTGTCGAGAAAACATCAAGTTTGACAGAACGAGTCGAGCATTTTGTATGGGAGCGCTGTCAGAAAACGAGATAGTTACAGAAATAGACAAGAATTACTCGCGCGAGAGTGAGTAATTGTCGCGTGTGTCATGTTAGCCCTGCTGAACGGTATCGAAAAGATTACGAGAAAAGGCTGCGCTAAGGTCATGCGGCAAAGTTTCTAATAAATAGTACAAAATTGCACCAATGGACTGCTGAGCATTCTAGAAGATGCAATACACATGTGCAGTAGGTATTATATGATTAAGGATGACGTATGTTAGGATGCTACTGCCCCTTTCCGCTTATCGAAAATTCCAATATCATGAATAAACAGACACAAAATGCATATCTACACAGGATATTTTAATCCCAACGGATTTTTTGGTCATCCTGTTTGGAACATATAAATTATGTTTTTTTAAAACATAATTTATCACGTTCCTCGTTTTGACATTTTATCCTGACGCGACAAAACATAAAAGTTGCATCATTTTGTGCCAATTTCACCAATGAAACTGAACGCGATCAACACATTAACCACGTTTAAGAGCTGTCAGTGTAATTATTTTCTTTGGAATATTGACACTGACAGCTCTTGAACTCGGTTTAGATGTACTGATCGCGTGCAGTTTCATTCGTGAAATTCGCCCTTATACTAGAACTAACATAAGTATAGTCGATCTCGTAAGTGCTTAACCACTTCTGATCACAATTCCCAGTAAATTGAAACTTCAGCAAGTGCCAATTTCACCAATGAAACTGAACGCGATAGTACATCTAAACTGCGTTCAAGAGCTGTCAGTGTCAATTAGGTTTGCCAACCCAACTTTAGATTATAGTATATTTCTAATTAATCTCTTAATTATAGCCTCATGTTATATTTCTAATTAATCATAACAAATTATCTTCTAGGTAGTGGAAATATTAGCAACATAAGTAACTATGGAAGAAATAATAATAAAATAATAAATAACATCGTCGAGATTTTGTGAAACAGAAAATTATAACCAACAAAGAACGTCGTAAATCCACAGTATGAAAGCGAATTTATAACATCCCAAAAAAATAACGACGCAACGCGATATCTGGCAGCGTGTCGCAACTCGGAATCGCATCAGTCTTTTGTCACGACACTATCCGATTCAGCGTGAATTTCGATCACTCGACGTTTGTTTGCAGAACAGGTGTTCCGGCCCTCAGAGTTATTGCTCACTCCATACGTGAATAATAGCGGAACTGTTACAGCGAACATTTGCACCTTTTTTTCTGAATAGCGTGATAGCGTCCATTCGATAACTTGAAATTGGTCCCTAGAATGATCGGGTAACGTTGTTTTTGCGAATTCAGTTCTATCCTATTTTTTATTTAGGTCTTCGTTACATTGTTTTCCACCTAACGCTAAAAGGATTTTGCTGTGATGCAAAGTTCCGAACACAAAAAAAAAGAATTCAACAGAGTCCACATTCGAATGTGCAGAAAATTTAAAATATTTTCACAATAGAAAACGTATAGATATAGTTAAATGGTGTTTAGTCGCGGTAATTAACGTCAGAAGAGCAAACAAAAAATTCTAAAGAATGTTGTTGCTTGAAAACGTAGAACAACAAAACAAATTGATTAGCAAACGCTTCCAAAACAATACAATTTCGTACATTTTGAAAGAAACCCTGATTTTAACTAAGACTAATTATTATCAGTAGTAAGGTGATTAACATTACCGACGTCATTTTTATGTCAGATCATTTTGTTCAATAATACTACAAGAGAAAAATATTATCACTTTTAAGGAGTGCGATGTCTTGATACTCGTCTAGACAGTAAATATTTATTCAGTTTGTCTCATCATTTCAGCCAAAAGACGTCCACTGCTGGACATAGGCCTCCCTCTAAGGGGGGGTGTTTACCTTAATCGCCACGCTTAGCAGGCGGGTTGGCGATCGCAGTATGGTGTTCATAGAGAACGCTGCTGCCCATTCTCTAGTAAGTCCCTTAGTCGTCTTTTAGGACACCCACGGGAAGAAATGGGGTGGTGCTATTCTTTACGTCCGGCACCACACGGAGCATTCAGTTTGTCTATAGTAGAACAAATATTTTTGACTTTAACCAAGCCTAGTCTCCGAATTAAGATAGAAGCCTACCGATCCTAACTAAGTAATCGGTCAGGGCCTCAAGTCTGCTATTACAATTGTGTCAGAATGGTCGATCATTGATTTCATAATTGTTGATTTTGACAAGTTTGGTAATCTACTATTATAATGGCGTCATTATGACTTTCCAATGGTCGGCCACTGACACCACATTGAAAGAAATTGCATATATTGGTAATCTGGTACATAATGACAAATGAATGACATTTCTACTAATGGGTTTTATAATAATGGCAATACGACAATGCCATTATAATAACACAATTATATTACGAGAACATTGACCGATCAATGATCGACCATTATGAATTTACCAGATTACGAACTGTTAGCAAAATGACAATGACATGATAATGGGATCGTGTTGGAATGACTGAATTCATAAAAATAGCAGACTTGGGCCCCAGATTGAATGCTTGCTGTAATTTTTCTTGTGTACATAATAAAGAGTATTCTATTCTATTCTATTCTAACTGACGGTAAATTTTTAAAGGAATTACAAGTAGATTAAAACTTAATTTAATTCATTCCTACCTATAAATTGTAGTGTACGTAAGACGAGCAAAAAATCTCTCGCATGTTTCGATGAGAGTGCGCTCAACTTTTCAATGAAATAAAAGTAAAATAGCATTAAATTCGGCACACTGCTTTCAAAACCCCTAATTAATGTTTTGAGTTCAAAACAAGCGTTATAACTCCTTAACGTTAGGTACGTACCGTCAGCTGGAAAACTTTAATGTAAATATATTTGTAACCCGACACCTGCAAGTGACGTTACAGAATGAACAAATTTTACAAATGGCGCGTATTCGCGACGCCATTCAAAATCCTGACCTGGGGGCCGATCGCGCTAATTTACCAAAACTAAACCACAACCAAAAACGTTACGTTAGACACATTTCGTATCGCGCTAATCATTTCAACGGAAACGATTTAGCTTTACTTTGGAAGTTACGTTGGAGGAACGATCGATCGAACAATACTCTCACAAAAAATAGCGCGATACCGTTTCTTACATCAGCTACACCAAAACTAAACCAAAACCAAAAACGTTCCGTTCGAACGGTAATTACGTTGAGAAATAGCGCGATCGGCCCCCTGAACACGATCAAACGAAATTCAATTTTATGATAAATAATGACCCGAATGTATGAATGAATGAAATGCACCGACCCCAGCGTGGTTGAACCAGACGCGATTGCTCGAATTAACCCAAAGATTCACACTAGCCCCTGAAGCCTCATGTTTCATGAGACTACAGAGACCATTGTATATCAGAGAGCAGACTGGGGGGCGCGATAATGGTATGAAGACGCGACCTAGCGATATGGAAGGATTATTATAGCCTACCGGATATGCATCCTATATGATAAATAATGACCCGAAAGTTAAATTTTAAATGAAAGTTAACCCGACAAACTTTAAAGAGTGCTTTAGACCACAAAACTGAATAAATTTTACTATGGGACCTACTTTGATATCGCAACATACCATAGATTTACGCTATATAAAATAAAATAAAAGTTAGTGGAGGGCACAATGAAGGGTTCCGAAGTTGGGATGAATTTATCCCAAAAGCAAAATTAACATTTCACGCAACAGTTGAAAAACACGTTCTCCCATTCATCGATATGATCAATTTTCCAACTGGAAATGTAAGTTTGTAATTGCAAAAAAATATTTTTGTAAGTGATATATTTTCGGACTTTTTCCTTTACTTGTGCTGTAAGAACTTGCTTGAATTACCAAATTTCATGATTCTACGTCAACGGTACCCTACAGGTTTTGATTTATTTGCGAGTATCAAAATATGTCGCATAAATCGCCGTATTTTTTTATTGCGTTGACGTTGATTGATTGACTTTAGTGAAGGTTCGAACACGTTTTTATTTGTCGTACTAAAGACTTTTTCAGCATCTCAGACATAAATTTAGTCAACTAAGGCGTATGACCAAATGACATACTTAGTTCCATAGATATGATACCCGGTACTGGCATATTAAGACGCTGACAACAGCTAAAGCGCGGTCACTGTCAGACTGCATACAAAAGAAAGAGAAGCGCGATGACACAAACCTTGTAATTTATTGCAAAATATAAAGCAAATTTCTGTCAAACCTTCTATATACGTCCCGACATCAACCGTCGGGCAATTGCCAACCAAACACAACACCCGTCTGGTCGGAGGATCCTCCCTTTTCTATGGTGGTTAAGTGAACTTTACACCCTGTTCCTCATGCCTCTAAAGTACCTTGCGTTACTTATAAGTTAGATTAATAGAAATATAAATAAAATGTGTATACAGGGTCAAATTAAATTAGCTAGCAAAACTCAGCAAAAGTGATGGGTAGGTATATAAGAAAGAAAAGAAAGAAAAATTTTTTTTTTTAATGTCGATATCTAGACATGACAAAATATAAAGATTTGATGATAATTATGGGTTAGGTCTTATATCCAGTCGCCTGAATTTGAGGAGTCTGTCAGTGTGGGGGGTCAAGGGTGTTTATCTCAAGGGCCCCCATGCAATTTCAGCTGCCGGAGCTGCGTCGAAATATTTTCTAAAAATATTGGTAATTCACTAACTATTGCTTGAAACGGAATTTAAATTTCACTTAATTTTTGGCGTTTTTAAGTTGAGTCTGTCAAAATGCGAAAAAGGAATCGCTAGCCCACCATTTTGTTTAAAAAAAGACAATTCTTACAACCCGGAGAATTTTGGTGATGCGATAGTGGACCGTGACCAAAACACGCGCAAAGGCGAGCGAGCGCAGCGGACGTGCCGCGGCAGTGGCCGCCGAGCGCCAGATCCCCTGTATTGTTGGTAAATTCAGTTAAAACACTTAAAACAAGAAAAATCTCAGAAAACATTCGATAAAAATTTGAACCTTTGACATTTATTATAAAAAAACTACGCACCTCCGACAGGGGAAAAGGTGGGGGACGAATCTACCCCTCCCCCACCAACCCACGCCCCCCAATTAACCTTACCCGATAATATTTTTGGGGGGTCAACGACCGCTGTTAGTGTTGTTACTTGAAGTATGAGTTGGCAAAAACAGTTTTTTCTTTGTTTTATCGTATTTAGACATAGATACCCATCACGTCTGTGAAGATTCCAAAAAAAAACTGATTTTTAAACAGATATTTCAAGTGACTACACTAACTGCGGTTGAAGACCCCAAAAAAAAAGCTTATCAAATTATTACGTCTGCGAAGTCTCGCTAGCTAATTTGATTTGACTCTGTATGTTTTCAGTAAAATTATGTGTCATGCTAATATTGAACTTGCTACATCATACAGTCCTGATATCTTTTTCCTTAGCGATTTAATAGGTATACGAGTAATATAAACAAGTCCACAAGCGGTATTTTACATTATTAGCAACAGTATTGATTATGCGGTTTCAATGTTTACAGTTATGAGTAATTCTAAACAAAGGCTATGCTTAATCAAATTATGGTTAACCGTTGACAGTTCACAAAAATAATTATGAAAACAACACCAGTATTCACAACTGTTCGATACGCTTCCACGCCCAATCGAACATCAATCAATGTCTTTAAAGGAGGCCTCTAAGGCTGTTGACAAATACTTAACCCGAAAATTTTGACAGTTTAAACCAAACAGATGACCGCTTTTCTTTATAGCTATTTGTAATCAGGGACTAGGCAAATCAAGTAACTGAAAATGAGTGAGTAACTATGCTGATCACTCTCGACTCATGTCTCAGTTTGACCACCCTTATTGTTAAAACTGACGACTTTTCTCCGGATGCTATTCCTGAGCCGGACTATTTCTTATTGAAATTTTCTATAACAAAATTGATTCTTAGTTGTAGCCCGTACACTGAATTTGTGCTCCGTTAATTACAATAGGTTCGCCCCCTATTACTTGGAACTTCATAACTGGCAAATTGTAACGTGGGTGTACACCTCTGTCTACCTCTCGAGGAGTATCATATTCATCAGTATCGACGCAGGCAAACTCCTATATTTTCAAATCAACGTTTTTGTTCGTAAACGTTAGGTTTACTAACAAAATTCTCAATAGTCCCAATTGCTAGCACATCCATACGCACAGTCTGCGTGGTGCCGGACGTAAAGAATAGCAACACCGTGTTTCTTCCCGTGGGTGTCGTAAAAGGCGACTTAGGGACTTTCTAGAGAATGAGCAGCAGCGTTCTCTTTGCATTTTAACACCATACTGCGATCGCCAACCCACCTGCCAAGCGTGGCGATTATGACAAACCCCCCCCCCCTTTGGGGGATGCCTATATCCAGCAGTGGACGTCTTTCGGTTGAAATGACGATAATGAATGATCCTTACGCATTACTAATGCAAGAACACAAGAACAACGAGCAATAGATCCATGAGCTTTTCATAATCCCTTGCCCCAGTTTACATAGAGCATCGCATCTTGACTTCTTCTTTCATACTCCTCATCAGCTCTCTATTCTATTCTATTCTATTCTATCAGCTGTCTTCTCATCATTCGCTCTCTCTCGCACCATCATCTTCCACACAATCCATCCACCAAACAGGCCGAGCCAGTATTTCTTCCCAAATCACCAAAGATGTCAATAAAATCAATCTAAAAGGAGCCGCCTTCATCGCGAATTGCAAAACATACTTTGCAAAACAACAACAATGATAGCGGCGCGTGCTGCGACACACACTGCGATTGTTTGTTGGCCAATGTGCTCATCACAATGATTGGGGAGCATTGTTTCCAATTACGTAATACAAACGAGACCAGTTGAAGTGAGCCGATCTCATTGGGACATAGTGTTACCAGTAATGAGATTAAATCTCAATACTCTAACCCCCGAATGCTCAATCAGCACTTTTAGATGTTCTTGAAAGTATTTCTGTTGCTAGGTACTAATACTCCTTGAAGAAGCAGGGAGGACACAAAATGGCGACTGAGAATTGAGTTGCGTTTGAGCATTCGACCGTAATCTACTTAAAGTAATATTAGGATATCGGAATTCCTAATTGGGTTTCCGAGGTCAGAAGCAGTCCATCCGTTTGAGATATTGCCGATATTAGATAGGTTTGTAGAAGCCGATCCCAAGATATTTGGACAGCTAGATATTTAGTTTCTAAACTTACATGAACTGGAAGAGACAAGAAAATCCTTTTCAATTTTTTTTTTTTGTTACAACTCGATAGAATGTTCTTTTTGGACCGTAAACATACCTGAAACAAAAAACAAAACAATTGTAATAAACAAGCAGTTAGTGGATAGTTATCACAGTGGCTATATTTTATTTTTGGCAAAATTAACTTCCACCCCTATTTCAGACGTTATAATTCCGAAAACAACAGATACATAAATTCAGTCCCAGACAAAATAAGGAAAAAATGGGAAAGATATTTATGATGTATGGCGAAATAACCTAGTTGAGTTTAACACGCAAGAAACTAGTGCTGCACTCTGTAAGTACCTACTATGTAAACGGAATAGAATCCTTGAATGAAGTCGTAACTGCTTCTTTCAAATTGATGTGTCAGCACATTCTTTAAAAAATCTTAGGACTTGTACGACAATTTTTACTTGTGCATAAAGTTTTATACACATACATAAACTCACGCCTTCTTCCCATATGTGTAGGCAAGAAACTACAGAACGCCACATGCTAATAGTAGCAGGTTCTGTAGATTCTCGCGAACGAAGCAAAAGGAGTAGGTATGTAAGGGTCGCCTTACATACTCTCTTTGCTTCGATTACGTAAAGGCAAAAAACAAAAAAAGGCTTAGAGAAAGCAAGTTTTAATAAATTAATTAAGTAAGGGATTGCGAAAACATTTGCAACAAAACCGTTTTGACACAATACAAAACTATCTTGTCTATGGCAGACAAAACTATTCGACTGGGATGTGCGTCACGCGATTCAACTGAAGTTAGTTTGACAGCTGAGATGTCGGTCACAATATAGCGTCAAGATCAATACTGTTCTTTCAATCGAAGAGTTTTATTAGTTTTTATTTTATTTTCTTCATATAATTGTTTTATTTTTATTTTCATGCACACTTGGTTTCTCAACTCACTTTAGACATTGGCAGAATAGTCGACACCGGCTTTGCTTGCCATACAACAAAAATAGAATAGAATAGAATACTGTTCTTATTTTGAAGCTCTCTACATCATCCGTCAGCTTTTTCAAACGGTGGCATATTTTTTGTTGGTTTGTTTTCTTTATTTCTCTCTTTCTGTGGGTAATATCTTTATGTTCTTCTAACATTCTGAATTTGATATCTGCCCAAAACAGTCTTGACTCAAAATTGCTTTTGGGCACACTATCGCCCTTATAAGATAAGGACGGCGAAAACATTCGCAACAAAACTGTTTTGTATATGGCAGTCAAAAGTTTTGACTGTGATGTGCGTACCTACGCGATTCAAATTCAACTAAAGTTAGTTTGACAGCTCAAACGTCACAATATGGCGTCAATATCAATACTGTTCTTATTTTCAAACTCTTGTCACCACCATTTAGTTTGCTTGTTTTCTTTATTTCTCCTTTCTGAGGGTGATAATTATGTTTACGTTCTGCCAAATTGAAAGAAGAATGTAAACTTGAGTTCCGGAAATTCTCGCACGTATTATTTTCGGTCGTCTTGCGACAACATCTTGCATTTGAAACTTCAAACATGTTAAGTCTTAGGCCCCAATTAGGTACACTATCATATTATAATTATCATACAAATATGATGTCATATCTCAAACTGTCAAATTCTATGATCATAATTAAATGATGACGTTCTTTATTTTTACATATAATATTACACTTGTCTTATGATCACATACCTAAACGTTATACTTAATTAAGATGGATAACGACTTTAGCCGTGTTTGCCGTAGCTATGAGTGCATTTTTAATAATTGCATTAAAAAGAAGATAAAAAGGGATAAAAATTTGTAAAACATACTCATTTTCCTTTTCGATAATATTCCAGTCGAAATTCTTGCATTTTGACGCCATTTTTGAGGTTAGACGGATCCCTATTAGACAGCAAGCGTACAAATATGATCCCTATTTGACAGCAAGCGTACACATATGATCATATTATCCGTATAACCTCAAAAATGGCGTCATAATGCAAGAATTTCGACTGGAATATTATCGAAACAACAAACATATTAATAAACCTTTACGGAAAGGGAGAATGAGTATGTTTTACAAATTTTAACTCTATTTATCTTCTTTTTAACTATGATCATAGACAATTTGAATCATATTAAGTAGATACTATACCGTCATAGGTTCTTCATATAAAAATGACTCATAGATCTATGATCATATTTCTATGATAGTCTAATATGGCTCGTAGTTTTAAGATAAAGTAGAAAGTATCTTCCACCCAAGTAGCTATCGCATAATTCTAAAACAATATAGATATCTATAGGGCTGTCATTTGTGAGTCTCAAAGCGTTCCGTTCGCCATCCTCATGACAATGATCTCTTTTAAAGACGTTTTTATTCAAACGATGCTAAGCTCTGACTCACTTCCTTAGAATTTTGCCAATGATTCATGGTTGTTTAGCTTTACGTATAAATACATTATTCTTAGTAATTATACAGCCTTTTCCGAACGAGCATTATTACCTAAGTATTGGTAGCCTAGGGACCTAAAATGAGGATAATGTATGTAACATTACTAAATACGTTGGTTCTAAGCTGCTTTGCGAACACATTTTATATTACAGACTATTCTTATTTAACTTGGAAGATGTTCTGTTCAGAGTTCCAGAAGCCATTTTTCATGCGAGAGCAGAAGCTAAAGAACAAGATGGCGTACATAGTTGTAAGTTGTAATTCACAGTTTTAACGAAAGAGTTTAGGTACGTGCGGTCATTATTCGACCTAACTGCTCTATGATGTAAGGGAAATTATTGTGTTGAATTTTTAATCTTTAAAAGGCAATGCTGCTGTTGGATGGACCAATAGAGGCCATAGATTATTGTATCGAACTATGTATATTATAAATACATCAATAAATAAAAAAAAACCAAGATAAAAACGCCACTATGTTCTCTACCTAAAACATAAAAAATAATATTTACATACTTACTCAAACAATCAAAGATGAAAAAAGAGTATCTGATATTGACTCTCAAATCCCTTTGAAGTCTCAATAGAGGAACGCTTACTGGCATTTTTTCAACAATCTGAATAACAATAATAAAATTACTGAGTCATAAAAGGCGATCAAAGGATCAAGGAAGGTGGCCTCGAGTTGAACGATGTACAAAGGGAGTAAAAAGTACCTACTGCGAGACTGCGAGCAACCAGCGAGGACATCATTCATCATCTCACGACAATCCCACAATCGAGGCCGACGTTTGTGTCGACAACAAGACAAAATAGAATGAAAACGAAATAGAAAATATCACATTTTCGCATCAAAAATAACTAACAGAGCGTCCTAATGGTGAGTCCCCTAAAAATAAGCAAGGCGTCTTTATTAATATACAAATGAAGCAAGAAAACTGTCGTCTGAGGCACACCTGTGTTGTCAACCTTTCCTTTACGCACATTTTTCTACCTTTTTTCCACTTTTTGCCTGACTCCTTGATATTCCAGGGGTAACGAGTATCTGGGGAGAAAATGACGATGTCCATTTTACACAGATGGCCACCCGAAATTATACTCGTTCGATGTAATCGTCCAGTCAGCCCTGCGGTCGTTTACTTTTATTAGCCTAAATATTATTCGCATCAATGAAATTGTGTATTATATAACAAATGACCACTTTGTTATAGAGATATTACCAATACGGCTGCACTTTAAGTCAAATAGAACTATTGGACTTTAATAGATAGGGGAATATTTATTCGTCGTATGCATCATAGACACACGCCACAGTTTCTCGGAAGGAAGAACATAAAAAAACCGGCCAAATGCGTGTCAGACCACGCACAATGAAGGGTTCCGCAGTTGGGATCAATTTATCCCAAGAAAAAACTTAACATTGTAGTTGAAAAACATGTACCCTCATACATTCCAACTGCAAATTTAGGTTTATACGCACAATATTCAGAGATTTACCATGTTATTTAAGACTATATACTTTCTTATAGGTTATTCTGCAATCTATAAGTAAAGAAAGAATATATACAGGTATATATTTTATTTTAGGCTAAGTCGTTTCGGAGATAATGGGGGGGAGAATGGAAATTTTCATCTATTTCCTAAAATAACTTTAAGTGTTTAATTAAAAATTATTAAAATATATATCTGAAATTCTTACAACAAGCTCTTTCATTTGATAAGTCACTCATTTATTTACGTTGCACGTCCGTGTTTGGGTCACATAGATTCTTATGTGTACCAACATTCGGGTCCAGTAGATTCGGAGAAAATTGCCTATGACAGACGGACGGACAGACATACGAGGTTCCTATAAGGATTCCGTTTTACCTTTTGAGGTACGGAACTCTAAAAATATGTATAAATGCAGGCCATGCCCTATTGTCTCATAATATCGGTTCCCTTTATATTCCATCGCACAGGTGCTTGCGTAAATCCTCAATAATCGACATACATTGCCGTGTACCGTGTACGACCCGCAACATGAAAAATCTGTCATATCAAAGGCGTTATAGAATATTGCGTTTGCGGCGACGCGCCACGTCGTGAATTCTTCCCACCTCTGATTTTTCGATGTGTTCACTGGGATTATCATATTCATGTGTCAAACCTGGAGTGAGAATAAGTCTTCCATATTGAGAAAACAGCGAACTATAATATCACTTGCCAGTTTATTGAAAGTTTTGTATCCGACTGTCGAATATTTTGCTCTCAGTGTTTCAAACTTTATTATAATATCAAGTCTCGCTCCGGTCGAATGGACAGATAAATGTTTATTTTTACGATCGCCTCTCCTGGAACGTTTATTTTATTGAGACGACAATATATAAAATTTACTATCACAAGGGTCAATCATTAAGTTCTATTGAAGAGTTGATGAACACACTAAATTGCTATGCGTAACCAATTGCCTAATATACATAACATGAATACTGAAAACAATAACTAAATGAGAATAATTACGAGTATTTAGCATGCATACGTCAGAACTGTTAAAGTGGCAGAATTAGCAATTACTTGGGCAGATATCCAAAACGAGATAGGCATTTATCTTCGTAACACATGACCTATTAACCCAAGAGTTAACACATTGTGGAGCAATATATACACAATACAGATGTATAATAAGCAATAATATAGATGCATACACAATGATATACATGCATCGATTCATAGAATATCTTTCTGGTGGTCATACCGTCCGGGATTAATTGGGATCGTAAAATTACGGAGCCCTTAGATCGGGCATGGCGATGATAGACTAGGCAACTGATGTACCGCAATGTTGAGCTTTAATAAACTCTGGTGAAATGTATGCGTCGACAATTTGATGAGCCTAACGAACTAGATTTATAGTTCTGCTTCAATAATTTAAGATGCTATAGGATAATATCTCGAAATAATATCTGTCCTCTAAAGCTGTGTATGGACGAAGATAAGCCGCGCTGACGTTAAATAAATAGAAGAAGACGATACCTATCCTCCGTGGATAAAAATGCTTAATATCCTACTCAACGTGTAAATAATGTTTCGTAATGAACACGGAGATATAAAAGTAGAACAAAAACACTTCTGCTTAAACAAAATATTCACTCATCTGCTTAGCAAATTACTCCCTCGGCGCTTATAAAAATGACTGTTTTAATTAAATGCTCGTCGACTAATTATTGTAATTACTGTTGTCTGATATGAACGAACAGCGGCCATTAGGTTATCTTTACAGGCGATAAGATGTAAAACCGCCATCCCCTTGTAGCTTGGCTTGGCAGTTTTTTACCTCATCTGACCAAATTACCTCTGTGCCCAAGTAATCCCGGACGCTATTACAAAAATAGAACTCGAATTGAATAATTAAAATGTTTGCTGGGTCTTTTTTCTGTTTTGCTGAGAACATTCTCGCATTTCGCCATTGGGAATAGCTTCGGTATTAGTTGATTGCTCTCTAGTTAAAAACTAACACAAAACTGCGCCATATCAAAAACTTTCAATTTACAAGCTCCGAAAACGATTCCAATCAACTTTCAAAGCATTTTTAATACCAAAATTTTCTGTGAGTCATCGTTACTTTAATCTTTCAAAGTTTTCACTAATACTTTCTTAGCATGACTACGGTAAAGGTCTAACGCGATCTCAGATATTCGGTGAACTGTAAAGCTTCTATTTCAGATAAAAGATTTTCTTTGGCGTTTCCCGAATCTTGACAATGCCGTCCTTTCTATCAAAGATTTTTAAAAATCTATGCAGAGTTCCGAAGACCGAATCACAGTTCGTGGAACATGTGATACGAAATTCAGAGGCGGGTTTCAAATAAATTGTGAATCTAAAGCAACATTTGTATACATTGCGTTCTTTCGAAGGAGCTCGTTGCTGGGGAGAGCCCTCTACGGGACCGTTTGAAAGGCCACGTTACCTTACCACGGCTGGGTTGGCGTCCTTTGACGACACTTGAGAGCACTTCGTTAGTTCACCGCAATAGGTAACAGTGTTATGATCGTGCACGTCTCAGGTTCACTTCAAGTGCACTTTTGAGAAACAAGAAAAAAGCGACCGAGACGTACGTACGTAATGGATGCATATGGCGTGTTCTTACGATACCTAAAAGACAAGTGTTCAGTTTTATCAAAACGTAATAAAATAAGATTCAGCTGCAGTCTCCATCAGGACTAAGTGTATTATGTGACATTTTCGTCATAATTTCGATGACTCAATTACTAGCAACGAAGTAAATATTGTTGCCGTTTTATAATAATCGTAGAAATTAACTCTTGAATATGTTTATATTTATTTTATTGCAGTAAGCACGCAATTATAATAATTAACGATCGTGACCTAAAAAGCTGATAAAGGCGGATTTTTAGAGGTCAGAGTGATGAAACGGTTTCAAACATGAAACATATTAGTTTGTGTCCTCATTTATAAATTCTCTAGTAAAGAACTACACTAACTATACTTTCGGGCTGAACACCGAAGGTTGCAAATTCAAAAATAAATCTGAAGACAGACAGGAGCGTCGAGCGAGCAGACGGGATTACGAAACGGAACCCACTCACTTTAAAAAAGACCTTACGGTTTAATCTAATTACGTGTTTCGAGTTTGGATTTGAAACAAGCCTTTGTGATCCTTTTCCAGTAAGTAAACTTTATCTTGTTTGACGTACAAACTGTCAGAAGCTCGTTAGAGAGCGATCGTGCATAAAGCAACTAAAACCAGGTATTAAAATAATTTAATTATCATTTAAAGTTTTCGATTGAACCCCAGTGAAAACTTTCACTAGATCTATTAACGATGTTTAAAGCGTAAGTGACTATTTCAATTAAACTGAAATAGGAAAAGGTTAAATTGAAATTAGGTTCTGTTTTAATTTGACCTCTTTCAAGTTAGATTAACATCGGAAAAATTACAGGGAAAACTTTCTAGGGAAATAATTGGACCTTTTATGTTAAAGACTCATCTTCATCTGCCTAGCCTTATCCCAAGTATGGTGGGGTCAGCTTCCAGTCTAACCGGATGTAGCTGATTACCAGTATTAAACATGGAGTGACTGCCTATCTGACCTCCACAAGCCAATTACTGGGTAACACGATATCCCTTGGTAAGAATGGTTGTCAGACTTTTGGGCTTCTGACGACCCGTAACAACTGTCAAAGATCTACAAATGACAGCCGTGACCAACGGCTTAACGTGCTTTCCGAGGCACGGAGGATTCTTGGTATGAAAAGATGGTCACCCATCCACGGACCAACCAAACCAAGCGGATCGCCCCATGAAGCTGTTATTAATTAGCCACGAGCTCCTCTTGACCCAAGCGTATGAATGAATGTGGATGGCTACAAGGGGAAGACTAAATAAACCATGGATGGATTGTGAGAAAGATGAGTGAATACTGAGATGCTGATAGAGTATGTATGGAAGTAGACACGATGCACCCCAAATATATTGAAAGCAGGAAGAAGAAAAAGAAGAAGAATATATTTATTTGTCAGAATATTGAACAAAGTTGAAGATGGTACAGAGTGATAGATAGTACGGAATTACGGATGACTAACTTAGTGCCTTTTCAACAGACTGTTTAGTATTGCCATACAAATTTATATCCACATCTATCCATCCCTTTCACACCATCTCGCTCTCTTTTATACAGCCATTCGTCATACACACGCTCTGCAATTTTATATTAAACATAATTATTCTGATTCTGATTATTATACATTATCACCCTATAATGTTCCCACTGCTGGGACATAGGCCTCCTCTCGGGGAAAGGGAGTGGGCTGTAATCCACCACGCGGGTCCAGCGCGGGTTGGTAGATGTCACATGTCTTCGAATTTTTGGTTCTAGGACATGCGATTTCCTCACGATGTATTTATTCCTTCACCATTTTGACATTTATTAATAACTGTGGAAATTATCAACACGCTATATTGTGAAGTGTCTAAGATTCCAAAAATAATAAATAGTTGTGTCTGGTGCATAAGTGTTTCCTTCAAGCAACTTGCTGCCACCAGCAAATCTCAACAGAGACCGCATCATGTATGTATCAAGAAGCTATTATAAGTTTCTTCGAAAAGATAACCTACTTATTATGTTTTCAAAGAAACTTATTAAAGACTCCGTTGGTTTTTCGACGCATTTCTGTGATTTCCCGCGGGTTTTTACTATGAAATCATCCGGGAATTGGTCGGATTATCTGTCGGAAACACTTTGTAAGACATCGATAGGCACTCAAATAAAAGCAATAGTTTTCTCTTGGCTTTCGTTTAATCAGAGCAATTCTCGTTTCTAGGGTTCCGTACTAATCAGCATATATAATGTTCCCACTGTTGGGACAGATGCCTCCTCTCTTTGAGAGGTAGTGGGCTATAATTGCGGGCTCTGTGCGCGTTGGTCGATGTCACAAGTCTTCGAAGTTTTTGGTTCTAGAACATGGCGGTTTCCTCGCGATGTTTTCCTTCACCGTTTTGAGAGCAGCGGTGATGAAATTATTTACAGAAAGTAAAGCGGCTGCCTGGGTTCAAACCCACAACCTACAACTCGTAAGTCGAGACAGTTACCACCACTGCTCCCTGTCCCGAAGGGTGCCAAACGGAACCCTATTACTAAGTCTCCGCTGTCCGTCCGTCCATGTATCTGTCTGTCAGGGAAACAGTAGAAATTTTCACACATTTTGTATTTCTATTGCCGCTATAACAACAAATAATAAAAATGAAATAAAGATAAGGGGTCCCATACAAGAAACATGTTCTTTTGGCGTTTTTTGCTCGATCTTAATACAGCACGGAGTCCTTCGTGTGCGAGTCCGACTCGCACTTGGCCGGTTTTTTTAAGAACGTTCACATTCTAATCTCAGTATCTATTTGTCAAAAATACCTCTAATTTCCCTACTTTTTTGACAAATTTTATTTATTCATTAATTTATTGATTTAATATTTATTGATTTATTTATTTTATTTACTATTACCACTTATTTTTTTTTACAGATGGGAACCCAATGCAACAATATATTCACAATTTCCACACAGAGACGTCACCCAACATCAATTAAACACCACCAACAAAAGTTAAATGTCTTCAAGCTGTCGTATTTTGACTGACAGTGTTCAAATTTATACCTATTGATTATCTATCTGAATGATTAATTAACAAGTCTCACGTAACGAATCTGAGTACCGGCGGCACAAGTCATACAGAGGACAATATTGTGTTGTGGTCGCCCTCTGGTACCCGCCAAAGAGCAAGTAAAGATTTATTTATTTATTATTTATTTTCTTATACAAGATATCCAATCGCAGAGACACTCTGTTGAGTATTTTTATTGCCCGCCCTACCACCCGCACCGGTGCAAACTTCAACAAGTTTATACGGGCCACCAGGACTTTAAACAGCCTCTCTCTCCTATTAGCGAAGCATTTTTCCAAACAGCATTCGTCTGGCCGATGAACCTAAATATACCCCCTTTTGAAAAGTGTTATTTCGTAATAGTTTTTTACCGAATCCAACCTAGAATCATATCTACTTCGTAGTTCGCATTGTGCACGTACCTAACGCAATCTATTGCATCCTCCTCAGTAAATTTATTGAATCTCATATCGGTTTTTACAACATCCCGCCAGCAATGTGGGGCTGGGGACTCGCTTGCATATTTATGTGCCTACTGACTGAGTTATATAATACTTAATAGCTGTTGAACGTGACATCATCTGCGTGTATTTTTTTTTATTCATTTAGGTACCCAGAATGAATATCCTTCTTCAGGCCCCAGGCTACCTGTCTATCTGTCAAATTTCATAACGATCAGTCCAGTAGTTTATGCGTGGAAAGGTCACACAGAGAGATAGCCTCAATAACTTACCCATTTATAATATTAATATGGATGTTCTGCTCTGAGATCAAGGCACGATTTAGTACTTCCTCTGGGTCCCTTAATTATGGTCCCATTCAGCTCCGTGCCGGGTACATATTTTTACCCGCGCAGCACGTCGAGCTGAGCTTCGGGTCTGGCGAGAACATCCACCGACCGTCACCATCCGTGGCGTCTGCAGCGTGGCACACCCGCCACTGTCTTCGTCACACCAGGCTGAGCCAGGAGAGTACTGTGCTACTCCCAAGGAAACTTAAGGAAATCGTAGTAACCATAGACCCTTTCTTTATTTATGAAATTATACTATTAATGTTGACAATTTACATGGGCTTGTTTATCTGGTCCCACCACGTAAACCAGTTTCCGTCACATTGAATGGGCTATTAACATTTGAATATATATGTTTTTACACGACTGCCCAAAAAAAGGAGTGTTTTTATATTATTTAATATGACGCATGATGTAGTATGAAACACCCTGTTATGAGCGCGGTACGAGCGTTGCGCTCCATTCAGCGCCAACCTTGGAACGCAAGGCTCGCACCGCGCTCGTGACAGGGTGTTTCAAACTACGTCATGCGTCAAATAATGTTTTTTTTTTATAATTCAAATGTTAAGGGGCCGTGCACGAAATCGGGTGATTTTGATCAATTTTGTTCTTGTTTGTGAGAAAGGGATAAGAATTAAAACAAAATTATTTATGATTTTAAATGTCGAGTTCTTTGTTTTGCATGTGGTGGAATGGGATTTTTCAAATAGATTATTAAGATTATATTGTTTGTGAGAAAGGGAAAAGAATTAAAACAAAATTATTTATGATTTTAAATGTCGAGTTCTTTGTTTTGCATGTGGTGGAATGGGATTTTTCAAATAGATTATTAAGATTATAAGTATTCATGGAGAATCACTAATATTCGCAACAAGTTTTGCAAAAAATTACGCGAGACTGACGTTTGATCATGTTTTTACAAGACGCCACTTTTGATTTTGAAAATTAAAAAATATAATCAACATTATTATATGGTCTACTTGCATGTGGGGAGGCATTTTTTTACACTTTGATACAAAATATAGCAGAAAAATAATGTTGAAAAATCCTATATTTTTTTTAAAACCCAGTCATTCATGTATTTTTTCCTATTATTTATCAAACCATATCAAGAAATTTAAAAATCACATACTAGGCTTCAGCTATCTTTTAGATAAAATCAAAATTTTAATTAAGATTAAGATCTTCAATAAGTAAATCTAAGGCGCAATATACTATATTTTCGAGAGCACAAAAGTGATGAAACTATTAACAGGTGCTGTGACTGACACGAATCGTTTAGCACCACGAAAACCTGTACTCCTATAGTTACACAGACTTAATGTTTCAATTATTTCAAGGTTTTTCACAATTAGATAAGAAATTGACGAAAAGGGTTTTTTTCGTGCACGGCGCCTTAGTAAATATTTTTTTAACTTTTTTGAATGATTAGTAGTCATTGGATACATGAATAGTGCTGCCGCTGTAAGACGATTAAATTATAAATTATTATAATTCAACTATATATCTTTCTATTCATTACGAAAATTATTCTCACAAAATATAGTTCTGGGATATGAATTAACTCTAAACACACATGTTGCAGATTTGATTACTAATTAAAATGTAAATGGAAGTCGACCCGCAGAGCTTCTATTTGGGTACATCAAATAAAATTATTAAAGGCTTCGTTAGATAAGAAAGCTAGTTAGCTATATGAATTGTACCTATATGTATGTTAAGAACACTGATGCTAATGATGTGGCCGATATTCGACATAATTAATATTTTGGTCATATTTTGGGTAGGAAATTATCAAATGACTTCTCCCGCTCTGGACGGAGCAGGGTGTCAGACTTTTACTGACTAAAACCCACCCATGTTCCTTCAGTTGCCTGTTTGCCAGGGCCACGATAGCCTGGAGTCTGAATTTGTGCCCGGTTATTGACAATAGGCTCGCCCCCTATTGACTCCCTCGGACCGGTGAAATATGGGTGTACTATAACAACACCCCTACCAAACCCTTCGGGGAATACAGGCGTAATGTTATATTTATGAAATGTTACGAACACACTCACAACACACACACGCACTCACGCAGGCACTCACAATATATATTAATTAATAATTACACCTCTAGTTGTCATTCAGTTATAAATTGTACCAACTTACTCGCCGTAGGAGGAAGATCTGGAGTCCTAAAATACAGGGCTGCCCTAGTTTAGGCTCCAGTCCACTCCATTTATTTTAATAATGTCTGTATTGTGTTTTGATTAGTGTGGAAAATAAAGATTATTACTATTACTATGTAATCCTACGACTGTTCATGGCGCCCATGTGATAGTAACCTTAAATATCAATGCTTTGATGGAACTAAAATATCGCGCTGCAGCCATGTAATAATCTCTATACAAGGTTAGTAGGACAGAGATTTTGAAGAATACTTTTTTGGGGAAGGTTGTAGAGCAAATGGCTATGCTATACAGGGTCAAATTACATAAGCTAGCGAAACTCTACAGGCGTGATGGGCATGGAATATGGATAAGAAACAAATGATTAAGCGCCTTGCTCACAATTTTAAATTATTATCTAGTATTTTATTATGTATTAACTTTTTGGGTTTAAGATTGCGAAATAATTGTATTGTTGTTATATGCATATTGATTTTATTTAATTTTCCAAAACTGTATCTTTTATAATAGTAACATGTGGAAACGTAGTGGATTGTACATTTCCTTATAGCATACTCTGTATCTAGATTTAATATACAATGTACAATTGTTTGTCTTCCCAAATAAAATAAAATAAAATATCTGAACACGATAAAATAAAAACATTTGAAGTATTTTTTTGACGTCTACGACAGCTGGTATTGTTGTTGCTTGAAGTATGAGTTGATTTTTTTTATCGTTTTTAGGTATCAATACCAATAAGGTCTGTGAAGTTTCCACACCAAAAAAAAAAATATTTTTTAAACCGATATTTGATACCCACCAGTGCCCACCACGTCTGTGGAGTTTCGCTAGCTTATTTAATTTGACCCTGTATATAAATGCTGCGATGACGGGTGATAGAGATTTGGAAAAAGAAGACATGTTGCGCCCGGCGACCGAATATAAATTGGAATAAGCCCTTTTGAGCTAACGGCCCTTTGGGATGACGGGTATGGTGATCCTCTTTCATACCAAGTATTTTATAATTATGATGATCGAAGTTGAATATACAACAAGCTTACGCTCCGAAATATCGTAAGTACCAACTACAGGGAGCATATTGCAATTCTGTATTCACAGATGTTCGGAACAGCCTTGAAAGTCTTAAAACAGTGTTCACAAGTGGTTGAATAATACAAACATAATTAAGCCGTTGCAAGGACAAAATAAACGGCATTAATTAAATTTGTTGTTGATTTAGGAGACAAGTGGGACCAATTATTATGTGCAGCAGAATTGCACGCAGAACTGTTCAAAGGTAGTCATATTCTCTCTTCCTGTGGATAGTTAATTTAATTTGCAAATACAGTCTCCTGTTTTATTTTGTGTTTATATTTCATATCTTGTGGGCTATGTTTTTCGAATATGCATCCTACGGTATCTTTCTCAAGGTTTTCGTTTCCAAAAGCATCTAATTGAAATTGTCAGTAATCAGCTTGATAAGCTTAGTGTGCCAAAAAGTATACATTAACATGAAAAGACTCCTTATTTTTTTTTCTTGGGTATGACTAAGTATGATATGTGATCCGTTTCAGTCATAAAGATGCTATAAAAGGGTTCTACATAGAAATAGGAAAGGTCCGTAGTATATGTATACAAAGTCATGGCTCCCAGCGGCATATTATTCCAACCCAGCCCAATACGTAATTATTTATTGATGGAATTTAGGCCACTAACATACATGATTAGGCCACTGAACTGTGATGTTGCTTAGCAACTGTGGGATTCAATTACATATGAATATAATGATGAATACAGCTTAACCGAATTTCAGCATTGTGAAATAAATTGTACTTGGAAGCTGATATTTCGTATTTGGATTACTAAGAAGCCTAACCACATATCAAAATCATCATCAGGTGTTACGGATTTTATTTTATTGAATAGGAGCCTTGATAAAACCAGATAGGTTAAGGAGCTGAGGAAAGCAGGAGGAGAAGGAGTGAGTTGATCGATAGGCGAAAACTTAAAATCAACGCTTGTCAGGATAATACTGTAGTTGTAGTGACTTCGTACCCGTTCTAAACAGATCATAATCATAAATCTTTATTTATCTCAACATCTTATTACAGGCATTGGTTAATAAAATGCACAATCTTAAATAGAGACAGGTGTATCCTGGCTTACAGATCATCCGCACATGTTTTGTCCAAATTTCCTCACGTTGCTCAGTATGTCAAAAAAATTACCATGATGGCTAGAAGACGCCGGGAGCGATTGTCATTCAATTACCTTCGATCTCTGTCGTTACGGGCAGTCAGTATCTCAAAATCTGTCCACCCATCGCTACCCGGTCTGACTTTAGGATCATTCTTCATGCAGTTCCATGCAGTCCGTATAAAATAACGACCATGTTAGCACGAGTTATACGAAAAGCTTACGTCGGTGAAAAGGATTAACTGTTGGTAGCGGAGCTGAAATTCCCGACTTTTCCGGACGTACGTAAGCATCTCAGCAGGAGGCTCTTTTAATGGTTATTAAGTCTAGCCGCTGGAGACAGTAAAAGATCATTACATAACATCATGCCTGGATTCCTGGAAGGGTTAGACAGAGGTATATGGCAGACGTGCGTGGAGCATAAGTGCAAGCCGGGTGATGACGGCCGAACTCCTAAAGGCGAAAACCCGTTCTTAAGGCCCTCCAGAAGCTGTTTTATTCCGTCATACTCGAAGGCAAAACGCCACAAGCATGGAACAGACGTGAGTTTCGTGGAGCATAAGTGCAAGCCGGGTGATGACGGCCGAACTCCTAAAGGCGAAAATGCGTTCTTAAGGCCCTCCAGAAGCTGTTTGATTCCGTCATACTCGAGGGCAAAACGCCACAAGCGTGGAACAGAGGTGTGGTGATATTTTTCTTTAAGAAGGGCGACAAGCACATCTCACTTCTGATCAATGTCTACAAGCTGTTTTCAAGAGTCACCACGAACCGTCTCACACGCAGATTTGACGACTTTGAAAAAATCGTCCAATGCAGCGGTGCACATTTTCGGAGAGATAACGTCTCCCTGTCTCACACCTCACTGCAGAAGGACAGGTTTCGAGGTCTGGTCCCGGAGTCGGACTGACATTGTGGCGTTTTCGTACAGACACTACAGCACCTCGATGCCGACTCATAGCAGCAGGAGCAAAACCGTATAGTTTTTACCGATAGAAGTCCAACATAATCCTGCTTTCACGCCAGAGAGATCCTCAGCATCCATGACGATGGAATTGTCAGAGTTGTATAAACAATCTTGTCCCTATTTGAGGGTCGGCGCAACATTTCTTCTTCTCTATTGGTCGTCACCTCGGCAGCCAAACCTTTTCCAATTGCCGTCCCATCGGACTAAGAGAGTAAGAGAAGAGAGAGTGCACCTGTGTCTGAGCACACACTTGTGCACTATAATATCTATCGTGTCGATGCCTAGTCTCCGCTGGGGCTGGCCACCATGGCCAAAATTCAGTGTGGACGACTATTACTAGTCAGCCCTTTTCTAGCCATATCATCTTTCACACATATAAAACACCTCATAACATTTTAGACGACTCACAGAATGGATTTAGGAAAGCAGTCTATAAATATACACAAATGGCCCTTCAACACATAAACGACAAAAAAATAGCTTTAGGTGTACTAATTAGTGTTGCCCAAATGCAAGAACAAGACGAGACTTAGCCAGTCTTGGTCTTGGTCTTGCGCCAATACACCTGGTCTTGGTCTTGGTCTTGCGCTCCCAGTCTTGGTCTTGGTCTTGGTCTTGCAGCAAGAGTCTTGCAAGTCTTGCAATTACCTATTAGTCTATTACTATTTATTAAAGTTTACTTTAAATCTTAGAAAAACGTATTAGAATTGGAACATTGTGAGCTTGAATTAACATAGCCATAGTAAAGATCAAGCAGATTAATAAATAACTGAAGATTTGATAAGAAATTCGAAAAATCAACTGACCTATATGTCGTTTTCCATGGAAGTAACTGTTTCTTAATAAACATTTATGATTTATAAGCTTTGATTTATAACCTAATCATAATACTACTTGCGTGATCAGTATAATGTATTCATTTTCATTCTAAGCACTCTGAAACTTATTTATTCTTTGGAACACCTGTAGGTACTCTTAAAAAAATTCGAAATTATTTTGCATGAGTATACCTACGCCCTATGGCGGCAATCAAATAGTGTCACAAATGTTATGATTTCGGCGTGGCGGCAACGATTGTTTTAGATTTCAAAAGAAGCCGCCGGCGCGTGTATCATAACCATGTACTTCCGAAAAGCGGCAAATTTCTTTGAGAAGTAAGTACAAAACCTTTGATGCCGCATTATCAAAGTGCCGATGGTTAAAACATAACTATGCATGCACTCAGTTTGATTTTAATAGATATTTTTTTATTCGCTATGTTTATGGTATTAGTCGTAATGCGCATAGGTCCAGTTTTTCATATTCTTTGATACAGTTTTTTGCGTCTCATAGAATTCCTAAGCGTACCTACCTATACACCGAACTGTTACACCTAACTACTCAGTGAAATAGCGCTAAGTCCTAGCTGCAAGACGCAAGAGTCTTGCAGGCTATGTCTTGTTCTTGCTCAAGTCTTGCACGGTCAGTCTTGGTCTTGGTCTTGCTAAAAATACGCGGTCTTGTTCTTGGTCTTGGTCTTGCAAAAACGCAAGAACAAGACCAAGACTGCAAGACCAAGACTGAATTTGGGCAACACTAGTACTAATAGACATGACGAAAGCCTATGATAAAGTTTCCTATGACATCCTTTTGGCCAAACTATACGGCTTGGGAATACGAGGACCTACGTACCAGTGGTTCAAATCATTCTTACAAAACCGTAAACAAATAGTACAAATAGATTACCATAATACCACCAACCACTACGTAGAAACAATAAGATCTAGATCGAGAACCCTAACCTGCTCAATTCCCCATGGAAGTGTATTAGGGTGCATTTTATTCTTAATATACATCAACGACCTACAAAAATCCCTTAACAAAAACCAAGTTCTACCCCTACTATTTGCGGACGACATAATATCACTACTTATAAAATGCGAAAATACTCATAACCCCCAACAAATTATAAATGAAAACTTACAAATAGTAACACATTGGCTTCAAGACCACAACCTAGAAATTAACTTTAATAAAACAAAAATAATGCAGTTTAGGTCATATAAAAAATCTCCCCTCCAAATTAATACCAAATTTCAAAATACATCAATAGAAACAGTAGATACATTTAAATTACTAGGCATTAATATCGACACACACCTAAATTGGAAAAATCACATAGAAGAATTTACAATGAAATTATCAAAATTCACCTACGCGCTATTCCAATTAAAACACAGCACTAACACAAAAACTGTACACTATCAGCATACTACGCATACGCCTATTCATGGTTAAGCTATGGTATTTTGTTGTGGGGAAACAGTGTCAACACACATAAGCTATTCATTTTACAAAAGAAATGTGTTAGAACAGCCATACTCAAAGTGTGTTCCGCGGAACCCTAGGGTTCCGCAAAGCCTCTGTGGGGGTTCCGCAAAAATACTGGTCAGAATAAAAAAATAATACTAAAGGAGTGTCTACCTACTATATTTTATTTTACTCTGGTACCTGAGTAACATAATATCAATCTAAATATTTCAACAAAAGTAAAAAAATATGTAAATTTTAATGTCAAGTAATATGATTATTAATGAAGAATACACATAAAACCATTTTTGATTACTTTAGGGCTCCGTCAAATATTTCGTTTTCGAAAAGGGTTCCGTCTCCAAAAAAGTTTGAGAACCACTGTGTTAGAATATTAGCTCAAATAAATAATAGACAAAGCTGTAAACCTATTTTCTGAAATATAAATTACTCACGCTTCCTTGTATATATTTACACGATATATGTATCTACGTATTCAAAAACATGCACACATTCACTAAAGTAGGTACTTGACATACACACTTACAACACCCGGCACAAACATAACCTATACCAACCACCGTCACGACTATTTTAGTCGTGACGGTGGTTGGTATAGGTTATGTTTATGCTTTGGTGTAGCATTTTTATGCTACACCAAAGCCAACACATACATGCAATACATGGCAATAACATGGCAATAAGAATTTACAATAAGCTGCCTCAAGAGATTAAAAATGAAACCAGGCTTGCTCCATTTAACAATAAATTAAAAACCTACCTTTTAAAAAACTGTTACAATTCAATTGAAGAATTTTTACACCAAAAGTAAATCAATAATTACTACACACGCATTCTCGTACACATACATTCCACACACTTACACCACTACCTACATGACTTCCTATTCGAAATAAATGAATAAGACGATCGAATTAATAAAAAATGTATATTAATATTGAATTATAAAAATGTATTTGTATTGTTATTGAATTATAAAAATGTGTATATATTATTATTATTATTTGAATGAGTAATACTAAATTATTGAAATTATTAACGTAAAATTGTGTCAATAGCATAGTTATTTTAATTCTAATTTGTAATGTTAAATAACCCACATATTTGCGATGCCTGGAAAAGGCCGCTAAGTTGTAAGTACCTACAGTATAAAATAACACCAAAATGTACACTTAGTTTGCAAATAAATCTTTGACTTTGACTTTGACTCAACATAGTCAAGAACACGGCTAAAGGTTGAGTTTCCATCAAACCAGCTCATTTCTTCATTCTATTGTCGCGTTAGTGTGTGTTACCCAGATTGTAATAAGTTCTGTAATGCGTGACGTATTGTTCGCTCGTAGTCGTTAACACGTGCTATTTTCGCACAGATTAACAATACAGTTTTACACTTATATTACAATGAATGTGATGAAAATAAAACGAAAAAAATCTAAAATAAATCGTTCTCGATACTTTCTTTCAATAAGAAAAAGTATTGAAGCAAAGGTTTTCAAAGAATAATAAAAATCTTATATAGTCACACTTTCTAACCCGTGCAAGTCATAAAAAAAAACATAATAGAATCCTGTCACTTTTAAAACTAAGTAAGTGCGTAGAGATAATTCTGTATCACATTGTATCGAGAAATGGCCATTCAAATTAAACATCTAAACCCCGTTTACGGACACCTATACTGAGACCTCCTGATAAACCGCAGGGAATAATGCCATAGCACATACCTAGATTACATCTTGGTGCAACTTGGTATCAACAGCTATAAGTGCATTGAATTGTCAACAACGTACGTTATGAAGCAATTAATCTAATTAAGCTTAGAACAATCAAATATAGCTATCATTTTGTTTGGATTTGATCAAGTGAGGTTATTGGTTAACTGATCCGAGAGTATTCTATAGGAATTACAGTTAGAAGCAACTTGCTGCAGTTACCGATCCAATAAATTACTCTGCCCGCTAGAATTATTAATCTATTTATCACAGAAACCGGATTTGACAATGCGTTGATAGAGCTATTTATCAGGAATCCGAATAACCACGCGATATATCAGTAGACCTACATAAAACCGATTAATCCGATGTGTGGGAGCAACTTGCGGTAACTTTGATTGCTTACTCTGCGATAAATTTAACTGCACTTATCACTCCTGCAGGCTTATCATGACGCTTCCTATTTCTACTCTACTGTGGATTATAAATCGCTTGTCTACCCTTCTTGGTAGAAAACTGTCAAATATCTACACGGAAACGTCAGTTTTAGGGTTCCGTACCCAAAGGGTAAAACGGGAACCCTATTACTAAGGCTCCGCCGTCTGTCTGTCTGTCCGTCTGTCACCAGGCTGTATCTAACTCTACCGTGATAGTTAAACAGTTGAATTTTTCACAGATGATGTATTTCTGTTGCCGCTATAACAACAAGTACTAAAAAACAGAATAAAATAAATTTTTAAGGGGGCTCCCATACAAAAGACGTGTTTTTTTTTGCTCATTTTGGCTCCATATTGATAAGGGCAACAGGTAGACGCTTGAAATATTCACAGAATATTTAGTTATATATTCCCTTAAAAAATAAATAATTAAATTAAAATAAAACAAATATTTAAGGATATAACAAACGTGTTTTTTTGCCATTTTTATAGATAATGGTACGGAACCCTTCATGCGCGAGTCCGACTCGCACTTGGCCGGTTTTTTGTATATGCCGTCGATAAAACGCTTCTCTACGGTTCTCGTGCTAAGCCTGCTGGTAGTATCAACTTGCAACTAGAAACGAATTGATAACTATCGCTTTGTATGGCGATGGTCACACATTGATACATTTATCAGTTTCGATGATAAATACGTGCGAAGAGTCCGAAATACTTACACGCGCAGAAGAGACTCAACCGAATATACTCAACAAAGTCTAGTCAACATGCTAACTATATCAACTTATTTAATCCTAGAGTACTAAACTATTCTGCAGGTGACGTTGTTACTAAACATTCATTAAAAATACGACATGGAAATCATCATCTGGCTAGCCTTTTCCCAACTATATTGGGGTCGGCTTCCAGTCTAACCGGATGCAGCTGAATACCAGTATTTTACATGGACCGACCTATCTGACCTCCACAACTCAATTACTGGGTAACACGATATCCACACTGGTTGTCAGACTTTTGGGCTTCTGACGACCCGTAACAACTGTCAAAGATCTACAAATGACAGCCGGGACCAACGGCTTAACGTGCTTTCCGAGGCACGGAGGAATATTGGTATGAAAAGATGGTCACCCATCCACGGACCAACCGCGGCAACCGTAGCTTAACCTGGAACGATCGACCCGTGCGGCAGTTATTATTTAGCCACAAGCTCCTCAAATACGACATGGAAATAAAACAGAATAAATTGCAGAATCATAAACTTTAATTATTTTAGAAGTTACAGTTACATTCTTTGGGTTTAAAAGATCACATAATAATGAAAATAGTACTTATAATTTTTTTTACTATACACAGTTCGAATACATATTCATGTTTCGCGCCCTACATATGGCTCTTTTGCATTTCAGAACAATATCACGCTATTAGAGTGGCCTGTTCAGTTCGCTGATCTCAATTTCATAGAGCATGCATGGAATTTGCTCGGGAGAAGAGCGTTCAGTGACTTTACCCATTTGAACACAGAAGAAGAGCTTTTTGCACAACTGTCCAGGGGGTCTACCCCGATGCGATAATCCGAAGTATCGGCCGAATGTTCGGCCGTTTCTTGACGTCCAAAGTTTCCTTATTTGACTTTTAGTCCTTACCCGACGTCAAGACATAGTGCCGTTCGGGGACTGAAAATAATATTAATAAACTGTTCCACCGAACCGCACTTATCAAAATTTTGTTTCAGTGCGGTTAGTGGAAGTGCTCAGGTGCGGTTCGGACAAGTGCTGTTGAAATCAGTGCACTGAGTGGAATACCTCACTTTTTTGACTTTAAGTTATCTCTTTGACAGTCGTTTTTTTTTTCCTCCTGTCAGCCATAGTCAGTCGTATTCAGGAAACGGCCGAACATTCGGCAGATACTTTGTATTTATCTTCAGAGTAGACCCCCAGATTATGGAGCGATATTCCACAGGTGACAATAATATAGACATTATGATACTCAGCATGCCACGCCGATGTAAAGCCATTGCTAAATCCTTGGGAGGACCAACAGTTTATTAAAAATTAAAACGTTACTGTGAATGGTTTTTTTTTTAATTTAATGTTATACGGGCGACAGTTTTTTTTTTTTATTTTGTACTTTTTTTTTTTATGGGCACTTGTGAAACATCAGAAGCTGGGTGCACGGTTCCAATTGGTCGTTTCCTATGGAGCCGGCAAGAAACTCCACGGTTATACCCGGAATACCCTTGTTCCCTAGTTGAGTAGTGTATATCACGGTTGTATTCCCCGAAGGAGTAGGTAGAAGTTCAACTATGTGTGTTCAATGTGGGTGGTCTATTTATAGTACCTCCTACATATATTTCCGACGACTCAAACAGATCTGTGGAAATATATGTAGGAGGCTACATATATTTCCACAGATCTGTTTGAGTCTCATGAAGTGAAAGCATTCCTATTCCCATCAATCGGAAATCCAGACTCCAGGCTACTAAGAAACGTTTTGTGAGTTTTTTATCCAAAAATACTAACTAATTCATTAAAAATAAACGATTTAAATAAATACATTCGTTTATCTTTATTTCAGTACATTCTGAACTTCATGGTCGAATTCCGGGATAATCCCGAGATCCCGGGATCACGTATCAAACATACCGAAATCCCGGGATTGATAAAGATCCCCGGAATTGTATTCTTTACTTATGGGTCAATGCAGAACTCCACAATAAGCAGTCGCGCTTATGACCACTACCAACTTCAAGAGACTCTTGATCCACGAATTTTAATTATTTAAGCAGGAGACTTTATACATGCGTATGTAAACAGCAACATTCCTCGAGTAATCTTAAACAAAGATCCGAATGTCGCGAACAGTTTAATTCACTAGATGACAAACGGACTCGCAATGTAATTACGTAGGTACATCCCACAGTCCCACTTGAACCACTAGGTACATAACAGGGATGGCGAACCTTTTAAATGATACTGCCTTGTTGGTCTAGTGGTCGCAAGCGCTACTGCTGAGCATGAGGTCCTGGGTTCGATTCCCAGGTCGGGCAAAGTGTTATTGGGATTTTCCAGTAGGAATTTCTCAGTAGCAGCCAAGAGTATGGATTTGTGCCCGGTTGATGGCGATAGGCTCTCACCCCCTATTACATGGGACTTAAACATAACTGGCGAAATGTGGGTGTTACTATAGGTACACCTCTGCCTCACCCTTCGGGGATTACAGGCGTGATGTTACGTGATGTTATGTAAATGATAAATGATTTATTTCTGTAAGTAGGTTTGTACAAACACTTTTACACGTCAATCATATTTAAAAAAACTAGATGAGGTCGGCGTTTCGTATCCGACTACTCTGAGAAGAAAGGCCGAAACAAACTCAGAGGTCACAGTCTCTTTTAACCAGACATAATCTTGGTCAGATCATGTGAAGACCATGTAAATTGGTGCCTGAAATGATCTTTTGACGAAAGAACCACACAGATTGAGGGGGACCTGTCCAGTCAGTGCACGCATTTGTCAGTAGTCGTGCAGCTCAACTAAGAACTTAAGGAGCTCAACGATTGGCATATGGCATTGATTGTACATTACCTACCTACCGTAAAAATGACACAGTATGGTTTGTAGAATTTTGTCTCCGCCACTTATCAACTGTGCTGTGTGGGTGGCATATCCTTTCGTTATCTTCAGAGCACTATATCTTTAAATTATACTTAAGTAAGTAACTAAACTAACTAACTTTTTAATTTTTTGCTTTATGGATCATGGTCCGAATTAAGTTTTTATTGCCTATCCTTTCTCAATTCAACAGTGGCACATCATCACCAAAAACATTGGTAAAATAACGCTCCAATGCATAAAGGTTCGCCATCCCTGAACTACAAGTCGCGAGCATACTGCAGAGCGCAGATAATTAATTAGCGGTACCACAGGTTCATAGACAACGGGTCTGTCGCACGCACGTGCCGATGTCAAGCTTTATATTAAAACCAAGACAAACAGAACCGCAATGTAGACTGTAGTTATAGAAGAAATTGTACTGCGAGAATAACAAAGGCATGGATCGGTATTGTATTGAATAGATTCTATAGTGAGAGTTTTAATTAGGTACGATTGTTCTAAGTATAGATAGTAATAATAAAAACCTTTGGTATTACTCAAACAATGTAATGTTGTGAGGTCTGAAGAACTTGCCTGCTAAGGATTCCTGTCAAATAGGTAGGTACCAAATATCCTCTCAAGTCCCCTATTAAAATGATGAAATCAAACATAGTTACGATTAGTAACTAAACCTAACTACTTTCATAGAAATTGTTGATCACCGCAAGGCATACTTGCTTTTGTTTCAAATAAAACTAATCCCTGCACAGTTTCCGAACAAAAACTACAATTTTAGAGATAAATGTGACACTTCACGAGTGGTGTTTTCGTGAATAATTCTGGATTTAAAGTTAAGGCCTGAACAAACGTTTCGCAGGATATTCGAAGCTGAAAATGCATCCTTAACTAAAGCCTCGGCTTTTCTTGCTACTCCACTGTTCGTTCTGACAGTGAGACGAGCATTGTCTGCTCAGTAATCTAACTATCAGACGCTCTCTGACGTCACACTGAATTTCAGATTAAGGAAATCCAATTTGACTATAATAAGGTTAATACTTCATTATTTTGTTTGTTCCGTCGCTTGGGACGAACGTAATTTATCAAAATCATCTTATAATAAGGGCCCTTAGCTTATAGATAATTTGGGCGTGGGGGTTATTGGAGTAACTTTGTGTAAAAGACGTTATAAATTCAAATAAATAAAATTGGATTCTGCATGTCCAATTACGCTTTCGTTTTGGCGATAACATTAAAAGTCTTGTCTACCTACTCCACAAATTAGTCCGTATCTACATAAATCTGTTAGTGGATACATACCTATATTTTTAAGTGGAAAAATTTTTCACTGTTTGAGCAAAATGAGTGAACACCTATCCAACTTATCGGCTTAAGGCGCTGACAAGAGGTAAATGATAAAAGTAGGCTTGTTTTAAACAAAAAAATTGGCAAATCTATATAGTTTGTGGTAGCGGAAAAAATATATGTATTCTTGAACATACTTCTCAGAACTTGGTTGTTATCAAAATACGTTTGAAAAAAAAATCTCGATACAAATTAACGGTAAACTAACCCTTTAGGTACTTTGAGTTTCAATCCAAAATATCTGTATTAAATATCAACGTACGGTTGGTATTTAATTAATAACAGGAACGTCTTATTTGTATGCAGAACTTGGTTGTTTTTATTTTCGATTACTCAACTCATTTTTAAGTAAATAATTAATTGCTTCATATTTTTTCAATAAATTACAAGCGTTGTTTCATCGCGCTTCTCTTTCTTTTGCATACAGTCTGACAGTGACAGCGGTTTACCTGTAGTCAGCGTCTTAAGGCGCAGAAAATATGATTTTAATGACTTTAAAATCTGTTATTACGCCTTCATATAATGCAAGTAAGTTATGCAAAAAATGTATGTTAAACTAGAACGCATATACATCAGTGAATATTTAAGTATTGCAGTAAAATAGTTTATGAAATAAATTCAGGGAGTAATGTCTACCCAAAGCATAAAAAAAGATATTACTTTCAAACTACTTAAGATATTTTCATGATGTTTGTGTATGAACAGACATTTTATCTTTACATATTGTAAAACAAAGTCCCCCGCCACGTCTGTCTGTCTGAACGCGATAAACTCAAAAACTATGGAGCGGATTTCTAAACGGTTTTGACCGATGAACGGAGTGATTCATGAGGAAGGTTTTGTGTAAATCGGCTGAAATATGACAAATATTGTTGAAAATTTCGGAAAAAATAACGCTGACTGGGAGCTTTACTAGCGTGAACCGCGTAAACCGTACGAGATAAATAAAATGTATGTTCTACAGGATTGTAAGTACATCTTAATAAGTTCAACAAAAAAGTCCGCCATAGCATATGTCTATCTTCTAAGCATGACCCACAGTAACCATTTTTATCTTTCAAAATTTGATAAAATTTCTTTGTTATTTCCGAAGCTATTTTAACCAGTATTATATTAATCGTTAACCAATAAAATATGTTATTTAAATTAGGCATTTAATTTGGATTAAAATATGCAATTACATCGTACCATTTAAATTAATACTTTAAAAGATATCACAGATTCAACATTACGCGTAAAAAAATAATTATGGTTGACGGTGACGCGGGAGTCAATTACCTTTTCCTCTGCTATTACTACGACAGAACAACGGCTGAACGGATTTGGGTGAAATCTGGCACTCAGATAGTTAATAACCTGGATTAACACATAGGATAAAATCCCGGTAGTAAATTTCCGTTGGATAATTTCCGATCTCCATGCGAGCGAAGCCGCAGGCAAAAGCTAGTTATCTATAATTCGATTTGTGATTTTTTCTAATATTCATATTTTCATTGCTAAAAATAATTTTTCCCTATGAAACTGAATGGTGGCGTGGCGCCGCGCCGCGGCGTGTGTTCGACGCGCATTTGAATGGCCAAGGTCCATGGCGATTACCCGACGCTTAACTTCCCACACCTTTATAATTACTCTCAACGATAGCTGCCATAGTCAAGGATTTAATCCCTAAAGCCACGAAAGCACAATCCGTCCTTTGTGATGGAACCCACTTTTAACTTTCATCAAAAGTTTAATCAATTTCCTATCAGAAAATATGCAAACTACGTGTTTTAATTAATGCTTGGTACTTGTTTATAATGAGGTGTGAGCTGGCTGAATGATTCAATATCAAGCGTTGGTACATAACTACGTCCCAATCCAATTAAAATTATTTCATAGATTCCTAGTCTAGAATTTAATTATTTTTTGTTTACTAATTAATTGCGAAAGAGTATGATAGCATCGGATATAAAAATAAAGATATAAATTAACAAATGTTAGACTAACTGCAGGATAGTAAATCAATTTGTGAAGATACTGAACATGTAAAGTGGGATGAGATACTGAACGTGTAGAAACACAACGCGTTTGTGCGGAAGAGCATTCATTACCTACGTTGCCCTAATTAGCACAAAAATTGTACAACACACAGGTGACTTAGATAACTAAAATATAAAAATAAAGGAACAGGCAGCCGCATCAGCAAAATTAAACCAGCTGGACGTAGTGCACCTACTGATAAAAATCGTATAAAATAAAAGGCACGAGGCGGCCAAAAGAAGGAAAAAGAATGAGACGGGCACAACGGACTAAAGCAAATAAAAGAGATGGAAGCAGATTGTTTCAAATGGACTTATTATTATGTCGGCGTACGACCTACCGCGAGCGCATGGGACGAGACCACGTACCGACCACTAATCCTTTTTCGAAACAAAAAAAAAAACTCCTTAGATAATTAATTACCTTATTTCATGCACGACGATGAAGAGCAACAATATTTGAAAGAGGAAGAAAAGGTTGATATTAAACCTGATTATAGAGATAATGATACCTTGACTGATGTTCTACCAGAAATTCTAGATCATGTTAAAGTATTTATAAAAGAAGATATCCAAGACTACATTTTATTAAAGTCTTCTTCAACACAAGATGCTTCGAAAATCAAAAATGACGAAAAAAATTCACAAACTTGATAGCTTATTCAGCCAGAATCATTTTGCAGAAGACACAAAAAAGGGAATAGTTCTCAAATGGCCCGCCATTTACTGATTACCTTTGTAATGTATGAGTCAACATCCGGCGCAGGTAATAATTTGTCTGTTCCCAACATCGACCTTCATTAGGACAACGGCAGGTACAAGTTTTTTCATCTCGGCCCAATGTCGGACCACCTTATTATCGACTCGTAATCGCTCCCCTAACATACTGACAACACGACTGGCCTTTTTATGGTTACTTACGTTCCTTTAGATTATTGTTTTGTTTTGGGTTTGATGAATTATTATGTTTGTTCTAGCCCTTCAGAGAGCCTACGATGGAACAACTATTTTTGATGTAGAATGGATACAAGATGTAATACTAAACAATCGTTGATGAAAAATTATCTCCTTTAGAGAAAGTCTTGGGTTCATTGTTTGATCAGTTGGTTACTATGCACAATAAAATAACTTGGTAAGTAACTACCGTCTGACCTTCAAAATGTTTGGGGATCCCAAACCAGTTCTTTTTTACAATATGAAGTTATTCGTGTTGGACAGGCCACGAATCGAACAGCATATAATCGATCTATATGTACCTATAGGTACATATACAAACCATAGCTTTGGCAGTAGAACTAACCTATGACAAATATGACCAACTAGCTGCGCCCCGCGGTTTCACCCGCGTAAGGGTCGATCCCGTGCGAATACCGGGATAAATATATGCCTATGTCTTAATCCAGGGTGTCAGCTACCTCCATACAAAATTTTATCAAAATTGGTCCAGCTGTTTGAGCGTGAAGAAGTAACAAACATACACACACACTCACAAACTTTCGCCATAATAATATTAGTATGAATATAATGATTAGTATGATGATAGTGTGATGTGATGTGATGTGACAAGAGTTTATCGAGAAAGGATTTCAAATAATCGGGAGTGACTTGAATAAGTCACTCCCGATTATTTGAAATCCTTTCTACAAAAACAAGATCCTCCAAGCTTGAATAACGTTTGTATGAAATCTATTGAACAATACGCCTCGCAAGTCTGATAACAGTGATAACAGACAGTAAATCACTTTATGCGACAACAGTTTGACTTAAGCCGAAAATACTCAGAGAGGAATATGAAAAAGCTTTATTGAACCCCTTTGATTTGACTTCTTTGTGAGATTTGCTGGAAGGTTTCCATTTTTGTCCCAAATCCAGGGACCGAATGAAAACTCGTTTGCATAATATAAGACAAGCCTAGTATCGAGACTAAACGCAAATAAATGGTTCCCTCAAGTTAAGACGACAATTTACCGGGTCAACGGAGCCAAGATAAATTTGAGACCAGACCTTACCGAATACAAAATCTGTCGCTTACTCTTTTTGATAAAAGACTACATAATAAAGAATTGTTTTTGTCAAAAGATTTGTAGGCTTACCTTAGGCCTTTTACGCCTACCTGCTTTGTTACATAACCTAATATTAGGTACGGTACCTTTATTTGGAAAATGTTTTCCAAATATTCTAGGTACCGCAAGAAAACATCATTATATTTTTTTCATATTTCCTGTTACGTTTAAATTTAAAGTGAGTAAGTTCATATGTATCTTGTACTCTTGCAGGAGAAAGTTATTATCCAAGTAAATTGGGAAACTAGCTTGGTTTGTTAGCATCCGAATTCAAACAATTTTATGTGTCTTTCTGGCCATATATTCCACTTTAGTGATTCGATTTAGCGTCATCCGTCATACGAGCCGTGTCGAGTGTCCGTCTTCTCCCTGGAGGGTGTTTTCTAATGTCTTTGTTGAATGCATCATAATCATTGCAGTAGGTAGTTAGTAGTTTTTAATTTGCCAGTTTTGACGAAAACTCCCAGTACATTGAAAATTTACAAAGATTTAAACTATCTAGCTGTCACTTTGATCCTAGCAAAAATAGACTTTAGAAGAAAGAGAGGAGAAGTTTTTTGGCTTTAGGAGAAGTTTTATGATGTGCAGTTCAGCCAATAATATATTCAACCTTAGGGTGATAAAGCAATTACGAATCCCGCGAGACCACAGGTCGAGGTCCACAGCATTGGAATAAATAGTATAAGAATTCAGAGTTTAAGACAGAAAAACACGCTAGTAAAACTATCGTAGGTAATAAATCGCAACAGTAAAACTTCTCACTGATTTCATCTATCTAACGATAAGTTTGTTTGTTTCGTAAGCACTTAAGAGAGATAAAACGGAAACAAGCAAAGAGGCGAGACATCTAATGAAGCAATCAATGGATACGTTCATTAGTCTCTACCTGTGTGTGTTTGTAATTGTACAACAACCACAGTTTTACTTACTGGCCAATTCAGCCATTTGCAAAAAATCCTCCTTATCAGATCAAACAATACTTTGCCGTGCTTTACTCTAAATCTCTATTGCTAACAATTAACTATTCCTAATACTTAAGCACTTTACGTTAATCTTAGTAAGTAATTACTTAGGAACATCAAATAATCTGTTAATTAACTCCAAAACCTATCTAACTTTCGTCCAGTCTCTTAGTTGAATGTATTATTCAATTGTAAACGGAAGATTCCAATGGCTCGTGGCGCGACCCTGTTCTGTCTAAATTAAATTTTAACACCATTAATCTATATAAATTGAAGGCCTGGCCCATCTGATTGAATGTGCGAACCTATATCAATGTTAGACGGAAATAGATTCATTGAAGTACTTACTAATTAAATAAACTGTATTCACTCAAACTTTTTGGTTTGGTATGACTGGAAAAAGGCAGTTTTTTCTTTGTGTCGAATTTATCTCATACCCGGAATCATTCAATGAGTGTTTTCTGGCAGCACTCAGGACAGGAACTATCAAAAGTGTCAAAGCGCCTATATTTTTAACCGACTTCCAAAAAAGGAGGAGGTTCTCAATTCGGCGGTATGTTTTTTTTTTTGTACGTTTGTTACGCGATTGCTCCGTTAATCAGGGACCGATTTTGAAAATATTTTTTTTGTTTGAAAGGGTATACTCCCGAGGTGGTCTCATTGCCACCAAATCAGAATCAGATGAGGGAATCCGATGGAAATCGAGGGAAAACTCAAATTTTATAGGCAAACCTATAGCGATTTGGGTATTTTTTATAGTAACCCGTGCATTCACTCTCGGAAAGCACCATTCGGTGAAATAGAACTGATGATGGAGACCACATATGGCCACCGGAACAGTATAATAATGAGTACCTCTATTTAACGGGTTGCGATTAAGCAATTTATGCTCGTCACTATGCATATGACTCACCATATGCATAGTGACGAGCATAAATTGCAGTTCTCCTGGTTCTTAACAGGAGAACTCCTCAACAATCAACGTCCCAGCATCGGGAAAAGCAATATTTTGTAAAAGGTGATGAGCAGTTAACATTAGGCTATTGTAACTTAGATAAATTCAAAACTGACCCACTAATAAGTGAAAAATAAAAAACTTTTTTCAAAAAAATAACAATCGACTACCAAAAATAACACTACAAAGTGAAAAATAACTTGAATTTCGGAAGTCGGTGGCAAAAAACTCAAATACAGATCCAAAGACACCGACTTCGAAATTCAAGTTATTTTTCACTTTGTAGTGTTATTTTTGGTAGTCGGTTGTTATTTTTTTCTTAAGTCGTGACTTAATGACGAACGAATGAATGAAACCAATGATGAACGTCATCATATATTTTTTATTAATTGTCGAAATGGAAGACCTCGTGTCCTGAAACGAAATCGTGAAATGAAATGAAATCGTTTATTCTGTAAATAACGGAATCCACTCAAATCTCTTTTAAAGTCCAGACATAATCTTGGTCAGATCATGTGAGGACCGTGTAGATCCGTATCTGAAATGGTCTTTTGAAGAAAGATCCACACAAATTTGAGTGGACCTGTCCAATCAGTGCAAGCATTTGTCAGTAATCGTGCAGCTCAACTCAAGACTTAAGGAGCTCAACGACTCGACGAACAGTACCAAAGAATGGACATTTGGGTAGGCCGCATAGTGCTCAAAATTCCAAAACATCATTATAACTAACTGCGAAAAAGAAAAAAAAAGGAAAATATTTAAAGAAAAAAAAATTACCCACAACATAGTGCTCACATTCACAATAAATTAAAGTAATAAGTATAATACTTTTCAGAGTAAATATTCATGTAATCTTGTATATAATATTCAGCAATATCAATATGTATATAAAATCATAATATATAATGATGATTTTGCATAATAATTAAAATGTCAAATTTTCCAGTTTTATCGCAAGGCTAGCAGAGCGAACAGCTCAATTCCAAGCTTTTTGGTCTTCTTTCTAAATATTCATAAATTTTATAGTATCCTTTTTACAAAGTTTGGTTTGAATACAACTTTTAAATCGTTTAATGGGTAAGTTTCGAATGTCAGTAGGAAGTTTGTTCAAAAACAGTATACATTGACCCATGAACGAGTTTCCTACTCTGTGGAGGCGAGTGCTATGTACAGCAAGATTATGTTTATTCCTGGTATTTAAAATTTTAAACTATGAAAATTGGACATTTTAAATTTTAAAATTTTTGTGTACTTACATAATAGATTTTCAAATATATATTGTCAAAGTGGCGCCAACGTGAATTTTCATGAAAACCGTCATTAAATTGATAAAGAATAGATTTCTTGATTGATAATTGGTAGGTCCTACTGCAACAAATTCCAACAAAAGTGGGTACGTTTCCATAATTGAACTAAATGTTGCCTTTGTTAAAAACAAAGCAATTTCCAGTTTTCAAATCCAACGAAGTTGTTTTCTACTTAACTTTGGTCCTAACGATGAATGATTCGTTTTAAATTAAATAAGCCTCACTGACTCTGATGGAAAGCAAAAGAAACTTTTGGTTTGTCGCAATATCTTTTGTGATTCGTCGTTGTGGAGCAGTTATTTCTTAGTAGAGTTAATGCAATCGGTTTAGCGGAGGCTGGGACCGGGTATTGTAGACTGTGTTTGTGGCTGCTTGGAGATAAAGCCGCAGACACACAAAAGCAGATGCCCCTCCACCCTTCGTGCCTCCAGACCCCTCTACCCTCCAACTAGGGAGAACGTTTAAGGCAACGACGATTGCCCCTTACAAAAGGCAGTCGTGAAACCCGCCCGTCCTCACCCCGCATTCGACTGCAGAATGGATTCGAAAGAAAACCGAATCTCATTCCGTACCGGCGCTCATTGTTTGAGAATCTTTCAGAATTGCTTTTTGAATTTTACAATCTTCTTGAAGTATTCCTTGTTAGTTTGGCGAGTTATCAACCATCTCAATCGTATCGTACCTAGCTATGTTATTCGAACTTTATCCATAAAGCTATAAGGTGTTTGTAGACTTCATTAATATTTGTCGCGTGCGTGCCTCCTGGGGCCCAAGTCTGCTATTTTTATAAATTCAGTCATTCCAACACGATCCCATTGTCATGCCATTGTCAGTTTGCTAAAAGTTCGTAATCTGGTAAATTCATAATGGTCGATCATTTTCTTTGCAATTTCTTTCAATGTAGTGTCAATGGCCGACCATTGGAAAGTCATAATGACGCCATTATAATAGTAGATTACCAAATTTATCAAAATCAACAATTATGAAATCAATGATCGACCATTCTGACACTATTGTAATAGCAGACTTGAGGCCCTGTTTTGGTGACGCTGCTCACGCAATCGGCACGGTTTGTGAATTAAATTTTAGTGGACCCGTCTACCTATTACATCATTTAAATAAAGGATGTCATTGTCATTAGTGAGATGATAATATTATAACAGCAAATCTACAATGATTTCTAGGCTATTGTTTCTAGCGTACAAATTCACAGACGGTTCACAAAACACCGCTACAGAAACAGTGTGTTTCTTTAACAGCTACTCTAAATATAAAATTCGCGAGAGCGTTGACATTCACATCCTAATTACCTAAAAAGTATTTAAAGGCGTCGGAGTGAATGACTCGCACAATAAAGACGGCGGTCCATTCCCGCGGCTTGCGCTGAACAAGTCGCCGTCTGTCGGCGCCAACGCATTTTGGCAACCGGCCGACAGTTTGATGAGTGCACGTTCCGGCTTCTGTACCAACGGAAGCGGGCGACGAAGAAACAAACAATAATGAACTCCAACATAAAGAAAACATTTAGAGCTCAAGGTAATTTCCTCTGCAGTCTTGTAGAGTAGTTAGATTTTTTTTCTTGAATGGTTACCAGAACGTTAGGTAAAATTTGTCGCTCGAAAAAATACTATTGTGTAGTAAGAAGCTACACATCAAGATATACATTTCGAGTATAAGGTGACCTCTTATTGTAAGGAACTCCTATACAATGCAAGACCAGCTAATACTGGAAATGTATAGCTTGATACGTAGCTGTGTGTACACTCATACAGACTCTTGGCGTATTAATTTTAGATAGATTGAATGTAAAAGAATAAGGTTCTGTGGTACCCTTCCGCTATCGTTGGTTAGCACGTGGCATTCCTTTACAGCGGTAAACCCCATTCTTTGATACCCCACGGTTGAATGGCAAAACTAATGTATAACGTGTTTCTAATATTTCATCTGATGTTATTAAGTAAACTGCTTCCTGTGGAAAGTTACGCTTGCTTTCATGTAGACATAACAAAAGTCGGTCTTTCTTTGGCAACTTAAGTATAAGAAAGCAAATAAAAAAACCAATATGTTTGACTTTGCTTTGAAAATATCATATTTTGTGATAAGCTTATATTCTTAAATATGGAAAAGCATGTTTTTTTCAACAAAAAAAAATCGAAGAAAAAGATCGAACCCGCTATCACAGACACCTCTTTCGTGAACACAAAGAGGCACCTCCTAGTCTACACGAAACAACAGCGAAGTATTGCGATTAATGTAAACAGTCCGCATGCGACACTAGACCGACTAATACCAACGTCTCAAAACTTGGGCTCTACTCGAATCTTTCTCACCAACAACTCGCATAAATCTTCGACATGTCTTCACTAATAGTTTTCAGCCAACCCATTAGGAATATCTCCCAAATGTCGCCATACATTTCACTCAAAGAATTTACCATTACCGAAATATTCCTTCATTGCAAATGAAACACTTAAAATAATTAAAGGAGGAAATATATCGCCATTTAGTTAGGGATTTTCAAATGCGTTAACACTTGCAGATGCATTTTTTTAATCAGATGCTATTACCAAATCTACAGACAAAGGGACATTAAACCAAACAACATAATGACCAGTAAAAGCTACCGTCCAACAAAATTTATTTAAGGTCGTCAAGAATATGTAGGTGCCTAAGTACACAGAGATATTTGGAGTATTTTACAGCGGTTGTGAGACACAAATAGTAGCACATGATGGCAAACATACATACGTATTTACACAGAGCCTGTCTGTCGCATCTCGTCTGCCAGCTGAACAATGCAACACGGCAGCATCAGAGATGTATACCTGTGCGATTCTATCAGATATGCCGATTCTAGAAAACATTCTTTGAATGTAACCGACTGTTGGGTAAAATAATAGGACTTTGTTTCTCCATGGAAATGTAAGTTAGCAAAATAACAGTTGGTAGCTAAAATGCTAAAATGGAAAGATACTATATAAAGAAAAACCTGTTTATTAGAAGCTAAGTTTAAATTAAACAGCTATAAAATATCATTTAATTCAAATGATTGGAGTCCTGAAAGCATACAATTTGTAACAGCGTAAACAACTTTAATGTAACACATTCTAGATAACGTTAAGAAAATAAAGTTATGAATCATTATGTCGGTACTTTTCTGCAACTTGTTTGCGTGTATGTGATAAAACTATAAATAAATCATAACGTATTATAAAACTTTATGACGAAGTTCACCTTTGTGTTAAAACTAAAAAAGTATCTTTAGCAACAAGTATTTCTCAGAAAGCTGTAAATAAAGCAGTAACTTCTTTATGCAGAACACCGTTTATTATGACCGAAAACTGGGCGAAAATACTCAATATCACTAAATTACTTCAAAGGTGAAGGTCCAACATCGGAACAAAATAGGACATACATAAGTACAAAGAAAGCACAAAAGTAACATAAGTTCAAAACTGCTCTAATTATACATATTTTTTTATGATAAAACGATGTCCCAAAGCTTACGTATGAGGCACATGAACTCGCTAACGATCTCCGCTTGATCGCCCAAGCAAGGCACGCCAAACAAAGACCGACATCCTGCACTCACATGGTGCTTTATTACAGAAAATTCGGCTGACGTTATCGTTAAGCATAAGACCCATTTTCGCGAACATTGTCAATACGTTCCATGACGTCAGATCTGCCAGTATTGTATCTGTGAACGTGTGACGTCACCCAGGTCTGGCACCAACGACAGCATTTTGTTATCGGATACATGGAAGCGATGGCTCGAGTGACAGCCCCCTTTTGTCCTCAACTCAGTGTGCCTCAAAGCTCCTATTCTTCCGACTGGCATCGCACAAACGTGTTTCAGTCACAATAATACTAGGACAGTATTATCATCCTTTTGTTTATAGTGTATTAAATAAATACCGAACAGTACAGTCAAATCTTAAGAAAACACAACAAGGTATTTTAAGCCTCTGAATTTCTCCAGAATTCTTCGTACCAATTTTGTTACTTAATATTATAATTAGAGTGACAACTTATGCTCGACTTCTTCAATGTCTTTAGATATTATGTTATTCGGAGGAAGAACTCCAACATATTATATAAATAGACATCCATAAGTAGAAGAAATTCCAAATGAAGATGTCGCTTTAAATAAATAACTGTGCTCACTTAAATTTCCTGTTTATTTTTGTCTCCCCACTTCGCACGCGAGTGCTTTCTAAACTCGGAGTTGGATGTTTTGGGAGGTTTAAGATTCAATATTTTAAAGAATGTCTTTGCATTTCGTTCAATGATTATCTTTATGGGGAAAACAATTTTGAGATCACTCGTTCACTTGTATAGTTTGCCGATATCAGCTATGAAATCACTCATAAGGAATTCAGCTCCTAGACGAAGACAATGATAGCGTCTTCCAAGATATCCATTATGATCTCCCTGTAAATTCTTCTTTTGGGGATTTTGGAGCTTACCACAAGTGTCTATCATTTGTCGAGCCTAGGGAAGATACGTCTAGAACTGAGTTCGAAAATGTATTAAGCGGGCACACCATACCTGGAGGCTTTTATGTAGGTATTAAGTTTTGTTTACGTTTTAACTTTTTATTTCTGCTTGAGTATTGTTTATTATGTTTTTTTTTTTTTGTTGTTGGTATAGTGGCGTGTGCTAGCTGACATGGCAAATAATTTAATTTAATGTTTTGTGTTGCGTAATGTAAATTATTTTGCATAATGCTGTTGGGGAGTTAGTTGCGCTAGTTCTTCATCCCAGCTTAAGCACCAGGGAGTGGTGAAGGGGGATGTTTTGGGGGACGTCTTCTGTAATTATGACGTCCAAAAAGTGCTGACGTTTGAATTTGATTTATTCTTATCTCATAAAGGTTCGTAGTTATTTAACAATTAATCTGCATGTTTAAACAAATTGTTTATGAAAAGGTTGAAAGCTCGTGAATTGTAGTGAAGTGGGTGGCGATGCTAAATGGAACATTTCCTGAAATCTGTTGTTACAACGCGTGAGTTTGCAGCATTAGCCTCGAAATAACACACTAATTTTATCTCAGTGCAGTGTTAACGATGCGGTTCACTTGTTACATGATCCGCAACTCACTTCTAGCAATTCGTTACGATCACCTTGCTAATAGATTCAGCCGTTTCATACAAAATCCTGTCCAACTCCCAGACATAAATAATTGGATTCCGTTTTCGTGATACGGTAGAAGATTAATGGAAAGGGTCAATGCCATATTCTGAATGGGTTTTATTGGCTATTGTTATTTTTCACACTCTATAAGCACGTGATGGCGACCATACAAAACAATACCTAATTAAAGAAGTTTGGTAAGTTTATTTTCAATTCATTAATTAAGTACTTGGTCAATATCAAGTGAAATGGTCATTGATTTGTTGACACTAAACATTACTTAACGCAGCTTTTATTGTTTTAAAAAACAATAGCAGAATACAACATTGATTTGGAATTTTAAATTAACCACTGAAGGTTAGATCAGTATACTCGTAACCTGGCAATGGCCGTTTTAACTACGGAGTGCGGAATAGTGGGGCTCGAATCCGGTTCTGTTTCATTGACATGAAAACCCACACTAAAATGTATTACCAATTATACCATTACTCTTGTTCAGAGCATCATAATTTCAGACGAAAGACATCCACTGCTGGACATAGGCCTCCGGCAACATTTGGGGAGGGTTGACATAATCACCACGCTTGGCAGGCGGGTTGGCGGTCGCAGTATGGTGTTAAAATGCATAGAGAACGCTGCTGCCCATTCTCTAGTAAGTCTCTTAGTCGTCTTTTACGACACCCACGGGAAGAAATAGGATGGTGCTATTCATTACGTCCGGCACCACACGGATTCTGATGGTGCAGAGCATACTTCCCGTAATATGTAGGAATTCAGCTGCATTTGGTTAAATTAGAAGCTCACCCAAATTCTTATTATTATTTATTCTTGAACAAAAGTTGGGATCTTGGTACCTAACTATTTACGCCCCAGTCAACAGTGCATAAGTGTGTCTCAACTAATGCAAAATCCTTACTGCGTGGTGAAACCCGAAATATGCAATGTATCGCCGAGTTAATGGGATTCAAAATTAGACCAACTGAACTTACGGCACCTTTCAAGTCAAAACCATAAACGAATGTAACATAGAAACAAGAGTAATTGTTTATATTTCTGGGTAAGACCACCCAAGTACTGATTTCCTTGATTAGAATAGCAATAAACGTAAACGAAGCAATAGGAGTATGTCAGAAGCGTAGCAGGTGGCGTTCTATAGTTTCTGCCTACCCCGATATTAAGAAGGCGTGAGTTTATGTATGTACGTATGTAGAATAGCAATAGATGCTAACGCCATGCTAAAATGTCCTGGAGTTTGAGTCCTTTTTATTGTAAAAGCGTATTCTCGTGTATTCTTGTAAAAGCGGGTCTTGGCAACATCGACAGGTTGCTATTGAAGAAAGGGTTCTATGAGAATGAAAGCCGAATACTCAATATTTGGTAAGTTGTTATGGACCAAAAAAATATAAAATTAAGCAAAGGTTATATTGTTGCAATTCCTATGGACTTATTGCAACAAAATAATGATGAAGTATAGTTATATGATCATCATGGAATAGTGATACGAGTATCTTACCTCTCCTAAGTTGACGAACCCGTGGTCGTCGGCCACAGCATCGGCAGCATCCTTCCCTCCCGGTATGTGGACGGCCCATGTAGGCGTGTAGTGCGCAAATGTTGTCTCCAATAATGATAAAATTGACACCAAGATGGTCGACGATAACACGGCACCCCGCGCCATCGCACGCACTCGCACACACTCACCGGCTAGTACTTGTCAGCATTTCACACACACTTTCCAAAGAGTTTCTTGTGTCAACCAAGTCTCGAATTAAATATTACTTGTAATTGTAACGTAGGGATTGTTGCTATCTTTGATCATACGGCTCCGCACATGGCTATCTACTGGAAATTAATGTTTTAGTTAGTGATTTGGCCCTCTTGGTCATGAGAAGACTTGCTAATGAAGCTGTGATCACATCCGTAAATCTCAAATTAGGCTTCAATAACGAATTCTGATTAGATATCTTCGACGTGGGCCACATTAAAAAGTTCCAGCTGGATATCATAAAAGTGATAGCAAAACTTGATTGAACCCGCAATCCACATCCATTAAAATTCGACATAAAACGTGGAAAGACTACGTTTGCCAATCACAATGGGGATTTATTTGATGACCTCACCTACAGACCAGAATTTCCTAACATATCTGTGCAAGGAAATTAGCAATCAATCGGAAATCGGTTTCCGCCAAATTAAAACCTGGACGAGCGTACGGCCTTTGGCAATACTTCCACAATAAGTGGGTCAAGTATACATGAAGGACAAGTGTGTAGGCCCCGACAGAGTTCCCTGTTATGCTGTTCTTTATTACCGTATCACCGGACAACCATTAATCACAGTGCGTTTCATCGGGTCTACTTCAACCTACTTGGGCGAGAGCATTGTTATGTCTGACGTTTGCCTTTTCTGGTTATACAAGACATGGATCATTTCCGCGAGTCTGCACGGGTGTCCTACTCTGTTTTTAAAAGTAAATAATTTAGTATTTAGCTTGATTTATGTTCTGTTGACTGTTTGTTTTTTCTTTTGTAAGCCGTGCCTGGAATGGAATTGTGGTTTGTATCAGCGCTTTTGTTGTCCCATATCGTAGCTGCGTGTTGTAACACGAGGATTCCAGGATCCCATACAAAGAGGATTGGTTATTTTGTTTTTATTAACATCGCGCATATAGCATTCAAGGTAGATATTTTGCAACCAACAGTAGTAAGCATTAAAAATTGATGTTTTATGAACATCCTTTTCTAATATTATAATTATTTACCTATCTATGTTTATATTATAATATTTTCCTGGTCAGTAATTTGGTAAGGTTTCTCCCCTAATACACAAGACGAATTTTAAGTGGAACTAAAGCAGGATAATATTATACCTTTATAGCCATCTCTCTAAAAAATAATCAACGGCGACTAGTTTGAAAACTGTCAAGCATTTTTCCTGCAGTAATTATATATATATATATATATATACGCTTATTGTACATTGCAATTTGTAATTGTAACGCACAAACGAGAATTCATTAAATCACTTGTTGTTAGGAAATGTTTATTAGTTACATTGGAAGATAACCTTCTTGCAATACAATAGATATTTCATACAAATGTTTGTTGTGGGATGATGTCATTTATTCCTTGTTGGTTATTTGTGTGCTTTTCATCGTTTTATCTCTATGCACATTGTCTACTATCTAATCCATTATATTCACATCTTCTTTACTTGGTAGGTTTATACCTAATTTAATATGTTGTTGATGTTAGCCGTGGTCTTTAATTTTACCGTTACCAATACAGCCTTACAGAGTAATAAAATGTATAAATATTAAACCAGTATTAGGTACAAATGCCTTATCAGGTCAGAACATAATTTTAAAACTAACGAGATTGATGGAAATAATTGTGATGGTAGAGATAATAAAGGTTATGCTACTAAACTAGAAAGTAAATACACCAGAAAATACCACAATCGAAAATAATCTACTATAATGGTAGATAGACAAATGTAGCTGAGCAAGTATACGTACCTACGGTTTATCGTCAATGTTTACCTCGTTTTAATATTTGCATTTTTTTAAGTAGGCCGCTCATACCTAGCTTGCGCGTTTACCTGGCTGAGTTATTTACAGTTATCATCGGCAATAATTTATCAAGCAATCGCATGCCAAACTGGCTCGTAATTTCCTTAATTATTTGAACACAAAAACATTCGGACCACTAAAGACAATCTACTGTCAAAAGACAAGTTTTTATCTTATCTGTTTCCATTGGATCGCTATGTAAACATTCGGTTTTTGTGACTAATCGCCGACGTAAGTATTTCGCGTGCAGCCCACGTCGAATAGCGGATGCTTCATCGATGGAATCCGATGGGAAGGACCAAGATTCCGTGGCACTTAGACAATAGTAGCCGGTGAGAGTCGGCGCCGCTGTGACGAGCGTTCACCGCTCGCATCCCGCCTCCCTGTTATCACTTCACGCTTTCCTCAATGCGTTTTTATGACAAATTCCTCACATGTTTATTGGCAGCAACGATCACTACGTTACACTATGATGCACTAGTCATTACAGGATACGGCATAACTGTCAAATGGCGCGTGAATAATCCGTCGGCTCGGCACAAAACACGGCCGTCACGTCCGCGCACGTGATGCTGACTGGTTGGTTTGCTACTCTACTTTGCTCTCGGGCGCTCGCCGCGATTGGAGCCCGAGACGACCGCTACCTTGCCACACTCGGGGAGTTTACCCAGAAATGGGGAAAATTACTCGACAGCTGATAAATGAGTGTAAATAATTTTAGTTGCCAAAGTACTTAGGTGGGACGAGTTTTTGGTTTGGAGTTGGCATAATTAGCACTAGTGCAGTAATTGATGGGACTGTTCGAGTGTCCGGTTCAGCGAACCTTGCTAAGTTTTTCTCTTTAAAGGTAAATAACACGCACCGACAATGTATGAATAGAGTACAGTTACTCGAGTCTCGTATTTATGTACTTCTTCTATTCTGTAAAGTATAATACTTTTTATAGGCGCTCTACATGTCGATACTTCAGAAATAAATCGTCCCAGTGTTATATCTATCTGTACGGTCTACCCATTGTACGCAAACTGAATAAATTATGGAAAGTATTGGTCAAGGCCGAAGGGTACAACACAAAAAAAAACTGATAGAAAAAAATACTGAATTATTTATTGAGATAATTATTCACTTCATAAAAAAAATTGTGTGAACTTGTAATTAAACTGAATTCTATTGATTTTGGATCTAAAAGATTAGGGAATAAAAGGACAGTTCCTTCAAAAATTACGTTATTATAGGGGTCCGAAAATAAACATTGTGTCCACAAAAGTTACTTCCAAAATAGGTACCGTAGTTAACTAAATTCCACTAACGTTGGGGACAAAATACTAGGGGGAAATAATCAATAGCCGATCATCAATCTTAATTTGTGGCAAATTGGGTACTTTACCTTCTTAAAGATACTTACAAGGACATCCTTAATGTTTTTTTTTACTAACATAATATTTCTAGATGATTCTTTTATTTTCGAAAACCATAGATAAGTACCGCTCTTATATTACGAGTATCTACTGGGATAATCATGAAATTAAACGAAAGCCTTATTTAGTATTAAACGCGTAATTAGTCCTTAAAACGATTTTACTCATGTAACATGAGGACGATGACGACTATGGAGCGGGCTATGCTCGGAGTTTCTTTGAAGGATATATTATAAATGAAGCTATCCGGAAGAGAACCGGAGTTACCAACATAGCCTGCAGAGTAAGCAAGCTGAAGTGGCAGTGGGCTAGCCATGTTTGTTGAAGGACGAAAGGTTGAAGAATGGGGTTTGGAGCAGATACATCGCTAATCGGTGGTATAGCGTTTTTATAGCGGCTTTAAACGTAACATTTTTAAATTGTAACAGTAAAGTTACATTATATATTGTATCAGCAAGTGGTGATATAATAGTCACCACAACGCCTTATATTAAATGAGGCCTGGACGTCCTTCTTACACTTAATGGCTCGTGCAGACTGGCGCGATACTTTCCATGAAGTCTTCATAGAAATTGTGCTACTAGTGTCGCGTCGCGCCTGTCTTCGCTGAGCTTTAGAAAGAAGCCTCAAGCTTTTAAGAAAATATTAAAGTTCTATGTTTACGTAAGTTTTATTTATTCCAGTTTAGTTCATTAGAAGATTGTTTTTAAAAAGATTTTTACCTATAAAAAAAAATATCAAACATTTTCAAAGTATTTTTTTTGAGCTGTTTTGTTCAGAGATTCTGAACCAGATGCAATCTTCATCCTGTTTGTATGGATATACCCTTTCCGTAACGCGCTGTTTACAACAAAAGGTCACCAATAACAGTTTTATACAACTTTTACGGGATGTTTTTCAGATTTCAGAGAGAAGCTTTTGTTATAAGACTATTTTTAGGGTTCCGTACCCAAAGGGTAAAACGGGAACCCTATTACTAAGGCTCCGCCCGCCGCCGCCGTCTGTCTGTCACCAGGCTGTATCTCATGAACCGTGATAGTTAGACAGTTGAAATTTTATCAGATGATGTATTTCTGTTGCCGGTATAGCAACAAATACTAAAAACCAGAATAACATAAATATGTAAGGTCCTCCCATACAACAAACGTGATTTTTTTGCCGTTTTTATAGACAATGGTACGGAACCCTTCGTGCGCGAGTCAGACTCGCACTTGGCCGGTTTTTCTAGTTGGGGAAATAACAAGACATTAGCATACTCGTAGAAATTCACAACCGGTTGATACGCTTCCGTGCCGAATCGAACATCAATCAATGTTATTAAAAGAGTCCTTTAAAGTCTGTTTACAAATCTATTACCCGAAAATGTTGTTACGAGTTTAAATCAAATACAGGAGCGCCATTCTTCTGACAGCTATTTTTTATCGAGGGCAAGGCAAATCAATAATTGAAAATGATCATTTTCGACAGGTTTTCGAATTGAAAATGACCCATTTTCAATTATTAATTTGCCTTGAAATTAATAATTGAAAATGTGTCATTTTCAATTCGAAAACCTGTCGAATGGTTGTGAATAGCTTTGTAGAGTAAAATAGAGTTCAGTATATAGGTACCTAAGTAGATTTTTAAATTATTTAACCAGACTTATTTAAATGAGGTCACTCGTCTGGGCTGGATTAGGGCGGTCTAATAAAAGCCTGAGTAAAAATATAATACATTCGGAATTGTTATTTCTTCTTCCAATATTTTAAGATTTTTAGTTTTAGTTTTAATAAATAACAAATTGATTATTTATTGATTAGTTTTTTGATTTTTTTTTAAAGTAGACATTATTATGTAAGGTCGCTGCTTTTTATTTTATTCCTAGAACATTAATTTCCTGTGCATCCATTAGCTTTTTACTTAACTTTAAAATGCTGCTTCGTTGGTCTAGTGGTCGCAAGCGCTACTGGTGAGCATGAGGTCCTGGGTTCGATTCCCGGGTCGGGAAAAGTGTTATTGGGTTTTTTCATCTGGAATTTCTCTGTAGCAGTCCGGAGTCTGGATTTGTGCCCGTTGATGGCTCGTCCCCTATTACTTGGGACAACATAACCGGTGAAATGTGGGTTTATACTATATAGGTAAACTTCTGCCTAACCTCTCGGGGAATACAGGGTTGATGTTATGGTATGTTTCTTGAAAATCCGGCGAACTCGGCGTCACACTGACGTCACGCAAATCCTGCATCGCGCAAGCAGAGTTTACCGCGCAACTAGCATATACACGACGTCCCGACATCAACCGTCGGGCAGTTGCCCACCAGACACAACACCCGTCTGGTCGGAGGATCCTCTCTTTTCTATGGTGGATGAATGAACTTTACACCCTGTTCCTCATGCCACCAAAAACTAAATTCAAACACGGTCTAAAGAAAATAAGAAAACGCAAACTACTTATGATAATTTTCCAGCTCAACTACAGATCCAGAGATAAATAAAGTTAGGTTTAGATTTGTGAAATAGAATACTTCTGCCTAACTTCCTCTGGAGAGCCGTAAAACATTCAAGCAACTCGTTCTTACATAATGCAAAAAGGTTGTCCTGCCTCGGAACAAAAAAAAAGTAAAACCCTATTACTGCCTTATAAATATTAAAACTTTGGATACATTGCTCTGGGATCTGTATGAGGAGCACTTGTTAGTATTGAAAGTTGAATACAAGGGTTGTGTCGACTTTGAGTACGTACTGTGTTTACTGTAAGAGTTCCAGACGAAATTAATATACGGTGAAGTATTGTTAGAACTTTGTGCTATAGAATTGGCATTGTCTGCACGGCGTACGATGAAAAGACACGCCTCAACAAGATCTATTGAAAATAACGAATTTCTGATGAAATTGGAATATGTTTTCAGGCAATTTTGAATGAGAAGCCCAACCGTCGTTATTTAAATATGATCTACATTTAAGTGGATAATTTTCACAATATTATATAAGAAAAGAAAGAAAGAAAGAAGATACGTTTTTTGCGGTAAACATAACGCAAAGAAATAAAAACACAAACACGAAAGTACAAGTTGAAGGAAAATATGCGTCACATTCACGCAAAACGGCCATCGCTCAGCATAATGCGGCGACCCTATGCGAGACAGAGCCCCAGCGCTGGTTGTCAGCGACAGCCGGCGTCGACGTGACCGCTGGACCCGTTCACTCGTACACCCGGACACTTACACAGTATTGTAGAACAGATAGACATAGACAGATGTAAACCTGTATACATATATTCTTAGGAGCACTGACTCGTAAGAGTTTCGCAAAGTAAATGAACCTGCGAGTCTTTTCTTCGAGTGTTCTGATTTGTGCTTTGTAACACAGATTCTGATCAATTATGTCGCCTAAATATTTTGTAGTTTCTACTCTGCCAATGGCGTTGCAGTTACAATCAGTAGCGAAGAGGGCTACTGCTGTTAAGACATTGCATTGCTGTCAACCGGTACAGCATTAAATGAGATAAAAATTAACAAAATAAAAAACAATACTTCGTTATCTATTTACAGAACTACTTACATATCTGCCTAGCTTTTTACCAACTATTTTGTGGTCGGCTTCCAGTCGAAAGGTCAAGGTTATGGTACAGTACAGACCATCAAAGTGAAAAACTTTCTACATCGTAATTGCAAAAGTAATATCAACTGTCACATACAAAAAAATACCTACTCAACCCAAATCAATGATCTGCCTAGTCATTTCCCAACTATGTTGGAGTCGGCTTCCAGGATACCAGTATTTTACATGGATCGACTGCCTATCTGACCTCCACAACCCAGTCTTTACTTCACATCTTGCAATTGCTGAAGAGCAACTTCACAAGTTATTTATAGCACATACCTGTAATGATAACTCATTTATGAGTGACTGGCTAATTAATGAGGACTGACTTCCACAGTCTAATAAAGCACGCTCTCGAAATTGTTTGTTTGAGGATTAATAACATTAACCATGGCTGTTGACAAAAGAATGTGATTTTCTATTAAATAATTAGTAGGTACTAATTGAATTATTGACTGATATTTAAGTTGGACCGCGATCTGTCTGAAGTCAGTCACTCATGAACAAGTTATAATTACAGGTATGTGATATAAATACTACTACTGGGTAACACGATACCTCTTAGCAACACTGGTATTCAGACTTTTGGGCTTCTGTACCCCAAGTGTAAGTTTGCAAGAGAGTAAATGTAACTATTTCGTTTGCGTTAAAATTTGACCGATAGATCATAACGAGGGTGAGAATAAAAATCTTAATGCAAACGCGCTAGTTCGCGCGTTTACTTTCTTGCAAACTTACACTTGGGGTACAGAATACCCGTAACAACTGTCAAAGATCTGCGAATGATAGCCGAGACTCGTGCTTTTCGAGGCACCAAGGGGTCTCGGTATGGACCCCATCCACGGACCGACCTCGGCAAGCGTTGCTTAACCCTGAATATCGACCCGTGCGGCTGATAATATTTAGGCAACAACATTAAATATTAATTTACCAACACAAAGAAAACTGGAGATACCACCCACACGTTAAATAATAAATTCTAAGCATGTGTCGCCTTGAGCATTTTGTAGTAGATAATTTCATATATCATATAGGGCGTGAATAGTGAATACAGACGCAATGTGGTTAGACTGCGTGCCAAGTTGTGGCCACTATGACCAAAATTCAATTAAACACATACTTCTGTACCTACTATATACAATAGAAACCTACCATGTGTATAGAGCTCTTGCGGTTTAACAAACCTAACATCATCTGCCTAGCCTTTTCCCTTTTTTATATTGGGGTCGGCTTCCAGTCTAACCAGATGCAGCTGAATACCAGTATTTTACATGGAGCAACTGCCTATCTGACCTCCACAACCCAGTTACTGGGTAATACGATATCCCTTGGTGAGACTGGTTGTCTTATGAGCTTCTGACGACCCGTAACAACTGTCAAAGATCTACAAATGACAGCCGGGACCAACGGCTTCACGTGCTTTCCGAGGCACGGAGGAATCTTGGTATGAAAAGATGGTCACCCATCCACGGACCAACCGCGGCAAGCGTAGCTTAACCTGATCGATCGACCCGTGCGGCAGTTATTATTTAGCCACAAGCTCCTAACCTACAACAAACCTAACAATAAGTTTTTATCGAGTTTTCTAAATGTATTTAATGAGTTTTATTTCAATTGCAATTGTATAATGTTATTTTTACTTATATATTGTTATGAAATAAATTACTTATGCCTTATGACTTAGTAAATTATTTCTCCTCATGCTCGTCATCATAGTTGACAGTAGTCTATCTAGTTTATAGGAGACCGTATAGAACAAGTAAAGTCCTCTAGACTTTTCGGCCATGGCGACCAATCTCAGCGGGGACTAACCTTCGGCGCGGGATATAATAGGTCCCCCACCTATGAAATCAGCGTTTTGTATGGAGAATTTTTAAAGAAGTTGCATTTTTCATACTAACATTTTCTTAATTTATAAAACAACCATGAACACTAATGTTTCAAAACTAAGATAACGATATGCCACTTAGATTAAGCGCTAGTGCATGCGCTTTTGGCTAAGATAAAACAAATAGTGGTAATTTCTGCAAAAAAAAATAAGGAGTCATTTTTAAGGTATTTTTTATGTTTAGAAAACTACAAGTAATAAGGTTTTTTTACTACTGATAGTTGTCTATGATGGTCAGTATTCGATATAATACCAAGCAATTGATGAATATTTTAAATCATAGAAGTGACGAGGAACCGGGGACCTCCCGGGGACCCCGACCGGCCGGCCGGCTCCGGGAGGGGCGCCGGGGCCCCTACCCGGCGCCCCTCCGCCGGGGCTACCTAATATAGTGCACAAGTTTAGTGTGTCCACAAACACAGGTGTACTCTCTTCCTTCACTCTCATAGTCCGATGGGACACCAATCCGACACGACCGGATAGAGATCAGGTTCCGAAGCACGGGGGTATCACGCCGCCAATCTCCAAACTCTGTTACTAAGAAAACCTGCCCACTGCCACTTAAGTTTGGCAATTCTTCGGGCTGTGTAGGTTACCTTGGTTCGCCTGCGGATCTCTCGAACCAACATCATGAAATTAAATACATTACGGATAATTCAATTAAAATAAACAGTTATAACTGTTAGTTTTTAACTTTTTTGATAAAAGTATTTAAAAAGTTTAAAATAGAGGTAAGAAAACTAATTTACTTAAACTAAATCCTATCCTTGGCATTCGGTTGATCTCCCCTCATAACCGATTGTCTTTCGAGAATTAGTGTTACAGCCAAATTAGACCGATTTTAAATTTTCCATAGAAACAAAGATTTCCATTTATCTGTTTTTAAATAAGATATTTCGAAAATGTTCTTTACTAACTTTTTAGACCTTTGTTTCCTGCTCATGCGTATGAATGAAATTTCAATAAAATTTCGAAAGTCATTTCGAAAAAGAAGGGCTTGAAAGTTTGTATGAAATGCCGTACGTCGTATACGCTCCTAGCACATTCAATGCTGGCTTGTAGTAGGTATAGCCAGATTCAAACTTTATGGCCGCTAGGAACATGAGGCGAGTCGCTGCGCAGTAACAAATTCACGTGTCAGCCCCCGGTGAGGGTGCGGTACGCAGCATACTTCAGCGTCTACCAAGAGTTAAAAATTGAAAAATTATTCGCTAGCGTTAAACTTGCTAACGTATTAACGTTGATGAAATAGATTTTGATAATGCAAACGCAGGCACTAAGGATTTTTTTTATTTTTTTATTTATTTTATTTTAATTATTAAGGCTGCGACCAGCCCAGCGGTTGAACGCGTCCCAAAGGGTTATGGCCATCAGGCTGGTACGGGGTTACCGCACGGTCTCCCGTGAGGCGGCGAGCCTCCTTGCCGGACTGCCGCCATGGGATCTGGAGGCAAAACGCCGGGGTGAAACTCCGCTGCCGCGAGAAATCATGGCACAGCGGACAGAGCTCCGGCGGGATCTCATGGCGACATGGAGAGTGCGATTGTCGCAACCCAGCGCTGGGCACGCCACAATTGTGGCGATAAGTCCCCTCTTTGAGGAGTGGCTAGAGAGGCGCCACGGCGTCCTCACCTACCGCCTGACGCAGGTCCTCACCGGACACGGTTGTTTCGGGAGGTTCCTGTTCAGGATAAAGCGGGAGGAAACGCCCGGGTGTCACCACTGTGTGGATCGCCCGGAGGACACGGTGGAGCATACGGTGGAGGTCTGCCCGGCTTGGGCGGAGCACCGCCGTGTCCTCACGGAGGCGATCGGCGGCGGCGATCTCTCGCGTCCGGGCCTGGTTCAGGCCATGGTTCGGAGTGAGAGTGCATGGGATGCCGTCACCTCCTTCTGCGAAGCAGTAATGCTCGCGAAGGAGGAGGCGGAGCGCGTGAGGGAGAGGCAGGGTTGGCGCCCTCACGCCCCTAGTCGCCGCAGGAGACGCCCTGGGCGTCGGGAGTCGCAAGCCGATTTCCGGCCACCGTAGGCGCGGGCTTGCGGACGGTGAGCGATGGGTAGCTCGCCGTCCGATAAGGACCAGGCCCGGGTCGATGCCGCGTCGTGTTCCACGCGCGCCTCAAAGAGACGTCAGCACGAATTGACGGGTCCATTAGGGCCAATGCCTGCCAGGGTTGCGAGTTTGTCCGAAAGGGATATCGTGGCCCTGGCACACAGGCAAATGAAGGAACACGGGTGGGTTTTAGTCAGTAAAAGTCTGACACGTCCTCCCGCTCCGCCCAGAGCGGGAGAAGTTATTTGATAATTTCCCACCCAAAAAAAAAAAAAAAAGGCACTAAGGATTAAGGTAAGCTAAAAAACACCAGACAGATAGGAAATAAATTAATATTTAATAACAAGGAAAATCATTAAGAGCTCTTCCTCTCTCCTACTTAACTAAAATGTTGCTGTGGCCGACAGGGTCCATAATTGTTTCTAATAAGTATTATTTACCATCATCTGTATGTATACATTATGGACTGCAATAAAGATATTTGATTTGATTTTGATTTGATTTGAAGCTCGATAGATCGTGTCGTATAGCTAACTTCACTCCTTATATTTTGTTTCTTTCTTTTTCAGTAATAGAAAAAGAGAACGGCTCATATACTCGAACACCAGTCAATATCACGAAATAATCCAACTAAATAGAAAGGTTAAATGATAAATGATAAATGATTTATTTCTGTAAGTAGGTTTGTACAAACACTTTTACACGTCAATCATATTTAAAAAAAAACTAGATGAGGTCGGCGTTTCGTATCCGACTACTCTGAGAAGAAAGGCCGAAACAAACTCAGAGGTCACAGTCTCTTTTTAAAGTCCAGACATAATCTTGGTCAGATCATGTGAAGACCATGTAGATTGGTGCCTGAAATGATCTTTTGACGAAAGAACCACACAGGTTGAGGGGACCTGTCCAGTCAGTGCACGCATTTGTCAGTAGTCGTGCAGCTCAACTAAGAACTTAAGGAGCTCAACGATTCAACGAACAATACCAAAGAAAGGACATTTGGGTAGGCCGCATAAAATCACTCAAACTGCCAGACTATGATAAAAACTAAATGAGAATAAAAAGGAAAATGAACAAAAACCCACATAGTCTTCACATTTACAATACTTAAAACAATATAATACTTAACAAAGTAAATATTCATGTCATTGTATATATAAAATTAATCACTGTCAATGTGTATATAAAATACGGATATAATCTTGGTCAGATCATTTGAGAACCATGTAGATTGGTGTCTGACATGGTCTTTTGACGAAAGAACCACACAGATTTGAGTGGACCTGTCCAGTCAGTGCACGCATTTGTCAGTTATCGTGCAGCTCAACTCAAAACTTAAGGAGCTCAGCGATTCGACGAACAATACCAAAGAAAGGACAATTGGTTAGGCCGCATAAAGTACTCAAACTGCCAGACCTGCATTAAAATTTTTTTTGATTGAGAATAAAAATAAAAAAACAATTCACATAGTCCTCACATTCATAATAATTAAAAAAATGTAATACTTTACAAAGTAAATATTCATGTCATAGTTTAGGTATTTAAATTCAAAAAATAGTATAAATAGTTGGCAAAAAAAATTAAATCAAGATTCACTGTAAATTGGAGCAGCTCAATCCCAAGCCTTTTTGTCCTCAATAAAGTCTTTAACAGTATAAAATGCTTTCTGGCACAGTTTCCGTTTTATAAAACATTTGAATTTATTAAGGCTTAATTCTTGAATATGGCTAGGAAGTTTATTATAAAAACGTATACACTGGCATCTAAACGAGCCACCTATTTTTTTAAGCCTGGTTTTAGGAACAACAAATTTGTGCTTGTTCCTAGTATTTACATTATGGATATCACTGTATTTTTTAAACTGATTAATATTTTTATGTGCATACAATAGATTTTCATAAATATACTGAGAAGCTACAGTCAGTATATTAATCTCTTTAAATTTGTCTCTGAGGGAGTGTCTGGGACTTAATTTATAAATTGCACGAATTGCTCTTTTTTGTAAAACAAAAATTGTCTGAATGTCGGCGGCATTTCCCCACAACAGAATACCGTACGACATTACACTATGAAAATAACTAAAGTATACTAAGCGGGCTGTCTCTAAATCAGTTAAATCACGAATTTTTCTAACGGCGTATGCTGCAGAGCTAAGCTTTTTCGACAATTTATCTATATGGGGGCCCCATTGAAGCTTGGCATCCAAAGTTATGCCTAAGAACACTGTAGAATCTTCGGGTTTCAACTCTTCACCCTTTATGAGCACACTAGTTTTTACTTGTCTAACATGAGGTATTGTAAACTTAATACATTTAGTTTTTTTCTCGTTAAGAAGTAGGTTATTAACATTAAACCAGTTAACTACTTTTTCAAGGGCACTATTGACATTGTCAGTAACCAACTGCTGACGTTTGAGTTTAAATAAAAGTGAAGTGTCGTCTGCAAACAACACTATATCATGTTTATCCTTTATGAGGTAAGGCAAGTCATTTATATAAATAAGAAACAAAAATGGGCCAAGAATTGAGCCCTGGGGTACCCCCATTCTTACTACAGATCCGGGAGATCTTTTTCCGTTAACATCAACTCTCTGAATCCTATCACTTAAATATGAAGTAAGAAGATCCAGAGAGGCATTTCGGATTCCGTAGTGGTGCAGCTAAGCTGTGGTGTTAGCTATTAGTAGACTACTTACGGTATTTAGTAGTAGTTAAATTTTTATTCCTTTTAATATGACGTCATTGTCGTCTATTCAATTTATAATTTAATTAACCTTGTGTGGTTTGGCGTTTTTGACTTAAATTTTTAAGTGAAATAAGTTTACGAAAATAGAATATATAACACAATAACACAATGAGGACCAGTGGGTCACAATTTAGTATAGTGTGGGTCACAATTTAGTGTAGAAATGAAAATTATTGTTTACCTTTAGTTCTAATGAAACTCTTTGTGTTAACTTCAAATCCGAAACATTATTCAATTGCATTTTCAAACGCTAAAGAGTCTGTAAAGTTTAATAAACTTTCTTTCACATAAATTTTCCAATTGGTATCCAACATGAATTCTCATTTTGGCTTGAAATTCACGTTGTTCATCAAATTTAGTAGGTACTTTTCATGCTAAATAAGCTCTTCCATGCATTATTTTGACTTTAATAGATAAAATAAGTCTTTATTTACCTTAAACATGGTATAAAGTTGTTACAGACTAGAATGTCCACATGTTTAACTATACATAATCTTGTATCAATTGCATGCAAATAATTAATAAAATGTCGGAGATAAATCTGTTCACGCCTATTGGATAACTTTCAGTTTCACGATTAACGTTTGAACTTTCGGGAATGCATTTTGTATATTTATCACAAATCATTCCGTACTTCCATGCAAAACATATATTTATTTTTGTTTTTCAGACGTCATGTAGGTAGGTACAATTCTTGCATACCACACGGAGGCAACGACCTCAGCACGTGAATTCCTTCGAAAATGCTTGCAAAAAACGTACATAAAAACCAAGCATAGTCGAGGTACACAGCGATATACTTCTATTTTTGTTTTTAGGGTTCCGTACCTGAAAAAGAAAAAACGGAAGCCTTATATTTCACTTCGTTGTCCGTCTGTCTGTCTGTCACTCTGTCAAGCTTCTTTTCTCAGGAACGCGTGGAGGTATCAAGTTGAAATTAATATCAAATACGTAGGTCTATGGTCTCTTGAAGCTCTAAACAAATCAAGCTTTCAAGTCAACGCAATAAAAAAATATGGCGATTTATGCGACATATTTTGATACTCGCAAACAAATCAAAACCTATAGGGTACTTCCCGTTGACCTAGAATCATGAAACTTGGGAAGAAGCAAGGTCTCACAGCACAAGTAAAGGAAAAAGTCCGAAAATCTATAACTTGTAGTTTTATCACTTAAAAAAATATTTTTTTACAATTACAAACTTACACTTCCAGTTGGAAAATTGACCGTGGCGTATATCGATGTATGGGAGAACATGTTTTTCAACTACAACGTTAAGTTTGTTTTTGGGATAAATTCATCCCAACTACGGAACCCTTTATTGTGCGTAGTCCGACACGCACTTGGCCGGTTTTTTTGTTTTAAAAACCGTTAACACCGTTATGTAGACCAATTGAGCAGAGTTAGGTTACTTAAATTACTTGTTGATATTTGAAACCTTTTTATAAAAAAGGCACTTTCAAAGGTACGGTATTTTTGACCCATTATTATTTTTACAATAGTAGATTTTTTTAATATACTAGCTCAACGTCAAAAACTCGCACCTCTCCAAAGTGGTCGAGTAAATTACAAAAAAAAACCCGCAGATTATATTTTAATTAACTTAATAAAAAAAAGGTCTCGCTTGTTCTAATTTTCAAAAATTTATCTGCGTAATTCATTATGGCCAGACCATTCGAGGGAATTTTGTCCTAAATTCTTTTTATTCCGTTTTTCTAATAAATTTTATAACTTTGTATACAAGTTTTATTTCAAGTCAGTCAAGAGCTCGTGGAGCTTTACACATTGAACTTTGTAGGTACCGTTATAATTACAATCGCCCCGTAGAGGTAAGACTCGCACTACAAGTATAAAGCATCTGCTCTTGACTGTACCGTGATATTGTGTGTGTGTATTGACATGATTGGCATTACAACTGTACCATGACTTTACCTCTACAATTCATAGTGTGTGTGCACTGACTGGACAGGTCCACTCAAATCTGTATGGTTCTTTCCTCAAAAGACCATTTCAGATGCCAATCTGCATGGTTTTCAGTAGATCTGACCAAGATTATTTCCGAATTTTATATACACATTTATATTGATGAATTTTATATAAATGACATGGATATTTACTTGTAAAGTATTACATTATTTTAATGTGAAGACTATGTGGGTCATTGTTTTTTTTATTTTTTCTCAGTTTTAATCATGGTCTAGCAAATTTCCTTCCTTTGTATTGTTCGTCGCATCGTTGAGCTCCGATTACTGACAAATGCGTGCACGGACTGGGCAGATCTACCCAATCTGTGTGGTTCTTTCCTCAAAGACCATTTCAGACACCAATCTACGTGGCCTACACTTGATCTGACCAAGATAATGTCTGGACTTTAAAAGAGACTGTGACCTCTGGGTTTGTTTCGGCCTTTTTCTCGGAGTAGTCAGATAGGAAACGCCGACCTCATCAAGTTTATAAAATATGATAGACATGTAAAAGTGATTACAAAACTCCTTATAGAAATAAAAAATATTTATCATTTATCATATTTTTCCCATACTCCATAGTATAAACTTGCCCACCTGGGCCATCGGTTGGCGACGCCCTTGACTCTAGGAGATCCATAGTTAGCTCCATTCTGTCATATTCGTATTTGGTCATTTATTTTGTTAAACTCTTTTGTTTTAACTTAGCGTCGGAGGTTTTCCTAATTTTTTAGGGTTCCGCAGTCAGTCGTAGTCTGTCTGCGGCTTAGCTCAAAGACTCTTAGTACTAGAAAGCTGTAATTTGGCAAGGATATACATACCCAAGTAGGATTGCAAGCAGTATACAAGCTGTATTTATGTTCGTTTTTGTACTAGAAGCTATATATTCAGGCTGTTTAAGCGCTTATCTAGTCCTTATAAGTAAAAAAACCGGCCAAGTGCGTGTCGGACCACGCACAATGAAAGGTTCCGTAGTTAGGATGAATTTATCCCTAAAACAAACTTAACATTGTAGTTGAAAAACATGTTCTCCCATACATCGATATACGCCACGGTCAATTTACCAACTGAAAATTTAAGTTTGTAATCGCAAAAAATATTTTTTTAATGTGATAAAACTACAAATTTACAATTTTCGGACTTTTTCCTTTACTTGTGCTCTGAGACCTTGCTTCTGCCCAAATTTCATGATTCTAGGTCAACGGGAAGTAAGTACCCTATAAGTTTTGATTTATGTGCGAGAAATTTGCAATTTTTTTTTTATGTGATTAAACCACAAATGTACAATTTTAGGACCTTTTCCTATACTTGTGCTGTAAGACCTTGCTTCTTGCTAAATTACATGATTCTAGGTCAACGGGAAGTACCCTATAGGTTTTGATTTATTTGCGAGTATCGAAATATGTCGCATAAATCGCCATATTTTTTTATTGCGTTGACTTGAAAGCTTGATTTGTTTAGAGCTTCAAGAGACCATAGACTTACGTATTTGATATTAATTACTTACCTTGATACCTCTACGCGTTCCTGAGAAAAATGGTCTTGACAGACTGACAGACAGACAGACGGACAACGAAGTGATCCTATAAGGGTTCCGTTTTTTCCTTTTGAGGTACGGAACCCTAAAAACTGCCCATATTATACAGCTTTTGGCGTTAGTCGAGCTGTATAATAGCTGTAGAAGCAATAGAGTAGCTATATAATAGCTGTATTAGAGCTTTTATGCGATCTACAAAGAAACCATTACATTATAGATATCATCTTATAAGTATCGTGTAAAGTAAGTTTTTGTTGTAAGTTTTTCTTTCCTACTTTTCCCCGCCTCGTTGGTCTAGTGGTCACAAGCGTTACTACTGAGTATGAGGTTCTGGGTTTGATTCCCAGGTCAGGCAAAGTATTATTTGGTTTTCTGTTAGGGATTTCTCAGTCGTAGCCCGGAGTCCGGATTTGTGCCCGATTGATGGCAATAGGCTCGCCTTCTATTACATGGGATTAAAGATAACTGGCGAAATGTGGGTGTACTGTAGGTACACATCTGCCTAACCCGTCGGAGGTTGCAGCTGTGATGTTAAGTTAAGCATGTACTTTCAAAAACATTTTCATATTTAGGGTTCCGTACCTCAAAAGGAAAAAACGGAACCCTTATAGGATCACTTCGTTGTCTGTCAGTCTGTCAAGACCATTTTTCTCAGGAACGCGTAGTTATCAAGTTGAAATTAATATCAATACGTAAGTCCCTTGAAGCTCTAAAAAAATCAAGCTTCGAAGTCAACGCAATAAAAAAATACGGCGATATAAGTGACATTATTACGACATATTTCGAAACTCGTAAATAAATCAAAACCTATCCCTGTACTTCCCATTGACCTAGAATCATGAAATTTGGGTAGAAGCAAGGTCTCACAGCACAAGTAAAGGATATGTCCGAAAATTGTTAATTTGTAGTTTTATCACATAAAAAAATATTTTTTTGCGATTACAAACTTAAATTTTCAGTTGTTAAATTGACCGTGGCGTATATCGATGTATGGGAGAACATGTTTTTCAACTACAATGTTAAGTTTGTTTTAGGAATAAATTCATCCTAACTACGGAACCCTTCATTGTGCGTGGTCCGACACGCACTTGGCTGGTTTTTTTTTGTTACACATGACACTGTGAGCAATTTTACTTTGTCTCTTTCTCAACATTTTCCAGAACGTTTTACTCATAGAAATATTTTCTTATGGTTCTACTATTTCCAAATACTGAACACTTTTATCATTTGTATAGCCACTGTCTCCAAGCTTTTAATCCGCAAAAGGAGAAAATGTAAGTGTGCAAGACGAATGCGAATTTCAATGTTTAGTTTTCTGATGCATTGCAGTTTTGTTCTTTTGTTCGAGTGTGCTGTGTTCAACTATTTATTGATTTGAATATTCCTCTTGCGTTACACAAATAACATAACATCAAGCCTATATTTCCCCGTAGGGTTAGGCAAACTTTCCTGCCAGGGTTGCGAGTTTGTCCGAAAGGGATATCGTGGCACTGGCACACAGGCAGCTGAAGGAACACGGGTGGGTTTTAGTCAGTAAAAGCCTGACACGCCCTCAAAAGTGTTAGCCTGACTTTAAACAGAGTATAACTACATTTCGCCAGTTATGTTTTAAGTAATAGGGGGCGAGCCTATCACCACCCGGACACAAATCCAGACTCCGAGCTGCTCTACTGTTCGACTGAGAAATTTCTGATGAGAAAACCTAAACACACGCCCGACCTGGAAACCGATCCCAGAATCAAAAACATACAAAACGACAAATTAAAAATAATTATATACTTAACTTATACACAAACATGACCATAGAGCATAGAATAGGACAAGTTATCCAACGAATCAGAATTCACAACGCAAGCTTTTTATTTATGCTATTATACTCCATTTGAAATATGAAATAAGATTAGAAATTTAAATAAACCTTTTTATACAGTCCGTTCAACCGATTTTGACTTCTATTCCCTAGGCATAAGGATAGCATTAAAAGCAAAAACGTGGTTACAATAGTAACCGTTTATTATTCCACCAACGCAATAGAAGTCAAAATCGGTTGAACGGACTGTATAAAAAGGTTTATTTAAATTTCTAATCTTATTTCTAATAGAGTATAAAACATTATAATTTCTTGCATATCTAAATTGGTGGCGTTTCCAAAAACATACTTCACAATCAAGTACGAGAACAATTTTTACTATATGTAGATACGTATCAATGGTTATTGAAGGCGGGAATCAAACCACCAAGCAATCCTATGGCTAGATAGCTATGAGACATCCTTCTTGATGTTCCTGAAGTCATATCGACCTATCTAAAGAGGGACAACGATATCCATTTCTACGTTTGCATACAAAAAATACCAATCCAATGGAGCACATTCATGATATATTATTTTTACGTAAAACCATTTCTACGTTATTGCAATGCAACTTTTAGCGGATTCTAATCCATAAAAATAAATTATATTATAGTGCCTGTTTCTAATATCAAAATAACACATTTTTACTAAATGCTTAAGAAAGTATAATACAGTACTTATAACAAAAAAACAATGTTTTTAAATTTTGTCTGTTTGTCTTTTTGTTTGTTCCGGCTAATCTCCGAAACAGCTGGACCGATTTTGGCAGATAGCTGCGGTGATAAGGATTAATTTAGGCCACGCGGGCAAAAGTTAGTAAAGTATAACAAAAAAACAAATAAATAAAATACGTTTATTTGTGATAAACATAACGCAAAGAAAGAACACAAACACGAAAGAACAAGTTGGGGGAAAATATGCGTCACGGCCATCGCTCAGCACAATGCTGTGACCCTATGCGAGACAGAGCTCCAGCGCTGGTTTTCAGCGACAGCCGGCGTTGACGTGATGAAGTGAAGAAATAAAATAAATACAATACTATTTTCTTAGTTCTTAGTTATAAATTAGAATGATGATGACTTTGATACAACTCTCGCCAATCATTCTAATTTACATTCTCTGTGCTCCTTAAGAGCGGCCAACCCGACACACTTTTCATACAAACGCTCGTACGTGATTATGGCGTTGTAACACATCTTTTTTTGAAATTTTTGAACTAATAGGTATCTTGTGCACTATATCTAGGTTTCTATAAAAAGCAGAAAATAAAAATTTAGAAAAACAAATTCAGTATAAGCCTGCAAAAATCTGCTTTTTTGCACAAATTTTACCTGAACTTTGGCCATTCATAATGTACTCATAAATTGTAAATGTTAAGAAAACATTACGATAGAAACCTGGAAAATGTAATGGAGATTCTAAATGACCAAAATTTATTTCACAAACTGGTAAGGCTTGCTCAAAAACAAGTATTTCCTGGAACAAGTTTTATGAAAATTCCGCAAATTATTTTTCGTTCAATGTTATCGCGTTCTCACTCGTTTGTTAATAGTTTTCACTTGCGCTGGATGAAACAACAAACTTTTCGACCATGCTCGCGTTGACGATAGACGGACCGGGAAGGGCCCTCTTAAGACTTGACAGTGTAGGGTACACTGTACTTTGCTACATGCCACACAATATCCTCACTATGTGTTTATTACATTTTATACATACACATGACCCGATTTCTCTGTTTACAAAACGCATTTCACTTAAGAAATATACTTCGTCATACAGGTTTGCCCGATCTATTGTCAGGGTTCGCATCGCATAAAGGAAACTGGTCGCGTAAATAAACTTCTTAAATGCGAGTATAAAGTGTGCTACACTCACGACTATCTTTTCATCGTGTCTCCTACTAATGGAACCTGTTACTGTGGCATAAAAGGAGGCACAAAAGACCCATTCAAGGTTTAGAGAAAAATTGGACCACTATCTCCTGTACCCTAATGGCGTAACATAGTTTGAATCAGAATCGGAATGATTTTGAAGTATATTGCTAATCCATTGCTTCATAAGTTAGAAAAAATTGTCTGCTCAACAACGTAAATAACGCAATGAATGTTGTTGAACTGTCAAACAGAAACCGATTCCTACTGATAGTGTGTTACGCAATTAGCCCTTTGGTCCTATAGCCTAAATTAAAGATATTTTGTGGAGCAACCCTCCACAGTCATTACTATGGTCCACAGTCGTTATAATATCCAAAGGGCACAGGTAAGAAACGGGTTCTTTAATATTGCGGGAATGAAAAAACATTGTTTGCACTCGAAATTAGAAATACAAAGATTCCTCGATTATCTTGTACTTAATAGCTCTAACATAAAATAAATAAGAAATCGGATAGAAAGGTGATGGTCAGATGAAATGCAAAAGTATTTTTTTTACCCTAGAAGCCCAATCTCGTCGTTTTGATGTACACTCAAACGCATATTCGCGATCTCGTTATCAAGCTTGCATCGATCGCCACCCGCCGCGCCGCGCGCGCCGTGGTCGTTCGAATTAACTGAGTAGCCGCCAAAAGCTAACAGAGGACGGTTTCATTGCATTGGTAAATACCACCACATTTTGTAGTAATCGCAATGTTGTACGTCTTTTTTACGTTTATCTGGGTTTTGTGTAACTTTTGCATTTATCACAGTTCGGTATTTTTCTAGGATGTCACCTCTAAACATTATTATTTGATTCAAAAACGTAATTACGGCCTGGAGACAGCTGAATGTGGAAGACATAGCGTCAATTTTGGTAAATGATAATGACTCTCCTCTCGAGGATACAGACTCAGAAGAGGAAGATTGTGTGACTCAAGATGAAGTCAGAATTGAAGTCGATGGTGGATCACGTTGAAATTCACAAACCAGCCAGCTAGCCAGGAGATTATTTAAGACCTGGCCCATCTAATGAACCAATAAGGATGAAAAGCCAATTATATGTGGTACCTATACCCACCTACACACCTATCAGTTTGTGCTGACATCTCTTTGAGGCGCGCGTGGAACACAACCTGCAGTCGACCCGGGCCTGCGGTGCTATTCTATACATCTCATCGTGAAAACTTAGGTGAAGTGAACTTGAAGTAAACCGTCAATAGCGTCAATCCCTGGCATCGGATGGGATGCCAGTTCACTAGAAGCTCACTTCACCTTAGTTTTCACGGTGAGATTTTAACAGAATACATCGGCGGGTCCTTATCGGACGGCGAGCTATCCATTGCTCACCGTTCGGAAGCCCGCGCCTATAGTGGCCGAGAATCAGTAGGTATGAGACCTGAGGATGGACGGCGCCACCGCGGATCGCCCAAACAAAGATGGCGAGACGACCGACCTAAGTGCTTTTCTAATACAGCATGTTTTTTAGTATTAATAAAAAAGTGAAACAATTTTTTTTAACTTATTAAATTATTGTATTGTCATCGGTCCTTGATGAGTGTGCAAAATTTTGTGCAAAATGTTGTCGAAAATCAAGTTCAAAGTTTCCGTTACATACATACTAACATACGTATGAAGCTAATAAAAGCGTGTTAAAAAGGTCGTATTATTCCATCATTTTCACTGGGTTTCCTTCTTTTATTTGTCTAACTCATAAATTTAGTTTTTCTGTGTGGGCCTCATACACATACATTCATTATTTAATTTCAGTTCGAAGTAATTACCATAATTTACTTAGTAAATCAATGTATTTATTTTGTCATAACGTAAAGACATACACTGAAACAATATTTATAAATATGTACCAGGAGGAAATAAAAAACAAATTATCTAAATCACCTCAATTCTTGTACGCACGTTAATGTCTTTTGTTACGGGATTTGATTCGGGATTGGGATCAGACACAAAACAAAAAAAGTCCTGAAGATCCTGGTAAGGATAATGGGACAAACTTAACCATTACATTACAAAATCAACCATTTAGCTGGGGGAGGGGGGGGGGGGGCGGACACTTGGCTCTAACAAAATATAGCACTTTAAAGCAAACTTTACGCAAACGGATAACTGAATCGAAAAATCGTTTTAACAGACCCACAATATTTTTGAACGGCCTATCCAATGGTGTCCCACACCATGGGATAGACGAGAATAAAAAATATCATCCCCACTTTACGTGCCAGGGAGGTACTTACCCTAAAAATATTATTTCTCTCCTCTTGCTACCAGAGCGGAGCTAAAATAGCTTATCATCTCCTCTAGGGGAAAAAGTTTTTTTTTTGTCTGTTACCAACGAGCCTACAAAAACGAAAAAGTCATTCATTCCTGAGGTGAATCCGCAGCTGTAGCTGTACCTGTATTAATGATTATAATTATGTAAATACTTATCTGTTATAATCGCGAATCATATTGTGATTAAGATACCTGACACTGACCTGCAAATAGCAAAAAATGTAAGAAATTTTGCATTTCACGGGCTACAGCTGCGGATTCACCTTAAGTAAAATAATCATGTATAAAGACTCGACTTATTACTGTATCATAAAAAAGAACATTTTACTTTACAACAGTGAAAATGTCATGATCTAGTGAGAATGGAGACCCATACTTGCAGATGGAAGAGTAAGAAAAATAAATAATTTTCAATCTGTTGTCGTCAAGTTGTACCTATTGGATTATTTCATTTTCTCGCAATCGTAGTGAAAAGTATAGTGCACGGCGATACAAACCCATTATAAATTTATAACTCGGTTTCTATTTCCTCGCTAAAGCTCGGGAGTAACTCCCTCGTATATAATAAAATTGGTCAGTTTAGCCCCTTGTATAACAATCTACAAATTTTCCAAGATTTTATGTTACCACTTTGTCAGCGTGATTAATATGTAGGTAGACCCATGCCAAAATTACAGCTTTCTAAAGTTGTCAAAAAATAATAGGCCCGTTTTGACATTTAATTTAAATCTGTTTATTGTGAGTATCGAGTATCAGCGCGGAGTCTGATTTCTGCCCGGTTGATGGCAATAAGCTCGCCCCCATGGGATACATAACTGGAGAAATATGGGTGTAGTACAGGTACACCTCCTAACCCTTCGGGCCTTCGGGGATTACTGAGAGGCGTGATGATAAGTTAGAATAACTTAAATATAATGTACCGTAATTTAAAATAATATATACATAGGTACGCAACTATCAGCAAGTGTGAAGATGTAAAATTCCAACATTATAATTTTATTAAATAATTTAATTCCATCAATAGCAAGCATTTCCTATTTTGCATTTACCGCCATGTTTTGTATCAAAACGTTATGTTATTCATCGATGTCAATAAATTACGCTTTTAATTATTTTCTTACAATAAGGAAAACGACATTTTGTATTTGCTTTGACCTAAATAGCAACATCACTTTATTTATTTTGACTGTTTAAGGAAATTCAACTGTGATAACTAACCTTAAACAATAAATCAATAAATACGAACGTTGCGTGTAAGAGCAGTAAACTAAACGTTTCACTAGTGCTAAAATTGTTAAATAGATGGTGCTGTACGATATGTGTACTGTTTTATCATAGGAGCGACCAATCAAATATTGATAAGTGTCCCACTTTCATGACGTCATTATTTCCACGTTGGAAGTTGGAAGGAACTGTCATGTCGCATATTTTGTAAACTGATGTTTGTTAATTAATAAAATAACAAAATGTTGTAAATTCAAAACATAGTCTTCTCGATTCCACGGTGTGTAAAGAACTAAATAAATTTGTGCCGGTAATAACAGCAGTTCGCAACGATGACCTCAATGTGGATCTTGTCAGATCAAAATGCCACTCCACAATGACGAAGTGAACGGAATCCTGGATTACCTTACTAGAAATGACCACGAGCTTGACGAAGTGAATAAGAAATCAAATAAAATGGATAACTATCACCAGGACGGTCTAATGGTACGTATCTTACACATTTAGTTGGTAATCTTTATGCTGAATACTGATAAGCTATCGCTTCGTGCTGATATTGTGATGAACCGGGGGCCTAGAATGTACGCGCGGTGTCGTAGACGTGCGGTGAAGTAATAGTGATCGCCCGGCGATTGTCGAACCTCGTTGAGCAGCTTTCGTGAACTCACGCTCCCACCTTTACCGTTACACGTTCATTTGGTTTCGTGAACGGACGTAGCTCACTCGCGGTCTCGCCAGCTTAACATTCCCGTGTCTTCCTTATCTAATTAGTTAATTCCCGCTAATTGGAGCGAGGGTTTCCCCTTACGAGCGTGTTGTGTTGTGGTAATCTTTAGTTAGGGCAGTGCGTCACGGAGCTGAGACGCGCCGGTCGTACGCCGCGTAAACAAGTTGTACTTTGCCAGCTAGGCACCATGCGGTTGCTATCACTGCCTTATGCTGCATAAGTTTTAATTAATATTCACTTGTGGACATCACAACTTCATGGTTACCATTTACAGGAATAAACAGTGTATTATTGAAAGTGCTCCGAAACAATCTTCAGTGATATTTTTCCTCAAAAGAACAGTTTTGTGTGAATCACCAATGTTAATAGTGTTGATGTAATATCCATGCAAACGAGAAGTGTTTAAAATGGATAGAAAACTAGATTTAATGTCTCTTTTTGAGGTAATTTTCATTTTATAACAATTCATAATTATTCAAAAAATTCTAATTTGTTTTGAGGGTAGTCTTATTTGTAGGTAGTTTTATTTTACAAGGCCAATGAGAAGCAATTATCTGTCCTGGCGATGCAAATCGTCTTCCTTATCAATATTAACTACCTGCGCTAATATCGAAATCTAAATAAAGTATGTTTAAGATAACAGGTATACAGGAACTGAAGACTTACTTAAAAACCTGATAAGAACCATTTGTTTTGTTCATTTTCTCAAGCGGTATAGTAAGAAGATAAAAGTATGTTACATGTATGAAACTTTTGAATGAGAAATGTAATTCCTTTCACTAAAGAAGGCTTCAGTGAATCGAGAAAATGAAAGTAGTATAATCAAGTTAAATGCAAAGTGCGGAACTGAGTCACACTTTATTTATCTTGTTGGGCCTTGGGGATTCTTGTACGACTAATTCTTTTGGAATATAAGATTAACTGAAATCTTTCTAATAAGAATGAAAAATCTTAATGAGGGACGCGTATCTTTTGATAGCTAAAAAGTATTGTTCGGCTTTGGGAGTACTTGTATGACTTATTCTTTTAGCATATTTATAAGATAAATACTGAAAGCTTTCTAATAAGAATAAGAACTGCCTAATAAAAGCCAAGAACTTTAATGAGGTTTTTTTGGTAGCTAAAAGTATAATTTATTATATAGTAGGCAACAATCATTACTTTTATTAAAAGTTAATTTAGCTCTGCAAATAAAAAGAGTATATTTAGTGTAACATTAAAAGAATTTGGTAATTCATTATCGCGGAAGTGCACTCAAAATAAACCAATTAATATCCGTAATGTTTGCATGCATTGCATCAGTCAAAGGGTAGTTTGTTTTTCACATTGCACAATAATATCTTTAGATTCCAAACATACACGTATCCTGTAATGTTTTTGTTTAAGTTATGCAAAGTTAGTTATCTCTGGATTTATGGAAACCTTTTGAAGGCTCTAAAAATAAGATATTCTGATAAATTTTATTTTATGATAGCTACCTCGTTTTAATGGTTAACCAGAATAACAATAAATAATCAATTTGATAATACTGCACACATTTGACAACAGGTTCGGTAGAGAAACCATCAGTTTCTAAACATTATAAAGAACTTAATAATACCAAAAACAAACAGCTTTATTGGCAAAAAAGAAAAGGTGATGACAAAACAGTAAGCTTACATTAAAAACAGTTTAGTTTGTACATCACAATGTTTTGGTTTGACCATTGACCCCTAACTGAGTTGGGCGTGTATCTTAGGGGTTGGAATGCAATTGAACAGAAAGAAATATGAAATGGTGCATTATCCAAAATAAGATTTTCTTTCAGTTTTTCACAATAAATATTTACTTAAAATATCCTAATGTTTATTTTATGAATTACATTTGTGTGGTCTTTGTTTCCCTTACATTATTAAAGTAGGCTTTCATTACATAACATTAAATTTCTGTTACTCATTTTCATAGCTATTTTAGCAGTGTCATTAGCCCACTGAGATTACAGTGTGTTCATGTATTTAATAACTCAATAGAAAAGATTAATAATTTTAATGCAATAAATAATCACCTGCACCATATAACCACTTAGTAAATTAAACTTCAATTAGTTAACTTAATGTATAATATACATATAGATTTAATGTAACATTCCAGTTATTCATATACAGATCTCTATTGATACTAAGAAATTGAAATTCTTGAATAGGAAATCATTATCATTGACTAATGAATATATTATACACAATTATTAATATTTCTAGTAATGTAAGTACTTACTTAATTAAATGTACATAATATTGGAAGGGTAAATAATTAGTGGGCTAACTTTACAATGGTTCCTTTACAATCTTTTGCTGATGACTCATAGTTTTGCCCAATTCACAATCTTCCAAATAAAATTAAAGTCATTGGTAAATTTTAAGTTTCTTACATGCAATTCATAAAAGGCAACAATGAATCGGTAATTTAGTCATCTTGTTTCAATTCAGATAGTTAATTAAAATCCGTTTAGCTAAGTATAAAATATCCAATACAGGGTTTAATTAAAATGAGTTACCTATTGTAGTAAATTAAAACTTCTAAGACGCGACAACGCTGTATAATTGTATAGGTATTTTTATCACAGTTCTCCTTTCTTTGCAGTCGGACTCCTGGCCGACGTCAGACGACCTGCTGGAGAACATATTCTCCTTGGAGCAAGGTTCCCTCAACTTCCTCGAGGATGCTATGCCCGACTTCAATCTTTGCGAAAACGTAACGCAACCCGCGGAAGCTATCAGCAGCTCTTGCTCCGATAGTGGACTGTCAAGCGACCAGGCCGAATTGTAAGTTATTTGTTATAATATTATTGGGTGGTAAACAATGATGTTATAAGTACTTAATAAAAATAGGTACTTAGATTATAGGTTATACCTCACACCCTCCGCAAATGGCACGTCAAAACTTGGCTAATTAGCCACATTCTCTTCGTCTTGTCTCTTTTTCGCTCCCGATAATTACGACATGCTGTCCTACTTCCACGTGTCATCTAATAATGTGACATTGTGCCGTTTTAGAAGATCGAATTTTGAGTAGTTAACCTATCTACATCTTTTTATTACTTATAACATCATTGGTGGTAAACTGCCTGCCTGTTAAGAAATTGGTCACCGCCACCAACAGACACCATCGAGGCATTGTCATCCCAGAACCAAAGCTGAAATCTATCATGTGCCTGGACCTGTTTTTACACCAGCAACCCTTCAATCTACCGCGTTACCAACTTACCACGTTCATGTCACTTTTAATAAGCCGTTGGGGTCGCCGAGCCGTCTCATACTTAGCAACAATTGCATACAACCACTCAACATAATGAATCAGCATCTGTGTAGGTACTCAATTTTCGTTGCTGACTTTCAAATTGCTTCAACAGATGGTACTGAATTTCTGATTAGTGTTGACTGCCAAGGACTCGTTATCGTACGAATTGTTGGAATTTTAAAAGAATTTAATTTGAAATGTATGTTGCTTGATAACTTGATAAGTGTTCACGATGTTACGTAACGTCATTAAGCTGACTGCTCGCAGAGAGAATTGTATCTAGCTACTTATGTAACAAACCGGCATACAGTTTCTGCAGTTGTACCTTGGACTCTGCCATTGAACATTGGACTCTATAAATTGCTAGGAATTATCTTGGAGAAATAAGGGTCTACCTACACAACTGGTTCGGGCTTTCTCATATAAATCTAAAATAATAGTTAGAGGCAAATTGCTTATTAGTTTATTAACCTAGATTGTAAACAATGATTCAGAAGTCTAGTTCTTATTAATACAGAGGAATTTAAAAGAGCTTTCTAGGCTCCGAGCCGTAAGTGTTCCGCAGCTTTCGCTGAGGTATAAAAACCCTGACCTAAGATAGGTTGATGATGCTACCAAGATGGTTTCTATCTATCAATCAAGAAGTAAATGCTTCTCACCAAACCGAGGATATAAATCGTGGAATACTTACCTCTTCTGAATTAAAAGATGGTTCGCCAATACACTGCGAAGGCTAGCATAAAAATACTATTACGAAATTAAACCTCGCGTGCGAACAACTAAAAGAAATGACTTAAACAACGGGATTTAAACACAATTATGTAGTGGTATTACCTACTGACAAAACTAGCCTTGTGTACTGTTGAAAACAATGATACATAACCAGCTAGAATTATCCTTGTGTATAAATTCAGAATTAAACTTTGCAATTTGCAACTTGAATACGTTACGACAGATATCAGACTTTGTAACAGAAACTTCCTTTACGAGTAGAAACTCGAAACTCGTTTTATGAAAATTAATTTTAATTACAGACCGCTATATAGTTGCACGTAAGTCCATTAAATTTAATTCCAGATTAAAAGTAATGCTGTCTCTTTCTAACGGAACGTATCAGAAAGTGACAGCATTACTTTTAATGGAGAATTAAATTGAATGGACTTACGTGCAACTAGCGGAGAGCTATTTAAATTAGGCGTCATTTTAGCGTTATTTAATGTTGCCCAATAACAGTTTTTCCCCCATATCTTGTAACTAAGGTACACCTGTGTGTAGCCCTTCAGAAATACAGACGTGATGCTAGGTTTATTATCCTAAAAGGCATACCTTAACCTCTGAATAATGTACAATGCAGTATCAAGCTTTAGCCCGGATTTGGGCCCACGCAAAAGGCCAAAGGCGTGGCCGGATCCGAATTGGGCCAAGTTTAAAATTCAATTAGTGTAACGCGCTTAACTATCTACTTGATTGGTCACGTAGCCCCATGATATAAGAAAGAGGTAGGTAGTAAAGATTTATCTCGCGAAACACATAAAAAATTTGTCGTAAGAGCCGCTAATTCAAGTTCAAGGAACTTTATTGTTGTATAATAAAGGTCATTTTAGCGCGACGCTAATGAGTGTTATCAAATCATGAAGTCGTCGGACGAGTCCACCCTATTCTCAGGTTAATGAACAAGGTTTTGAATACCTGTGAGACAACTTCACTTTTGGTAAACATGTTAGTTTTGAGTTTTTGAATATTGCAAAGGATGTCATCATTATGTTGGCGGACAGTTGCGTTTGAAAACCTTTTGCTATGACTCAAATATTTCGCTAATTTCTTCAATAGAATGTCGCCACATTACACCTGTGATATGACTAATCAACATAGGAATTCATAAAAGATCCTCAACCTTAACCACGAGATCTTAGATTACCATAAGATTTTACTGCGTCTGATAAGAGCCGACCACGTTGTTCATTGGCATAATTTGCACGAAGCTAGGACCGTTAAAGACAATCAATTTTATCTATTTCTTCCAATCATAGGTCCGTTAAGAAGGCAATGACTCAAGCGTTGATGCAATTGGAACGCGTGTGACCAATTTATTTTTGTAAAGTGTAAAATGTTAGTGACACTTGGTGTTTAGTATTCTAATCAGTGCCGACGACGAAACGGCACGCGATAAGAATTTATTTTTTAATAATAGGAAAGGTTATACAGATCATTTATTATGTGAGGATGCATGCTGATAAAATGCTATAGTACTGGTTCTTGTAGGTTTTAATCAATTTTGCTGTTATCAGCCAGTATTTGTTTAATGTCTTCATGTAGCATTTAATAACCTTCGTGTATCATTAAGTTGGGTTTGTTACTTAAGTTTATGGATTAGTGTAATTTAATTTTGCAGAATCGTGCCTGTTCACATAGAATGCTTAATTTGCAGTTAATTCGTTTAGGTGACATTTCTTTTATGGTTAATTATCCTAGCAGGGGTGTCCATTATTAAATGAATTATTATTACATGTATTGTTGTATTTTGTGTTATTGTTGTATGATTATTTAACTCAAATCATATATGTATAATAATATACTTAGGTACTTTGCAGGTTTTTCAAAAGTTTTGCTGTTACTACCCATCATTTGTTTCATGTCTTAATTTATGGGGTCTTTAATGGTATTCGTGTGTTGAACATAGTGAGGTTTATCGCTAATAGTAATAATTCTGATGGTTAATACATACAAAGATACGTATTTTCCTGTTCTGTTTTTTTTTTATATTTCTTTATATTTGTCTGGGTGATTTCCAGATAGGATTGTTCTGTCCGATTGCAACATGCAATATTGTGATAAAATTAATATGAAAATGTGCTGTTTTTTTTAAAGAATTTTTGTCCTATTCTATGTTCAGCTACTGTCATAACCTGTGGAGACTGAACCATCCACACTTATCAGAATGTTATCAATATAAACAGTTACACACGTTTATCATAAACTGATACGGAATCACTTGCTCTCATATTACTTACCTAATAAATAGAAAACAAAGTAAAAAGGTTAAACTACATTCGTAGCAATGAGGTCAACATGTGTGGCAACATAGCTACGTAAATATGTAACTACATAGAGGTACTTTATCAATAACTTATATACTATAGCCCGTATAAACGGTTCAAGACACGCCATTCAAGTACGCCGTGGTAGTTAAACAACGGTAAAGGTTGACAAAGGGCACTTCTAGGTTAAATATAACATTTTATATTTGTGTTTTGAAAGCAAGAAAACAAATTTATTTAACCTAGGTTAAGGCACAGAATCACACTAATACACTTCAGAACAATAAAATCGCACACCCCTTGTAATTTGGTTTATTACTGATTGTTTTCTAAAATCTAAAGATATTGAGTAAAAATCATTAGACAAAATTAAAGCATACAAGCTTAGCTTTACAAAAACATAAAATTAAAAACATTGACCTTCACGTAACTTACAAAAACCGACCGTACACCGGATTTCCCAAATTCGCGCGTTTGCGTTGTCACTACTTGCACCCTTAGCCGCAGGTATAAAAAGGTCGGTTTTTTTTTGGAATTTTTAACTCCCTCCGGTCGAAGACCCTGATTAGACCTCTAGACCCCGTCTCCCCGGACGAGGTTCACGATATAATCAAGGGTCTGCAACCCCGTAAAGCCCCTGGATCAGACGGTATCACCAATAGGGTGGTCCAGATGTTCCCAGCCCACCTGATTATGCTAATGACCACCATCTTCAATGGTGCTCTTAGTAATAACATTTTTCCTCAATCGTGGAAAAATGCCACCGTCATCGGTATCCCGAAGCCCGGCAAGCCTAAGACCGAGCCTTCCAGTTACCGTCCCATCAGTTTGCTCGACGTTTTCGGCAAGGTCTATGAGAGGCTTATTTATAAGCGTCTCAGAGACTACGCCGAGACGAAGGGCCTCATCCCCAACGAACAGTTCGGTTTTAGAACCCAACATTCTTGCGTACAACAGGTCCACCGTATCATAGAACACATAAGCGCCGGTTTCCAGCGCGGGTTCATGACGGGTGCTGTGTTCTTCGATATCGCGAAAGCGTTCGACAAAGTCTGGCACAACGGCTTATTGTATAAGCTATACAAATTCGGTGTGCCAGATCGTCTCGTGCTCATCTTACGGGACTTTTTGTTGGACCGTACCTTCCGCTATCGCATCGAGGGTGCGCTCTCTTCCCCTCATCCGATCCGCGCAGGCGTCCCTCAGGGGTCTGTGCTGGCTCCGCTCATTTTTACGCTGTTCACCAGTGACATCCCGAAATGTAGAAAGGCGCAGTTAGCTCTGTTCGCAGACGACACGGCCATCTACTACACCGGCCGCAGTCAAGACCAGATATCCTGCATCCTACAGACCGAAGTCAACAGACTCGGTGACTGGTTCAGGAAGTGGAGGATCGAGGTCAATCCTGATAAGAGCCAAGCGGTCCTCTTTTCTAGGCCCGTAGACCGGACCTACCACGACAGATCAAGATGTTCGGCAAGCCTATCCCTTGGGAGAAGCGAGCCAAATATCTCGGTGTGATCTTAGATCACCACATTTCGTTCGCTGAGCACATAAAGCAAGTGCGTTCGCGCGCTGCTTTCGCTCTCGGTAGGCTTCATTGCGTTCTGAACTCACGCAGCAAGTTGTCCCTTAAGGGCAAATTGCGTATTTACACAGCGTGCATTCGGCCGATTATGACGTACGCGTGTGCCGCTTTCGCACACGCCCGTCCCCATCTCATTCACAGAATGCAGGCACTTCAAAACCGATTTCGCCGTAAAATTACGGACGCTCCATGGTTCGTTCGGAACGAAACCCTTTATGTAGATCTTAGAATCCCCACCATCAAGCAGTTTATGAAACGCGCGACAAAGGGGATCTTCGATCGAGGGTTAAAAAAACTGCGTCAAGTCTTCTCGTCGTCAATCCCGCAGTGTTTGAAGACTAGGGTCTTCAACCAATGCATCCTGCCCGTTATGACATACGGTGCCGAAACGTGGACACTAACAGTCGGGCTGGTCCACAAATTTAAGGTCACTCAGCGGGCTATGCTCGGAGTTTCTTTGAAGGATAAGATCAGGAATGAAGTTATCCGGAAGAGAACCGGAGTTACCGACATAGCCTGCAGAGTAAGCAAGCTGAAGTGGCAGTGGGCTGGCCATGTTTGTCGAAGGACCGATGGCCGGTGGAGCAGACGAGTCCTGGAGTGGAGACCGCGTATCGGCAAGCGTAGTGTGGGGCGCCCACCAGCTAGATGGACCGACGACCTTAAAAAGGTGGCTGGGACAGACTGGATGCGGAAAGCGGAGGACGGGGTGTTGTGGCGCAGCCTGGGAGAGGCCTATGTCCATCAGTGGACTGCTATAGGCTGAGTTGATTGATTCTATACAGGTAATAAATAAAATATATTTTTTTAATTCAGATTATTTGAAATCCATACAATGTTAGTAAGTAATAAGCTGGTCTTATTTATATGATTGATCATTCTGAATATTTTTTACTATGTACACCTGAGGTATTTTATACTCTGAGATTGACTAATAGCACATCTAGGTTAAATAACATTTTATATTTGTGTTTAAATGACGCATGTCTGCGATCTGGAAAGTGATGAGTTTTAGATTATGCAGATTGTTATGACGAAAGTTTATTATTTTACAAAACGAAAGGGTTGATCATACTGAATACTTTTTATTATGGAGACTATGGTATCTGTGCTATTGTAGCCTTTTTAATTGCCAACACTTCGCATTTTATTTCATCAGTCGTCTTCTGTGACCTTGCAGATAGGATAGGGGTGACTTTTATTACCAAACTTAACGCAACAAAAGACTTACTTATGTGAGGCATTCTTCTACTGCATTATAATTTTACTATCCTGACGAGGTGGCTATCAACAGTAAAAAAATTATACAGAATAGCTGCGGCTCGCGGCTTCGCCCGCGTTGCTTTTTCTTAAAATAATATAAATAAAAAAAATATCTGTCAGTGAAAGTCCCGTCAAAATCGGTCCAGCCGTTTCGGAGATTAGCCGGAACAAATAGACACAAAAAATGTTTTTTTATGAGTACCGTATACTGTCATAATTATGCATTTCGTAAAAAGCATTATTTTGACATTACAAAGAAACATTTCAATTTTATTTATTTGTGCTATAGGTTATTACTCTTTTATCGAATCGATACAAAATCAAGGCTCGTTTTTTCGTGGGAGGACTTGGTATTTCTACTTTTATAATAACAGTATCGACTGATTCACCTTACGGAACTACAGTGCTTTTATTTTCTTAATGTCTCTCGGCAAACTTTGCGTTTCGTCAGTTGCCGGATTTCTATAATTCGAACACGGAAAACAAAACAAAACAAAAAAGTACTGAGTTCTGAATTCAAATTATTATACACAATAAATCTAATAAGTGATGGACATGGAAATTAGCATTCGTTTGTATTCGGAAACGTGATGATTGCCGAGTGACATTAAGAAAATAGAAGCACCTATACCTACCTACTTATATATATATTTTTTTAATTGTAGCAACAACACGTAATGTGAGATTTACTCCGACGCTTATCATGTAGGTACTACTCGTTGAGATAAATGTCATGATTATTATGCGCACTCTAAAGATGGTATGAAGAAAAAAGTTGCATCGCCCTTTATTTGACCTTTCCATGGGTTGATGTTGTTTACTCAGGGTTAACCAATATACTACTTAAAGGTCGGGTAAACGCAGTTGACCTTGGCCATACAAATGCGCGTCGCGACGCGCTGCTATTCGGTTTCAAAGGGAATATTTATTTTTAGTAGGTAACGAAAATATGAATATTTGAAAAATATCACGAAAATATATATTTTTAAGAAGTTTGAAAGTAATATCGTATTTATGCTTTGGGTAGACAAACCCGAAGGGGGTGGTTTTTCTTCCTGAATTTATTTCATAAAGTATTTTCGTACAATACTTAAATATTTACATAAAGAATTGAATGTGTACGCGTTCTAGTTTATTATACATACATTGTTTGCATAACTTACTAGCATTATTTGAAGGCGTAATAACAAATTTAAAAGTCACTAAAATCATATAATATATCTGCGCCTTAAGTAGGTAGTAATCATGGGTAGATTACCTACCATTTATCATTATTTTCGCAGGAAAACTTTGGATAAAGATGGCAATCTTTCATTATTGCGTTGTTACTGAAATTCTGAAAGTATCTACCTGAAACACAGAGGGGCTACTCCGAACATAAATCTGAAGTATCGGCCGAATGTTCGGTCTTTTCTTTACTACGGCTAACTATTGCTGACTACGGCGAAAAAAATAATAAAAAAGGCAGTTGAAGAGATAGGCCAAAGTCAAAACTGTGACTTGAAGTCGGGTAAGGACTCAAAGTCAAAAAAAGAAATTATGGAAGTTATAAAAAGGCCGAACGTTCGGCCGATACTTCCGTTTAGCGCTTCGGAGTAGACCCCCAGGTTTGAATAAACTTAGATTGGGCGGGTCGCTACCTAACATTCTAATTCCGAACCATCACTACTTGCACCTGTAATTAAAAATATTTTAGCTTTAGTTTATTATTAGGCACTATAATTGTAAGTAGGTATAGAATATTGATGCTACTATTGGCTAAATGTACACCATTTGTAAACGTTTTTATTAAAAAATACCTACTACAGAAGTACAGATTAAATATCGTATAAAATAAATATAAATAATCGTAGCAGATTAAACTTATAACATTGTTGTATTTCGTTAATTATAAAGCCGATAAAGCGAAAATAACAGCTATCTACGCAATACTTTTGATAACCTAAATACACAGAAAGTGCATTCGTCGCTTGTTCCAAATTGTCGTGTTACATACATACTATCTAAATACGTAAGCAAGTGCGTACATAAATACTGACTTAAATTGCTGATTCACTTTGCCGAGCGTATTCTGGAAAGCAATATAGCCTTTGAACGGTGCCTACGTGTATCTGAAATGTTATATTTGCCTTTCACTTACCGACAGGCCTGTCAAAATTCGAGAGCAGCCCCAGACACCGACGAACGATCAAGTATCAAGTTTTTTGTCTACAGTGAACGGTGAACGGATATTTCACTTTAATTTAAACACTAGATATTAATACCTACATACCTGTACTTTTTTTGATTGCGTTCGATTATTACCCAGCTCAATGCGTGCGTAATTCGCCGATAAGCAAGAAAAAATGTTATTGAAACACGCACATTTTTCATCATTAGTCACGGTATATTATAGTAAAATTTTCTTAGAAGATTAAGTTTAGAAACTTCATGGTTACAAAGAAGTAGGAAGTATAGTTAGGTACTTTTATACTCATCATTATTTCCTGAAGTTAAAAGAAAAACTAGTTAAAGTCGGTATTTCTTTGTATTGTTTGATTTCTTATTCTTCCTGTCCGGACTAAACATTTTGCATAAATGAAACAATAATGAGGCTTTAAAATACTATCATAATATCATCTATGTAGTTCACCTAGTATTTTAGTAGGTACATTTTGACCCCCATAATAGTTCGTTACATCAGCCGTACGTCACACCCCTTGACATCCCCATTTACCCCATCTGAAGGAGACATCGTAACCTACATCTTTCTATCAATACTTATCTCACAAGTAGGGGTGACATTCATCTGTTATTTCCGTTTATTTTCTTACTTTCTCCTCTTGACGAGCAAGGAATTGATTTTTGTACCTGGCAATCTTCCAGATCAATTTTCTTTCCGTATATTTAAGGCTAGTTGTATCGTACAGCATTCTGAATTATTGTCATTAACGTTTCGGCTAAAATAGGTCGCCACATCTCTTTCAAAAAGCTCCAAAAAATGGATTATATCAGATTTATAAGCAGGAATCCACCTGTACACAGTTTTGGTCAAATCGATTGTTTGTTTGAGTTAGTTAACTTTCTGATGAAAAATCGATTACACAACTTTTTAATATTCATTTCCTTCACTTGGCAGGAATTGTTTAGAATTTGGCACAAAGGTTGCGGCATAAGCCCTCTCTAAATGTATGTCAAGTGCATAGGAAATCAATAGTCATCATAAACAATTTATCCATTTACCTATTCAAGACGGAAATACCCAGTATCAGTTGGCTAACGTACCAAAGGAACATGGCTACTAAAATATTGTCTGGTTTTGCCATACCTAATATATTTTTTGAGAGCAGTGGTGGCCCAGTGGTTAACGGCCTCGGCTTCCGAGTAGTAGGTCGTACGTTCGAACCCAGACAGGCGCTTTACTTTGTGTAAATTATTTCATCACCACTGCTCTCAAAACGGTGAAGGAAAACATCGTGAGGAAACGTACATGTAGTTGTTACACGTTCCATGTCATAGGTCCCTGATATTTTCCACGTAATCTTACTAAACTACAATTTTAAAGTAACGCTCTTAGCGCGATTGATCATTATTTTGATGCTTGGAGATTCTAGGAAAAGGCCTACTTTGGTAATTGTTTTTTCAATGAAATTACCCCAAGTTACTTGTTATGAAAAATAACCCTTTTTTGCACCTGTTTGTTAGTTGTATAATCGTACTTCGTTCGAACTCATCTCTCTAACCATGCCATCGATTTAGAATTGTGTTGATACGGTCTTTAATTTGTGACCTTGCGGCGAAAAGCAAGGTCATGGGCGGCTATAATGCGTATAAAACCAGTGTGACCGATAACATAGTTTTCCTCTATCGTATCGTTCTAAAATTGAAAATAATCTTTTACCGGTAGTAGAACTTCTAGTGAAAGTGTTCATACAAATTAACACGACTGGTGCCAATGTGTTTTTGTTTCAATGAGGCACATGAGACATCTTATCCTTGTCTTTAAGGATTACAGGCACCTTGGTGTTTTAGGTGTCTACAGGCAATTTGAACCACACAGTCCATCTGGTGACTACCAGCCAGTTTCACAGTCAACAAAAACAAAATAATCCTCTAGCAACATGCAACTAATTTTCATCTATCTTTACAGCGACTTCGAGCAGCAACTTTCCCCATTCCTGATACAGAACTCTTGCGATGAAGACGCTTCCCCCGTGGGTCTGGAACCGACCAGCCCTGGTAACGTGCAGGATGTCATCATCCAAGACCACAGTGATGGCTCCAACTCCTCAAGCGAAGTCGTCGATGATACCTTTGATATGTTGAACTTTGAGCAGAATGTTGTTCCCGGATTCCTTAACAAAAATACATTCCAAAGCCCTGGTGAGTAGTTTTTTTTTCTGGTGATTGGTAATACAGGTAACAGCTATGTAAAAATGTTATTTGACCGTTTCATGCTGCTGATGAGAAAAAAAGAATTTATTTATATAAAAAGCCATGTTAGCTAAAAACGTTTGAATGTTTTTTTATTCATAAATGTTAAGGGTCTCTAATTAGTCCTAACTTAACTGAATAATTTTATTTCACTGGTGACATTGAATAAAATTATGTTTTTGTAATTTTGTGTCAGCGTTTCAGAAACGTAAAAGTAAGCACTGATTAATTTATTTGTACGTTTTATAAAATAAATGGTATTCACGGTTAGCAACACGTGAACACGTTACTATAAGAATTTATAAAGCCTTCAGCCGCCGTAGCAATGTAGGTATGTTAATACGTGCTAGCATGTCGGTGAAAAGGTAATAAATATTTTATCGCAGTCAAAGTCGGAAAAAGGAGTTATGACGATGTTATGATATTATGGTGACATTTTTTTACAAAAACTTGCCATATTATAGCAAATTATATTCACACACGGGATTTCCCCGTGGGTGTCGTAAAAGGCGACTAAGGGACTTACTAGAGAATGGGCAGCAGCGTTCTCTATGCATTTAACACCATACTGCGATCGCCAACCCGCCTGCCAAGCGGGATGTTTGTGGCCCCCTCGGGGAGACCTATGTCCAGCAGTGGACGTCTTTCGGCTGAAATGATGATGATGAAATTATATTCGATTTGCTCCTTTTATTTTTTTCTTTCTGCACCGCGGCAATCTGTTGGACACAACAATAAGCCACATGAGATTTGCTCCTTTATGTCATGAAATAAAAATACCCAGCGTAAATACCAGTTTATTACCTACTCAGTATTAAATGAGCTCGACTTATGTAAATATCCAATAGCACGTGGCGTGGTCACTTCTCGCGAATCAGAATAACAAGTCCATTATACAAGATCTAGGCATTCTTATCTAAGACTTCACATCAAGCTTTTTACATTACTTCAATATAAAATATACCAATTACATTATCTGTTTTTCGTTTATCGAATTTCAAATGCGACCTTCAGATATTAATAATATTTTGTTGCTTTTGTCCTCACCATTTTGAACACGACACTTGAGTCAATATACGAGTATAATGTCAAGAAGAATTTTTCGTAATTATATCATACTGGAAATATAATAGACGATTAATTGAATTCAAATTACGATATTTGTAATGGCCTGTGTCCCAGCAGTGGGAACATTATAGGTTGATTATGTAATGGTCAATGCTCCTGAATCTGCGCATTTATGTTTAGACCACATTGAGTCACATGACTGATGCAATTAGTACCAATGATCATGACAGAATTTCTCATAATAACCAGGGAGGGTTGGTTACCTAATCCTATTTTTTTTTTTTTTATTAAATCCTAAAATCACCATTTTTTCGATTAAAAAACAAAACCTATATTTTGATTGAATTTTGGAAGTAATTAACAATGTCACACCATGGCACATACAAAAGTGTTTGAGAGGAGGAATAGGTAAAAATGTATCCAATGTTGAGCCAACTAAAAGGTTGACGTAAAAAAATTTTTTTTTTTTTTTTAACTGTTTGGGGCGATAACTTCTTCAGCTTCGGTTGAACAAGTATTTTCCACATCGGAATTGGGCACACCAAGTTAAGCAACCGACTGGGTACACAAAAAGCTGTTCTTTTTTTTTTTTTAAATATTATAATTATGATGAATAATAACAGGGTGACATGATTTATTAAGATACTGTCAGAACTTAATTTTTAAGTTTGATAATCTGAAGTTAGGAATAAAAAAAAAGATCATTAGATTTAAAACAAAATGATTAATTCATGCCAACTAACACTAGTTAGTTATTAGTTTTTTCAAAATTAATTAGTAGAACAACCAAACATTTGCTTTGTTGGCATTTCTATTGTTAAAAAATCGAGGGAAAAGGCACTGAAAACCGAAATACAGGCATTGCCTAGTTCGGTTGCAGTGGCTACATCCATTTTATTAGAATCTAATACTGCCAAACTATTTTATGTAAAACATTACTAAGTTTTTGAGAAATAAATTATTTATTATTATAACTCTGAATTACACACATCTATTTCATAAACAATAACAAGACATCTCTTCCTAGGTAAAGGCAATAGGAAGCGGCGCCTGTCGCAAACGCCACAAGTGGCTGTGCAACCAAAAGTCCAGAAACCCACGATCAGGATTCCAGCAACTACAAGTAGCACCCCGAAACCGCAGCTGATTGTAAAGGCACAACCTCAGAAACCCGTCAAAATGGCTAACATACAAGTCTTGAACCCACACACCAAGGTCTACTCCAAGCCTGTTGAAAGCGTCGCACCACAAAGACGAGTGATCCGCGTAGCCCCCATGGCTGGAAACCCTCGTTCCATCCTCCTTCCAGTTACGATAAAAGATATGAAAGATCTCAAATCTATTAAGATCATCAATGCTGCGGATTTGAAGAATGCTTCCAACATCAAACTGGCGGCCGCGAATTTACTGTCTCAGAGTAAACTGCATGATTTGAAGGTGGAAGCCAGGGACTATGATTATGACCACAGCGGAAATAACGGTGAGCTGCGTTTGATTACATACTCCTAATTATTATTTTCATTAATTTAGAAATTACCTTGTTAAGCATACCCCAATATACTATTGAAATCACCTTGTATAGGGCAGAGTTAAAGCATCTTTACTGATACAGTGGTAGTGTGGTATCTTTTTTTTTTGGGGGGTGATATTATCACATAACTTCTCCCGCGCTGGGCGGAGCGGGAGAGCGTGTCAGACTTTTACTGACTAAAACCCACCCGTGTTCCTTCAATTGCCTGCGTGCCAGGGCCACGATATCCCTTTCAGACAAACTCGCAACCCTGGCTGGAAAGTGTGGTATCTAAGATATCAAATAACGCAAGAAATCTAATGAATGCGTTGAACTCCAAGTGCACTGTTCCGTTATTTTATGCAAGCTATCTGCCTAGCCTTTTCCCAGCTATGTTGGGGTCGGCTTCCAGTCTAACCGGATGCAGCTGACTACCAGTATTTTATATGGAGCGATTGCCTATCTGACCTCCACAATCCAGTTACATTCTTCTAAAAACATTGTCTTATTTACCATGTGCGGCATTCTATAGGTTCTGCCTATCCAGTTGAGAAAATATAGTTTGTGTGTGCTGTATCTTGTTTTATTCAGTAAGTCTGTCTTATAAATAAGACAGTTGTTCGTCAACGATTGCATAAAATTGCCTTTTTGAAATTCCGGATCATTTGTGAAGATTTCTCAAACGGAATTGCGACGAAATATCGTTCATTATAATGTTCAGTGAATTCTCGGTCACCTCGTTGTGGTTGATTGGTAGCAATTGTAAGAGTTTAGTGACATAACGTAATCAACCGGTTGGACTGGTCGTTGGACTCGTTAAATATTTACTTTCTTTAATGTCGTCGAACGAAAATACCTATCAAATGTCTCAAATGAAAATGTTAACTGTCGGATAAAATATAGAAATAAACCGTCGTTTAATGAATAACTAAAACGTTTATTCTTCAAAGGCTTTACACAAACATAACTTTGAAATGAGGGCAAGGTTATTTCCAAATAATATCCATTCATGAAATATGATTGTTTAAACATCATTCACGTAAAAACTCATTGCTGGTAATGACTGGTTTGTTTAAATTTTTACTACATTCTAAATGACATCTCGGGACCTTGGGGTCCCGGACCTTTGGAAGGCGTTCGAAGAGCCGAAGCCAACTCGCAGAGGCCCGTTAAACGTTTTCGAACCAACTGACGACTATCCCTGTACGCACTATGCAAGTTCACCCAAGGACAACCCCCGGTTAGTGTAGGACTTGCAGGATAGGGACGAAGTCCGGCGCCTCCTATCACACTGGACCCGAGGTGGCGGCGCGTAGTGTTCCACGCGCGCCCCTTTCAGACGTTGCGGGGGGGTCTAACATCTCACCCCCTCCCCCCCAGACTTAAGGTGGCCCGCAGAGGCGGGCCGGCACTAGCCGGGGATTGCGGAAGTAAAAACAGATCCCGGATCCCCCGACCCAAGTGTGGGAAGGGAACACTGGGGTGGTTTTTAGTCAGTAAGAGTCTGACAGACCCCTCCGCCCGCCCCGTGGCGGAGGACATCCATGAGGATTTTCCACCCCGTGAACAAAAAAAGTAAAGAAGTATTGTGTGGCTAAAGTGGACTGGTTACCTAAAACTATGGAAGGACCATGGCTCGCCTATTATTATTATAATTCCAACCAATATACATAGTCATTATGAGAATATAAGTACTTCGACGGTGATTGATATAAAAGTATCCTGTTCGGATGGTTCAACCAGTCCAATGTTTAAGTTTCCTCTAATTAATTTAACTCTTTATCCGTATACGATATTAACATAGCCTTATTCCCCCATACAGATGACTCGGGCAGCGAACGCAGCGACGACGATGACGATCACAAAGACGTGGTTCCCGACGGAAAGAACGGCTATCCCCGTCTCGTTCTAACAGCCGAGGAAAGACGACTGTTGGCGAAGGAAGGCATCACACTACCCACAAGCTATCCTCTCACTAAGCACGAAGAGAGAGAATTGAAGAGGATCCGACGCAAAATCAGAAATAAGATCTCAGCGCAAGATTCCCGTAAGAGGAAGAAGGAGTATGTTGACGGGCTTGAGGACAGGTAATAATCAGTTTATTTATTTTGCTAAATTCAAGACGAAATGTAGGTGTACTATATGTGCACCTCTGCCTAACGCTTCGGAGAATACAGGCGTAATGTTGTGTTATGTATATAATAATGCGTTCAGTATAACTTAACGCGTGACGCGGTTGGTAGCACTGAATTTTGTTCGTTTTAACAGAGTTCAAAATGGCGACTGACGAACAGAACTACCAATCGCATGACTGCAAAATTCAGTGCTACCAATCGCGTTACACGTCAAGTTACAGTGGATGCACTATATTTCAAAGTTAAAAACATAATCAATATTGCATTACTTATTAATATTTTATCGCCCGTATCGAGCCTCGGTCAGGCCTCGATATAATTTAAGATATTATTGAAGAGTTAGAGAGTACGTCGGAAAAGAATACCTGGGAAATATTGGGGGAGTTATGTACCCAGCAGTGACTCTGATTTTTAATTTGCTAGACGAAAATGACATTTGGTGTCGACATAAAAATAACCTAGTAAATAATCTAGTTACCGAGTGGCTCTCACCAAGGACCACTGAATCATTCTCTGCAGGAGGACCTTCACTGTTGTCATTTTGTCTCTGAAATGTTAATTAATGTGTTATTTAAAAAAAAAAGATCGATCGCAGCTGTAATTTTGGTCTAGCAAATAAAAAATCTGAGTTTAAATGAAACATTTTTTTTATCTGCTAATTTCGCGCAATTTAACTTCAAATATTTGTTATCGGTAGTTCTTCGGAATCTTTTCTAGTAGTCTACCAGACAATGCCGTTACTAATTTACCTGATTAGATTAGATATAATTTGAAGGTCTGTTTATTATTTCTCATAAATATTTTTTTCGCGTGCTAATATCTGCGCTTAGGGCGCCCACACAAAACCGCGATGCGATGCGATATTATGATTGATAGTATAGATTTATGCGCAGATATTTGCGATGCGTTGCGAATTCGCAGTTATGTGTGGGAGCCCTTAAATCTATACTATTAATCATAATATCGCATCGCATCGGTTTTGTGTGGGCGCCCTAAGATGTCCGTGTGAGATACAAATCTATAAATAAAATAACGAATCAATTTGAATTTCTGTGAAGCAATGAACAACACGATATGCCAGTAGAAGGCTGCTACGGAAAATTGCGAAAAATAATGCAACTGTTCTACACGGAAAGCGGTAGTTATCAGATACCTAAAGTATTTGAAAAGCTGTTTTTAGGCTTCTAGCAACGAACATTCAACAGTATTGCAAATGTCCTTGAGACGAGTACATTCTTGATAACACTTATTGCTTATTCAGATGCAAAATTGACAATACGTTAGTGAATATTACAATGTGTCTGTTTATAGTATGAATTATGTATTAATATAGCAACAACGCACTTCTTTATAAATAAAAACTTGACATTTATAGACGCTTTAAAAATATTCCTATCCTTGTCATTTTCATAGCAAGAAAGTGAGACAGCATTAGTCTATAACACATCGTAGTTCTAACCACGCGTTTACATTATGATATGAAACATGCTTTCTATATGTTGTCTACTGTTTTCGTTTAAATCTAAAACACTTTTCAAAAAGGTGAACAATAAAATTCTAGTAAAAGACTTTTAGAAATCAAGTGCCAAAACTTGTAAATGGGTGTAATCGCGAGGTAAGGCAACTATGAAAAAGACCAATCTATTATAAACTAGCTGCACCCCGCGGTTTCTCCCGCATAAGTCTCGATCCCGTGGGAATATCGGGATAAAAAGTATACTATGTCCTAATTCAGGTCATGGTCTACCTATCTGCCAAATTTCATCCAAATCCGTTTAGCCGTTTTAGCGTGAAAGCGTAACAAACACACAAACTCATTTTCGCATTTATAATGCTAGTTAGGATTAGGATACTAAAGCCAACGAGACGAGATAAATTTCATGCTATGAGATTAAAAACTAACTTAATCGCGTACGGTTCATTTTTAGGGTTCCGTACCCAAAGGGTAAAACGGGAACCCTATTACTAAGGCTGCGGAGCCTTAGTAATAGGGTTCCCGTTTTACCCTGCCGACGCCTGTCTGTCCGTCTGTCACCAGGCTGTATCTCATGAACCGTGGTAGCTAGACATTTGAAATTTGTACAGATGATGTAGTTCTGTTGCCGCTATAACAACAAATACTAAAAAACAGAATAAAATAAATATTTAAGGGGGCTCCCATACAACAAACGTGATTTGTTTGCTCGTTTTTGCTCGATATTGATAGCGGCAACACGTAGACGTTTGTGATATTCACAAAATATTTAGTTATATATTCACTTTAAAAATAAATAATTAAATTAAAATAAAACAAATATTTAAGGGGGGCTCCCATACAACAAACGTGATTTTTTTGCCATTTATATAGATACTGGTACGGAACCCTTCGTGCGCGAGTCCGACTCGCACCTGGCCGGTTTTTTATCACGGTCAGCGATAGTTCTTTCATTAAAAAAACAACTTTGATTACTTGAGTTTGAAGTTGATATTTGTATGTTACAATTTTATGTATTTATCTCGTATTGTTGGTCGGAAAATAGTTAGCATTACAACAAACCTAGTCATTTACCTTTATCGCTTAAGGAAATAACACAATTTAATTCATTGTTTCAGAGTAAAACAGTGTACAGTGGACAACCAGACTCTTATAAAGAGGATAAAGATTTTGCAATCACAGAACCAATCTCTGTCTGCTCAACTGAAGAGATTACAGGTAATTGTTGTTATTTATAGCAATTATGTGACTTTACTTATTTTAGAGGGGCTTGAGGCAACAAAAAAAATAGCCACATGGGTCGATCGATTAGGTTACGCTACGCTTGCCGCGATTGGTCCGTGGATAGGTGGACATCTCCACATACCACGACCTTGGAAAGCGCGTTAAGCCGATGGGCTCGGCTGTCATTCGTGTATGTTTGACAGTCGTTGCGGGTCGGCAGAAGCTCAAAAGTGACAACCAATCTTACCAAGGGGTATCGTAGTACTCAGTAAATGGGTTGTGAAGGTTAGATAGGCGGTCGCTCCATTTCAGCCGAAAGACGTCCACTGCTGGTCATAGGCCTCCCAGCAAGCACCGTCATTCCACCGGTTCTGTGTTTCCAGCATCCAGCGGAATCCTTGCTCCATTTAAAATACTGGTATTCAGCTGCATCCGGTTAGACTGGAAGCCGACCATAGTTGAGAAAAGACTAGGCAGATGATGATGTGACTTTACTTTTAACTAGCGACTTCGCCCTACTTCGCGCGGCTGCAATGATGATATATCAAAACACCGAGATTTCTATGTTGTAACTAAGTTAAATATGAATGTCTTAAACATATAAACCTTTCGGAATAGATACTCTAAATGGAGGGGAAAACACATCAAAATCCATTGTGTTGTTTAAGTGATCCAAACTTTCACACAGACACACGAAAAGTGACTTTGTAAGTCAAAACTAGAATGGTGATTCCTAAACAACTCTGAGAAGAAAGACCGAAACAAAATCAGAGGTCACAGTCCCTATTAAAGTCCAGACATTATCTTGGTCAGCAGCTGGACCACCACCTCTGTATTATTTTAATATTACTTCAGTCTAAGAAAGAGATGAAGCTATACAGGATATATAGCTCTACCTCTTTCCCACTGTGAAATTATATCTAAATAATACTGCTATAAGATGTGGTGGGCTCCTTGATCATGTGAGGACCATGCAGATTAGTGTCCGAGATGGTCTTTTGAGGAAGGAACCACACAGATTTGAGTGTTGTTGATCATAATGGATCTAATCAAAACTGTGTTGTGATCATGGTCTGTGGGTTTCCCGACATTTCTTTCCCTACCCACGTGGTAAAAGGTGACGCAGTATTAGCGTCAAGAGGAAAACCGCAAGATGTTCGTGTCTTCTAATAAACTGGCCACTAATGTGCGGTTATTATGGCAATGAACGATGTGTCCTTTATTAAATAAAGCCGTAATTGGAAGATTAGCAGAAAACATTTCAAGAGGCTGATGTTGTCTGTTAGTAAGAGAGTTGTAAATACAGAATTTCAGTAACGAGAACGTAGCGAAAGCCAAACGTCTAATTGTTGAGAATTTCAGACAACAGCCAGACGAAAAAGTCATAAACACACATTTGTTTCAACAATGGAATTAGATATGGGCAATATTTGCCTTTCACTGGCACATAATGTCGGAGCGAGAGGCAGATATCGATAACAATAGTGCCACCATTTTTAATCCCAAATCGTTGACCTATTGCATAACTAGTTCGCCGAAAGTTTTAGACCTGATTGTCATTTCTCAATCTTAGTGACAAGTATAATGTTGCTCTAATATGATACTGTCGAGCGTTTAGGTCAACTCAAACTGGTTTCTATTGTAATATCGACTTTAATGTTGCTAATTTCACTTTAACTGCAGTAGTCTTGCTAATTTCACTTTAAATGCAGTGGCTCTTCACTTTATTTAGTTATAGGTTGACACTTCAAAATAACTGGCAAAATTAGGGTACACAATATTCCTCTGAAACTCAAACTCAAAGCATTTATTTCAATTAAACCATTTACAGGCACTTTTGAATTGTCAAGGGGTCGGTCAGTTAGAAATATGAAGCTAGTTGCCCATTTCAAAGAGTAGTAGGTTCGTAGGGAGAAGAACGGGCAAGAAACTCCACGGACACTTAATTGGTTACATCATTCATGTTGAATTTATACATGTGAGAACGATGCAAAACATCAGAAGCGTCCGTGATAAAAAGATTAAAAAAGAAACAATTAAAAACTAAAATAATTAAAAGCTGTGGCAGCTAAGAGATGACCAGTCCCAACTGACAGCGCCCGTTCACGAACATGACACAGCCTGCACAGTTCGGGGAATCGGGCGCAATTTTATGTTAAGCTATTGTTATGTAGACAAGAGCCTCATATTTTTCCAATAATAATTATTGGATGAACTAATCCTAACTAATATATAATATTATACTTACATGCGTAAGTGAGTTTGCTTTCACGCTAAAAGGGATCAACGGATTTGGATAAAAATTGACACACGGGTAGACCATGACCTGGTTTAGGACATATTATGATACTTTTTATTCCGGTAGTCCCTACGTTCCCGTGGGATAATTTCCGACATGCACGCGGGCGAAGCCGCTGGCAAAAGCTAGTTAGTTCACATTTCCATAATATTTCGGTCAGATACTATTTCACTGTGTATCAGTTCTTAAATTATAACTATTAATAGCCAATTGCCTGCAATCATGCTTGGATCTTTTTATTATTTTTATTTTATAAGAGGCTTTTATCCACAGTGGCATGCCAGCCTCATCATAATCAGGATCTTGTTCTAGTAATGATAGCAATACTAATAATAATTATTATTTATTTTCTCAGCACAAATGTTGTTTTGGACAGGAAGTGCTTAATCTAAAAAAAAAATAGGGTTAACATTTGTGAGAAACTGGTGCCCGAAGAAGGCATAAAATACCTGTGTTACGGGTTACCAGGCCCCCCAATACATAAATATTGATAATCAATGGCTCGTTGTATGAGAGAATCATTAAGTACCGAGCAGCGTTTATACGATAGAATTGCCTAACAATGTATCTGTGTCGCTCTTTATAAAACACTCATTTACAGTTCTCAACTTCAATCTTTGTAAACAAAAAAATTGTTGATGATGACCAATAATATTTCACTGTCGATATTTTTTATAGCTTTAATAATGTGCCTTACATAGTTCATTGACTGCTGTCACCGTTACTTATAAGTTTCTATTTCTAATAAATTATCATTTACCGCTCTTCCGTGCGGTGCCGGACGTAAATAGCACCATCCCATTTCTTCCCGTGGGTGTCGTAAAAGGCGATTAAGGGACTTATCTACTAGAGAATGGGCAGCAGCGTTCTCTATACATTTTTAACACCATACTGCGATCGCCAACCCGCCTGCCAAGCGTGGCAATTATGGCAAACCCCCCCCCCCCCCTCTTTTTTTTTTGGGGGGTGGCCTATGCCCAGCAGTGGACGTCTTTCGGCTGAAATGATGATGATGATCATCATTTCACCTCTACCACCAATGCTTTACTACTCAAATTTTAATGATCACACTTCAAGTTTTTTTTTTTTGTTTCATGATTACATTCTACCCTTATATATTTTTTGTGCTTTCTTTTCATCTTTTTGGTGGTCAATAAAGAGTAGCATAATCAGCCTATAATGTTCCCCCTGCGGAGACACAGGCCTCCTCTCGGTGAGAGGGAGTGGGCCATAATCCACCATGCGAGCCCAGTGCGGGTTGGTAGGTTTCACTTGTTTTCGAATTTTTGGCTACCTGAAAACGTTCTGCAGCTGTCTATTATTTGCAGATTGATACTGAGGTAAAGTCTTTTTTTTCATTTGGTGTCTCATACACCATTATTACGACTTTTCACTCTGTGTTATGTGTATTTTTACCTCTTTTAACACGTTCAGTGTACCGGGAGCCCTCCTGGAAGGTTCACTCAAGTCGCATATGGGATGCCGGGAGCCCTCACGGAGGGCTCTTTTTAAATATCCGTTTTTCTTAGCGAATACAGCATTATAAACTGTGAAAATAAAATCAGTTGTATATTTAACAAGATTTAATAGTATACTCGTTGGTTTTCAAATACAAGCATTTTATTTATGTTCATACGTTTTTTTTTAATTATAACTTTCTATATGTACGGCATAGCGTATGAGCTCTACGAAAAGTGGGTGGAGTCGAAAGTGTTAAACCTCTGTTCCATTCTACTTCTTACTTAAAATAACCTTTTTGTCTTTCTTTACAGAACGTCCTAACGGGTGTCTCAGGCGGCTCCACAAACAAGTCAGCGCAGCCAGCCACCTGCCTGCTGGTCCTACTGCTGTCGGTCGCGCTGGTGGCGCTCCCGTCCATGCGCGAAGAGATCAGGCCGCGAGCGTCAGATACGCCGGCTAACTCACCCGCTGTTACTAGAGCGTTGCTCTCAGCTTCCAATAGTGAGTACTATATTTTTTTGTATGATGGTTCTTTCTGTTAGAATAGCTCTTGTCATGGTAAAGTCAGGGAAATTAATTGTTAAGCAAATTGACACCCAACTTAAATTATGCGTATAGTGCGTTCACTTAACTTGACGCGATTGGTGTGCTACCAATCGCAAAATTGCAGTCATGTCCCGAATGTTGCAATCTCGCCAGTTTGAAACTAAGACAGCAAAATTCAGTGCTACTAACACATTATATTCAAATCACAGCTGTCATTCTTTGACAACTGTATGAAATGGCTATAAAACGGCAGATTAACGTAGGGTGTCAATTCGTTTAACAATTAATTTCCCTGGCTGTACAATGGTTAGTCAGTAAGTACAGTTGATTGTAAGGGTGCATTGCTGTATTTAAGGATGGGCTCTTTTTATGCTTTACTTCATTTATGCTACACTTCATCCCAGCTAAAGCACTAGGAAATGGTGCGGGCGTTTTGGGGGACTGTCTTATTGTAATTTTTACCGTTCGAAAAGCGCTTATTCTCAGCCTAGTTTGAATAAATACCTTTTGATTTTGATTTGTGAATGAATAGAAAGACACATAAAGGTTTTGCAATAAATAACTGGAGGTCTGAAAGAATCAGCTATTGTTTAAGGCGCTGAAAAGAGGCAAATGATAAAAATAAGGTTGTCTTAAACAAAAAATTTGCCAAATCTATATAGTTTGTGGTAGCGGAAAAAATATATGTTATTCTTGAACATATTTCTCAGAACTTGGTTGTTACCAAAACACATTTAGAAAAAAAGCTTGATACAAATTAATGGTAAACAAACCCTTTACTTTGAGCTTCAGTCCAAAATATCTGTATTAAATATCAACGTACGGTTGTTATTTAATTAATAACATTAACGTCTTATTTGCATGCAGAACTTGGTTGTTTTTTATTTTCGATTACTCAACTAATTTTTGAGTAAACAGATAATTGCTTCATATTTTGCAATAAATTACAAGCGCTGTGTCATCGCGCTTCTCTTTCGTTTGTATGCAGTCTGACAGTGACCGCGGTTTAGCTTTGTCAGCGTCTTAAGTCGGCCATTTCTTGATTTAGTAACCCAATTTTTTTGCATAGTTTTAAATAAATTAATTGAAATTTCAATTAAATTTTAAACTATGTTAGCGAGCTTTACTCGGTAGATGCAAAACACACTTAGAAAAAAGTAAAACCGTATCAAAATAACCCAGTAATTTTCGGACTAGCCGAAAGATAGACATATAAGCGATCGTGAACTTTGTATAAGTACTGATTGCTCATTAATTTTGATTACATAATATAGCATTAAGTTTTACTACTTACAATACGCAATGATTTAATTTATCTCAAATCTCATTAGCGGGTCAAGTTGTATATCAAACAACTTAACGATTACTAACAGGATTTAAAAACATCTATACAAATAAATAAAATTGTAGTGTCTGTTCGTAATGTCAAAATAACAGCATTTTACTAAATGTATATGAAAGTATATACTTACGGACCTTATAACAAAAAAAAACCATTAAAAAAATTGTGTCTGTCTGTTTGTTCGTTACGGCAAATCTCCGAAACGGCTGGACCGATTTTGACTGTACTTTCACTGGCAGATAGCTTGTTGTAAGGACTAACTTAGGCTACTTTTATTTAAAAAAAAAGCCACGCGGGTGTAGCCACGGGCAGCAGCTAGTTTTTTTTTTTTTTTTAATTGGGTGGGAAATTATCAAATAACTTCTCCCGCTCTGGGTGGAGCGAGTACAATATAAAATTAGTTCAACCTATTTACCTAAAAACACTTCTGGTTTTGGCGGTCAGTCTGACACAAACTCCTCTGCAAATAATATGCTACGTGTCTGGTCTATAAAAAGAAATTGAGCACCTTGTTTTTATAATTGGACCGCGACCGAAAGATAACAAATTATCGCTTTCTATGCCGCGTAGATAACATAATAAAACATATCTCCATCGTGACTAAAGTCAAAACATATTATACTACATTTCGTGCGACTCGAAAGTGCTATTATTTCTGTGCATGACAACTGTTTATTACAATTTATTTGCAAGTTATATAACATTTTATCTTCGATTCATTTTACGTAAATTTTGATGTTCGTTATGGTCGAATTCACGAATCAACTTTCTCATTGCATCGTTTCGAAATCCATGTATAATCGGCTGCACTACTTTTGGGTTTAAATTAAATGTTTATGAAACGCGATGCACTTTTGAAAGTTACTTTCAACTTCTTGCATTGAAGAATAATCGTTTTACAGATTTCTTTTCACTTACAACAGAAAAACGTTTCTAAATGTGTCCGTTTTTTCAACAGAAATGGCGCTCGACGAGACAGTAATAGACGATGGGGAGTTTAACATGGATGAACTGATCACGTTCAACCGCCCACACTCCGACCATGACTACCAGGTCGTAAAGAGCACGGAGACGCACAAAGTGCTCGCCGGCGGCTACGTGGACCTGCCCATAGATGAGGACTGGCCACCGAACCTCAAGAAACGTATGAAAAAGCACGAGCTCGACTACAATGACGGCGCGTACATGCCGCCCGTCGTCAAAGAGGAGAACTACGAACATTTCTACAAAAAGTTCAAAACAGAAGACGACAGCGACATGAACATCAACGACAAAGGCTTCCTCACTAACACACTGATATCAACCGGCCGCAAACTTGGAGAACTACTCGATCTACTACCCCCCATACCCGTGAAGACCGACGACTTAGTAATTGAGGAGATATCAGACTATGACTCCAGAAATACCACTGAAGTCAAGAGTTTCGTAGTCAACGGCACCCTAAATGAGTTCTAGTTTAGCACAGATTATATATTTACTATCGCTTTATAATTCCTTGTTGTTTCCTTTCAGATAACTATTTTACTATTATTTTACACAGAATGTATTTTTTACAATTATATAGTTTCAATGAAATTATTCCTCGCGCGAAGTTAGTCTGGAATTTGACTGTGTGTGTTTATTTCGACTATTGGTCGTGATGTGCTGACTCAATGTTTGGAGTCACGCTAACTGCCCTTGGAATTAGCCTCTTAGTTTATACATAATAATTATGTTTATGTTAGTGAGAACGCTATGAATGATTTTATTTAGTTTTAAGTATTATTCAAACGTAAAGTAAGTGAACATGTCACGTTTCTGGGAATGAAAGTTGTTGAATATTTATTTGCAAAAATCAAAATTAATATATTATTAAATCAAGATATATTTTTATTTACGAATCGTACTGTAGGACTTCTGTATAAGTTATTTACTAAGCATTTTCTCTGTTACGACTTGGTGCAATTATATTAGTAACTGACGTATCAGTTTTAGCTAGAATTTTATTTTAAGTACTTCATTTGCATTAGTTATAGCTCGTTTTACCTACTTACCTTATAAGAGTTTAAACAAAATGGACTACAATGAGAATGCTGGTTCGAATAAATTGTGTAAGAATATTCGTTTTTTAATAGTTAACCCCCACTAAACTCCTGAATTTATCCGTATTTGCGTAACACAGTTGCAATCGAGCAATGGATTTCATTTTGACAGTCCTACATTATTTGCGTTATTTACGTTGAGTAACCTTTTCGAACATATTATTATGAAGCAATGGATTAGCAATATCCTTGAAAATCATTCAGACTGTGTGTTACGCAATTAAGGAAACCGTGCTTTCCGATGCGCACAGCATGCGGCATGGTGCACTGCTGGTTTAGTATAGATAATTATTGACTTTTTTATTAAAAGCCTGGGTTTAAAGAGGCGAACTGTTAATGGAACAATTTTAGACAAAGGTCAATTAACACTTTCGCTGTCCATGGATTACATGTAATGCACTGAAGACTTAGCTCTATTTGTACGTCCATGCATTGCACGTAATGCATTTTTGAGAATGATAGGTAATGGTTATCAGAGGGTGTTATACGAATTTTCTGAACTTATAAAACATCACAATGAAATATTATTGGATGTATGGTGATAGGATTACCAATTACCTTGAGACAGTGACTGCTGTCATCCATTGATCTGCAGACAAATATAGGTGGGCCCTGGGGGGTGTAATAGAAGGGGAGATAAAATTTTCTTTATTTTTGACCTAGGACGTCTAGTTTATGAAATATTTGCGAAAAACTCATAAATGGGTTTCCAAATTATACAAGGTCACGATGCGATTAGATACAATTGTCTCGAAGTTGCAATCGTTATTCCACGAGAAAATCTATTTTGAATTTTGTTAATTATGTATTACCTACCTAGTGCTCATGACTGTACGCTCGCTGCTCTAGCAGGGTATTGTAATCAGGTCAGAATTTTATTTATAGACGATAAAAAAACAGGGACATGGCAGTGGTAGATATACATTACCTATAGATATCATAAAAAATATTTGAACTAGTATCGTTAACCAGGGAGAAAACAGGAATACATTAGTATGGAACGAACGCCAACGATCCCGTGACTGCGTTTCCTCATAAACTGCGAACCGATCGCAACACAGGACAAAACTGCGTGAAAGTACAAAAAAAGTAAAATAAAAACCCGACTGCATAAAAAGTGAACTTAAAAAAAGATGGAAACAAGATTTATAGAAATTAATACTATAAACAATCTCATGCATTCGGAGGCATCTTAACAATAATAACCTAATATTGCTTCCGAGTGCATGAGATTGTGTAAAGTATTAATTTCTATAAATAAATCTTGTTTCCATCGTTTTATCCAAAAAGAGGGTCTCTTTTTTTGGCTTCGCCGCAGTCGGGTAAAAACATCAGAGAGCGTAAATAGAGATCCAATAAGTTAATAATGGTGCCAGATTGGGCATAATAGAAGTATATCTATTTTAAGAGAAAAAATAAGCAGTCATGGGGACTGCCGACAAAGTGAAAACTTTGGAGTAACATAAATATATGTATAAGCTTATACATGTAAACAGGCCGCTGCGCATCGCCAGTCTGGCGCAACACGTCCCATTAGCATGTCGGTAACGCGAACCCATTAGTTCCCTACCAAAAATCGTTCAACGCGCCTAAAGAAGTTTTCACTCCAATAAAATAATGATTACCTAAAACACAATTTAAACACCGTACAAACAAATTAGTTTTGACGTGGTCAATTTAACTTCACTTACTGCTAGATACTAGTCATGAATATAAATTAGCTGGACATCATTAACAGTCGGTGGTGTCGCGGGGAATAGTGTTTTCTGTCATTCCCCACGACACCACCGGTGGTATCGTTTTCAATGATGTCGTGGGAAATGAACGGGCGCGCGGAGTTTTTATAAAGAAGTTTTCATTTCAAAAATATGCTGTGCATGGTTGGTACTACATAGCACAAGACGTATTTGCCATGCCATGCATAAAATTGATCCACGGTGTGCATTTTCTATAATAGAAACGGTTAACAGAAAAAAATAAAACGATTATCTTATAATAAGCTTTATTTAATTATGAATTAACAAATATTTTCGTAATTTCGAACAAGGTTTGTGACATTAACTGAATACATATCCCATATTTACCATCTTACAGAAAAATAAACACAGAATTGTTTCTATGAATATGATTTTTATTTTTATACTTACTTTTACAGTCAATTCTGTTGGAAAAGCATGTATAATACATAAAAGTTAATAACTACAATTCATATATATCTTCCTCGTGCGTCCACAAGCCGACTGAACATGACTTACTTAGTAAGCGAAATTTTAAAATTAAATTAACTACAAAGTGATTATCCACGAGAGCTGAAGGATGAGGCGCGCGCGGCACGATCGCGTCGCTGCTCACCTACCTACGTTTTTGGTGCAGCCTTCATAATAAATAATCATGTTATGTTTATTTTTTACATAGCAGAAATTTAAGTCGAAGAATGCAATAAAATAAAAATAAATGTGCATTATAACGTACCGGGTAAAACGGGGTGAAAAGGGATGCAGGGGTGAATCGAGACGCAACTTTAAAAATGGATTTTAACCTTGAAATAATATATTTTGTTGCCAAAAAGGACTATAATGTGTTGTCTGTATTATAATTTACGATTTAAGGGGGATCCGCTAAGGTAGCCCGCGAAATTCAAATTTTATTACTTTTTTTGCAATTTGCAGGTCAGTAACAGGTTGTATGTTGATCTAAAATATGATTCGCGGCCATAACAAATATGGCTTTACAGAATTATAATCATTAGAATCAGCATTACAACTCTCTAAGTTCATAAAATCCTACTGAATGATTATTTCAGAAATAGTCATTCAATAGGATTTTACGAAGAGAGTTAGCTGTACTGCCGATTCTAATAATATATAATAATTCTGTAAAGCCATATTTGTTACGTCCGCGAATCATATTTAGATCAACATACTATGTTACTTACCTACAAACTGCAAAAAACGTAATAAAATGTAAATTTCGCGGGCTACCTTGGCGCATCCCCCATAAGTGTCATTGTTGGCAACAAACTATATTATTTCAATGTTAAAATCTCTTTTTAAAGTTGCGTCTCGATTCACCCCTGCATCCCTTTTCACCCCGTTTTGAGGTAGTTATTTATTATTTTCGAATAAATTTTGGTCACGATGGTAGTGGTGGTTGTTCAAGCAGTCGACAAGTACACAATTCACACCTCGACGTACCATAAGTGATAATTTACAATGCTCCCAGCAATGATACGGCGAAGTGGAGCGTCCTCCGCTACTGTGCACTAACATACTTCTGTTTATTCAACAATTTAGTTACTTATAACATTCACTATACACACACGAAGAGCCCGTTCGTTTACCTCTGCAGATCACACATCTCCACTTCGATTTTAATACCCAATCTAATTTGATTATTCTATCTAGCAAATAGAAAGTAACAATTAGGTACAATTATGGTATTAATCATGTATTTAAGACTTACAAGGTTTATTACACTCGATTATACTGCAATGGTTGTACGATAAGTATTAACGATCCATTTTAACGAGACGAATACTTCAATTTGTTTACAATAATTTATCAAAAACCATTATTTAAAGAATTGATTTAAAAATTTCCTTTTACATATCGACAATATTCGCATTAACTATACTTTTCTAAAAAATATGAAAACGACACAACAAGATGTTATTTTTTTTTTTATGTTATAAAACACTTCAAACGTACTTAGCCAAAGGAATAACTTCTAATGCATTGGATACAATTTTGTGATGACTACATATCCGTGACTAATTCAAAATACCTTACGACGATGGCAGTGTGACCAGCGCAATGCCACAACTTACTTTTGTTATAAAATATTTACCTATAGTAGTTTATCAGAACATACGATTACATGAAAACAATTTGGTATATTGTTGCGGCGCTGTGCTGATTACAAAGACACCTTATCTTACTTCTATGCAAATCACGCTTGTCGAAACCTTGCCGCTTCCAGTCCAAGCAAAAATATACAAATGTTTTTTTTTTTAAAGCTGTACAATTTATACACCATCATCTTAGCGACCGCCCTAGTCGTGTGGCCACATATCTCGTGACGTAGACATCGTATATAATATTTAACAAGTGATCGTCTCTCGGCTCCACGTGGCGGAGGTAAGGACGCGCGCTACCCATGATCTCAGTCTCGTCGCAATTAGACTCCTAAAAATAAATCACCGTTTGTGATCGGTACAACCTGCTAATTGCCCTCATTGCTTAACACAGTATCAATCTTCTTAGTCTCAGTAGCTCGGTTGTTTTGTTGCGGACCGGACTACTGAGACTAATTTTGTCTCATTAGTTCGGTTATGACATCAAAACGAACTGTTGATACTAAAAAAGATACCATACTACTCCGATTCAATAGTCAGAAGTATCGGCCGAATGTTCGGCCGTTTCTTGACTACGTCAAAAAACCGCGAAAAAACAAAAAAAAAAGACAGTCAAGGAGATAAGCCAAAGTCAAAAATGTGACTTGAAGTCGGGTAAGGACTCAAAGTCAAAAAAGGAAACTTTGGAAGTTATAAAACTGCCGATACAAGATACAATAAAGGCCGATACTTCTGATTATCGCTTCGGAGTAGGCCCCCAGTAGTCCGGTTAGGGATGTTACCATAAAATGCTTTTATTATAAATAAAAGAATCAAACATATTCTCTGAAATCGTAGTTTGGTAGTTATTAATTAATAGGCACTTTCAATTTTCATAAGAATACTGACCGGAGAATACTGAAAGATATTTTCTTTGTAAAACATAATATTTTTTCTTCTTTTAAAACATAAGTAGGTACATTTTCTTAATAAAAACATTCGTATAATATAAGCAGAAACCATCTTGCTATGATACTTTAAAAACTTTATTACAATGAAAGTTGTTTTACATCAACTGAACTAGAGAACAAGTTTCAACAGTTCGGTTTGACGTCATAGCCGAACTAATGAGACAAAATTACTCTCAGTACTCCGGTCCCGAACAAAACAACCGAATCACTGAGATTAGAGGGTATCAATCACAATCTGAATGATTTTGAAGGATATTGCTAATCCATTGCTTCATAATATGTTCGAAAAATTTGTCTGCTCAACGTGAATAACGCAATGAATGTTGTTGAAATGGAGAAATGAAACCCTGACTGACTGATAGTGTGTTATGCATTTCGCCCACTGTTCGGACCTACAGCCCCGGCCGCCGTATGCGCGAACTACAACAAATGACTAAACACACCCCACGTGTATTGTATACCAAACCGACGAATACTTTGGAATGCCACCCGCGACCGCGGCTGCAGTGTCATGACCGATAACTCTCCCACTGACTATTCATTACAAGTATCAATTAGTCTATTCAAAAATGATATACTTCCGTCGTATGACTAAGAATTTAAAAAAAGTGAATCGCAATAATACAAATTGACATGAGCCCAGAGCCACGTGTTTATTTGTACACAAGGTGAAATGTTTCATTCAGTCTTGTAGGATATAGAGCCAGTTCACTCGGGACTCGACGGGGTACATCGATTGAAACAAATTACGTTTTAACACTATTGTATTGATTTTCTATATAAATTATTGCACACTTAATAATAACATTTATCGAATTTACCAATCGTCATGTTTGTCACAAAAGCATGTATTGAAAAAGTAAATAGTTACTTACAATTTTTATCTCTTATTTTAATAAATTTCTGGTTATCTCTTAAAAAACTATAATAATAGATATAAATAAAGATAGGAAATGATGTGGCGTCAAGGAACGGAGCCAATTTAAATATTATTATATTCGTTTCCATACAAATCGAACTTAGGTAAACAATGACTAAATAAAGTTATATAATCTAAAGTACTCATACAAGCAGTAGGTTGAATGAACCGCGCTCAGGCCTTACATGACGGATGAGAACAGTTCAACAGCCTTAAGTAATCTACACACCTAAGCCATCGGCGACTTTTGTCGGCGACAAAATTTAACAAGAATCATTGTGAAATTTTGTCGCAGACTGTCGGCGGTTTAGGCCCGGCGCCCGTTGGCGGCACGGCATGGCAAGGTATTTTTAGGCGATGGATAAAAATATAACTTAATAGTATGGAAATAAAGTTGAAATTTCAATGTTCCGCGCCATTGGTTTTGTACTTACGACCGTTAACATTGAAATGTCAACTTTATTTTCATACTGTTAAGTTATATTTTTATTCGTCGCCTAAAAATACCTTGCCATGCCTTGCCACCAATGGGCGCCGGGCCTTAGGTGTGTAGTCAGCTGTAGTAGCAATGGATAAAATTAAACCTAAGAAGAAATTATTGTATTTCAGGAAAATCTAACGGTTAAGAACCAGTTCCTTGCACGATTAGCATCACTCTGCAACATAGCCGCAACATTTAATACTTCATCAATACACACTTATTAATCATCAAATAAAATCAAGAATCACAACCTGCGCGGGACAGGCCAAGAGTGCGCAACATTCAACCCACAGCGGACGAAAGACGAACTTCATCAACACACAAACTTATAATAAAGTCACATTATTGGCTGTTTATCCACTAGTCATGTATCAAGACAACCACAATAGTAATGAACGCAAACAACGTACAAAAATAATATTTCACTGCTTCATTAACTAACGGAGCAAAGCGATATACAACTACTCGGTAAGTATTTGTTACTCTACGGGTGTCAATGAATCATGAACGAACGACCAATGATATAAATATGTCTAGATAGACAGTTAAAGCTTTAAAAAAAAATTGCGTCCAACTATTGGCCGCAAAGTGCACGCACACTAGAATATCAATGACAGCACAGTGACGCGGCGAACGTGTAAGACGTAGCTATCACGCACACTAGCATACCAAAGTTGGCCTGTTTGTTGTAGTTCTTTTGCAGCGCGACATTCTATCTAGACATATATATAAATCAAAGCGAACGACCTAATGTACAAATCTATGGATTTGTTCGAACTATGTGCTGGAATGGACATCATCCATGCGAGTGAGTGGCCATGAACATAATGCAAGTGATGTCGATGAGGTAAAAGTAAATCTCACGTCTCAGAGAGACAACATACAATTTACAAGTTTTGGTGAAAATTAAACGTAATTCACTACGGACGGGAACACAAAAATAAACAATCTGCCAACCGCACATGGCTTAGAACTCAACGTATTTATTGCTAACGTTAAACGCCCGTTTCAACTGTATGATCAACTTGGGACCTAATGTTGTTTGTTACTAGTGAACGATGTGAGCCGCGGATCAATAAACTATTAAATTGACATCAGTTTTAAGTTTAACAACCTGACTGAAAGGCGCTCGAATGTCTTAGTTCGAAACTACACAAAGATCATAATATTGAAAGTTCAGCGACAGCTCAACATAATGTATGATATAACTAAGTTTCAGAATAACTAACACAAACTATCCGTTTTCTAGTAATGTCCTATGACCGCATTTAGCGTTTACTCTGTTGATGAGTCAGTACTATTTCTTGTACAATATCAAAAGTAGTGACAACAGAAAATTGTAATGTTTGTAATTCAATGCATTGAGTATCTAAATGGAAGTGTTCTCTATTTATTAACAATTAACGGAATAAAGGTATATAACTGGTACATACGGCTATAACGTTCTGTATAGGTACTATATTCTGAAATATATGATTGCCAACCGTTCATTTTTATGCACCTTTGTTACGCGTAAGGTCAAAATGAAACTAAAACTTATGATAGCTTCGTATAATGAGTTAGCATTATGGATTACTCAAAATTACAAAATCTAAAATTATATTGAATAAAAAGTTCTGATAATTGAGGATCGGGTAGCATACGATTGTTAAAATAAATCGGCAATATATTTTTCATACATTTAAACCCAGTTGCTCGATATATCTCGGTAAAATTATAGTGCGACGCAAGTTTATACCTATTAACTTTACAACTAATAACAACGCATCAACTATCTCTCTTTTTATTGCCTTAAAACTTCTGTTAACAATTACACTATATAACAAAAATATGTCAATCACCAAAGAATGTTCTAGATTATTTTAATCGCTCTCTTCGCATCGTCACTATAATTTTCTAACCATTACTAACACGAATCTTAATCTCAATTTATGGTTTATTATTTATTTAGCCTTTAAAAGTTTTCCCTTGAAAATTCAATAACTTATCTTAGTCTAGCCTGTTACTTACCGCGTTAGAAGAAATAAGCCTAGCGTGCACCGGCCGCACACGCTAGGCGTATTTTAGGCATTCAACGTAACGTATTTAGGAGTTAAATTTAACTGTCACTAAATTCCATACCATCAAAAAACGGTCCTGAAACGAATGACCTAGCCACCTAGGTATATAAGGTAAGTACATTGCTGTATAATACAGGTACGTATAGACAATGTATGCGGGAGCAACTGGGTGTAATGTGTGGAGGGACATGCGGCTATATGCGGGCGTATGTTCTTTGCGTGCGGGCTGCGGGCGGGCGTGCGGCGGGCGGGGAGGGGGCGGGTCACGTGCACTCGCGTCACTTGCCGGCCCGGGCCGCACACTTCTTCTTTTTGCGCTTGAAGAAACAACAGCATCTGGAATACACAGATTGCCTGCATGACGATTTACAGAGTCTGTCAGGTAACTAGCTGATATGGTGGGACACATTCGCTGCGAAAGGGGTGCTCGGGAACGATCCTACCCGGGCGCGCTTATACAAGGTCAAATTTAATTGAAGCTGGTGAGACTCCAGGGACGTTGTGATGATTGACAAAAAAAATTTCTAAACTCATACTTCTGAGGGACTATAGTTGATTACGGGGAGATAATCAGCCTATAATGTTCCAACGCTGGTACGCAGGCCTCCTCTATGTGAAGGGAGTGGGCCATAACCCACCACGCAGGCCCAGTAGGGGTTCGTAGTTAGTAGTTTAGAAAATCAGTGTTTATATTTTATTTTATCGTGTTTAGATTTCGATACCCATCACGTCTCTCAAATTTAATTTGACGTTTTTCTTTTTTCTTTTCAGAATTGTCCATCGAAAAACAAGTCTTCCATCCGGTAGTCGGCTAGGCACGCTTAGTAAGTTACTTTCTATCAGTATGCGAATATTTCGTCTTTGAAAGAACTCTGAGCGAGAATGCTCGAATGGGATATTTCTTAAGTTCCCTTACGCAACGAAAGTGTAAAGATGACTGTGAATATGATGATGTATGCTTTGAAATACAATATTACAACATCGAAAGTGAGGATCACAATAAATGGGACGTGATAGAAACAGCGAACAATTAATGGAGCCAATTAGGGTGAAATGTTTCATGGTTATGAAAATGTATGAAGACGGCAGAAAACTGCAATCTTTTCCAAATATTGTTGACTGACGTCGGCACACTATTTAACCTCGTTGCTGTTCGGCATTTCTTCAGTGCGTAATTTTTCATATATTTGTTTTAAGACGTGGCCCTTTAATATTAAATCTTGCTGTATCGTGGGTGCAAGACCCGGTATCGAATATGTAGGTACCATAAATAAATATTTGATTCGTGAGGGTATTGAACCCCAACACTTAGCGCAGCGGCAAGTCTCTCAACCACGGCAACAACCGTGCCGTCATATTACTACACAGTCCAACGTCAGCGCAACTTTGACATTTATGTGATGATTTTGGTGACATGATGGTGACACAAAAATGTATCGGTGATTCGTAATTCTACAAAGATCTTTTGGCGCTTCAATGACATTGACATGTAAACATTTGTAATTTTTTTTCGCGAAATTGTATTGACATAACAAAATGGCGGCATTCGTACCGATTTTGGCCACAGAACAAAATTACCGTGTAGCGTTGTAGAGAGCTACAAGGATAATATTTTGGGGCTAGAATAACCTTGACATGTTAATTCGTTTATTAGTAACATTTTTTTTCACGAGAGCATCAAAATGTACACTTAGTTTGCAAATAAATCTTTGACGTTAAATTGTATTAGAAAAACTCAAGAGCAAACACCGAAATCTATTTTTAAAACATTTTTTTTTTGACGTTTAAAAGTGATTTTTTTAAACAATTTGCAGAAATATAATAGATTTTCGACACGCGCCTAAAGATCCTTGTACAGCTTTAGAAAATGATGTAATGCCTAACACCAAGCATGTTAAACTAAAAATAGGTAAAAAATAAAATAAAAAGGAATGCATACAGTTGGAACACTGACTTGGTGTCGTCAACTACGTCAACCTCGTGATGTGGCTGTGTTATCGGCGTGTTGCTGTGCCCGGCCGTCGGGTCGTCCGCCCCTAACTCGCCGTTCGTTGAACTAACCACCTGGAGAGTAATATGGATAATTGCTTGATAAGTTATAATTGAATTAGTGTTTATATCATAACCGTATTTACTACAAATTAGTAGGTATTTATATTAAAAAGTAGTTTTTTAATGATAACTGTCTGGATTTAAAATTATCAAGATTTTGGTTTTTATTTTAAGAGAATATTCTGCGAGGAATTTGTATGTAGTGTCTTTGTAGACCCGTTTGATGATGATTCCCTCTCTGACCCTCACTCAAGGATTTGTCGCCTTGACGTCGAGTCCCGCCACGTCGAGTCGCCGCCACGTCTGCTTCCAAAACTCCCGCTTCTATTCCCGCCTCGTCGAATCGTTGAAAATACTCTTTTATTACCGCCACGTCTACTTAACCATTTTATTTGTACAGTAGGAAAAAAATACTCATAGACCAACTATGAGTATTTTTATTTGGAATAAATAGGATACTTATAACTTATATGTAATACAAGTAATACAACTAACGATGTCTTGTATTTATGTAGTTTTAATTTCTGTGCTAATGCTGTGCACTTCTGTAAGTGACGAATTCACAATTCCTAAAACTGTATGTGATTTTTGTTTTTGTATGTCTTAAGAGCGGCCAACCCGACATACTTTTCATACAAACGCTCGTACGTGATTATGGCGTTGTAACACATCTTTCTTTGAAATTTTTGAACTAATAGGTATCTTGTGCACTATATGTAGATTTCTATGCAAGCAGAAAATGAAAATTTTGAAAAAAAAAACAGTATAAGCCTGCAAAAATCTGCTTTTTTGCAGAAATTTTACCTGAACATTGGCCATTCATAATGTACTCATAAATTGTAAATGTAAAGAAAACATTAAGATAGAAACCTTGCAAATGTAATGGAGATTGTAAATGACCAACATTTATTTCACAAACTTGTAAGGCTTACTCAAAAACACGTATTTCCTGGAACAAGTTTTTGAAATTTCGGCACATATTTTTCGTTCAATGTTATCGCGTTCTCACTCGTTTGTTAATAGTTTTCACTTGCGCTGGATGAAACAACAAACTTTTCGATCATGCTCGCGTTGGCGATAGACGGACCGGGAAGGCCCCTCTTAAGTGAGCCAGTCGTTGAAGTCCCATAAAAATAAATATATGTATAATGTATGCATAATAAACAGAAAAATATACTTATGAGTTTATAACCCATTGTTAAAATGAAGTCAATACTACGTACTTTTAAGTGCCAAACATCGATATTGCGGTTTCAACCGTTGTATCCTCACAAAATAACGTCGCAGACAGAATATACAGGGTCAAATTAAATTAGCTAGCGAATCTCCGCAGACGTGATGGGTATCGATATCTAAACACGATAAAATTAAAATAAACTGATTTTCTCAACTCATACTACCATACCAGTAACAATACTAGCCTCTGTGACTTCTCTGTGAGTTTGTTTTGGCCTTTCTTCTCAGAGTAGTGGGATACGAAACGCCGACCTCGTCTAGTTTTTTTTTTTTATAAATATTATTGACGTGTAAAAGTGTTTGAACAAACCTACATAAATAAAATCTTCACATAAGTCGTACGTACATAAGTCAAATCTTTTTCATTTTTATTTTTTGTGTATAGATTTCCATACCCATCACATCAGCGGAGTTTCGCTAGCTAATTTAATTTGACCCTGTATAGATATAACGTAGGAATATCTATATTTGGTTCAATTGACCAGTAGCCATAATGTACAAAAAGTGTGAGTGAGTTGTACATGTTTCTGTTTAAACATACATTATCTATGTATCCTTTCTATTTATTCCAAATTACCAACTATGAGTATTTTTTTTTCGACTGTACAAATAAAAATGGTTAAGTAGACGTGGCGGTAATAAAAGAGTTTTTCAACGATTCGACGAGGCGGGAATAAAAAAGTAGACGTGGCGGCGACTCGACGTGGCGGCGACTCGCCGTGGCGGGACTCGACGTCAAGGCAACAAATCCACTCAAGACTCTCCAAAGGTCTTCGGTCGAAACATCATCAAAGCGGACCCTTTTAACTTCTTTAAAAAATAATAATTATAATTGTGTTGCATTCAAATCTAGAATGATATACGTTGACCGAGGTTCACCTCTGCAAACCAATTTTATTCAGTTTATTTCAATATACATACTAACTTAATAAGTACTACATACTATGAATGGGTATTTACAATCTTATAGACACCTTTTCCACACCATAGACCTCGCTCTTATCTACAATAGCCCCTTTCTAACATTGAATCCTAACTAATATGGGTTGTGTGGTTTATTAACTATACTTTATGGTTTTAAGGTTGTGCAAAATCCAAATTCACATCCAATAAAATCTAAAATAAAAAACATTGATTCTTATTGGATTTAGTAAGCAGCTGTCAGTCGCCTGATAATGCAAGTGTCTACAGTAAAATCCCAATAGGACGATAATTGTTTTTAATAATGGTTTTTGTTCTAAATAGGAGAGCGGTTAGCGTAGCCAATGCGCATCCAAACCAACCAAAATGTGAGTTCATTTAGGATATTTCTTCCGAGTCAAAAGTTGAACAATCTTACATTACACAGGAGACTATGTACAAGAAAAAAAAAAGCAACAAAACTTCTGTGAAAACCAAAAATTACTGGTTGCAAAGAAATGCGTGCAGTGTCACGGAAACTTAAAAATAAATTAGCGTCCTAATTAGAAGCTCAATCGTGTACAATACTTTATGAATGAATATTGGCAGTGCTCGATTTAAAGCTTTTACAATTTGGCCAGGCTACACGGAGCAAAATATTTCCCTCTTAGTTATCAACTCACTTATACATTCAAAAGGACACTAAGTTACTCAGAAAAAATGCATTGTTTGTAATAGAGATACGAAAAAAAAAATGTGTACAAATTACAGTAATATTAAATTGACTTTAATTCGAATAAATTCCATAGGTTAACAATTCGTTTTCCTTTGCATATTTACGAGTAAGAACGTTTTTCTTTTTACTAATATTATCAACCTACTTAAGAGGAAAATATTAAATAATGGTAGAGGCCTCACTCAGCAGCACATTATAAGCGACATGCAGACAGTCACACAAGGATTGCCGCAAATATGTTTCAAAACTGACCGTGGAAACCGATCCGGGAAATTTCACATACCGAAAATGTTTATTCTTCAATAGCTAAAAAATAAATACACCAATATACATTCACAGTTCACGTTTAAAATAATAATAATAATGCAAAAATAATATAGTAAAGACATGCAATAGTGTGTTTGTGTATTTTATTTAAGTGCCTACAGTTATTGGACTTTAGTGGGTACTAAATACATTGTGAACACTTGGATTATAGAACGTTATAAAAATACTTAACATTTAAGCTAAACATTTTTTTAAATAGTTACGTCAGTAGCTACTAAAGTTAATTATAGTGAAAATAATATATATAAGGTGCTTCAAAATTGACCCGACTTTAAGGCTGCCTGTCCACCGGAACCAATAGGATTGCAAATACCTGTCGACTTGCACTCCTATTGGTTAATATTTCTCCGTTACTCCGCTCCGCAGCCTGCCTCCGCTCCGGTGGACTGGCAGCCTAAGGAGTGCTTTTAGACCATCGAACCGAATAACTTTTACTATGGGAACAACTTTGAAATCGCGAAACAAAAACCAGCTGTCCCTTACAGTTTAGAACAGTAGGTTAAAACTTTAGTATGGAACAGCAAATTTTTTTTTCGCGATGTCACAGATGTTTCCATAGTAAAAGTTATTCAGTTTAAAAAGAAGAAAAAGTTATTTTCTATCGAAACTCCAGATAGATTAATGATTTTCTCCATCAGAATATCAAATTGTGGTAAAAAATCTTTTCCACCGATTAATATGGAAGCTGCTGACTATAACTTCTATATGGTAGCCGTTACTATATTTATTTCTTCATAAAGTAAACAAAAATAATTAAATCTTCGCACGTTTAACTTTTTTCAAATGTTATAGAACAAAAAAGTACAGAGAAAAAATTATTAAAACAAGCCGCCATTCAACCAAAATAATCCTGACCTGCACAGATCCATGTCTGTCGGCGGGTGTAAGGTGTCCGGTATTAAGCGGCGTAGCCTTCCCGCTGTGAGGCCAATTACCGCCCGTGTTCGCCGTTCCGCCGGTACCGAAATCCTTCGTCTTTGCCAACGCTGCCATCTAGGGACATAAGGCAGAAAATGAGCTTTAAAACTACGTAGTGACAGATTAGATTTTTGTACAGATACTTGACTTTGGGAGTCAAGTAACGGCGATATGCGCTTGTAGGTTGTGTGGCTCGTCGAGAAAGCGGCCAGGTTTACGGAGACTGACAAGCAATTTGACTTATGTCGAGACAAAGGGCTTACTGCAACTGCGTATCAATTTTTTTTTAAATACTGAATTTTTAGTGTATTCAAAGTAAAACGCACTTTAAAACTATAATTTGTGCAATAGATATTAATAAAATACTGTGAAAATCAAACAAGAAACCTATAATATCCTGTAGTATATCTAGTATATAGCTATCAGTCGGTTTTAGCAAAACTTTGGGATCACAAACAAACACATGGAAAGTCACAAGTTTCAGTGTAGGGGTGAGTCAAAGGAAAAATGAGATTTCACTAGTTTCAAACAGTACACATAAAACAAAGATTTAATTCAGGAAACTACCACAAGAACGAGTCTGCGTATCACTGGTCAGTTTCCGTCCCTCGTCAGTTTATTGAATATGGGTGTACTCTAAGTGCACCTCTGCCTAACCCTTTTAGGAAGCAGGCGTGATGTTATGTTACGTAATATGTACATAGGTAATTAAATTAGCAGACGTGTGTGCAATTTTCTAACAACTGTACCATGACTGACGAAATGAATAAAACTGCCAAATCAACGAAAGTGGCGAATACTGGAAACTGTCGAGTTGACGCAACTGTCTGATCCGGAAAACTGACCAATCAGCAAAACTGACTAATCAACGAAACTGACGAGTGAGGGAAACTGACGAGTGAGGGAAACTGACAGTGATACGCGGACTCACAAAAACACAGGCATAAAATAATTATTAATCTCTCTCTCAGAAAAATATTGAGTAAAAGACTCGCCCCGATTACTAAAAGCATATTCGTATTTAAGTCAATATCTTATCAGTGGCTTCATCAGGTTTTCAGAAGTCGGGTGTCACTAACGTAATCATTAATGTAATTAATTTTGAATTCGAAAAGCTCACGGTATATCGCCGATATCGATACGCATTTATATAATTTTGTATTTAGATTACTAGTTACGTTTCGTTAAAATATTCACAGCACCTATATGACGACACTGTGAATATATTAACTAATTGTGGACTATAATGTAACAATACCGGTACTACTATAAATGTGAATTTGATTTTCAATCTACAAGACGATTAGACCTCCTGAAAAGGGTAAAAGAGAGTTACAACGCTAACTGTTGTCGTACAAAACCATTTGGAATAGCATTCTCGGAAATCCACACGAAAGCACAGTCTGTTAGAAGGAATGTAGCGATGAAAACCCTAAAGCACTAAGCAAATGATATGCCGGGAATGAACAACGAATTATAGTTTTATTTCTACATTTATAATGAGCTCAATACTATTATAGTGTTAGAAGCCATTGTTCCATTGCAAAAAGAGATGGCAGTCCTGTCTAGCTCCATCTCCCTTTAGCAATGGAATGAAGATGGTTTTATCACTTCATACTACGTACGGCCCATGTTGAACAAAAGATGTAAAAATAAAACATTTAATGGAGAAAAAACAGCACAGGGTCACAATAAAAACAATACTTTTCAGAGCAACACTTAACACAATTGGACTTAGGTAACTGAAAAATTCAGCGGAACATTTTGAGGGAGAGAATGGAGGCGAGCGTCAAGGGCAGCGGGTATTAAAAACGATTGTGAAAGCGGACCAAACCTCTCCAGATATAAGCGCCGCCTCATCGTCCTCAACCAAACCAACCATATAATCACACAAATCATCCTGCACCGACAAAAAAGCTGTATCAGAGGCCGTACTGTGAAATGTTACAGCCTTCAATTGTTCCTTTTCCAAAAGGAGGTGCTATAATTTCTGTACTGGCTGATTTCAAAGCTGGAATTCATTGGCAATCTTTCGGGGATATAGTACTTATGCCAATTATCAACTTTTATTTTATGGGACTAACTCTAAATTACGGAAAAAAACATCTGTTTCATAAGTACTGTAACAGCAATTTTTTTGTTCAATATTTACTTATTATATATATTTTATATAATATTTATTTTAATATAGCTTCGTAAAAGTTGGTCATGTTTATGGGTACTTGTGCCCTCTGAAATATTGCCGATGTATTAAGTCAGCCTGTATAGATCCGTATCCCTTTGCACTGGAAAAAAGATGGCTCTAAGACTTAGTACGGCCCTAGTTAGGGCATGAGCACTATACCAAAATCCAATGCACAAGAACATTTTAGATCCCGTTAATTAAAAAACGAGATTAGAATTTCATTCAATTGGTGTTGTATGCTCGCACACAACAGAAACAAATAGCAGCCGCCATTTCTAATCCCATTCTAATAAAATAAAAAATAATAAAAAAATCGTTAAGCTGATATCAGGCGCTTCGCTTTTTGTTCATTTCTGCCTTACATCCGACATCTTTTACTCGAAATGAAACGTCTGAACACAAAATCTCAAAAATTAATTCATTCACACGGGCAGATGAACGTTCATTCCTATTTTGTCGGGCTCGCGTGAACATGGAATGAGACAAAAATTAACCTTCACTCGAATGATACGTCTGTTATCGGCTTTAACATTTTGCAAATGAATAAAACAAACGTTTCAATTGAAGTAGCTAATTTTAAGATTTCAGATAAGAATGATGGAAAGTATTAGTTGATTTTTTTTACTTAAAAGTGTTTAGATGCTAAACAATACTTGTGATAATAATAAATATTTTGAAATGGAACTGAAATCAACAAAAGTTTAAAATACAATATAAGCATTTAGATGGCAGTAGCCTCTCTTCTTAGAATTCTCATGTAGTTTAGAATTTATGTTTGAACACAGATAATAATTAACAAGTATCTCTCCTCCCCCGATTGAGACATATTTTGGAATCATCTCAACTCGACATGAATCGCATTTTTTTGCAATTGTTGCTTGTATGCATATTTCACTAAAAATATATTTCACTGCTGTGGTTTTCGCAGCTTGCAACGGCCATTCCCTATATCATTTGTGAATGAGTATAAGCAATTTTCATTCAGTACTTTTGTACTCAGTGCCATCAAAGAAAATCTCGTCTGAGTGTGCTAGTGTTCAAATATAAACCCTGCTATAAGACAATATTATAAAGAAACTTTAAAAATATTCTATTTACCTTGTGGAAGGGCTGATGGCTGTCACGATTGGGTGAGACAACGATTTCCTGTCCAGTCTGGATCGAACCCACCGGGGTAGACTGAAATCATACCAACATCACATTCAAAATAAAATGTTAAGAACTACATAGCCTCCATTTCTTCTAACTAATGTTTCAACGCGATACAGTTTTATACAGATACAGAATATCAAGATACCGCCAGCCCATTTAACTACTACGACCATGGTCGCTGCGACCAGTATTTTACACTATACGTCGAGACTCGTAGTCGCGATATAAGCGGTGTATAAATACACCAAGTCATAGCGACCATGGTCGCAATCGCCAAATGGGTTTTAGATTTTAAGACATTCTTGTGCATTCGTGTTAGTACAATATGGAGAAGATTGAACTAAGAAGAGTTAACAAAGATATTTGCATCCCAAAAGCAATAACACACTCATCCACATACTTAAAGACATGCCAAAAGCTTTGTACCTACTTTCGACATTTAATAATATATATTTTTATAAAAGTCAAAATATCTGGTAGCCTTTATTTCCCTAATATTTCACGATAATAGTAAGCCACTAACCTTGTCGGACTTATTCCTAACCACATTGGAGGGCGGTGCGTTGCGCAAGATTCGCATCACGTGAATGTTCGTAGGCTGTCCACCAGCAACGAACAAAAGCGGTAAGCATGCATGCAACACCAACGTTAATGAACGAATGACCACAGACCACGCTAATGTAAGAAGAACTTCTTTTTAGTCACCATACATTGAGTGTTCAAAGAAATTTCGACTTAGTATCAAAGAAATAAAGCCCAAAATAAGATGGTCTTCAGTTATGACATTTCTTGATGTGGCGAAGAGTTGCAACAATCAAATTAGTTTGAGAATAAGTCTCTCAACCATGCTTAAATTAAGCAAGAATTCAATAATAAAAATCTATACAATCTCTACACAAAAACACACTGATATGGGCACAATTTTTTTATTTTATTTAACAAATATAATAAATTATGCAACTTCTACCATTAGCGATGTTATCTAAGGAAATATAATTCAAACAATTATTTTAATTCATTAATTATTTAGACCACCATCAGTGAAGGTACGATAGAAAAAGAAAAAAATATTAACAAAAATGAATCTCCAAATTGTGAATAAATATGATGCCTTTTGATGATGTCGAGGCACGTTACGATATTAAACACAGTTCAAGAAATTAGGCAAACAATGAGAAAGCAGTACAAAAACTTAGAGAACTAAGAATCAGTAAAAAAAAAATGTGCAAAAGTTGACATGTACAGAACCATGATTTTTGTATTTACATCGCACTTCCTTTGGCAGTAAATGAAGATCACAATTGGCGCATGCGTTTAGACTTGTCCGAAGCACTTGCAGTTACATGGCGAAACGAAGTGTATGTCAACTTTTGCAGGAGGATAAAGCCAGTGAATACAAAACATTCAAGCCAGTGTAAAGATAAATACAGTTTGTGCATTGTAACATAGAAGGATATAAAGGGAACTATTAAATCACAAGTGTATCATGTCCTATCGCGCACCAGGATATTATAAGGAGTAGACTTTAACATTTATGGGGCTTCACAAAGTGCATATATAATTTGGAAAATGTTTTCGAGAAACCTTTCTGAAGGACGCGATAGGACAAATAGATATTAAACTTGATCTTTAACGTGGCATTACAACACTGTCATGCCACGTAAAAGACTAAGTAATTGAAAACATTGCAAAAGTCAGGATGGGCAGAAAAATAGTGATGCAAAAATGGTAGAAAAAATACCGGAATTATTATTTTGTTAGCTACTAGAAATAAGAAGAATATAGTGCATTTCCTTGCATGCATTATGTGCGGACATGAAAGGTTGCACTTATTAAAGTGAATAAGTACAGATGGCCGCGAGTCGCAAACACTCCACCTTGAACTGGCCTAGCATAGTACGAGAATTCAATGTCTATTGAAATCCCGAACGAGGCCAGCTTGATACTGGTTTTGTTACCAATGACGTGCGGCGTACGGTACTGTTGCATCTCTAACTTCTGCCAATTATGCTTGGAATAAGTTTCGAAAAAGCATTGTCATTACGCCAATTATTGAAAGAAAGATTCTACAAAACGGCTTCAGTATTGGATTTTAAAATATGTAATTTTACATAAAATTTTACTCAAAAAGCTTAAATTTAAGAAGCCATTATGTAGAATTTTCTGTATAAGGTGGCTTTAAACAGAAGCTTGTATAAGCATACCTCTCGTGCAAGGCCAACCCTTGAAGGAATACGAGTAACAAACTAAGTTTCTGGATAGCTTAACATCACTAACATCGGATATCGCGATGAAAATATGACAATATAATTTTTGCTATCAAGAATCTTAATCCGTTCAAAGTAGCGTCAGCTATCAAGTAAGTATAAAACTTAGTTGAGAGCTGGATATTGTTACAAGCTAGGATTAACCCGGTTAACCGGACTGAGCACAGTTAATCAAGCGATACACATATTACAATTAATAAAACATAACCCGTCCCTCGTTGAGGTCGGGTGTCAAAATTAACTCATACAAGCGATTCTTGGTTTCATGGTGCAATTAAAAAAAAACTAATTTTATGGTCTAAAAAACTCCCAAATTTCAAAAAAGTCCTTAATATATTGGAATTATTTATCGATATTGTGAGTTGCAGTAAAAACACAGAATAACATGAAATTTTTCAATTACATTGAAATGGCCTGGCGTTTTCGTCGACCAATAAAAACAGTCTGGAGATCCAATGATTACGGAAGAAGATTGGAAATAATGCTGTTTCGGTAACTAAATTTGGAATGTGAACAATCGATATCAGTTTCTAGTTGAATGAGATTTAGACCGATACGTCTTGATAATACGATAACATTGCAATTGTAGTCAGAATATGTAGACACGGAGAAAACTTTTTTATAAAGGGCCTAAATTGTGCTATCTGTGTATCAGTAGGTAAGCCGGTACTATACTAAGGGGTTCCTAACTCTAAAAGAATTGTGAAGACACAGAAAAGTGACACAGTGAAGACAGTGAAAAGTTGGTATTTAATGGAAAGGAGTGAGGGGGACTCTCGATTTTGTGGCTGTGGAGACAAATTTGAAGCATTCATCATCATTTTGAGATAAGATAAGATATTTTATTTGCAAAAAACATGTTATTAAAAATATTAGATCAAACATGTTTTGCTTAAAACTGAAGCCTACAAACTTACTTACTAAAAATACATTATGACATTGAAATTCATAATAAAAAATGATGTTAATGATTTTTGACTATAATCTCTATAGAAATTATTATTTTTGAGCCATATATATAATTGGATTTTTAATAATTTAATTTTGTAATGTGTTTCTATATATTTTCTCTGTTTTGTATCTTTATCAATGTAAAACTGTCAAATAAGTTATCTCTCAGGCTGACAGGAACTGTTTTTATTTCTAAATCGCTACTTACGATTTAATTATCATAAATTCAGATACCAAGAATCGCCCGTATGAATGTCGAGGAGCGCGTCCACTTATCGGCAAGAATGCAAATACTTCACATATCGGTATTATCAAGGACTGAGTGTGACTTTCAAGAGCCCCGGACTTTGCCTATAAGTGATCGAAACCAGGGCCGTAGCCCGATATGTAAAAACTATAAAATCAAGTCAAGACTAAGTTGACCAGATTTATTCTTCGTCATGCCAGATTACGATAACGGTTTGGTTGCTAACGTTAACAATTGCGACGGTCCCGGATTTGCCTGTGAAAATTGCTTATTATTACACTAAAGGCTATATCCCCATACAGATTCAAGTTAGCAACCCTAGCGTCTACGCCCAAGAACGTATAATATAATAAAAAGAGCATACAAGTGAGGGTTGTCATGCTACGGAATTGTTTACCATCGTCTTGCCGGTCCAGTCGAACTCGCCGTCGTCCACGTAGCCGCGGCGATCGAACAGGTCACGGAACATCCGCCGCAGCTGGTCGTAGTCCGGCGTCTCGAAGAAATCGAGCCGGCGTACGTAACGTAAGTACGTCGCTAGCTCCTCGGGGTGGCCTTCGCATAGCACCTGAGGATAATCAGAAGATGAGTAAGAGACGAAACGTGAAAGAAGATATTATAGTTAACTACACTGGTACACTGGTCTACGTTCCCCAGTTCGGCGAATGACAACCCAGAATCAGAATTATTTATTTGTCAAACATAGGTTCAAGGTCTTATATACTTATCATGTTGCACAATGTTTTGTAATTGATGACATACAAATATCAGTGAAAATTACATAAAATAAGGACAAATAAAATTCACCATAAAAAAACATACAAAAATATCAAAACAAAAGAAAATACATATATGCTATGTTACAGTGCTTTATCATTTAAGTAATCATCTAGCCCTCTAATAACATTTCTCAACTAATAATTTATGAAAACACTTTTTGAATTTTTTCCCAAAATGAAGCATTCGAATCCATAGACACATGCTGTTTGAAAAGATTTCGTAGCGTTTTGTATGAGACACTTGAGCTCTTAGTAGAACGTTCTTACAGATTCTAATTGCTTTATTATTTTTTTAAATATTATTTATTAATGCTAATCTGTGAACAGCGCGCGCTGTGGGCTACATTATTACTAGAGTTATTTATGATTTTCTCAAAATATAAATATTTTATTTCACATAAACCCATATGGGCACTTATGAAACGCCAGGAGCTAGGTGCATGGTTCGAATTGGTCGTTTCCTATGGAGAAGAGCCGGCAACAAACACCACGGTTACTCTTTTAAAAATAATGGGCTTTTACAATGTTTTCAAGTTTTTGTGTCAATAGGTATGGGAGGACAGTGTAGGTCCGTCAACAAGTACTTAATAAAATAGAAAATGGTATTAGGTTTAGGTACGTTGTAGGCTTAACAGTCTATTAAGCCTACAATGTTCTCACATTCTCAAAAAAAAAAAAAAAACTATATAAAATATTACTAAAATAATAAAAATAAAAACCTATTTAAACCAAATGACAAATGGTCATTGACCCCAAAAAAATAAACCACAAACATTTTTTTCTTTGTTTTATCGTGTTTAGATTTCGATATCCAACACGTCTGTGGAGTTTCGCTAGCTAATTAAATTTGACCCTGTAGATATTCGAATTTGCCGGCTGTACCGAATCATGTTGAACCGAACAAGTGTGTAGTGTAGCGCGCCTTATAAATACGTTTAGCGCCATTACCGCATTGTTTATTATAGGTAATATTTTGACAACGAGAGAAAAGGAGCGTTTACTGTTTCTAACAAGTATTGCATACAAATTGTACACAATAAACAAGGCGGTTCCTATAATACTTATTTATTTCTTACCGATACAAGGTAAAGTTGAACAAAAAACTCTTCAGACACTTGAAAATAATCATATTCGGCACTCAAGGAAGGATAATGATCAAATTTGCCTCATTCCATGAAGGAAACTATATTATAACTGCGTTAAAATGTCTAAGACCGAGCAAGGACGGAGCAACGGAGTGCCCTAAAAACCTAATCTTGACCTCAATGCAATAAAAATGTAAATAAATGAATTCCAGTTTAGTATCGTTTCATTTTGCTACTGTTAGTGTTCCAATTGTATCGTGACGTCAGCATGGGCGTACCCAGGGGGGGCAGAAGGGGCCGCTGCCTCCCCTGGAAATCTCGCAGAACATGTATGATCTCGCCTAATTACTAATAAAAGTGTAAACGGGGCCTTATGCTCTAACTTTTAAATAAACCGTGCATTAGACTCTGGCAAAATGCACGGTGCAATTGCCAAAAAAACTGTTTGCCCTACACACTACACATACCTAATGTTTCATGTAGGTGTGTTTGTGTATGACAAAACAGCCGCGGACGATCCGACCTAAAAAATCTGCCTTGCCCTGCTTAAATATTTAAGGGGGCTCCCATACAGAAAACGTGATTTTTTTGCTCGTTTTTACTCGATATTGATAACGGTAACAGGTAGACACTTGAAATATTCACAGAATATTTAGTTATATATTCACTTTAAAAATCAATAATTAAATTAAAATAAAACAAATATTTAAGGGGAATTGTATGGGAAAATATTTTTCCCATACAATAAACGGGATTTTTTTGCCATTTTTATAGATAATGGTACGGAACCCTTCGTGCGCGAGTCCGACTCGCACTTAGCCGGTTTTTTAATGCCCTTAACAGATCCAAGTCTCTTTTTTTCCCGTTATTATTATGTTTTTTTTTTTTGTATCGAACCATAATTGGGAACACAGTACAGCAGTGGCGAAGGGTGATGTTATGAGAGAGGTAAGCCGGAGCAAAAAAAAATCGTATTTTCTATATAAAATAAACTCGTCATGAAGACGACACAAAGACAAAACGATAACGACGATATAAAGACAAAAAATATAATGTAGGCATTTTGTAATGTTTTAATTTTAAGGCTACTACATACTAGCGCGACTCGTCGCGCCAATATGTAGAAGCCTTTATGGTCTATTAAATACTTACAGTGTGATTATATTATTTAGCATTATTAAACACTACTGACTGTGCCATCTTTCAATGACAATAGAGTGGTTGTGTTCCGAATTTCCGGAGGGAAGCCGGTAGGAATCGAGTTATACGGTGCTTTCGCCCCTGCAGTACAGTAAGTTAGATTTGTTCCATTGAATGTCTTTTTCATGCAACACTGGGGAACAAACCTAGTGTATGATTGTAATGATTATAATTCTGTAAATACATAGCTGTTATAGTCGCGATTCATATTTTGATCAAGATAGTTGCCTGACACTGACCTGTAAATAACAAAAATCGTAAGAAAATTTTAATTTCGCCTTTTTAAGCTATAGGTGATATGCGTAGGTAGGTCATCAAAATGTAATAATTGGTATTTAAACAGCGATAAGATATCGATATATATCGGCATGTATCGGTATCGCGAACTTATCGATACCGTCATCAGTGAACTATGGATGTATAATAATAATATCGAAGTCTTTCCTCGCATTTACAGTGGGTTAGTGATATAATTATCTGAATAAAATTAAATGCATTTATCGGTTCGCTACAGCTTAATAGACTGGGGGACTTTTTGAAAAATGAGCACAAACTAAAGTTTGTCAAAAAATAATAGGTTTTGCATTTAACTTGAATCGATTTATCGTGAGTATCGAGTACCGAATCGTATACTTCACTAGTTACGTCGCGATGGTCAATCGCAGTATAGTGTTGTGGTGAATCAGCTTCTACTATCTGTATTTTCGATAACGAACCGAATCAATTAGCCATAGTAAGATAATTATTCATACTTTACCATAACAATGATTCGTAGTCTTATGGTATGACTAGCAAGTGTCTGTTTGTAATGTCAAAATAACAGCTTTTTACTAAATGCTTAAGAAAGTATATAAGTACGGTACTTATAACAAAAAAAACAATTTTAAACATTTTTGTCTGTCTGTTTGTTCTGGCTAATCTTCGAAACGGCTCGCTGGCAAATAGCTGATGTTATAAGGAGTAACTTAGGCATTTATTTTAGAAAAAAACCACGCGGGTGGAGCCGCGGACAGCAGCTCGGTATCGAATCGAACAATACATAGCTAGTTATGTTACTGAGGGCTACTCTAATATTGTCTGTAACTTTAATTATCCTAATCATCATTCTCTTGACCTTATCCGAATTTATTTGCCGATAACACATCTTTTTCTTCCCTACTTCTCTATAAGTCGTCATCTCGATAGTCACCCCATTTCTAGCAATATCATCTATCACACAGTCCATACATCGTTTCCTTGGGCTTTCCCTACTCGTATAGTCATCCACACCAACAACTACTAGTACAAAAACTACAACAACATCACTGTAATATCAACAACAATCAACTCAGCACGTCACAGCCCACTGACAATTTTTTAAATTTAATTTTTATATCCAGATATAAAGGAAGCCGACCCCAACATAGTTGGGAAAAGGCTAGGCAGATGATGATGATGATCCAGATATAAAAATTAAATAATAAAAATAGCCTTTATTTCCTCTGACCCTTTGTACACACGGCTACACATCAAGCTATAAATTTCCAGTATAAGCTGATCTCACATTGTGTAGGATTTCCTTACAAAGAGAGATCAGCGTATACTGGAAATATATAGCTTGATGTGTACATTAACAAATTCTTATAAACTAATAACATGTATTTATATTATAACTAGCTACGCCCCGCGGTAAGTCTCAACCCCGTCGGAATATCGGGATAAAAAGTATAGCCTATATGTTAACCAGGGTGTCAGCTACCTCCATACAAAATTTTATCATAATTGGTTGAGTCGTTTGAGCGTGGAGAAGTAACAAACACACACACACTCACAAACTTTCGCCTTTATAATATTAGTGTGATGTGATTTTTGCTTGTTAACCCTATATTATTAACTTATGTATTATCAGCTACCAGGTCATGCTGTCTTGCGACATAGGCCTCCTCTATCTCCTTCCACTTGTTCCTGTCCAGAGCTGTTCCTCGCCAACCATTGCTGGATATAAGCCTCTCCCAAATTGCGCCACAACGCCTGGTTATCCACCTTCTATATCCAGACTGTGCCAGCCACCTTTTTAAGCCGGCCAAAAACAACAACGCACCTTGAGAATGCAGATGGAGTCGTGTACTCATCTATGCTAGTTATTGCCCGCGATTTGTGCGCGTATTTTCTATTACATACACATTTAGTAGAAATATCCAGGACGAAAAGTACCCTATGCCCTTCTCCAGGTCCCAGTTTACCAATTTTTCGAATTTAATAACGATCGGTACAGTACTTTAGGCGTGAAATGTACCAGGCAGACACGAGTTCCTTTCGCATTAATAATATGTATTAGTGTGGATGTATCAATACGTACCTCTATAGGCGTCGCTCGTTTGGTGTCACCAATTTTTTGGTATCGCTCTTTAAGTGTATCAGCTTTTAAACCCTGCCAGGGTAAGGAACCACGTAAAAAATACATAAACATATGCCCAAGAGCCTCTAGGTCGTCGCGTCTAGATTGTTCTGAAAAATATAAACACACATGTTAGTTTAAGTATGAATTATTGTATGAAGTTGCATGTTGAATACAAATTAGAGCATATTCCACGAACTATTTGAATGTACAGAATGTACTGTACAATGTTTAAATGTCATTAAACTTTACCAAGGTTAAAAGGGTGATTTACACATCCTTGTATACATTTATAAATATTACAGGTTTTACTCAGTCTATAATGATTCCACTGCTGGGACACAGGCTTCCTCTCTGTGAGTGGGAGAAGGTTTTTCACCACGCGGGCCATTGCGTTGGTGGATGTCAAATGTCCACGATTTTTTGGTTCAAGGACATGCTGGTATCCTCTAGATGTTTTCCTTCACCGGTTTTAGAGCATACGGTATAAAGACGTTGATACATTACCTTTTCCTAAATGTGTGTTTATTGACATGTATCTTGCAGTCCCGGTTAGTGACTTGTGTTCCCGATATGGAATATGTTTGTTTGTCTCTAAGTCTATATATTCTTTGGCCAAACCAAAATCTGAAATACAACAGACATATCGATTAAATAATTATTTATCGATAGAAAAAGATAGGTACGAAACATGTACGGACGGTCATACAAAAAAAGGTGGCTATAAATAATGGCCACTACTGCTGCAAAGACCGCTAAATTCATTGACCTCGTATGACGTTCATTTTATCAGTTTAAGAATATGTAGGTATTCAATACATCAACGGTACGAACGATGACTGTTCAGTGTTCATTCTATGATTTGTAATCAAATCACAAGATTTAAACTTAGTGCTGACTTCTGAAAATTGATTCATAAATATTTAAATCCAGAAATATTATACAAGATGCAAGATGGAAGGAACGATTGCCATCAAGGGCAAGTGCCTATCTTAAATAATGTAGATAGCTCAAACTCAAGGGCGCATACATTTTTCGGGTTCCGTGGACAGGGAAAGGTTCCTTGTTGACTACGGATAGTTTCGCCATATTCGTCTGTCTATCTGTCCGTCCGCGGCTTAGCTCAGAGACTCTTAGTACTAGAAAGCTGTTATTTGGCATGTGTATACATATTAATCACGCCGACAAAGCGGTAAAATAAAATCTTATGGCACCTCTTGCACGTAAAGTGGGGATGATATTTTTTTTCTCGTCTATCCCATGGTATGGGGTATCGTTGGATAGGCCGTTCAAAAATATTCCTGATTTGTGCAAACCTTTTTTTAGATTCAGGGATCCGTTTGCGTGATATTAAGCTTTCAAGTGCTAATTTTTGTTAGCGTCAAGTGTCCCTCTGCCAGATAAATAGTTGTTTTTGGGTTTGTGAATAAAAATCACGGCAGCAGTAAATAACAAAGTTAAAAGGGAAACTATCACCGCTACGTAAGCTTTACAAGTTAAAAAGTAATAGTCGACCAACTTATTGCACTTGGAATGTATGGGAGAACATGTTTTTCAACTACAATGTTAAGTTTGTTCTTGGGAATTTTAAAATTCATCCCAACTGCGTGGTCCGACACGCACTTGGCCGGTTTATTTTTTCTTTTCAAATCAGCCGCTTTCTTTGTTTTTAAAACTAAGTACCTCTAAGATGTTAGTTTTATTCCACCATTTATGTATGAGTGTATGTCATATAGAAAAAGCCTGTACAATTCCTACTAGAACACGAGTAGTAAACCACAGACCTCGTCCCAAGATTGTGTTACTTCACTATTGTTATATCTCATTACCTAATCGCTCTGACGTGATCATGAATGAGACCTTATCACTTAGCGTAATGAGCCGATGTCTCTAGCAATGCTCCATTACAGAAATGACTCTCGTTGACACTGACCATTATAATTGGCGTGACTTCTGTATTAACACCGGCGTGGGTTTTAACGCCGGCCATCGTTATTTTTGTGTGTAATAAAATTTGCTTCTAGTTTATGAGGAGGTTGAGGTCAGTTGTTAGTAATGGAGTTATTTCTTTTTGTTTACTAATGTATCCAGTTATTTCTGATCTAGATTCAGAGGTCATTATGCTTAGACAGCTTCGATACTGCCGACAGAACTAAAAACTTAAAACTATGAAATTAGTGTTTTTTTTTTTAGTTTTTGTATTAGTAGATACTTATAACATTTATTTTATTTTAATACATATGCTTTCACTGCTAACCAAGCGCAACACGTCATAATCATAGCTACAGATATACTGTTAACATTAGTATGCCGGTGACGCGAACCTATAAGTTTTTCGTCTACCAAATATCGGTCAACGAGCCTAAACAAGTTTTTTTTTTTTTTTTTTGAATTGCCTGCTCTGTACCACTCCTGGACAAAGGCCTCCCTCCAATCGTTCCATATTCAGTGAGCCCGCGCGTCTTCAAAAACGCCTTTAATATGATTGAAATAGTAGACCGCGAAATTAAAATTTTCTTACGTTTTTTTTGCTATTTGCAGGTTCAGATTTGTTCCCCAATGTCATGTTTTCATGAAAAAGTCATTCACTGGAACAAGTCTAACTTAGAGAGATGTATTAATGATTCTAATGATTATAATACAGTAAATCCACATCTATTATAGTCGCGAATCATGATTTGATCAAGATACAACCTGACAATGACCTGCAAATTGCAAAAAACGTAAGAAATTTTGAATTTAGCGGGCTACATCAGCGGATTTAAAAACGGTAAAGCCTTTCTAATCTCTTCAAAGATCATATTGCTACGCGAATACAGGCATATTAATAAGAGAGAGATGGATCTATACATGACCGCTAGCACCGTCCCTTTTTCGCTCTGGAATCATAATGTCATTTATACTTCATAATACGACCCCTGTATTCTACAATTATCGTGTTATCAACAATCATAAACGCGATGAACGAACTAATATAAGTACTTGAATAGTCTAATAGTATAATATTGTCGTTCCAAGAACTGCTAATATTTTAACTAACCACTGCTTACGGTAGCCATTACTGAAATTGTACGCATTAAAAAGAATTGGAAGTTTCAATGGCAGAATACAAGCACTTAGCTTGATTTTTTTTTAAACCACGGCTAATGTTTGGCATTGTGGTATCATGCTGACATAGAAAAGTGTTGCGTAAGTATAGTAAAAAAATATTAGGCAAATCGAGCAATGGACTATTGCAGATTTTATTATGCATTTCGATCATATATCTGAAGCAAAATTCACGTAAATAACAAGGAAATTGTCGGGGCAATTAAACGGGCCAGTTAACAAACGGCTGTTGTACGGAAACTTTCATTTTTAAATACTCATGACTCAATCCGATAATCATGACGACGTAATTTGAATAATCAATTAAGCGTATAATTACATGAAACAAAATTATGACAAATATGGTACAGTTCTGTTGCGAATGTAAACATTGGCACAGTTTCAATTTTCTAATTAGAGTCGTGAAAAATTGGGCAATTAAAATTCTTCCGTTTTAATTAAAAAATTTCCTCATAGTTTTCGTTCTCGCCCTTAACGCGAAAGCATGAGTGTTGCCCGCGAAAATCAAATTTTCTTAAGGTTTTTTGCAATTTGCAGGTCAGTATCAGGTTGTATGTTGATCTAAATGTGATTCACGGCCGGATCAACTATTTATTTATAGAATTATAATCTTAAAGATCATCAATACTCTCTAAGTTCATATTATATCATCATCTGCCTAGCCTTTTCCAAACTATGTTGGGGTCGGCTTCCAGTCTAACCGGATGCAACTGAATACCAGAATTCTACATGGAGCGACTGCCTATCTGATCTCGTCAACCCAGTTACTGGGTAACACGATATCCCTTGGTAAGACTGGTTGTTAGACTTTTGGGCTTCTGACGACCCGTAACAACTGTCAAAGATCTACAAATGACAGCCGGGACCAACGGCTTAACGTACTTTCCGAGGCACGGAGGAATCTTGGTATGAAAAGATGGTAACCCATCGACGGACCAATCGCGGCAAGCGTAGCTTAACCTGAACAATCGACCCGTGCGGCAGTTAAATTTGAGCCACCAGCTCCTCTCTCTAAGTTCATATTATAATCCTATTGAATGAATATTTCATGAAATCATGACATTTAAGGCCAATTTTAGGTTAAGGAGCTGTATTGTTGACTCTAATGATTATAATTCTGTAAAGCCAAATTTGTTACGGTCGCGAATACTGTTCTATTCAACATACAACCTGACACTGACCAGCAAATTGAAAAAAAACGTAAGAAATTTTAAATTTCGCGGGCTACCTTAGCGCATCTCCCATAAGTCCTAACTCTGTCAGAAGCATAGATAATAGGATACAATATACAAAAAAAAAAATGTTTCTCCATAGTCGACTGCCTCGTTTGGATACCGGTCGCAAGCGCTATTGACTACTGAGCATGAGTTCCTGGGTTCAAATCCCAGGTCGGGCAGTGTCATTGCGATTTCCCAGTCGCAGCCTGGGAGTCTTACTAGGTATAGGTACACCTCTGCCTAGTCCTTCGGGGAAAACATTGTTATGTATGTACTATGTTCCCTATAGTACAGCTGTATCAGGCGTTAATGGCTTGGGAAATCATACTTAAGCAGGGACCAAAAGCCTTTACGGCCCAATTTTGGTGTTTTTTTTTTTTATATTTGACACATAACTGTGATATATACAGCTGTAGTAACAGTAAACATTTACGAGTGAGTCATTGACCTCTTTACACCATACTTTGGTGAGTAATAAAGATTTTAAGTCCGAGGTATTTTCTTCCTCTTTTATTTGAGTGCTAGGTTTGACCTGATTTGACAACAAAGTCAGCTAAGTACCTACGTATAAAATGACGCATTTTTCAGAGAATACATTATGAATGGGAAATCCCTTTCTTAGATATAATACAATTTAGCGCTTAAAGTATAAATATTAGTAAATCGTGACTTACCAATGATGTGAATGATTTTTTCCCTCTTAGTTGCAGTTCTACCTATTAAAAAATTCTCCGGTTTTACATCTCTGTATATTAGGTGTCTCGTATGGACATACTCGATACGATGTAACTGAAACAGACATGGAACAGAATTAGTTTATGCTATCACTTGTCACTACCAATTGACGACGGCACAAATCATTTCATAGAAGGGCATATCATTACATAATTGAATATTGATGCATCAAATCAGTTTAGTATCAATAAGTGGTCAATATGTCAATCGATATTTGAAGTAAATATTTTTAAATTGTTGAGTACCTATGTACCTATGTGGATTTATTTTTTCAGAATTTTGACGCTTAATGTTTTTTTTATGAACGATTATCAAGTATCAACCATATGGTACATGAACAATCAATATCAGATAATAATCAACTGATACACACTTTGCTTGCCAATTATTATGTAGAGTATTTTCCCGCCAAGTAAAATATATTTCTGAAATATTAATCTACTCGTTCCACTTTTGAAATCTTTCCTTACCCCAGGGATCGAGATACAGGACCGTTTGAAGAGCTCACATTTCATTAAAAGCGTAGGCTCGGGACATATCCCTCAAATTACGTAGGATTTTGCCAATTTAATATAAATCTCTTAAGCTCTAATTCACCCATTACTGGTTTGCTTATCAATGCAAGCGTTTGTTCGTCGCATTGCATCAGTTACGTCACATCTGCACGTTAAAGCGTACTCTACAATCATATTTCTTGAACTTGCAAGTCAGTGCTGTTATTAAACTTCAATGACTTATAGAAATTGATTTCAGATAAAGTAATGGTTAAGTTAAAAAAAAAAAATTGCTGAAATTCGGTTTCGATTTCGATATTATGCTTGAGAGTGCAAAATATAGAATAGAAAACGCATATCGACTTACCAACTGCATAGCGATCATTAATACAGTCTTTAGAGAGAATCGACGGCCACAGAGATCGAACAGATCCTCCAGCGATGGCCCCAGTAGTTCCATCACCAGTGCGTTGTATTTACCGCAAGGGCCGAAGTAATACACCTCCGGTATACCCTCCGCAGTCGACGGCGCTACAGGAGCCACGGGAATTAAGGGGAGGGAGGGGGAGGAGACAGACCGAACACCATTAAGTACTTACTCACAGTTCAATACACGAGCATTGCTCTCGCACGCACCTGAACGACACAACACTGTACCCGATATTTACAAATTACATCATCAAACACGACAGGACACGCGAGAGCATTGCTACGTGTTTAGCCTAATACAGTAACATAATAAAATATACAAAAAATAAACATTTAGACTGGCCTTTACAACGACCATGATCACGGCGTGCGAACCCTCGGATGAATGACAAAGATATCGGTTACGGTGTTGTGTCAAGAGACAATCACCTATCTACCGGAAAATGGACACGGGACTTACGAGCTGCATAGCAATCATAAGGACCGTCTTCAGTCTGAACCTTCGGCCGCAATGTACGAACAGGTCTTCGAGCGAGGGCCCTAACAACTCCATGACCATAGCGTTGAAGCGGCCGCCACATGTTCCCAAGTAGTACACTTTTGGTATGCCCTCTGGGTAAAGTTTATATCGAGTCAGCTAAATTATTGACTAACGAAACTACGAATGATGCTAATATTGATTGAATTAATGAGACAATGATCGTATGGGAATAGCTTACTATTGGTGCTGATAGTTATTTAAGTAATCCCTTTATTAATTTTGTTATATATCATACATAATACAGATAATATTTCAATATAATGTAAGTACATACAAGTTACAAGGCATTAAATATTCAGCAAAACCATGTCGAGCATAAAATATAGGCTACACAATTGGTGCACATAATATTAGGTAGGTACTCGTAGGTTAGTCACATCTCTTCGTTTTGCAATTGGTCGTAATTATGCAAAATGGATCCAGCCACAAAAACTTACAAACTTACTTTTGAGAAAACCGAAGTTTTAGTAAAATTGATATAATAAAATAACAAGACCACAGTTTTTATCTATTTCCTGTAAAGTATTGTTTTAATACGTTTCATGTGAATACATATAATTTTTTTCAGTCAAAATCTCTTTGGTTCTTTTTTACAATATTAAGAATGTGGGATGGATCTTTTAGTGTTCATTTGAGGCAGGAAAACGCTTATATGAATAGTAAGGGCATTTAATAATTCTTACCACAATACTAATTTGCAAAATAGATTGAAATGGCATGGTTCTTGTTTTATATGAAAAAATCGATTTGAGATACAGATCCAAAGTAGTTTAGATCTTTTAAAATGCAATACCTATGTTGCCATGACACATGGTTTTATTTAAACTCTTTGAAAATGCTTAATATTCTGTTGGTATCCTTAAAGTCTGTTTTTCTTTAAAAAAAAAAGAAGTTTGCGGCTTGGAAATTTTTTGCTTACTTATACTAAAATTGATGATTGTGTAGATATGCCATTTATGACGGTAACTCAAAAAACGGTTTTTGTGGGCTGGATCCATTTTGCATAACTACGTCCAATTATCGTGATTCACCTTTTAAAAATAGTTGGTGGACCGATATTAAGCTTAAATCAGTACTATCGCTGTGTCTGACTCTGTAAAAAAATTTCGTAACATCATGCTGTATATAATTATTCATACAATTATGGTAAAACTCACCATGCGTGCCTAATAACTTGTAAAATCGGTATTCTAGATGCAATTGTGGAGCCTTTGACTTCATAGGCTCCATCTTAATCGCTACATGTTCATTGTTGTAGAGATTTTTTCCTGCAAGAGAAAATTAAATTTTAGTCAAGTTAAGTGCAATTAATATGACCCAAAACAAAGTGTAATTAATGGAGGATGCGATGTCTGTATTACGAAAAGTCTTAGTTTTCTGACAGTTACGTTTCGATGGACAGTCTTTTGCATTTAAAAAATATTATTCAATAACTGTACCTATTGAATAATATTTTTTATTACGTTCTGAAAAGTCTGCTCACTAAAACATTTCAAAGTTATTGTCAACGTCACCAACTTGAGTTATCGGTGTTATCATCAATCATAAAGATCGTCATAGTTTCGTATCAACATAGAATTAGATCTCAATAATCAATATCTTATCGGGCGGACAAATTAAATGGAACAACAATGTTCGTTGTTGTTATGAAGCTCGAGTGAGGCGGTGACACAGAAATTAAATTAGGTAACGCAAATTACGCTACCTCGCGTAATAACAAAGTCGGGAGCCGGGACTAATGGCATCTTGAAGACTGAATTCCTGATTATGTTCAATACATTATCTTCCAATAATGCTGTTCATTATGAGAGTATGTAGTTCGAAAAAATGAAATCCAGCTCAAGAACGTTGCCAGTTCTATCAAAAATACCTAGTAACAAACGACTTCAAATTTCTGTTGATGCACGCTGCAACAACGATCTAGGCCAATAAAAAAAAAAACCGGAGCGAGTCGGACTCGCGCACTGAGGGTTCCGTACGTGTATATATGATGTTCATGATTTATGAAAAACTGTGCTATTTAGAGACATCGTTTTATTTTTTTCTGTAATCTTTACATAAACTTCTATCACATAGAATAATTTCAGATTTTTCTCAATGCAAACTTCGGAGATAAGACGGGAACGGTATTTTTTTTTTACATTTTTCATCAAAATGATTGTGAATGTGCAACCAGCGCTCTTTCATATGATACCCCACATGCCCTAGTAGACTCCATTCGAATTTTTAAGACGCCCTTTTAGGCCCTGTTGCAAAAAAGATATATATTTTTAAATTTCTTTCTTGTTTGCAAACTAGTTGGGTAAACGTCATCTAAAACTATTCCAAATTTCAAGTTTATAGCATTAGTAGTTCTTGAGATATCCAGCTGTGACAGACAGACAGGCAGACCGACTTAGTCTCACCATAAGGGTTCCTTTTTACCAATTTGGTACGGAACCCTAAAAGAGGTTTTTTTTGGCAAATCTGTCGACTCGACAAACACAATCAATGAACACTCTTAATTATTTTTGAAAACCATCGGAAAAAAACCAGTAAGTAGGTACTTAACTAAAACAATCGATTCTGTAATGAGTACGAATGTGATATAAGCACTAATGGCCTAACAAGATGCTATTAATTCTAATTACTCTTTAGATTACAATCGTTACGGTAAAATGTTAAATGGAGGAAACAATTAAATAACCCACACAGGAAACTAACCAGGAGTAGTCAGTTACTTTTTATTTGTGGGATTTTTAGCTAGATTAATTCCACCATGAGTGTTACATTTTTAAAAACACCGTTCGGGAAGTAAATAATGTATGTATCGGCTTAATCACCACACGCACGTGTCCGCAATAATGTTATTTTCAATGACGCGAGGTTGAATCCAATTCTCATTCACGCAGCCATATAATCTCCCAGACAACACCCATATGAAACCTTACTGCCTAGAAAATAAGGCTTACGACCTCGTGTTGAGCCCTGACATTTCAAAAAATCTACCTAACTACTTTGCTTAAAAGATTTCGTGGTCGTTGAAAAGTGATCATATTGTATGGCACGTGTGAACGGTGGCTGAGGCCCATTTGAAAGAGCGTTTTCGAATACTGACGGCGAAAGAATGAATCATTAGTCTTCCATTATTACAGAGGTCCTTTGTTACGTTACTAGCCTTCTACCTGCTGGGTGAATATTTTAAGTTTATAGGCTGTACGAGAAATCTCGAGGTGGAGGAGCGCGTGGCTAAGTAATAACTAACAGCAGCACGGGTCGGTTGATCAGGTTAAGCTACGCTTGCCGGGGTTCGTCCGTGGATAAGTGATCATCTTTACATATCGAGACTCCTCCGTGCCTCGGAAAGCACGTTAAGCCGTTGGTCCCGGCTGTCATTCGTGGATCGTTGACAGTCATTAGGGATCGTCAGAAGCCTAAGTCTGACAACCAGTCTTAACCAAGGGCATCGTATTTCCCAGTTACTGGGTAGTGAAGGTCAGATAGGCAGTCGCTCCATGTAAAATACTGGTATTCAGCTGCATCCGGTTAGACTGGAAGCCGACCCCAACATAGTTGGAAAAAGGCCAGGCAGATTGATTGAGCTCAGCGGTACGAGAAATAACGACATACCGATGTATACATAGCATAACAATTCCTCCCTCTTATTTAAGCAGAATACTAAGCTACAACATAAATCAAGTTTCCCCAATAAAAGCAAGTCTCAATGAAAGCATTGCTCGAGGGTTTTATTTTTGCTCGTGTTTCTACAATATCGCAAAATATTTCCGTAAGTAATATACTTACACTTTGCAAACATTAGTTTCGCTTTCTCCGCCCAAAGATAACGGATCTCCAGACACCATCAAAATAAAAATGTTTTTGTATCGTATAAAAGCAACGTGCATCAATAATATTTATGTGTATGTATACTGTGATGGAAAGCTCGCTAGCCTTTCGAATACAGACAGCATAGTGACCTATTTTCCCTCAGCTGACTCTTACAATAGGACATTTACATTCGATTCACTCCGTTTCCTATCAGTTCAAGATCTTCATGACAATGATCAGACAGTTGGTCTCACTAAAAGTATTTCGCCGATACCGCGCAGTTTTGTTTCCACTATCAATGACATTCACAAAATTATATCAAGCTAACGTTATTTCTTACAGAAAAATCTCATTTCCGTCGTCTCCACGCAATCAGTTCAATAAATGAGCAGCCAGGTACTTGAGTCAGGGCTGGCCATTATAAATATCGCGTCTTTACGCATGACGAAATTATATACGGAGAAACTGTACAGCGAAATGTGCCGGTTGTAAAATCCAGATGTTTAACTTCCACATAAATCTTACAAACTTTTTGGAAGACTATTACGTCTTCTTAAAAATGAGTGTAACAGCGAAAAGAATAGTATTTGTTTTCATTATGGCACTTCTGAAGACTGACAAGGAAATTACTGGGACTCGTTAGTTGGAATTGGAACACAGGGTGTGTCTAAAATAGTTACAATTAATAGGTTTACATATTTCAGTAAGCGTGCAAGGTCGGCAAGACGCGTTGTTATTATGAGCATGTCATTGAGTGACTTAAGTACAGTAGCTGTGAAGCCAATGTTGACATGAGAAGGCTAATGTAAAAAGGCATGGCGTCTCCTTTTGAACATAACTACTTACTACTTAACAGCCAACAGGATAAGCAGCGTCGTTTTTTTCCAATCTCTCATCCTATGCGTCATCACTCAACGCAATTTCGAAGGAGTAGAAAATCAATCACTTATGATTCATCGTATCAAAGTTCGTTGATTAGAATCACGTTGTGAGTTCTTGTTTTTATAATTTGGTGTTAAAAATAGATTGTTTTCTATGCCTAGTGACAGAGAAGTGCCAATTTGAACGAAAACCCTTTAGATACCGATCTACCTGTAGGGTTGTTCACTGACCGACTAACACAAAAACCCTTCTCGATTCGAGATCGAGATTAGACAATGTCTGCATAAATATTACATTCAAAAAATTTCCATTAAACCCTCCTACCATTGATCTCGAGATATTCACAAGCAGATCTCGAAAAGGGCAACATTCCCAGAAAGCAGAAATCCTTTTTCCCATTAAGGCTCTTACAAACACACGCGATATCGCGGGCGCGACAGGCACCGACAAAGACAATTCCTTTGTCGGTGGATGTCGCCCGCGATATTGCGTGAATGTGTAAGAGCCTTTATACGTACTAAACATAGGAAACTCCTTTGTTTGTGGAATGAGAAGTTTCACACAAACGCAGATTACTGTATGATTGAAGACGTTGATTTTAAAAGAGGATTTCATATCAGTTGCCAGACTGTTCTTCAACGAATGATAAGGACCGATGTTCACTTACCGAGCCTAAGTTCACCGAAGTTTCCACAGCCGATCTTCTTGCCGACGCGGAAGTTAGGCCCCACCATAAGAACGCCCGAAGACGAGGTGACGGAGTGCCTCGAGGTATGCATCGCGCTGCTGCCGCCCACACCACGCCCGCCCACCGTACCGGCTGCGCTGCAATAGTGTACACACAGCTTTAGATCGTGTAGATTACAGGTCAGGATAACAGGAGTCAAGGGATAGGGTTTTCCAAAGCAGATTTTTGTGTGTCTGAACCTTATGTAAGATACACTTGTTGCTAGAGAAAAAAATTGTGATAGAATTGTTACTATGAACAGCTTGAAACCATAAAAAAACGGTTTTAAATGATTAACTAACTATACTTAGATATTCCAATTTAAAGCGCACCCGGATTCATGGACAAAATTATATCAGTAAGGTTTACCGATACTTGTATAGCAATGCAGTATCGACGTTCATTGATTATTAAAAGAATGACACAATGTTATCTCATATTGACACAACTTTTACCATTTAATCCGATATCTTCGTACTAAGTTCAGATAAGGATGGTTTATAAATATTAAGCAAACTAGCTTCTGCCTGCGTGGAATTTCGGGCCCCAACCCACTACGTCGCATCCCATCTGCCCTATTACTTCGTTTTCACTTAAGGCTCTTACAAACTCACGCGACATCGCGGGCGCGACATGCACCGACAAAGAAATTGTCCTACTAATGTCGCGTCGCGCCCGCGATATCGCGTGAGTCTCTAAGAGCCTTTATAGCGTTCTTTCAGATTGTTGTATTTGATTGTTGCTCGGCTCCTAAGGGTCGTAGCGTGATGTAATCCCCAACCCGCCTGCCCCTTCCTCAAGAATTGGACTATCCAATGCAAATATTTTTTCCAATCCGACTGGTAGTTCTAGATTAGCGTGTTCAAAGAAAGTTCAGCTTTAACATTAGTATTTAAATATTATTTTCATTCGAAAATCTTGATTCAAGTTGTAAAAGTGCCTACATATCAATCAACGGATACGATTTCGGCTAAAATCGCTAGCTAATTGTGTCGTGAGACGATTTTTTCAGGACATTTCATTGCAGCAAGGAAGCAGGCCGTTGAGAATTCATGAGCAACAGCCAGCTTAGGAATTTATATTAATTTGATAAACAAAGGTAGGTAGTACATACTTAATCAAAATTTTAATACATCGGTATGTATCGGCTTCCGGGCAGGCCCTTCTGTATAACAGCTATAGTGTCTTCCCATGATTATTAAGTATCATCGGAAAATTTATATTATTATTTGAACAATGAATGACGTAAACTTTTGGCCGAGTTTAAAGGCTCACTTACAGGAAGCAATTTCAAATTGCCTGTTGAATGAATAGGTAGAAGTCGAGTATTTTAAGAGTTTCAATAAATATAATAAGAAAGCGATGAAATATCACGTCATTAGCTATCTGATAAAGCTAGTGAATAATAGTGACTACCGGTAATTATAAATATTATTAACCCTCTTTCTAGAAATTACAATTATTAAAGCTTCATTATTACATTTACCGGCATTTTAAACATATGGGTTAGTGGATGCAATAAAAATCAGTTCATCACGCCACTGTAAACGCTGAAAGGTAATCGATTACGCGGAAAATAATCTAATATTTAGTTTAATTCAGTCAGCTGCTATTATTGTATTGGGTAAAGATCCACCGATTGTTTGTGGGTTGCCCACAAACAATTACCCATTGAACGCTAGGCGACTCCTTAGTAGACCAAGGTGAAGAAGGCAGAACGACCTCGACTCCTACTGAAAGTATAGTCCCTTATTAAGCTTCTAACAGACTGAGGCGAATCAAAATAATATAGAAGTTGATGGCAGCTTTAGTAGCGAACAGAAGTGGAAAATGGAGACTGAGGCCTTTGCCCTGAAGTAGCACAATACGGGTTAGAGGTAGACAAAAAGAAAAAATGTACGTCCTGGGCGCGCTGAATGGATTTAGTACGGGGATATAATGTGGATTTCTGAACTTTCTATGGCGTCAGCCATACTTCGTAGCGAACAGCTAGGCCAAATCTACTCTTTAAAACAAATAAACAGCGAAATACCTGCCGACTCGCCTTGTACAGGAAAACTTATTCGACCCCATAGAAACTTTGGTATATCTGGTTTGCAAAGTTTTCGCCATGATTATTGGTTTATTGCCACAAGCGGAAAAATATTGTGTGCTATCTTTTAAGATCTTTAGAAAACCATTGAAGCACATATTCGACGTAGGACTGGGCAGTGTTCCTTTATGATGAGAACAATAATCTCGCCGTTTACGATGGGGACTGAGTTTCGTGACGCAACCTGGGTCCTATCTTCAGCATTGTGTTATGATTGAATGAGTACATCTTGATTACTTTTCCGATGAAATTGTATTTTACGGAAAGCTGCAATACCGTTATTGGACGAGACCAACAATCTTGTCCAATGCACAATACAGTGGTACTGAAAATAGTCAACAGCGAAGCGTTAAAAGCCAAAGAAAGCATGGCAAGAATATATCTGAGCATCTTTTAATTGATGGGTCCGCTTTTGACCACGATTTCGCCTGGTAGAAAGGGCGGGATGGGGTATCCGAAGGATTCTGATTATTAGGCCCAGCTTTGAGAGACTGATAGAAATTAAAACTGGCCACAACATCTACAGCTATCTACGGAGTTTCTTACATTAAGATCCGTGATGATAATTTGGAAAATCTACATTTTAGAGACAAAACTGTTTGAATAGTTTGAGCAGGGGAACAAAAACGTTTAAGGTTTTATAGTAGGAGATAATATAAAACAATAGATACTACACAACACGTTGCAATATTTAGTTCTGCAAGCCTACAACAATGCAATAGGAAAATCAGATTTGCATATAAGTTATGAAATATGTAAGTAAGGACAAGAAGATAAACATTGTCTTTTATTTGAAATACTGTTTATCATACAGGTGTGACAAAATACAGTTGGTATGGGAAGTAATCGAGAGGAATGAGTATTTGTGAAGTTTGCAAAAACGGTACCAAGATTTTGTTTTTCTTCACAAATTGCTAATTTTTAAGGACATATTCGGGCGGTTGTCATTAATTACGTAATAAGCAGTTCCACATCCCTAGTAGTTAAGGCTTTAAGTGCCATTGAGGTAATCGGGGAACCGGGTGCTGTAGTACGAAAGCGACAGATGGCAAGGCTAAACTCCTGCAGGACTGCATTCTTTTCATAAAAATTATTACTATCGTAAACCATCTGCCCTGTGATGAGACACGCATTACTCAAGTTTGGATTGCATTTAGCTGTAAATAAGTTCTCTCCTTTACTTTGCCGTGTGTTTTTACATCCCAGAAATTCATCCTTATTAGCGACACAATCTGACGGTGTAATAATACAGGATGTTTTTTTTTTTCAAAATCAACATTTACCTAGCCAGAGAAATTGATTTAAAAAAAATCTAATTATGCAGTTTTAGTTTTCATCAAAGTCGGCCCCGAGGCTTCTTTAAGTATTTTTCGCTGTTACCTATAGTTTAGTTTTGTAACATTCAACCTGTTTATACATAACTTTTTAGAAGTCGGTTAAAAATACATTTGTATAGAATGATCTTTCATTTAATCTAGTTAACTCGCAGGTGGCAACCTAAGCTGAAGTGTTGAGTCTTATTTAACAAAACTTACGAAAACGAACTATCGCTAAGAATTAGGGGCGATATCGGTAACAATATCGAGTGCAAAGGTTTGTAGTTACAATAAAACCTTGAATAGAAAAGTGTTACGACGTAAACAATGCATCAGTTTAAGGTTTTCGTTAATTTTAGTAATTGTGGTTTTCCATCTTTATCAAACAATTGACGACCTCTGCATATCTAATTAAATGTTGATAGCCCATAAGATGAGATGTTTTTTAAATAATTTGTTTGCTTAGTGACATAGCAAAATGTTGAAATAATCAACCCTGATTATGGTGTATTTAAATGTAACTTTTAATCATTACTCTCAAGTAGGTAGGTATTTGCGATATCCAAACTTCTGAATACCGGCAAATCTTCACAAAATTTCCAGCTTCAAATTGAAACAGAAATCAAAGCTATTGGGTTCTTTGATTTAGAGGTAAATGTAAAATTATGATCGCTTTGGGCACTTTCCTAAATCAACGAAATTTCGTCATAGATATTTCCCAAAACGCTCCATCAATCCGTCAGATATTTTTATAGGTATTTACTATCAGGACATGTTACACCATTGCACAGAATAACTTTACTTGCCCTGAATAACCTTATAAAAGTTGTCCAATCTGAGTTTTCAAAGTTGTCAGATTTAGGGACAGCCCACAATTTCTTCATCAGATTTGACTATTGAAGTCATTAAGCTTCAGGCCGCTCACGATCATACGAAAATCGGAGGCTCTGAAGATCACGTTATTTTTTGTCCGTTTTGGAAATCGGATCCCAGACTCATCTGAAACTTTTCAAATATATTTTCGGTATTCTCTCATCATGCCGCATCTACTAAACCACCAACCTCTTACAACTGGTAATACCTATATTTTCCGCAAATAAATTATTCTTATTCTTATTCTATTCTATGCAGCTATCAACTTTTCGCCCTGCTATATGCTTGCTCAAAAACCCTCTGAAGTCCTCCTACCATTTGTTTGTGATCTTTCTGTGGACTGTACGTGTCCCAATAATTACTTAATTCTTTCTTTTCTTTATCTGGCTATGATAAGTCGTCTCTTGTTTATTACTCACAATTAGAACCGATTATAATTTGTGAACTTGGATAAACCTTACTTTTACATACAATGTCAATTCAATAGTAATTGTATACAAAAACATAAACACAAATGATATCAGTACCTATTTTAGCTAGGTATAGAGGAAATAGGATGAAGGAATGTACGAATGTTTACCATTAGTGAGTTGTGTATAATTTATAATTTTAATTAGGTGCTTCCTAAGTTTATATTTTTTATGTAAGTATTTTATTAACTAGGAAAACATTCACAATGTTTACAAAATACATATAAATAATACTATACTCATTAAATTTTTCTTAATGTATGGAAGCCGTTCAAGAGAAGCTGGCCCTAGATAAAACTAGCACAATATAAGGTCAAGGTAGCCAAAATTGCATGCCAAAAAAAGTCACCTTGTCTTGAACTAGTCAATAATTACTAGAAAAAAATTGCACCAATAGCCAGCCAAACAAATCTTAGTAAATTTACTGAAGAAGCTCACCAATTCTTAAGCTATTTAATGAAATGTACTTGAGGAGTTAAATACTTAATCTGAACCACAATCCTGTTAGTTTTCACATGTTACAGCTTTATTTTATTAGTAGTTTGTATGTGTACTGAAAAATATGATAATATTTTATATAGGTATTGTATGAGTATGTTTTTTACTTGTGGTTTTCGAAACTGGTAAAAGTTTTGTATCAATACAAGAGAGAAGCATCCTAGATTGGATGTGTCAATAAGTACCTACACATTGAAATGGTTGTGTGTTGCAGGTAAATCTTAAAAAACAATACAAGTTCGATACTTTGTGCCGGATGGCGATTAGATGGCGCCGGCATGTCCTGACTGACAATGTCTGAGAAGGATCACAGAAATTTTTTGACTTGATCTCTTTTAAAGTCCACAATGTGGTAGAATTATTACAGTACACTCCCACAGAGGTGGCCGTATTCTATTTCTATGAACAAGCTGTCCCAGCCACCACATACACCTACCTACCAATGGTCATAGCCACTAGACAGTTGTGACCAACCAAGCCCACACAGAATAAAGAATTGTTCAAGTGTTCAATTTTAAATGATAATAAATTATTATCTTCTAGTAACCTGCATAACTAGTCATTATGCAGTTTATCAATAATTGATAGACAGATAATAACTAGACACATATGATTAAAAAAGAAACATTAATTATAATGATAATTAAATACTAACACTACTACTACTACTACTTTTATTGTTTATTTTTTAATATTTGATTGTTAATAATTAAATTAGTACTTTTAATTGTTATAGTAAGAAATAGAAAACATCAGTGTTTCTAGATATCAATAATTTAAATATTATGATTTTAATGAATGAGTAATATTGGCGCATGATTTTTATATTTAGCCTACAAAACAAAGATTTCGCCTCCACGGTTTTTGAATAACTTTGCAAGCACATACTTGCCTAAAAAAATCAATTCTCAAAGTAAACATTCAAGGAAGCAACTTTTTTTATTTCCTCAAAGTTGATAATATCAATTAACAATTTATAAGATGCTTCATACACTACATCAAAATGTACAGCAGCTATAGTGAATCATACCAAACGTTATTGGCATTGAGTCTAAAAGTGAAAGTTACAAACTTACAATGCACTTCCAACCACCCAAAGCATGGAAGGAGACAATTATCTAGCCGTGCAAGTCAGCACTGGGTAACATACAAACACTTCTTAATCCAAAAATACATTTTCAATGCAAATTGGTCCATAATTTGCATAGTATTTATGTCAAACCTGTTTTAGGTTCAATTCATTTTGCAGTTTTACTGGCATGAAATTTTACAAAACAATAGGCAGAAATCTGTGTTTTATAACCAGTGGATAGAGCCATAAATTGTGAACCTCAGTAATAAACATCCTAGATGCAATATTATTGTTGATTTATTCTTCAATTTGTTACTTTGCTCGAACAACCATAGAATTGATTCATCAATACAATTCATGTGATAACCAAATAGTATTTTTATATTTAACCAGTTTTGACAGAAACAAATAGTATTATTATATATTACAAATTGAACAATTCTCCTGCATACTCACTATTTCCTATGCATTGTGGCTTGTATTTAAATAAATACAATAATAGTCACTTTGAATATTCATAATTAATATAAAAATATTAGTCACTATACTGTAGGCAGTTCACTTGTCAATTTTAAGTGACATACCACCAAAGCACTCTTGATTTCTGTAGAAAACTTACTAAGTTGGTCAAGTCAATAATTAGTTATGAAATGTCACTGTTTTAACAATGTTAGATAGTGTAACAAATAAAACAAATGTTCTTCAAGAAAACTCCACAAGACTTACATATTTTTTATGAGACCTAAATGAAGATTTTATTGAATCAATTCAGACAATAAACAATGCATAACTGGACACAGATTGTGGCAGTAATGTTTGATAAGTTAATGTTTTTATTAAGAATATGTTATCAACTGTAAGTATTGTGTGAGATATACCAAGATGTTTACAGTTCATGATTCATCAGTACTGCAGCAATACATAAGTATTGTAATATCTAATGTTTGTGACATAATAAAGCTTTAGTTACTTAAGCAATTCATTTCCTAACAAACAGGTTGTTATCCTAATATGTATTAATGCAAATTAATTGATGTAAGATTTTGCCTATGGCTACAACCTATTGAATTTCTCTTGGCATCTGTGTTCTATTAACCTTGTTTTTGCTTAATATTTTAGTTTACAAACATGTTTTGTTTGTAATCTCTGCAGAAAAGCTTATTCTATAAGTCAGTGAATCACTTTATTTTTTGATCTTTGAAGTCATGGTGGCTGAATATCAAAGTGAATTTAGAGTATTTATTACTCTGATTCTTGATTGTTTTCAAGGAGATAAGATAATACTATGGATGGCCCTTACAGCACAATAGAAATTTACTAAAGTATTTTATGTAATGTTGGCTATAGAGTTTCCTGTAATTTAAGAACTCCTATAGTTCTATTTTAAACTAGTAATTCATAGATATAGCAACAATGGGCTGAATTAGATGATAACTAAACAATTATTTAAATGTTAGATAAGATCAAGATGTTAAAAAAACTACAGTTCTTTATCCAAAAGTCCAGTTTATTTACTAAAACACCAGTTAATTTCAACTGTAAATTGGTTTCAGCAAACACTTTTACACATCAAAAAATTAATACATTTATAATTTGATAAAGTGTGTCATGTGCTTCCATCAAAGTCAAATTGAAACATTTCATGTAAATTGTAATTCTCTTTGAATCATTCTCTCAACCAGCATTAGAAAAATGTGACTGAACTACAAAAACTGTGTTTACATTCACATAGAATCTGTTAGGTCATTGACTTATTTTGCAAATGAGTTCTTCTCCCTGTTTAATTTAAATTTAGAAGATACTGTAAAGGCTAAAAGCTACATTTTCTATTTCACAAGTATTTAAAGATAGTATATTATCTTTTTAAGGTTATATGGCACTATTTAATATGAAATTATCTTACCTGTCTTAATTTTATATTGACTGTGTAAATTAACTAAATTTCTAGTCATACAATATATTTAGGTTTAAATACTTAGTTAGGAAAAGGCTAGACAGTTGATGATGATACATGAATATGACATATTAATGAATTGCCACAAGTATCGAATACATGTAGGTAAATGAATAGTGACCGAGTTCATTGATGATGTTTATTTAAAAGTTTCTGTTTTTAATTCAGATAGGTATGTGGTCAGTCAAAAAGGTTCATTATCATTTAATATTAATTCATTGAACTCAACTTATACAATGACGTCATGTTAATAAAATTGTGCAATATGCTGTCAAGTTACTAACCCATCAAGATTATTAATAGCCCTTTTATTTTATAGCCCAGTACAGGAATGAGCCCACGTTAACCTCTTCACTTTTCTGAATGTATGGCATGAATGGCCAGTTCGTACTAGAACAATAACATATTTTAACCTCGTGTAAAGTTTTCTAACTATGAGCAACTATCACGATTTTCTTTACTTTACAGTACAGGAATGATTCAAGCATGACACTAATGCATCTATAGGAAAATTGTGACGCTACAACCAACAGCGGCCATGAAACATGTTTACCAAAATTATACCATACTGATGATGTTGGCAACTAGAAGAGCAAGAAGAATAGTAAATACAGATGCTTACGATGCTCTTTTTTCTTCGCTTTGTCGTTCTTTGTCCTTGCTATTATCACGCTTATTCATAATACAAGACTTGTTGTGCAGGCGCAATGCCCAGCACTCAGCTCACTCCCTGTGTCCAGCGTCTGTCGGGGCCACAGCGCAGCCCATGTCACCACAGCTTCCACGACACCAGCCAGCGACGCGTCGCCATAACACAATCCAACACAACAACACTTTTGTCACTTTTTAATATTATTATTGCTATTTTTTTCTTCACTGCGATACTATTACCACTGCACTGTTATACAATTTATCTCAAAATCATTTTTGTTACACTGCAAACACAATTTGAACGTGAAGACGGAATGATTCGGCGACACCTGACGAATCGTATCGGAAATCTCAAAATTATAACTGTCCTTTCTCTAGCAGTGATTAATTGATTATTTTATGCGATTTTTCTCGGAAAGGGAGTGAGATTGAATAGAGGTCGCCGTGCCAATGTTATGTTCATTGAAGAGTAACAACAAGCGATGTGGGTGTCCAACTTATTTAAATTACCAAAATCACCACGCAGTCACCAAATCTTCTAGCAATCAACGTTAAATGTGTAGAGCTAATTATTATTTATTGATAAAAGAAATGAATGTATCGAAAAAATGTAACAATTGACAGTTCCTTGTGAGAAGTCAACCCCAATAATTGTCGGTCGGCACAAAACGTTTTGAAATAATTTACAACAAGGATTCTCAATACTAGAGTTCAGAGCACTGTGAGAAACTTAACTGTAAGAAATAGAAGCACAATTCGTGATTTTTAGTTAGCTTTCCGTGGGATTAGTCACAACGTCGCCGAAACATCAAATGGACATTTGTTCTGATAAAAAAGTTTAGGTTTTGTAATGGCCACCAATGTTACACTTTTAACACTTCATAAATTGTGATAAAAGAGATGTATAACTAAAAGTATTAATCTAAATTAATTTATAAATTACACGTTTACATAAATATATTACCAACTAACGATAAAATTTCTTATTTATAAAATATTTAACTCAAAGAATAGTCACTGATTCGCCATTCGGCGCATGCGCAAACTTGCAGCAGTTTGTGTTGTCAGAGTAGTTAATTTTTTTTGTTATTCATAGTCCTATTCAAGAGTGGTTATTTTATTATTCTTAAATTTAATCAAGATACTGAAATAATCTATAATTTCCTGCTTTTTTTTAATATACTCAAAGTTATGTTATGCAATCCAAAAGTCAGTTCTGTAAATACTTATTTTTACTGTGGCAACATAAATATTAAAAATAAAAATATAGGTTTTTGGTCAAAGCGATGAGGCGATATTACAATTTTTTTTTTTTGATTATGCAAATCGAATTTTGGTGATTTTGTTTTATGATTCTTGCAATATATATAATAGAGAATGTAATTTTTTAATATCCTGAGGTCCTATCTCCTAATAGTCTTTTTTTATTGGTCATAATTTTGGAATGTCTGATGCATTCTAATTGGATAATATTTGACGTTTGAAACATGTGTGAAATTGGCGCCGATTTTGAACAATTGACTTTGTGTAGTCAAGACGGTTGATGTTTACAGTTAAGGCTCTTACACACTCACGCGATATCGCGGGCGCGACAGGCACCGACAAAGACAATTCCTTTGTCGGTGCATGTCGCGCCCGCGATATTGCGTGAGTGTGTAAGAGCCTTTATCGCAAACTCAGGTAATTATGCTTACATTTATCGTTTTATTACAGAAGAATACAGGTGAGAACAAATAGTAGGCCAGAAAAATAAGTAGGTAGGTATATACACAACTTTGACTTTACTCCCTGTATAGCTTTTTTATTTATGTTTTAAGGTCTGTAAACAAGTGGTTACTGGACCTAAGTATTTTAGGACACGACAAGCAGTTTCAGATAGAATTTAAGACGTATAGCTTGTTATGAGCATGTTATCCTTTTTTTGGGAAACCTATTTCCCTTTAAGATGGTTCGAACTGTAATTTGATTGCGACTGATTTCTCTCTGCCCGGATTTTTTCGGACATGTCCGGCTTTTTGGCCCACCTTTTCTAAAAAGAGAGGATTTTTTTAAGAAATTAAATATAATTCAATGAGTAGTGAAAAACAAAGATTAAAAAGTAAAATGTCCGGGCTTTTCTGCAAATGGCCAACTTTTTGTCAATACTAACCCTAAGCTGCAGTACCTAGCATAAAATACGTAGATAAAAATATGAAATTTAAGTATTTTTGTATTATGTAAGTACTAAAATAAAACCTTTTTGGTTTTAAGTGCCTTTATTGCCTTACATGCTTTTTTTATTATAATAGGTAGTAAAAATTCTAAGTTAACATACAAAATTACCTAATACCTACCTACAGTAAAAATCCATGATGAATCTTGTTGACCTTTAGCTTCCATGATAAAAAAAAAGATAAAGGTATTGCCGGATCTAGTTTAACGTGGCAAAAAAAATGCACAGAATCCAGCTTCTTCAAGCGTCACACTTGGCCTTCACCTCTATTCGGATTGTTCACCGACCATGTTTCTACCTTCTTTAACCAAGCAAAGGACTAAAATAAACTGTTATTCAACAACTTTACCCAAATTAATTTAAATGGAAAAGAACTTAAAATCACTCCAAATAAAAAAATACGGTGGCAGTATTTGTCTGATTTTGATTGATATTTTTTGAGTAGGTACCTAGATAATTGGCTTTTACGAACTATACCTTCGTACACTCCTGGGTAAGAGTGTAGCAAAACCTGTGAGCAAAACTGCTTAAAAATGTCGCGGTGCGGACTGCAGAATAGGTAGGGCTAGGGCACACAATAGCGTATTAGGTAGTCCCTGCGCCCTGTATCAAAATATGTTAGGGGACCGCTTTACCCGACTGCGGCGAAGCAAAAGGAGCCTCCGGTATTGTTAAAAAAAAAAATTGCATCTTGAGTCGAGTCGTCAAGCTATCATTGTGACTTTACCAAGAGAATGCTAGAGCGAGCGAAACGAGCTGGAAAATCAGAGCATCCTGACTTGGATACGTTGGTTTCATAGAAGAGCGAGCGAAGCGATCTGGAAAATTGGAGCATTCTGGACCGGGATTAATAAATTTTAATTGTAATTTAACTGAGAGAATGCAAGAGCGGAAATTTAAGCATTCTGGACCGGGATTGGTTAACTTTTCAATGTAATTGACCTAAGAGAATGCAAGGGCGAGGGAAGCGTTTTCGAACAATGGAGCATCCTGACTCGGATAGGTTAGACTTTGTGTGATTTTACTAAATTAATGCAAGAACTTGAGAATTAGACCGAGCCTGTAGCTTGAAACCATACAAAAAAAACCGGCCAAGTGCGAGTCGGACTCGCGCACGAAGAGTTCCGTACCATTATCTATAAAAACGGCAAAAAAATCACGTTTGTTGTATGGGAACCCCCCATAAATATTTGTATTATTTGTATTAAATTATTTATTTTCAAAGTGAATATATAACTAAATATTCTGAGAATATTTCAAGCGTCTACCTGTTGCCGTTATCAATATCGAGCAAAAACGAGCAAAAAAATCACGTTTGTTGTATGGGAGCCCCCTTAAATATTTATTTTATTCTGTTTTTTAGTATTTGTTGTTATAGCGGCAACAGAAATACATCATCTGTGAAAATTTCAACTGTCTAACTATCACGGTTCATAAGATACAGCCTGGTGACAGACGGACAGACAGACAGACGGCGGAGCCTTAGTAATAGGGTTCCCGTTTTACCCTTTGGGTACGGAACCCTAAAAAAGTATGTTAACTTCCTTATTTTCATTAATTACGGGCCTCTTATGAATAAGAATTTGAGGATTTTACGAATTTATGCTTACACACGTGTAGCTTGGGGCCCCGTGACACCTCTGCGGTTGTTACGCCCTTGGCACAAGCACTACGATCGACACTCTTCGCATTGTGATAGTCTTCTCTTGTAACAGCACGAAAATACCTACTTAAGTATATTATTATATACCTATATTATTATGTATGTATACCTAAGCTTTTATTCAGCTGCGGAATACGATAGCCATAAGATGGTGACCATGACTCAATAGAAGTTCCCGTTGGAATCTCATCATTAGCAGCAATGTGTAAAGGATAACTGGACAATGGTAATAGTGATGCTGTAATTCTTTTACAAACAATACAGTACCTTAAAGATATTTCAATAAGAATATCTACATCATTGTTAGGTACTTCACATGTTTTGATAGAGACCCTTTGTTAACCTATGAGAGTTGGCAGTGACTATCTGTCTCGATAGTAGATAATAAATAGATGCTAAGTATTACGATTTTGTCCTAGATATTTTTTTTTGGTTAAGGTCCTCTTTGAAGTTTGTGGGTCCTTAAAGATCAAAACCAATTCTTAGCCATACCTAATGCTGTTAGAAATTTGAGACTGAACCAATGTCATTTTAGCATAAGAATCCTACAAAATCAGTTTTAGTACCCCATTTAAATGTTTACAGTGCACGCAATAAACACTAACGAAAAGACATGGACCGTGCTATCCAGTGCTAACTGCTATCTATATTTAGCAAGGCATTGACCGGTAAGTGAAGCTAGAGAAGTTTCGTGGATTGGAGTAGGTATTTACGGTTAAATTCAAGAGCACCTGCAGCTCTAACTATTTATTAGCATTGATAATGCTGTTCTCCTTGACAACTCCGGTAATGAGAGCAAATATGGCATACCCAAATTGCAAACGTTCCATTGGGAACGTTTGCAATTTGGGTATGCCATCTTTGCTGAATGTCAATAAAGTTGAGGGAGTCGGCCTGCACTGCACTTATGACCTATTCATAAACGTGCCTAATGCTCTTGCGCCGGTTATGAAGTGATCGTTCATTTGACAGTTCGCATTTCGCCTATCAACGCTCATGGCTGTTCCGTTTCTCAGTTCTCCCTCCAGTGTATAAGCGTGCGCGCTGCTATCGCGACGTGTTCTAGTAACGGCCACTCTGCTATTATTATACGCTGACAAACTGATAATCCTTGGGAATTGACAGCGGAGTGATCAAAAGTAAGTTTCATTTGCTCATTATTTCCAAGGGTCGCGCCACGCCGCGCCGTCGGTCGCGTTGAGTTGTGATCTGGTGGACCGTTTTTGGGCAATTGGGCCAAATTCAGTCTTGTTTTTGACCGTCTGTATTCAGTTAAGATCGATTTATGAATTCGTTTGAAAACATTTCAATATAAATTGTGTATCCATGGGAATTTACAGCCGAGTGATCAAAAGTAAGTTTCATTTGCTCATTATTTCCAAAGGTCGCGTTGACTTGTGATCAGTGGGTTGTTTTGGGCCAATTGGGCGTCTTGTTTTTGACCGTCAATATTCAGTTATGAACGATTTATAGAATCGTTTGAAAACATTTCAATACAATTGTGTTATGGTTTGGTATGAGATAGGTATCTATCACGTCTTCGTTTTCGTATTGGTTTTATAAGATTTGTTTGTGGAAAACGATTGAACATTACTAATAAAACGTTACCTACTGCCAGTTTTAATAATTAATAAACAACATCAAAATGTGTTTAATTAGCGATAAGAAGTTACCTACCTAAAAAGAAGAAACATAATTACAATTCCACTTCGTGAGTTTAAAAAAAAAAAACCGTTTTTCCTGTAAAAGTACCTAAGTCTGATGATGGTCTCTATGTATTTTGAACAGCACTATACAATTTCTTTGTCGGTGCCTGTCGCGCCCGCGATATCGCGCGCGTCTGTATGAGCCTTTATTAGTACTAGCTTCTGCCCGCGACTTCGTCCGCGTAAAATTTCGGCCCCCGAGCATTGCAATGCAACGGAGGGGCCCGTTGCAGTTGCTTCGCAATGCCCGCCTTTTTTTTTTTTTTTTTTTGTTGCTGGGGTGGAAAATCCTCATGGATGTCCTCCGCCCTGGGGTGGGTGGAGGGGTCTGTCAGACTCTTACTGACTAAAAACCACCCCGGTGTTCCCTTCCCACACTTGCACCGGGGATCTTGGGAGCTAGTATTACTTCCGTGATCCCCGGCTAGTGCCGGCCCGCCTCTGCGGGCCACCTCAAGTCTGCGGGGGGGTGAGGTGTTAGACCCCCCCGCGACGTCTCAAAGGGGCGCGCGTGGAACACTACGCGCCGCCACCTCGGGTCCAGTGTGATGGGAGGCGGCGGACGTCCCCGAGTCCGCCGTCCCTGGACCCATTTAGGGGGGCCGGAAGAGGGCATTATCTGCCCTCTGCCGACGCCCGGTGCTCCTGCTGCGGGCCGGGTGAGCGGACGAGATCTCCCGCTCCCTTTCCGCAGCCTCCTTCTGCGACACGACTGTTTCGCAGAAGGATACCACCGCGTCCCAGGACTCCTCGCTGCCGGCCATCGACTCGACCACGGCCGGCAGCGCGCAATGCCCGCCTGCGCTATGACTTAGTTTTCGCTTACCGTTCTTTCGGACTTTTGTCGTTTTGCACGGCTCCTGAGGGTGGTAGCTTGATGTTAAATAGCCTATAACCTTCCTCCAGAATTGAGCGTGAAGAAGTAACAAACATACACACACGCACACGCACTCACAAACTTTCGCCTTTAAAATATTAGTGTGATTAGTACCTACCTAAGTACCTATAGATTAAAGAGATTAACATAAAAATAATAAAACCCGTTTGCTTAGGTAATTCCGGTAAGTCCTACCTTATTCTGGTTTTTATTTTTTGCGAAGATGGTAGGAGTTACGTACCTACTTAGACTCTTTTTATGAGCTTATTTGCCTTTATACAGGTACGGTCACGAGCATAAATATATTACTATGAACAGCTCTGCAATAATATCTGATTTCATGATTCTTCTAATAAATTAATATCTGTCGTCAAGATGACGGCAAATACCATTTGTGAAAAACCTACAAGTGGGAGCGTAGGTATGTGACATCGAAGGAAGATCAAATCGATTACAGCGTAAAGCGCAGGCCACACCGCCAGCTAGCGGGCGGGCGGGCTAGGCGGGCGAACATCGTTTCACCTCTTTACATACTTCGGTTCTCACCGCGAGCTACCGACTAACCATGTAAAGAGGTGAAACGATGTTTGCCCGCCTAGCCCGCCCGCCCGCTAGCTGGCGGTGTGGCCTGCGCTTAACTCGGAACGCACCGCAAGTAGCTGACATCACTTTGGCAGTTTAAAAAAATATCACCGTGTAAACGTATGTGAAGTGAGCTTGAAGTGAGTTGTTAACAGTGTCAATCCCTCACTGACAGTTCACTCCACGCTGGTTACAGAATAGCACTGCTGATAGTGTATTGTGTCAAGTTTTCTACTAATAACGCAATCAGTGCCGCTCGCTCATAATGCAAAAAATGTGACATCCCACTGGCAACATAAATATCGATAGAACGCGATCGTCCCACAAATACGGGATCGTCGCGTTCATAATTAATAATTTCACTTTTTCTTCGGAAAACCGGAAGGCCCTCGGCCGGCGCCTTACCTGATAAGCTAGAAGTAGCCAAAAACAAAGGATTGTGGACCTAATTAAGGTTTTGCCAATACAAAAGGTAGAGTTGGCAATATTGTGCAAATGATTAAAAAAAATGTGTTCGAAAAACGACTTTTCGATAACTTACTTATGATAAAAAAAATAAGAAGTAGGTGCTGAATAAACAAATAATTTACTTAGGTATACCTATCTGGGTATCATAGGTAATCGCTAATAGGTGGTGCCTCTATCTACCCATAATTATAATGAATCATTATAATTCTATAGGTATTGATTTCGGTCATTCAAAGCCATTATATATAAATTGGTTTTTATTTATTCATTCATTCAGTAGGTAGTACACAAGACTTACATTTTTATACTTAAAAGTTGGTGCAACTATAAACTCATTAGAGTTTTACCGTTTAACTTAAGTTTTTAATTAAAATTAAATTACAACAAAAATAATAACGATAGTATTTAGCGAAATATTTATCTATAACCATGGTCTATAACTAAACAAACTAGCGAACATCGGTAACCGATCTGGGGGTCGAAAATTGACGCTTTGGCAGAATCATAATAAGATAATGAAATTAATACCTACTCGTAGTGTCATTTAATTTCATTATTTATTATGATTTTTGTTTTCTTAAGATATTCATTAAAAAAATCTTTTAAGTAAGTTTTTTTCATGTCATAGGTATTATTTTACAGAATTCAAATAATTTGCGGTAGTCATTTTTGTGCTTCTAGTTGAAGTAGAGCTTAGTTGGTAGACCAGTGGTGGCCCAGTGGTAACAGCCGCGACTTACGAGTTGAAATATCGTAGGTTCGAACCCTGACAGGCGCTTTACTTTGTGTACACTATCTAAATTATTTCATCACCACTGCTCTCAAAAACGTAGAAGGAAAACATCGTAAGGAAACAGCATGCCTGTTTCCTTACGATGTTTTCCTTCTACCCTAGAACCAAAAATTCTAAAGCATGTGACATCTGCCAACCCGCACTGAGCCTGCGTGGTGGATACGGTCCACTCCCTCTCACAGAAAGAGGATGCTTATATCCCAGCAGCGGGCCGAACACGGGCGTGCCCAAGACGTTTGTGACAAGACATGACAAATTATGTCATGTCAATTTGTACTAGCATTTTATGACACAATATTTTTATCGCTCAAACTGTGATAAAAAGTGTGACTCAAGTCATGTCACAGTAGGCCGTGATCGCCCCGCAGTGGGAACATTATAAGCTGGTTTGGGGCCTACGTAAGAACTTCTCTCTATCTCTTTAAAACCCGCTGTTTATTGGGAAGTATTTGCGTTAGTCCTCATAAAAAAAAACCACGCTGAATCAAGTGTCTTTCTAAGATATAATTTTTTTAACTAAGTTGCACATGAGCAATTAAGCCCAGAAACGGTACAGTCACGTCCGCAATCCTTGATCTGTACCTAATAAAACATTATAATTGAGATGAAGGTCGCTCTATGCAGTTTCTTTATTTAACAACAAGGTTGCTTGCATTTTTAAGTACCTAGTTACTTAGGTGGCTAGGTACTTAGGTAACTCAGAGGAAAAACGCATCGCATAAATCATGAGATCTAGAATTTTTATGAAATCTGAGATTAATCCTTACTAAAAAATCAACCACAAATGGTGTTATTTGCTGACGATACTTCCTTGTTTTTTAAGGTAGATAGACGTGCTACAAATTTTGACGACGTAAATAACGCCCTACTGCAGGTCCAAAATTGGTTCACTACCAATAATTTAGTATTAAATGGAAAAAAACTAAGTGCATACGATTTTCTTTACCAAATGTAAAAAGTAGTGATTATGAGATAGTATTGAATCAAGAGAAACTAGAATTCGTCGATAAAACTGTTTTCCTGGGGATCACGCTCGACTATAATAGGCTTCAATGGGGTCCTCATTTAACATCTCTTGCAGGACGGCTAAGTTCAGCAGCATATGCTGTCAGAAAAATCCGTCAAATTACTGATGTAGATACAGCGAGGCTAGTCTATTTTAGTTACTTTCATAGTATCATGTCTTACGGTATTTTACTTTGGGGACGGGCTGCAGACATCAAGTCTTATTTTTATTCTGCAGAAAAGAGCCATCAGAGCCATATATAATCTCCGCAGGCGCGATTCTCTTAGGGAACTGTTTAAGAATATTAACATCATGACGGTGTCTTGTCAATATATCTATGAAAACATCATGTACGTAAGAAAAAAATAACATCTTTTTAGTAAAAGAGGCGAAAGACATAATTATAATACTAGAAGTAGGGATCTATTAGCTCAACCAGGTTTCAGACTGGCTAAAGTAGACTCATCTTTCATGGGGTACTGTTTAAAATGTTATAATAAAATGCCTCCCCACATACTTCAACTGAATGAGACGAAATTCAAATCTTGTATAAAACGCACACTATGCAAGCAGGCATATTATAGGCTGGGGATTACATCGCTGATAGAAATGCTTGGCTCAATGCTGGTCCTGCTTCACAACCTCAACTAATTGATTAACATTTGAAAATACTGTTGGAGCTGCTGAAGATTGTAAGACTATCTTTTCATTGTATAAACTCAATCACCTTTGTATTATATAATTGCATAACACAGGTGTGAGTACTATGTACACTAGAGCTACCATTTACCGGGTAATATGTCTTTCATTGACTTGAATATGTCCTGGCAGCTGAGAGTATGTCATGCTCACTCAGATGTCTTGCTGATGGTGGCGTGTGTGTTGGATCATTTAGCTCCCTTCAAAATGGTTGAGCTGAATGGTGCTGATCCATGCGTCATGTTCGTGAACGGGCGCTGTCAGTTGGGACTGGTCATCTCTTAGCTGCCACGGCTTATTTTTAATCATTTTACTTTTGAATTGTTTTTTTTTCTTAATCACGGACGCTTCTGACGTTTTGCATCGTTCTCACATGTATATTTTCAATAAGAATGATGTAACCAATACTTTGTATCAAATATTTTATTTTAAAAGAGTGTCTGTGGACTTACTTGCCCGTTCTTCTCCATAGGAACCTACTATTTGGAATGGGTAACTAGCTTCATATTTGTAACTGACCGACTTGTTGACAATTCAAAAGTGCCTGTAAATGGTTTAATTGAAATAAATGCTTTGAGTTTGACTTAGTAATATTATAAATGGCACACGGGAAGACCATGACCTGGCTTAGGAAATAGTATACTTTTTATCGCAGTGTACGTTCCCGTGGGATAATCCACCGCGGGCAAAGCCGCGGTCAAAGGCTAGTTGATAAATAAATAACAAGTTATTATAGTCAATCGATAGTTCTAAAATAATTTAACTCGCGAAATTATGTTATTTTTTACGAATTTACATGATAAATAATTTAATTATTATATTGTCTCAGTCTTAAGTTCAAAAAGTGCTGATTCTAAGCCTAATTAAAAAATAAGTACTTAATAAAAAAAAACATATCGACTTCAAAAAGAAATTAACTCAAAATTATGAAAAATTATTTATATAAAAACAAAATTAACCAACAAAACGAAAAAAATTAGGTGCATAAATTTTTTTTGAGGCCGCTGCCAGCAAAGCCATTTTTTATATTTGATAGGGTACCCTACTTATTGTGCTGGCACCAACCTCAAAAAAAAAGACACCCTATGCCTATTCAAGTCATCTCTATCATCTCTGATCGCGGAAGCTTCCGTAATATAATCATCCACAATGCTGCTCAATTATTCTTACATTATTGTTTTAGCCCCTCTTAGCATACTTATTACATAGTTAGGTAAACAAATTACTCACAATTTACAATAGTTCAGTACCTCGTAATCGTGAATTCTTTTGTAGCTGGGAAAATGTGATGTTTACGACTCGACTGAAGATTGTTTGGTCAATATTATCGCAATAAGTTGCAGCAATGTATAGCTGGGTACTCACTTAGCAGTGTTTCATGTAACGTATCAGATACTGTATCAATCTGCAAGTGGGTACGGCTCGTCCACGGTCCACCGCGTATCTATCTACGAGCCGCCTTTGTGTTCGCAGTGATACTGGCGCCACTCGGCGGGTCACTGCGAGCTTACAGCGCTCCACGCGCGAGCGGCTCGCAGCGGGCTCGTGCCTACGTACTCACTTGATACCGTATCTGATACATTACATGCTACACTGCTAAGTGAGTACCCAGCTTAATAAACACAACTGAAATGAAATACTTCAGCTGCTTTCTGCCTTCCCGTTTCAGTAACTCAGAATAACTCATTTTGTCGGTCGATAGAAACGGGATCTATTCTTACCAATCTAGCATTTTCTAAATAATTATGTAAACATACCATCGCTTAGTATTTATTTTTAATCTGTCGTCGATTCAAAATAAACCTTTTATATCATATAAATTGTGTAAGTAATGTAATAAATGGATGGATATATTTGATTTGATTTAAAGTTAATTTTCTTCTTTTTTGAGCATTTAATTAAAAGCTTGTTTTTATAAATGTTTTAAGAAAGAAAAATTGTTTTATATTTTGCGGTGATTTTCGAAGATGTCCCTTGGTGGCTCAGCTTAAGGCTCTCATCTCACGCGATATCGCGGGCGCGACAGGCACCGACAAAGAAATTGTCCTACTAGTGTCGCGTCGCGTCGCGCCAGCGATATCGCGTGAGTCTGTAAGAGCCTTTATACTTTCTATAATCTGAGCTTGGTGGTATTAGGGTAGGTTCAGATGACAAGCGCTCAACGCGCGTTTTGATAACGCGCGTTTACAACTACATACATTTTATTCAGGCCGTACACATGCTAACGCGCGTTTTAGTAACGCGCGCGTTCAACGCTGCGCTAGCGCTCGACTGTTGTCAGCGCGCGTCAACGCCGCTTTGAGATCATTGGTTTTCTATGTTTCCGTTCAGTTGAGCGCGCGCTTTCGACGCGGATAGACGTATTTTAGGGTTCGTCAAGTTCGTCCGAAAATCGTCCGAAATGGAAACCGAAGCTTTTAATACGGAATTATTAATTGATGAAATAGAGAAACGTCCTGCGATATGGGACATGACAAGTAGCGATTATTCAGATAAGAATTTGAGAAGACGGGCTTGGGAAGAACTCGTCCTTATATTTTGTGAAGGACATGACAATGAAGAAAAGAAGAAAATATTATGTGAGTATATATATTTATTTACATTTACAATCGGTTTGTGTTACAAGTTAAATATAACGATCCTGCCAATCTACTTTTCCTTCATTAATGAAATAGTTTGTTAAATGTACTCGAACATTATCCGCCTGTCGCACAGCACGTCCGGTATAATGTGAGGCTAGATTTTCCAGGGGTGGCGTATAAAGTGTGTCTTCAAAATTGTAGCCATCCCTGATTCTGACATAATTATTTAGTGTACATATCGCTTTTACGATCTTTTCTGCAAAACCGATGTTAACATCTAACGGCCTGTGTAAAATGCGCCATTTATTGCACATTATCAAAGTCAAAGTCAAACCATTTATTTCAAATAGGCACATAAGAGGCACTTTTGAACGTCAAAATTTACAAAAAAAATAGAATTGATTCTAGTTGCCCCTTCCAAAAGGTAGTTTCGTATGGAGAAGAATGGGCAAGAAACTCCACCGGTACTCTTTTAAAAATGTTTTACAATATTTTGTTTGATTACATTAATTATATGATTATATGTGAAGACGATGCACCTAGAATAAAATTACTATACCATAATAGGTAAAACGAATTAAAAACTAAGCAATGAAAAATAACTTAATTATTAGATAGATACGTGGTGTTCACATATTTACAAACATCATACAAGTATGTTTTTCTAAAAAAATAAGTCAGTGTGTGAGTATAGGTTATCACAGAATGTAAAATGAATATCATAAAAATAACAGATTTTACCATAAAAATAGCAACCAGTTTGATTTTGTCTAGACTCTAGATTGTCCTATGGAGCTGGACCAGCATGTTTCCAAGCATTCCTGTCCTGGATATAATCCTCTAACTTGTAATATGCTTGTTTACAAAGTGTACTTTTAATATGTGTTTTAAATTTTCTCTCATTTAATTTCAATATATCACAAGGTATTTTGTTGTAACATTTAAGTACCCCATAAAAGATGTATGTACTTTAGATAATCTGAAAAATGGTTGATCTATTTTATCTTTATTTCTAGTATTAAAATTATGTCTATCGCTTATCTTGTTAAAAATATGTAGATTTTTCCTATTATACTATTATGCCAAAAGTACATTCAACATACCGGCGTGCTAATGTCAAACGGTAATTAAATATTTTTTTAGCATAAGTTAGTGACCTTCCCCCATATGGACGCATTAAATTCTCCATCATGCCAAAAGCTTCATCAGCCACTATCACATATGGCAACGTTGTCGGTCTATTTTGTATTAACAATGCCTTTGGCTCAGGTAGATCTAATGACCTTTCTGTCAGCTTTTTGTACAATGAAGAATTCTTGAATATACCTGAGTCACTGTTTTTACCGTAGGCACCTATGTCAACCCACACAAAACAATAGTTTGCATCCGCTAGCGCCAATAAAACTAGCGAAAAATAATTTTTATAGTTATAATACATAGAACCCGTGTGTTCAGGCTGGATTAACCGTATATGTTTCCCGTCCAAGGCTCCCAAACAATTGGGAAACTTTGAGTTCTTTTCAAATATCGTGGATATTTCACACCACTTTTCTTTCGTTGGTTCACTCATAACAACGGGCCTTAATTTTTTCCAAATAGTTTCACATACATGTGGTATTATAGTAGCCACAGTAGATTTGCCAATTCTATAGTCGTAGCTTAATGTCCCAAATGAACATCCAATGGCCAAATATCTGGAAACAAACATAAACTATTACTAAATACTGTTTTTTTTTTCAGCGTCATCCCTGCAAAAAAAGTGGAAGAGTTTACGGGATAATTATATGAGAGAGGTGAAGAAAATAAAGACTGTCAAATCTGGATCAGGAGCTTCCAAAACTTCGACATATATTCATTATAATAGACTACGATTTCTACAGGCATCAATTGCCAACAAAGATACAGAAAGTAGTTTCGATGCAGATAATGCATCAACTTCGTCAGAGGTTGCTGAAGTAGAAATAAGTTCTGGCTTTAAGAGTCCTAAATCTACTTCAAGAAAAAAACAAAAATTAAATCCTGCTGATGAAAGATTTGCAAACATATTAGAGCAGAGTTTAGCACAGAAAAATGTGTCTCATCCAAAAGAAGATGACGATGAAGACAAGCTGTTTTGTTTGTCACTCGTTAAAGAGATTAAAAAAATTCCGGAATATAGGCGACTTCAAACTAAAATTGCCATTTATAATTTAATTTTGCAAAACCAAAATGAATTTCAAGGACCACAACAACAGACATATGAAAATCAAAATTACCCGGTATCACAACGAAGAAATTATTCATCACAAGAGCAGCGTCATCAGTCATCAGCTTCTGTTGAAGGCTTTCGTTATCATGATTATAGATCACAGCAGTCTAGTGTGTCAAATAATTTTGCACATTATGGTTATACTACAGCAATGGGGTCTCCATCGCCAGTAACACCTACTCCATCGCCAGCACCAACTAATGTCAGCAATGAATCAGAGTTAGAGTTATTCTGCGAGTAACAAAATGTTATTTTTTCTTTAAAAAAATTGTTCCTAAACAAGTTGATTTGATTTATTTGATTTATAGATTATGTTGATTATTAAAAAACTTACCTCAATGTAATTATGAGTTTTTCTTCCGGTGAAATGCTATATCGCACAGCGTTTTTATCTGCTACGAGTTCATCGTTTATGAGAGTCAGTAAGTCATCAAATGACTTGATGGACATTCTGAAGTAGTTAAAGAATTTGGGCTCAAATTGCCTTAACTTAGGATATAAAATAATGTACTGACTTTCAGTCAGCCTGGTTGACAAAATTGGGTGAACCCAATATCTCCGTCTTCTGTTGTGTCGTTTCTGCCGTCTGTATAAAATCACCGATAAAACTGTTTCTACGTCCATCTTCGACAAATGTAGAACTCAAACTGGCCGCAACAACGCGCGTTTAACGCCTGACAAGCGCGCACCATGTGAACACTATACAAAAATTCAACGCGCGTTCAACGCGCGCTGAGCGCTTGTCATCTGAACCTACCCTTAACTAAAAAAGTTAAGTAGTGGCAATTCCATTTGTTGTTTCTGCAGGATTACGTTTTACCGAAAATTAAGGGCGTAGGGTAGGTACCTACCTATGATATGAAATAAGTAAGTAGGTACCTACCTATGATTGGCATAGGTATATATTTCATGCCAGATTTTTCAGTTGTCTATATGAGTATCATATAGACAACATAATATATATCATTCTACGACAGATTGACCAATAGTGACTTATATCTAGCTTCTGCCCGCGACTTCGTCCGCGTGAAATTTCTTGTTCTCCCGACCCCACTGCGTCGCATTGCATCGCCCGCCCGCGCTATTACTTCGTTTTCGCTTACCGTTCTTTCAGATTTTTTTCTTTTTGCTCGGCTCCGAAGGATCTCAGCGTGATTTTAAATAGTCTTGAACCTTCTTCAAGAATGCATTTTTTTTTAGGCAATCAGATGCATTTTTTTTTTAAATCTGACAGGTAGTTCCAGAGCTTACCCCCCCAAATACAAACTTACAAACAATACCTCTTTATAACATTAGTATAGGTATCGTTAAGAGTAAGGCTGCTTTTCCACCAGAAATATGCTATGCAGCAGGCTATGCTGCGAGGATATGAAAGCGAGTAAGATGTGCTATGAAGATGCGCCACCGCGAGGAAGCTCGAGCTTTCGGTGATAAACGCGCGCCTACTGTAGCTACTCGGCTCTGCATATACCTACACCACTCGCGCATCCATAGCTTCCATCCATAGCACGCATCATTATAAAACATAGCTTAGTTGAAATTGTTTACACCAGTATTATGCTATGTGAACGAATTAATATGATTGGTGGATTAAGATATCAAACGCATCCATAGCAACGTAGCATAGCACATCTTTGGTGGACAAGCAGCCTTTTTTTTTGGGTGGGGAATTATCAAATAACTTCTTCCGCTCAGGGCGGAGCGAGACTTTTACTGAATAAAACTCACCCGCGTTCCTTCAGATGCCTGTGTGCCAGAGCCACGATATCCCTTTCGGACAGATTCGTAACCCTGGCAGGTGGACAGGCAGCCTAATAAGTATACATAAGCAGCTAGCGACAAAGAGCTAGGTAACATAACGAACTAACAACCCATTTCCTTCGGCTGAGTTCACTATACATACGGAAATAAATGACGTGGCTAGTTGAATACGAGTAGCCTATGTAGGTATGTACGTACAGACGACTGATACTGTATCTATTCTCATGGTTTTGTTTGTTATATTGTACCATGTATAAAAAAATCTGCGGTTTATTAATAGTTTTATTGAGTGTGCACAATTATAATAATAATCTACCTAGATTATTATTATAATTGTCTATTATTCATTAATCGTATATTATATAAAAGTGCCTACTTCTGAATAATACATTAGGTACATTGTGGAGGAAATGGATAATGATGTGGGCTGTGGTTAACTGATCGAACAGATAACCACCGTTTTGACTGTTGAACTGACTTCCTCTTAAGTAACCTAAATAAATAAAAAAAGATCACGTGTTCGCTTTTGCATCATTTTAAAAAGCAAAAAGTTGTTAAAAACCAGCCAAGTGCGTGTCGGATCACGCACAATGAAGGGTTCCGTAGTTGGGATCAATTTATCCCAAAAACAAACTTAACATTGTTGTTGAAAAACATGTTCTCTCATACATCGATATGCGCCACGGTCAATTTCCCAACTGCAAATGTAAGTTGGTAATTGCAAAAAAATAATAATTATGTGATAAAACTACAAATTAAAGATTTTTGGACTTTTCCTTTACTTGTGCGGTGAGACCTTGCTTCGTGCCAAGTTTTGTGGTTCTAGGTCAACGAGAACTACCCTATTTTGGTTTTGATTTATTTGCGAGTATGAAAATATGTCGCATAAATCGCCGTATTTTTTATTGCGTTGACTTATTTTTATAGAACTCCAAGGGACCTACCTACGTATTTTATATTAATTTCAACTTGATACCTCTACGCGTTCCTTGGAAAAGGGGCCTTAACGGACTGACAGACAGACAGATACAGACAGAACGTAACCCTTATAGGGTCAATTCGTTGTCCGTCTGGACAACGAATTGATCCTATAAGGGTTACGTTCTTGCTTTTGAGGTACGGAACCCTAAAAAAATGGAAAACTATGAATTTTTGTCTAGGTATCTAATTCAGTAGGTACCGTAACTACTTACCCAAACGTACAAAGACGTACCTACTGGATAGTCGTAGGTACCTAACTTAGGTAGTTGGTTGTACGCTATACAGGGTGGTACCTGCTACCATGGATTCAGTACATCATAATTGATCCCCGTGCGTTGAAATTTATCACCGGTAATAAAAAAAAAACCGGCCAAGTGCGAGTCGGGCTCGCGCATGAAGGGTTCCGTACCATTATCTATAAAAATGGCAAAAAAAATCACGTTTGTTGTATGGGACCCCCCTTAAATATTTGTTTTTGACGGCGGAGCCTTAGTGATAGGGTTGCCGTTTTACCCTTTGGGTACAGAACCCTAAAAAAAACAGTTGTTTCCTACAGAAGGGCAATACCTACTCTGTAAAAATGTATGGAACAGCGAATTTTTTTTAAATAACCGACGAAAAATTTGAACGCAGCCGGTCAACAATGATGTAAGTACTGAATGCATGATAACAGGGGCCCAAGTCTGCTATTTTTATAAATTCAGTCATTCCAACACGATCCCATTGTCATGCCATTGTCATTTTGCTAAAAGTTCGTAATCTGGTAAATTCATAATGGTCGATCATTGGTCGGTCAATGTTCTCGTAATATAATTGTGTTATTATAATGGCATTGTCGTATTGCCATTATTATAAAACCCATTAGTAGAAATGTCATTAATTTGTCATTATGTACGAGATTACCACGCAATTACTTTCAATGTAGTGTCAGTGGCCGACCATTGGAAAGTCATAATGACGCCATTATAATAGTAGATTACCAAACTTGTCAAAATCAACAATCATGAAATCAATGATCGACCATTCTGACACTATTGTAATAGCAGACTTGGGCCCAGGATGCGCGTCGATGTCCCTTCCACTGTATAGTATAGTATATCAAATTATCAATAAATATGTAGTGTCTATAACATTCTGGTATGATAAGAAGAGGGATTATAATATAGGACAAATTGCTTAGACATACTGCAATGAGGCTTTGAATACATTCCACCATCTATTCACGATCTTCTATAAATTGTGTTTTCCCATATTCCTCGTTAAATGGACCAATAAACCCATAAAAAACAAATGGCTTAGTACTGATTTAAAAATATCATGCATTAAATAGAAAGCTTTATAATACGAATATCAACACGATGCTATAAGTAAAGGTTACCACAAGAAAAAATACCTCAATTACACTAAGATCTCAATAAAATGCATATCAAAATCACAACAGATTTTTAAAACAACAACAACAACACGCAACCGACGTTGGCGAGCCACCCATTGCTCACCGCCTCCAAGTCCGCGCCTATGGTTAATATACCATCCTGTAACTGTCCTATTGTAGGGCCATAACACCGTTAATACCATTTAATACCGTGCCGTGCTGTTCTTGTCTTCTTATATTGAGAGCGCAAGAGCATTAATCACCTTGCTTGCTCAAAGCAGATTGGTGATTTCAGACTTTTAGAGTATCTACTATAAGTCCAGGTATCCTCAGATGGGGTTTATTAACCATTGATTAGATGAAATTAATAAGCTTTACCAATAAAATCTTCATATAATTTCAGGTGATTCAACAATATGGATAACAAGATCTCACAAGAAGCACAAAAGCAGGTGGAGCAACTTCGGGATTGGATAAACAAGCAGCCTCATTTACCCCAAGATTTAGGTAAGCCAGTCTTTAATACTTATTATACTGTATTTACTACGTCTATATTTTTTCACTATCTGCGACAAAACGTCTCACTATTCCTTTTCCGTGGGGAAGTACTCATTGAAATAGAGGGTTAGGTCCATGTCATACCAAATGTAACTTCACAATCACAGTTCTTCTACCATTGAAATATACTATTTAATACATTTGAAATTCTCGATACTTGCACAAACGTGCTCCACACGGTACCTACTGGTGTTCCCTTCAAATAATCGGATCCTTTTTTTTTTTGGGTGGGAAGTTATCAAATAACTTCTCCCGCTCTGGGCAGAGCGGGAGGGCGTGTCAGACTTTTACTGACTAAAACCCACCCATGTTCCTTCCGTTGCCTGACTGCCAGGGCCACGATATCCCTTTCGGACAAACTCGCAACCCTGGCAGGCACTGGCCCTAACGGACCCCGTCAGTTGGTGCTGACATCTCTTTGAGGCGCGCATGGTACACAACGCGCCGTCGACCCGGGCCTGATCCTTATCGGACGGCGAAGGACCCGTTCTCGCTCACCGTCCGCAAGCCCGCGCCTATGGTGGCCGGGAATCGGCCTGCAACTCCCGACGCCCGGGGCGTCTCCTGCGGCGACTAGGGGCGTGAGGGCGCGCATTTTGCCTCTCCCTCACGCGTTCCGCCTCCTCTTTCACGAGCATTACTGCTTCGCAGAAGTAGGTGACGGCCTCCCATGCACTCTCGCTCCTAACCATGGCCTGAAACAGGGCCAGACGCGAGAGATCGCCGCCGCCGATCGCCTCCGTGAGGACACGGCGGTGCTCCGCCCAAGCCGCCCCAGATCTCCACCGTATGCTTCACCGTGTCCTCCGGGCGATCCACACAGTGGTGACACCCGGGCGTTTCCTACCGCTTTATCCTGAAAAGGAACCTCCCGAAACAACCGTGTCCGGTGAGGACCTGCGTCAGGCGGAAAGTGAGGACGCCTCTCTAGCCACTCCTCAAAGAGGGGACTTATCGCCACAATTGTGGCGTGACCAGCGCTGGGTTGCGACAATCGCACTCTTCATGTCGCCAAGAGATCCCGCCGGAGCTCCGTACGCTGTGCCGTGATTTCTCGCGGTAGCGGAGTTAAGCCCCAGCGTTTCGCCTCCTAGTGCCACTCCCAAATGTGCGCGAGGACTTTTGCCTCCAGATCCCATGGCGGTTGTCTGGCAAGGAGGCTCGCCGCCTCACGGGAGACCGTGCGGTATCCTCGGACCAGCCTAATGGTCACGACATCATCAGATCCTTGACTATTGTCTCTTCAAGAGTCGTTTCTTTTGAAAGCATTAGTTCACATTTGGTCTTCAGTACTTAATTTGAATGATGCAGAAGAAAATACTTATTATGTAATGTTACAAATTAGAAAAAAAAACCTACAGGTCATGACGGCCCTCAGGTTTTTGAAGCAACTGATCGTAGTCTGACAAGGATAATATACCTATTCAAATTCTCATAGACAATGCAACGAAATGATTCATTTCTTGTTGATATTTCTACTTGACTGCTTACGCAACACGCGACATAAAGACATAATCAGTGTAATTAATTGGTTATTAAAATCCAGTATATTCCAAGTTTCACAACTTGAATAACTTCAAGGGATTTTAAACGCATTTATGCAATTTAATATTTTTATTAATAAGCATAATTAATAACAAGTTTAAATTAAATCAACAATTGAATCCGGATTCTTTATTCAGAAAACATCCGAAGCATTATAAATATGAATTTGAAGTTTATAGTAATATACTATCATTAGTCAGTTGATTGGCTGATACCGCCAAACCGCGTTGCTAAACCGGTTATCTTAGTTTCGGGGTTCTAACCTTGTTCGCATGACCGAGGACGAGTTATCAAACTCTCTGAGGCATGAAAAATTAAAAAATATCAGTATCTATCTATCACATGTTCCCAAGTCCCTGTTATTGATTCTTACGAATCGCACAAAGAATAATTGCCACCCGATAGGCCATTCAGCGAGCATCGTTGAACGTGCAATAAATGGGAATACGTAAAATCCGTTGTTACATGCCTACATACATCTTGTACACTAAGTTTTCCACAATATTGATACACATTTTGATTCAACTTCTAACTTTATCTCTTTTGTAATAAGGTGCAGATTCTAACTTATGCATTTTCCTTTGAATTGTTTTCAAGGGGACGTCATATTATACAATCTTATGTGCAACTTATTGATGTTCTGTTATCTCAAAACAGTAGGTGCCTTTTGGTACCTTCAACAGTAGCCGTGCAGGCATCAATATCACATTTAATAAAAAACGTCTAACGTTTACTTGTAAAAAAGGTACTTTGGCATAATCATATCATCAATGTCATTGTCAACTTGTCTAGGAGTGGTCAAGGCTTGCACAGCTCAATACGTAAAACGATAAGTTTCCTACTATATTTCCTACATTTTAAAAGCTCAATTTGTGACGCTGTTTCATTAGTCATTTTAACTAACAATGGTCTATGTGATACCAACAAAAAGCGTGTTTAACATATTTCCTGTTCAATACTATGCGTGGTTAACACAAACAAAACAAGTTTTATAAAAATATCCATTTGTGTGTGTTGTCTACAAGTTAGCAGACAAGTTTAGTTCCGTAATAATACGATGGTTTTACTAATCTGTGTTCGAGAACTTAAGATTAAAATTCTTCTCGCAACACATCATTTTTAACAGATTTAAAAAAACCGGCCAAGTGTGTGTCAGACCACGCACAACCGCACAATGAAGGGTTCCGTAGTTGGGATGAATTTATCCCATAAACAACCTTACCATCGTAATTGAAAAACATGTTCTCCCATACATCGATATACATATACGTCACGGTCAATTCTCCAACTGCAAGTGTAACTTGGTCGACTATTACTCGTTAACTTGTAAAGCCTACTTAGCAGTGATAGTTTTCCTTTTAATTTTGTTATAATTATGTACTATTGCCATGATATTTTTCACATATCAAAAACAACCATTTACCTGGCAGGGGGGACACTTGACTCTAACAAAAATTAACACCATAAAGCGCAATATTACGCAAACGGATCCCTGAATTGAAAGATGGTCTTCACAAACACAAAAAAAAATTCATCCCCACTTTACGTGTAAGGGAACTACCCTTTTTTTTGTGTTGTAAATTATCAAATAACTTCTTCTGCTCTGAGCGGAGCGGGAGGGCGTGTCAGAATTTTACTGACCAACTGAACTGCCAAGGCCACGATATCCTTTTCGGACAAACTCGCAACCCTGGCAGGCATTGGTCCTAACAGACCCCGTCAGTTCGTGCTGACATCTCTTTGAGGCGCGCGTGAAACACAACGCGCAGTCGACCCGGGCTTGGTCCTTATCGGACAGCGAGCTACCCATCGCTCACCGCCCGCAGGCCCGCGCTTACGGTGGCCGGAAATCGGCATGCGACTCCCAACGCCCGGGGCGTCTCCTGCGGCGACTAAGGGCGCGAGGGCGCGAAACTTGCCTCACCCTCACGCGTTCTGCCTCCTCCTTCGCTAGCATTACTGCTTCGCAGAAGGAGCTGACGGCCGCCCATGCACTCTCGCTCCGAACCATTGCCTGAACCAGGGAAGGGAACTACCCTAATTTTTTTTTGTCAAGATTTTACTTTACCACTTTGTCGGCGTGATTAATATGTATACCCACGCCAAATTATAGCTTTCTAGTACTAAGGGTCTCTGAGCTAAGTCGGGGACAGACAGACAGGCAGACGGACATGGCGAAACTATAAGGGTTCATCTGTCCTTTAACTACGGAACCCTAAAAAAGGAGTAAGTTATGCATTCGGCGAGTTTTCAAAGACTTTGTTCCCTGTACATTGTTTACATTCCAAGCTATGCGGAAATCTTCAAAGGCAATGTTTTGTGACCATCCAAGCCTATAGGTACGTAGGTATTTGTAACTAGTGGATATTCCGTAGAATTGTGCAACATTGCACAATTCTGTGTTGACAACAGTCTAGATATGATGCCAAGCAGACACCAAGATTGGCATGTAGGCAGTATTTGTTACATATTTTTTTTGCAGTCTACAGCGGCTTTGAATAACCTAAAGTTGTAATTATTCGATCAACAGCACGGCACTTTTTTATTATCACTAGCTGAGCCCCGCGGTTTCACCCGCGTAAGTCTCGATCCCGTGGGAATATCGGGATAAAAAGTAGCCTATATGTTAATCCAGGGTGTCAGCTACTTCCATACAAAATTTTATCAAAATTGGTCCAGCCGTTTGAGCGTGAAGAAGTAACAAACACACACACTCACAAACTTTCGCCTTAATAATATTAGTGTGATTGGGTATTACATCAATTGTGCTGTTATAAGCATCATCATCATCATCATCCACCTCCTGCCCTCATAGCTTATTTATTTGGGGTCGGCCCAACATAAATCTTCTTCTTATATACATCTCTGTCAGGAGTCATTCCCTTTTTAAGGTTCCGTAGTCAACAAGGAACCCTTATAGTTTCGCCATGTTCGTCTGTCTGTCTGTTTCCGGCTTAGCTCAGAGACTTAGTACTAGATAGCTGTAATTTGGCATGGGTACCTATACATATTAATCACGCCGACAAAGTGGTAAAAAAAAAAAAAAATTGGGAGCACTTACACGTAAAGTGGGCATGATATTTTTTTCTCTTCTATCCCATGATGTGTGAAAGGGCTGTTCAAAAACATTGAGGGTCTGTGAAAACTATTTTTCGATTCAGGGATCCGTTTGCGTAATAAAATGTTTGTTAGAGTAGAGTGTCGCCTCCTGCTAGCTAAATGGTTGTTTTTGGATATGTGAAAAAAATCATGGCAGTAGTACATTTATAACGAAATTAAAAGGAAAACTATCACAGCTAAATAGGCTTTACAAATTAAACGAGTAATAGTTGACCAACTTACATTTGCAGTTGGAGAATTGACCATGACGTATGTATGGGAGAACAAGTTTTTCAACTACAATGTTATGTTTGTTTTTGGAATAAATTCATCCCAACTACGGAACCCTTCATTGTGTGTGGTCCGACACGCACTTGGCCGGTTTATAGCTATTTTTTCTTTATTATAGTAACCAAGACTCAACAAGATTGTTAGTAAAACTTATGACTACGTTAGTATTTAAGCAAGCACAGACACTTAACAAAAACAAGGAAAACAATACAAGAAATAACGGTTTGTCACTGTTGCGACATCCCATGAGAGACGGCACTACAGTGACCACAACAGTGACCCACGTATACACAGACCAGCCGACTCGCAACCATGTTTAAGACACTGTTAGAGCCGCCCCACATCCTGCGCACTAGGGAACCCTTTACGCATTGTTGCGTAAAAGCAATCTACATGCGCATCTGCGAACATCCCTGACGCACTAAAGAAACGGGGCAGCCCCACCAGTATCCTAAACGCATTGTTATATTGAACGCGGAGAGTGCTGTACAATCTTTGCGTATATCTAGCCCATAGGCTGCACGTGTAAAAAGCAGTACTGTAGACTCGAAAGAGCGTGATTTTAACAGGAAGTGAGAATCGTGCAAGCTTACGAGCCAGCATAGGTACCATCTTTCACAAAATCCATCCACACATCCATCCATCGTTTATTTGGTCTTCTCCTACTCTTGTAGTGGAAGCAAATAATAATTGTGTCATTCTCATGTTTCAGAGGACAGAATCATCCTGAGGTTTCTTCACAGCTGTTACTATGACTTGGAGAAGACTAAGCAAACCATTGAGCTGTTCTTCAAAATCAGAGACAATTCACCAGAGCTGGTCAACCACAGGGATCCACTGTCACCTGCTATGCAGAAGGCTTTGAAAATCTCGTGAGTATATGTGCCTATGTACTTGATAAAAATCTTCCGTGTGGTGCCGGACGTAAAGAATAGCACCAACCTATTTCTTCCCATGGGTGTCGTAAAAGGTGACCAAGGGAATTTTACTAAAGAATGGGCAGGAGCGTTCTCTATGCATTTTAAAACCACATTGCGATCGCCAACCCGCCCGCCAAGCGTGGTGAGTATGGCCCTCTCCCCCCTATTGGGGGAGGCCTATGTCCAGCAGTGGACGTCTTTCGGCTGGCATGATGATGATGATGACTTGATCGAAAACACAGAGCACGGAGATGCCTCAGCTGCTGCTAGAGGTGGCATTGTTAACACTTTCCATACAAACCAAGCGTGTCACCGGATGGATACTCGCATTACGGCATAAATGACGTATAGAAAGTGACGGCTTTGAAGGCGGTCCGTGATAGAAATGGTGCGTTCAACACACTTTCGGCGCCACGAATGTTATTACTTATCGACTCCAGGGGGTCTACTCCGAAGATAAATCTGAAGTATCGGCCGAACGTTCGGCCGTTTCCTGACTACGGCTGACTACGGAGATAGAAATTCCTGACTACGGCTGACTAGGGGTGACTACGGAGTTAGAAAAAAAACCGTCAACCAAAGAGATAAATCAAAGTCAAAAATGTGACTTGAAGTCGGGTAAATACTTGACTCGAAAGTCAAATAAGGAAACTTTGGAAGTCAAGAAACTGCCGTACATGCGGGCGATACTTCGGATTATCGCTTCGGAGTAGGTACAGACCCTGCCGTCTTGCAACGCTGCAGGCGGCGGCGGCGTGGCCGTGAAAACATGACCATTCAAAAGCCTGGGGGCCTACTCCGAAGTGCAAAACCGAAGTATTGGCCGAATGTTCGGCCGTTTTATAACTTCCAAAGTTTCCTTTTTTGACTTTGAGTCCTGACCCGACTTCAAGTCACAGTTTTGACTTTGGCTTATCTCTTCGACTATCTTTTCTTTTTTTCGCCGTAGTCAGCGATAGTTAGCCGTAGTAAAGAAACGACCGAACATTCGGCCGATACTTCTGATTTATGTTCGGAGTAGACCCCCTTGGGACCCAATCCTTCTGTTATTTCGGCTACAGTAGATTCCGTAGTTAATTGAGAGTTAAGAGTAGAGTAGATGCTTGTTTTGCCTGAACGTTTTGAAATATCTCTTATTATTTTCATATTTCCCAATATTATTTTACCCAAACTTGACTTGTTCGGGTGCGTTTTCAAATCGTGTTCGTAAGGCAGGTCTATCTTTATAAAATTATTCTGCAAGTGTGTCTCGTATTCTGGCAGCACTTTGCGGATGGTCGTGATCGTGACTGCACTAATCTAGGGCAAGCTTATGGCTGTTAGTAATTCGTTCTAATCTCGGCTATAAATCGCGGAACCAGCTGACGCAGTGGAATTCAAACTCTGTATTTATTGCAGTCTCTTAACGATAAGAGGTAGATAGATAGGTAGTTAGAATGCTCTTTATTGTACAGCGTATGGAAAAAAATAAACCGGCCAAGTGCGAGTTGGCCTCGCGCGTGAATGTTCCGTACCATTATCTATAAAACAGCAAAAAAATCACGTTTGTTGTATGGGAGCCCCCCAAAAATATTTGTTTTATTTTAATTATTTATTTTTAAAGTGAATTATTAAGTAAATATTCTGTGAATATTTCAAGCGTCTATCTGTTGTCATGCAAAACGAGCAAAAATTCACATTTGTAAATATTTATTTTATTCTGTTTTTTTTTTTGTATTTGTTGTTATAGCGGAAACAGTAATACATCATCTGTGAAAAATTCTACTGTCTAACTATCACGGTTCTTGAGATACAGCCTGGTGACAGACGGACGGACAGCGGAGTCTTAGTCATAGGATCTCGTTTTACCCTTTGGGTACGGAACCCTAAAAAAAACGGTCTCCGGTCTCTTATGAATAATTGTATATCAACAAAAACATGTAGACAGAGAAATAATAGAACAAGTACAGTCAGGTTTCCTATATTTTATTATTAAAATCTACGTTCGCACTAATCCAGAAAGAGCGTGAGGTGATTCCGAAAATGTTTGATATTAATACAAATACAAATGTCATTATTTTGTATAAATATCCGAAGCTGATCTTACCATGAGAGCGGAATATGGCCCATTAGTCCTAAAGATAAAATCGTCTAATTACTACTTTTGACCTACGTCATACCAGAAAATAATTACCGGTTATTAATAAAAATAAATCATTCTCACATAAGATAGACCACACTAAATGTCTCACTACACCGCATAGAGCAATCATCACTAATTAAAAGAAAACAACAGGGTCACGCTCCACTGCACCGTCCTCGGTTCCACTAATTAGTTATTTCGTAGACATGTTTTATTATGGTTTTCCCTAGGAATTATAGCAACACTTTACTGTGAACTAGATTTAGTTTTTGCCCACAAGTACCTTGAGTTTAAGGTGCAGATATATGATTTTAGTGACTTTTAAAACTGTCATTACGCCTTCATATAATGCAAGTATGTTATGCAAAAAATGTATGTTAAACTTTAAGTTAGTTAAGTGAATATTTAAGTATTGTAGTGAAACACTTTATGAAATAAATTCAGGAAGTAATGTCTACCCAAAGCATAAAAACGATATTACTTTCAAACTACTTACTTAAGATATTTTCATGCTTTTTAGGGTTCCGTACCCAAAGGGTAAAACGGGAACCCTATTACTAAGGCTTCGCCGCCGCCGTCTGCCTGTCCGTCTGTCACCAGGCTGTATCTCATGAACCGTGATAGTTAGACAGTTGAAATTTTCACCGATGATGTATTTCTGTTGCCATGACCTATCAATTAACTGATAATAATAATATACCTACGTATTTTGTTCGTCAATGCCAAGAGCAATGGCCTAGACTCCGCTCTTAAATAAGTATACCTATGTGACATTTTTATCTGAACAATCTTGGACCAATAAGAGTATTATTTTGCCATGAGCAGTGTTTTTTCAGCACGATTTGTAAATAAACAAGTTTAGAAGTATTTTTCAAAATGTAGACCAAAAACATGACCATTTCTTAAACTGACGCAGGCGAACTAGTTTTTGGAAAAAATATATAAAGCAACATTTTTGAAAAAATCAAAATCCAAGTCCAAATCCAAGTAAAAAAAAATTGAATCTTCCATTTTTTCTTTATTATTTCTGGATGTAGACCAACACCGCGAAACTACTTTTCAGTTACATAAAATTAACCATAATTAACCCATTATGTTAATATTTTCAGAAAAATGGCGCAGTACCAAATAGAGGGGGATAAAGCTGTCTGGTTTTGGCAATTAAACGACCCGGGTCTAGAGCAGTATGACTATACCCAAGATGCTAGAATGTTCTTCATGTCTTGCGACGCGTGGATGCTGGCCAACGACTTTTTAGCCGAAGAAGACTTAGTGGTGATAGACGCTAAGGATATCACGCTCAAGTTTATCACGAAGTTCAATATCTCAGTTGCCAGGAAGCTGTCTAAATATCAAGAGGTGAGTGGCATATATATATTTACACAATTATTAAAATAATAATTATAATCCTGTACAAAGTAAATATTCATGTCAATGGATTCGATTGTCGCAGTGGCTATTGACACATTGAGTAGAAATCCTAGTTAGTCTTTTCTCCTGGGGCCCAAGTCTGCTATTTTTATAAATTCAGCCATTCCAACACGATGCCATTGTCATGCCATTGTCATTTTGCTAAAAGTTCGTAATCTGGTAAATTCATAATGGTCGATCATTTTCTTTCAATGTAGTGTCAGTTGCCGACCATTGGAAAGTCATAATGACGCCATTATAATAGTAGATTACGAAACTTGTCAAAATCAACAATTATGAAATCAATGATCGACCATTCTGACACTATTGTAATAGCAGACTTGAGGCCCTGGTTTAGGCAATGTTTAGCTTCAGCGTTAGCACTCGCATGCTTTTCTCCGATGAATATAAACACATACAATTTATCGGATGAAAAGATGATATGGCTAGAAATGGAGTGACCGAGATGACAACTAATAGAGAAGTACGGAAGAAAATGTTGCGCCGACCACAAATCAATTATTTTGGGATAAGGGTAGGAGAATGATGATGATGACAATTTATCACATGTTACTTTTCTCAAACGTGCTTGGAAATTCGAGCATTATTTTGACAACCTTCTTCGATATAAATCGAAATTGCTGTACTGGCCAAAATACATGCGAGCAGCGGCCACCAAAAGTTGTATGAAAATCCATAATATTTGTCGTGGTTTAGCGGCCAAATAAATTACATAGTAAACTCATATCTATCGTGTAATTTAAAAATGGAACGATCTTTCACTCCGGAACATGGCAATACAACTTTTGGTGGCCGCTGCTCGCATGTATTTGGCCAGTACAGCAATTTCGATTTATCTCGAAGAAGGTTGTCAAAATAATGCTCAAATTTCCAAGCATGTTTGAGAAAACCTTTATTTGCATTGTAATGTAAATAACGTTTATTAAAATAATTTTACAATACAAAGAATTCGTTACACATTTTAGGAGTTAATTTAGATTTCACATTTTAACTTATGGCCTTCCCTCAAGGGTTCATTCATACGTGTGACGTGTCCACTTTTGTTTTTCAACCTCCGCTAGGAGCACAGCGTGGTCTTAGAACTCGATCTGTTAGTTTGTTTAGCACCCGGCCACCGAGAGAATGCATTCCTGAGACCTGTGAGTACACGATTGGGAATTAATTCCGCCTTATTACAAAACAAGATTTATATTTTGACATGGGTTAAACCATGCAGCCAGTTTTTGTAATAAGAACGTAACAGTGATTGAAATACCGTTCTTTATACAAAACTGAAAACTTAGTTCGGTACTAAGTTGTCAGTTTTGTGTTTAGGAACTTTATCATAGTTGGAAAAAAGTTCGAAATCCTATAATGGCTCCATGTTTTAAACCTGGGTCTGAAGATAAACCTTGTTTTGTAATAAGGGGGAAGTCTAAATTCGAAAAAACACGCTTTCTATTGTACTCGGCTGACAGGTGTCAGGAACGCATTCTCTCATCGGCCGGAGTTTAGTAGGCTGCACTACAGTGAAGGAAAACATCGTGAGGAAGCCGTTATGTTCGACCACTGGGCCCGCGTGTTGGATTGCGGCCCACTCCCTCTTACAGAGAGAAGGCCAGCGCCCCAGCCGTGAGAACGTTATAGGCTGATATGTAGATTGCTCTCGATTGCTCGATGGCAAATCTTGATTTTGCCAGCACTTTAATTAGGTATTGTGAATGTGAGCACTATGTGGCTTTTTTTTTCTTTTCTAGTGTTCCGTACCTCAAAAGGAAAAACCGGAATCCTTATAGGATCACTTCGTTGTCCGTCTGTCTGTCTGTCAGTATGTATGGGTGAACATGTTTTTCAATTACAATGCTATGTTTGTTTTTGGGATAGATTCATCCCAACTACGGAACTCTTCATTGTGCGTAGTATCATAGTAGTTTTAATGATTGTCTGACATTTTCAGCACTTTATGTGGCCTAACCAAATGTCGTTTCTTTGGTATTCTTCGTCGAGGAGCTCGTTAAAGCATGATTTAGATTGATTGATTTTCTCTTTGTAATCTCCAGGAAGCTATGCCGATCAGAATAAAGCAGATCCACGTGATAAACGCACCGCCCTTCATAGACAAACTGTTCGGCCTTATGAAGCCGTTCCTTAAACAAGAAATCACTGATATGGTATGAACTTTTCCCTACTACTAAAAGTTCGCCGAACCAAGGTCACATGTTTAACATGGAAGGCCGCTAACTTGGGTGGATTTGGGCCGAACATACATTATTACGGAAAACTGATTAATTAAGGTCTGTGTACATTTCGCCGCATTGTACCGTGTGGTGCCGGACGTAAATAATAGCACCATCCTATTTCTTCCCGTGGGTGTCGTAAGAGGCGACTAAGGGACTTACTAGAGAAAAGGCAGCAGCGTTCTCTATGCATTTTAACTCCATACTGCGATCGCCAACCCGCCTGCCAAGCGTGGCGATTATAGCAAACCCCTTGGGGGAGGCCTATGTCCAGCAGTGGACGTCTTTCGGCTGAAATTATGATGAAGATGATGTACATTTCTGTCGCATGTCAGGTGAGCTTTTGGTTAAAAGAACAACCGAGTGGGTCTCAGGGAACGCTAGGTGATTAGGTAACAACACGGTAGAGGGTAGACTAAGACGGAGATGGAGGGACGAGGTTGACTCCTACGAAAAAAACTGGTCCAGATTGGCAGAGAACGGAAATGAGGAGAAAACTGTGCGCGCCTTTACCTGCGTAAAAATTGATAGAACTTGGTGCTTGAACTAGTGTTCACTATCGGGAAGACCGAAAGCTTTTTCTCCATTCTGTATGAAGAAAAAGCTTTCGGTCTTCCCGATTGTGAACACAAGTTGGACCCATAAATAGTGAAATCAATTCCTTGGATTCCTTGGCATTCGTAGTGCCAAGCCCATCATCATCTGGCAGCCTTTTCCCAGCATTGTTGGGGTCCACCACCAGTATTTTACATGGAGTGACTATCTGTCTAAATTCCTTAACCCAGTGACTGGGGAACACGATGCCCCTTGGTAAGGCTTGTGCCAAACCCTTCAATCCAAAATGTAGTTGGCCTGAAGTAAAACACCATAGCCTAGCCTTTTCCTAAATATTTTGGGGTCGGCTTCCAGTCTAACCAGATGCAGCTGAATACCAGTATTTTACATGGAGCGACTGCCTATCTGACCTCCACAACCTAGTAACTGGGTAATACTATACCCCTTGGTAAGACTGGTTGTCAGACTTTTGGGCTTCTGACGACCCGTAACGACTGTCAAAGATCTACAAATGACGGCGAGGACCAACGGTTTAACGTGCTTTCCGAGGCACGGAGGGGTCTTATGTAAAGGTGGTCTCCCATCTATGAACCAACCGCGGCAAGCGTAGCATAACCTGATCGATCAACCCGTGCGGCTGTTATTACTTAGCCATAAGCCCCTCCCTGAAGTAAAACACCATTATTATTAATTACAGATCCATTTCCACGTGCCTAAATCCGAGACGATATACAAATTTATCAGGAAGGAAGACTTGCCAGAAGACTACGGCGGCACGAAACCTTCTATGGAAGAAATGGACAATAAGACCATGAAAGTAGTCATGGAACAACGGTAACTATAGTCTCACAAATTTAGCATTGAATACAAAACGCGAGACCACACAGAAGAGACATGAGAATAGAATAGAATAGTTCTTTATTTGCATAAAGAACTATGTGTTACAGATGTTGAGTTTAAAATGATCCTTACCTAGACTAAAAACCTTAACTAGGGCATGCAAACAGTTTAAGAGGGCGTCCAACGGTACACTAGCGCCACTCCTTCAAAAAAATATTATCTCATGACTGAGAAGGAATTATGAGTAACGGCTCAATAAAGACCCTCGGTAAGTCTATCTAGAATTTTCTAATATCTTTTATAAAGTTTCATATTGAGACACGAAGCAACAAAATACGTTCTAGAGGAATGTGGCCGCTTTTCTTTAGATCGTATTTTGTTGCTTCGTGTCTCAATATGAAACTTTATAAAAGGTATTAGAAAATTCTAGATCAGCCATACTCAAAGTGTGTTCCGCGGAACCCCTGGGGTTCCGCAAAGCCTCTGTGGGGGTTCCGCAAAAATACTGGTCAGAATAAAGAAATAATACTAAAGGAGTGTCTACCTACTATATTTTATTTTACTCTGGTACCTGAGTAACATAATATCAATCTAAATATTTCAACAAAAGTAAAAAAATATGTAAATTTTAATGTCAAGTAATATGATTATTAATGAAGAATACACATAAAACCATTTTTGATTACTTTAGGGATCCGTCAAATATTTCGTTTTCAAAAAGGGTTCCGTCTCCAAAAAAGTTTGAGAACCACTGTTCTAGATAATTAACAGATTCAATCAAATCAATACAAGTTTACCATGTCAAGATTAAATTCAGTTTAATAATTTGAAATAGGCAATACAATACATAATGTCAATGAGACGAGGACGGGACGCAGAAGCGACGTCGCTTTCACGTATCTTCATTTTTCTTCATACAAAATGTATTAAGAGGGAGGCTCCCTATTTTTATGTTAATTTGCATGAATATTCTGAAATAGTCACACATACAAGCAAAATGAAACTTTGGTGTATAATTTATTGGATCTTTTTCTTTCCATGTTGAAAGACAGTTGCGTAATTGTAATATTTTCGCTCGATACATTTTTTATTCGAAAATCATGTGTTTTTTAAGGATAATTATAAAAAAAAACAAACAAGATTGTTTGGCTTTTATGTCTAAAATAAATATTCACAGCAAGAAAATATAGTTTTTTGATTTAGACTGCCTGGTCTTAACGTGATCTGGCACAAAACATAGGTACAGAAAGGACAAGATGCAGGCGCGTGTCTTTTCCATCTGAATTGCTGCGTCTGCGTCCCGTCCTCGTCTCACGTCCCTTCTGTGTGTCCCGCGCCTACGACAGACCGTTTAACTCTAAACATAAATATATTTAAAACATAATTCTGTATCTGTCTGATTTAAAAGTTTCACAGAACGACTTTATAAATTCGTGTTCAACATAACATCACGCCTTGTTTCTCCGCAGGGTTAGGCAGAGGAGTACCTGTAGTACACCCACATTTCGCCGGTTATGTTTAAGTCCCATGTAATAGGAGGCGATATTGCCATCAACCGGGCACAAATCCAGACTATTTATTTTATTATGTTTTTTAGTATTTGTTGTTATAGCGGCAACAGAAATACATCATCTGTGAAAATTTCAACTGTAACTGTCACGGTTCATGAGAAACAGCCTGGTGAGAGACGGACAGACAGACAGACGGCGGAGCCTTAGTAATAGGGTTCCCGTGTTACCCTTTGTGTACGGAACCCTAATAAAAACAGATAACTAGAAATCTCTGTTTCTATGGAAAATTTAAAATCAGTCGAATTGGCTGTAACACTATTTTTCGAAAATGTTCTTAACTAACTTTTTAGACCTTTGTATCCTGCTTATACGTATGAAGTTTCATTAAAATCGGTTCAGTCATTTAAAAAACAAGGGCTTGAAAGTTTGTATGAAATGCCGTACTTTTATTCACACAAGTTTTTGTATAAACTACAATAGGTATGTTTAGGTTAAGGTATTTTTCTATGGGCCTGTGTCGCCTGAAATAAACGGTATTATTATTATTTACATTTATTACGTACACATACTTTCATTACCTTTTTTAAATATTTTTATTTAAAAAAATGTAAAAAATTGTAGTCCACCGGCATCAGGAACCAGGTCCAAGCTACCGGTCGTCAGGGCTCTAGACAGAGGAACCTTCTCACTATGCGTGCCGTGTCTAGGAGTAGGTACCTACTGCTTTCTGAATCAAGCCCAGACCCAGCCGCGTAATGAGAGCCTCTAGGTCGAGGCTCTTCGCTATCAGGACATTGACCGTAATGATTATCGGTACAATGATTGAGAGTCCACATCCCACACGTGCACAATCTCGTGTGCTATGTCAAGATACTTGATTTTTTTTTCTTTCTCAGCTTTCACGAGATTCTCGTCATGCATGAGGGACAGCGATATCAACAATCATTGCACGGCGCTCTCGTCGATCTATCACCACAATATCAGGCTTATTGGCTACAATAGTCCTGTCAGTGATGATAGATCGATCCCAGTACAGTGGCATTATTATTAATGGTGATGTACTTTAGAATGGACTTCAAAATGACCAGAGGGCTAATTGCGTAATACACTTTCAGTAGCAATGGGTTTCATTTTGACAGTTCAACAACATTCATTGCGTTATTTACGTTGTTGAGCGAACAAATTTTTCGAACGTATGAAGCAATGGATTAGCAATATACTTCAAAATCATTCAAATTTTGATTGTTACTGTGTTACATGAAGCAAATGGAGTATGTAGGGATCGTAGCTGGTGGTGTTCTGTAATTTCTGCCTACCCCCATAGGAAGAAGGCGTGGGTATGTATGTTGTCCTTTCTTTGGTATTGTTCGTCGACTCGTTGAGCTCCTTAAGTCTTGAGTCGGGCTGCACGATTACTGACAAATGCTTGCACTGATTGGACAGGTCCACTCAAATTTGTGTGGTTCTTTCCTCAATAGACCATTTCAGACACAGATCTACATGGTCCTCACATGATCTGACAAAGATTATGTCTGGACTTTAAGAGAGACTTTGACCCCTGAGTTTGTTTCGCCATTTCTTCTCAGGAGTAGTCAGATAGGAAATGTCGACTATATCTAGCTTATTGTTTACTTTTTAGGGTTCCGTACCCAAAGGGTAAAACGGGAACCCTATTACTAAGGCTCCGCCGTCTGTGAGTCTGTCTGTCTGTCCGTCTGTCACCAGGCTGTATCTCATGAACCGTTATAGTTAGACAGTTGAAATTTTCACAGATGATGTATTTCTGTTGCCGCTATAACAACAAATACTAAAAAACAGAATAAAATAAATATTTAAGAGGGCTCCCATACAACAAACGTGATTTTTGTTCTTTTTTGTTCGATATTGATAGCGGCAATATGTAGACGCTTGAAATATTCACAGAATAATGAATTTTGAAAATTTTCACTTTGAAAATAAATAATTAAATTAAAATAAAACAAACATTTAAGGGGGGCTCCCATACAACAAAGGTGATTTTTTTGCCATTTTTATAGATAATGGTACGGAACCCGTCGTGCGCGAGTCCGACTCGCACTTGGCCGGTTTTGATATGACGTGTAAAAGTGATTCCAGTACCCTATTTACAGAATAAACGATTTCATTTCATTGCGTTGTCCATTCACGCATAGTTGGAAAATATACCCTGTACGAGTAAGCAATAAAGATCAAAAAGTTTTTCCCGGCTTTTACGAATACCTGGAGTCGCCCAATCACTAAATAAGAACTTTGTATAAATACTTTTAGTCTTTAGTGGTAAAGTGTCATTAGTTTACGTGTTTAATAGTTTAACGATGTTTTCGTTTGTTTCAGAGAAACATTTTTGGACGAAAACTTTTGGAAGACTTCGAAGAAGGGGAAGAAGTCAAAAGAAGCCACTTTTAGATCTTTAGACATAGACTAAACTTATACCACCTTATTACAAAACAAGATTTATATTTTGACATGGCTTAAACCATGCAGCCAGTTTTTGTAATAAGAACGTAACAGTGATTGAAATACCGTTCTTTATACAAAACTGAAAACTTAGTTCGGTACTAAGTTGTCCTTGGTACCTTGTTTTGTAATAAGGGGGATATAGTTTTAATTATGACTAGACATGACAATATTTTTCTTTATTATACGAATATTACCTATACTTACGGGTTTTAGAGTTCTAGGCCCAGCCCGCACTGCGAAATCTCACCGCGCGATTTTTATTCGCGTGGTTTATATTCAGTGTACGGAACACGTTGCGTGAATTTTAAATCGCTAGTGTTTGTAGTTGATGTGTTACTTACGAATTGCGATTAAAATTTCGCGCGATTTTTAATCGCAGTGCTTGCTAGGCTTTATTACGTGTGAGTGACATCCAATACTTGTGGGCGTCCAAGTAAAAAGGGTCCAATAGAGGGGTATTGAGATTCGGTGTCTAGAATAGTCTATTGAAAATAAGGAATAAAAAATATTCAAAAACTGGCACATTTTTTTTATGAGACTTTTGAAGTTGAAATTCTGAAAAAAAGCTTGTTTTGAGAAAAACTGTATGAACTTGTAGATAATTGAGCATTATTTAATATATACCGAAGACAAATACCGAGAACTGTACCCTAATTGCGTAACACAGTTTGAATCGTTTACACAGTTAGAAAAAAATGTCTGCTCAACAACGTAAATAACGCAATTAATGTTGTTGAACTGTCAAATTGAAACAGATTCCTACTGATAGTGTGTTACGCAATTAGCCCTCTGGAACCTTTTTGGTTGGATGCCTACATTTTTGGATTTGGCGTTACGTACGTAGGTACCTAAGGGCCCGTACACACGTACCACATCGCAGCGACAAAGTGTGGGTAAGCAGTAGTGGTTAAATAGTTTGTGTATTTTAGTTTGGTTTAATAGTGTCACTGCAGTTTCTTGCAGTTGAGTTGTGGTCAATAATGTGTCAACCCACAAATCAAATCAAATCATTTATTTCTTTGCAAACATGGGTAGGTATAGTACATAGATGTTTTTTATAAAAAAAAAACTCCATATTTTACCGTCACATGTAAATGTTTACATTTACAAAAAAGAAAATATTAAACATATAAATCAAAAATGTCAGCGTGGTCAACAATATAAAAAAAGGAAGCAAGTTATAAAAAAATAAAATAAGACTAAGATGTCAAACAGAAATTAAAATGAAACCAGGATCACAATAATATGTCAATCAGAGAAATAGTAGATAGTGAAAAACAAAAACTCATATTCGGATATATGCTGATGTACTCTGATAATGCATCCCGTATTTAACATTATGCAAGTGAGTTTCAAGTCACTTAAATTAAATAAGTACGGAAAAATTCAATCTAAATCGTAAATCAAATAGGAAATCACGTATACAACATTTGTCAATACGCCGTCAAGCTCCGTATACGTTCGACATTCAAAGGAGCACGTAGTATAATACAGTAAAGTTGTCAAAAAAAAATAGGCCCGTTTTGACATAACTATAACTTGAATCTATTTATCGTTAGTATCTAGTACCGAGTCGTATGGTTACTTCACTAGTTACGTCGCGATGGTCAATCGATTCAAGTTAAATGTCAAAACGGGCCTATTATTTTTTGCCAAGTATAGTATGACATTGGCTTGACATTGTATTGCATAACAGCGTCCAATTTTATTTGCGATGTGGTTACGTTGTGGCTAGTGTTTGCAAACAGACAGATCGTTGTGTTTACGTTTAGGCCGGTCGGTCTCACTGGAGGTTGCCTTGTGGCTGCGACGTGGCCTTGATGTGGTCGGTATACGATTTTAACGGTCAAATGTGGTCCGTGTGAATAAAGTATTAATTTTCATACAAATTAGCGTCCGTCCACGTGTTGTTGTTGTGGTACGTGTGATCGGGCCCAAAGTAAGTTAAATAACTACCTATGTTTTTTATTGTTTACCGTGGATTTGTACTACAGGTAGGTACAGTCAGCATCATAAGTGATTGTTTGTTAAATAATAAAATAAAAAACGAGTTGCAATGTTCAAATTAAATGATTAGTTATATTGTAAAAATATTTCAAGGTCTTTTTTATCTAAATTATTGCCATAAATAATTAGACCTAAAACACATAACTTAAAATATGCATTAATTTTAGTAATCACCGAGTCAGTTCATTGATTCATCTTACATGAAAGTCATAGCCAATTGTTTGAACAGCACAATAACAAAAAGTTTTTTTTTATTATTTAAAAATACTTAATCGCTTTCTCATGATAGTGATTTATATTAAAATATTTATTATGCACTATTTTATGTGTAAGCATACAAATAGCTGGCTGTGTTATTATGTTTGTGCCTTATTGTTTGTACCTATATTTATTTAGTAACAATTTTTTTTTTTTAAATTCTGTGCCTCGCAATTTGCCAGGATCTTGCGTATTTAAGATATTTTAAATAAACGTTTAAGGTGTGGTTTTACTTTAGATATCTATGAAAAGTTTAATAATTAAGGAACACAGGTACGGTCACGTGTAAAAAGTTGCAAGAGAGGTATTCCACTTAAACAAATATAAACTTTACGGACGTGTGAATTAAGTTGATTTCAGAATGCCTAGAACTCTAAAGTCATTAAAATGTTGAAGTTGTAGCGACAACAGAACTTTATATGTGGTATTAAAGATAATATTTTAAAAAAAAAGTTATGTTTACATGTTTGGAAACTAGACAAATTATATTGCGTACCTATAGCAGGATGGTATATCTACACCTTACTATTTACGGTTTGTAAAATATTAAAAAATAATCAGGACATACCTAATTAATTTTTTATTAAGTGCCTGGCATCTTTTACACGTGACTATACATAATTTGTATTTTGTGAAATTTTCTATGACAAAAATATTAGGTTCAGATATTTTAATAACATTTTTGGGTATATTTTGGAACGTATACGAATTAAGATACCAATAAGCAGGTATTTTATGGGTAATTATTTAACATAAACTTAGAATCATACACAACGTTTTATACTCGTTGAATGCTTACTTATTATATTGTAAAAATAAAACATTCCATTAGTTATGGGCTGGCGTACTATGTACAAAAATTGTGTTAAGTATATTTAAAAATACCAATACATTTTAAATTAAAAAAAATATTTAATAAGTTTACCAAACGTGTTTTTTTTATAATTGTAAATAAATAATAAGTAAGTAACGAATAATAAATAGTGATTTATTATTCGCTACGAGTTAGGTCAGTGGACTTAATTAATTTACCTACGCCAAGGTCGATTGGAGATTTATGGTCTTCATAAAAATTACATTAATTAAGTAGGCACCGGCCATCGAATCTCCTGTAAATATTAACTAATAAAATAAAGATAATTTCAAATTAAATTACTTGCCAGATATATTTAGGTTTCCGTAGTCAACAAGGAACCCTTATAGTTTCGCCATGTCCATCTGTTTGTCTGTCCCCAGCTTAGCTCAGAGACCCTTACTACTAGAAAGCTGTCATTTGTATGTTTTTTCTCGTCTATCCCATAGTATCGTTGGATAGGCCGTTCAAAAATATTGCAAGGTTGTGATAAGCATTAGAATCAAGTGTCCGTCTCTGCCAGCTAAATGGTTGTTTTTGGATATGTGAAAAAAATCATGGCAGTAGTATATATGTTAAGGCTAATACCCGAAGTGTGGCTACACCTAGTTTTAGCCGGTTAGAATTATAGGTCCAGACAATCCCTGTTGGATAAAACCAATTTACCAACAATAGAGGGGATCTGGCGCTCGGCGGCCGCTACCGCGGCACGCTCGCTTCGCTCGCTCGCCTTCGCTTGTTAATGGTTACTGTTCTAACCTAACCTAACCCAAATGATTTTACCCGAAAACAATCGGCTCGTACTAGGTTTAACCAAGAGTAAGTGGCTACACCTAGTTCTAACCGGCTAAAACTAGGTGTAGCCGCACTTCGGGTATTAGCCGTAACATATACAACGAAATAAAATGAAAACTATCACATCTAATTAAGCTTTACAAATTAACGAGGAATAGTCAACCAACTTACATTTGCAGTTGGAGAATTGACCGTAATGTATATCGATGTATGGGAAAACATGTTTTTCAACTACAATGTTAAGTTTGGTTTTGGGATAAATTCATCCCAACTACGGAACCCTTCATTGTGCGTGGTCCGACGCGCACTTGGCCGGTTTTTATTAATTTAGTGAAAAGTGGATTTTGGCATCATCATGTGAAATATGCCAAAAACCGTAAAAAAATGGTAACCTTTAAACTGTCCACTGCAACATTTTCACGATAACGGCTAGGAATTCTAGAAATATAGATTTTGTTATTATTACACTTTCGAACTGGGGCCCAAGTCTGCTATTTTTATAAATTCAGTCATTCCAACACGGGATCGTGTTGGAATGACTGGTCGATCATTGGTCGGTCAATGTTCTCGTAATATAATTGTGTTATTATAATGGCATTGTCGTATTGCCATTATTATAAAACCCATTAGTAGAAATGTCATTAATTTGTCATTATGTACGAGATTACCAATATATGCAATTTCTTTCAATGTAGTGTCAGTGGCCGACCATTGGAAAGTCATAATGACGCCATTATAATAGTAGATTACCAAACTTGTCAAAATCAACAATTATGAAATCAATGATCGACCATTCGGACACTATTGTAATAGCAGACTTGAGCCCCTGGTTAAATACACACTCTAGTTGGCAGAAGCAAGACTTGTCATACTCCTTTTTGTATGTAGGTACAAAGACAGGTTTTTCTTCGGACTATCCGTTGTGCCTGTTAGCTAGCAATTGTTTAGGATGAGTTTACCGCAACACAAAAGGGTGATTACCGTGCGGTTATGTCGAGGTTAGTGGTGTATTTATATCCAGCAATTTGGGGCATGTAGGTATTCTATACTTCTATAGAATAAATTATCGAAATACCTCATAAAGGTGTGAGGTACACACGGCTACATATCAAGCTATAGGTAATTACATTTCCAGTATAAGGTGACCTCTCATTGAACGGAAATCCTAATGCGAGATCAGTCTCGCATTTGGATTTCCGTTCACGCGCTTTTCTTGTGGTAAATCCAGTTTAGGTCAGGCAGGGTCGCTTCGTAAGATAAAAAATACCGGCCAAGTGCGAGTCGGACTCGCGCATGAAGGGTTCTGTACCATTATCTATAAAATGGCAAAAAAACACGTTTGTTGTATGGGAGCCCCCCTTAAATATTTATTTTATTTTAATTTAATTATTTATTTTTAAAGTGAATATATAACTAAATATTCTGTGAATATTTCAAGCGTCTACCTGTTGCCGTTATCAATATGAAGCAAAAAATCACGTTTGTTGTATGGGAGCCCCTTAAATATTTGTTTTATTCTGTTTTTTAGTATCTGTTGTTATAGCGGCAACAGAAATACATCATCTGTGAAAATTTCAACTGTCTAACTATCACGGTTCATGAGATACAGCCTGGTGACAGACGGACAGACAGACAGACGGCGGAGCCTTAATAATAGGGTTCCCGTTTTACCCTTTGGATACGGAACCCTAATACTTCACAGAAAAAAGGGTCTTAGGCCCTTTGTACACGGCACGGTTTCATTACGGTGCGGCGTAACCGCGCCGTAGAAAAACGTGTGAGCTTATACAGACGCCAGCTCATCAAGTTACTACAATCTGTCAAATTTCTTTACTAGATTTTCAACTTTAATGCTACAACTTAAGGTTCAAGGTTGATTGGGAATAAAATACAGTTTCGGGTAGCTTGACCTGCTGGCGAGACGTACATAACACGGTAAACAACCGGACGTGACAACGGTTAGGTACGGCTCAGTTGTGTTTTTCTGTGACAAGCTGCAGTAATGCGTCATAAATCCGGGATCCTGCCGTTTTGCCGAAAAGATTTTGCCAAATTTTCATTACCCAAACAAATTTTAGCAACCTTTTTTTATACCATTGCAATATTTCGAATGATTTTAGTACGCATATTTTCATTTGGTCAAATTTTTACTTGGCAAAATATTACCAAGTATAATGTCATTATGGCATTTGGTCTTTAATCAAATGATTTATTACAGCAAACAATCTTCAGACAATAAACGTTTTTGAGCGAGCGAAGCGAGCGGTGCCGCGGTAGCGGCCGGCGAGTGCCACAAACGACTTGCATTAATAGAAAAAAGAGATTGTTTTTAGTAGGTTACCCGGATCTGAACTATTTAGATTAGGTTAATTACTTATTGATATTATTATTTGATTTTGCGTAAAAACTGTTATTCCAACTGAAATATTTGACTAAATAAAAAATGTTAAAAGTACTAGTTGGTAAACAAGTTATAGTTTAAACGTTCATTTGTCAAACATTAGGTTTGCGTTACAATTTTTTGTGAATAGATTTTTTGCTAAGTAATAATTTGGCAAATGAAATTATGCGAGAAATTTTTTGGGAAGTGAAAATTTGTCAAATTCCTTTCGGTCAAACAAGGGAGACCCCATAAATCCATATACGAAAAAGGCCATCATTGCATATTAAGTGGTATAGAAAACTCAAAAAATTCTGTTTTTTTTTTTCATAATCTGTGAATGCGGATTAAAATTTCTCAAAAAGTTAAGGACACTCCTAAGACCGTTTTCCTGTAGCTACAACGGTTAAGGTACCTATTTAGGCTGTCCTTACTGCCCTATCTCAAAAATCCACCCTGTAAACATGTTTAGTATTGTCAAATCCGTTTCATAATAATAATATATATCGAGTACCATCAATATAGAAGATGAGAGGCCTTTATTGATGAATAACCTTCCCAAACCAATAATCTAATGGGTTATGTAACTATTAAATAATCCGAATTAAGTATTAGCAACGATTTAATTGTTATTGAACTTTGTTCCGCTGATCATTAACTCCAAAACATTTTCGCCAATTAGCTCATTTCCAAGCAGGACACACTTCCTTAACAGTAATTCAAATCCGCACAGTTAAACAATGAATAATTTACTGACAATATTTGACGCAGGTTAAATTCCTACCTATATTTGAATAAAGTGTTTATAAGTTTGAACGATGACCGTTGGTGTATCCGAGGTGGAAACCATGAATCAGTAAAAGTAAGGTAGGATGCCCTAACCCAGCGTCCTAACCGAAAGTGACTCTCACGCGAATACGCGATTAAGCGATCGTTTACGTTTAATAAAGACGTTCATACGCGACTTGATTGATAACGCGAGTACGTCATATTCATACAAACGAGCGCAACGTTCGCGTACTCGCGCGACATTCGCTTTCAATTAGGACCCAGCCTTGGGCTATGATGTCGCGACGACCTACGATGGGTGGCGGTGTTGGGTAGCAGCTGAATGCGAGTAGCCGAGGATGGCATGTGATTGGAGAGGCCCGAGTCCAGCAGGCAGCGATGGATTAGCTAATGTCGATGATTTTAATCCTACTCAATAATTAAAAAGATGTAAAAATATAAAAGGTAAAATTAAATAAGCTAGCAAAACTCCACCAAACCAACGACACACGTGATGGGTATTGATATTTCTGTGCCTGAGAAGCATTTAACTGTGAGCAACAAAATTAATACAGGAGAAGGATTTTAGGAGCTTGTGAAATAAAATGTGCCAACATTTTGAAGAAAATGTTTTATTAGCTATAAATAATAACTACACCACTAAACTTTAATTAGGTAACATTATTGACAATATGTTGGTCGTTTTTGGGGGAATTAAAAAAAAACTGTATCACATAAAGTGTTAAAAAATCGCTGCGTTCGTGCACCACCGTCATTGAAAGTGTAATGGCAAAACAATGTAACTCCGTGCTACAGTAAAATGCAAATAAAACCCACCAAAAACATTTCATGTAAAATGTTGCCAAGACGACCACATAAGGTTTTTATTAGTCTATTACTGGCATCGTATCCTGAGAATATGAACTATCTGGTACATAGGAAACCAACTCTATGAGGGTTCAAAAAAACGACGAAACACTTCGAGAAAAGGTAGGTAGTGCCCTTGCGCTTCGCTTGGCTCGTCTTGGCGGGGGCACTTCCGTGCCCCCAGATTATCATGATATTCATCGAAAATGTAGCGGCAATACAACATAATGTAACTCCGTAGGTACTGACAGTTATTTTAAGTAACACACGGCTACACAACAAGCTATACTTTTTCAGTATAAGCTGATCTCGCATTGTATAAGATTTCCGTACAATAAGAGGTCAGCGTATAATGGAAATGTAAAGCTTGATGTGTAGGCGTGTGTACCTATGAGTTGAGAAAATCAGTTAAGTACTTAGTTTTTGTTATCTATGATATTGATTCCCTTCACGTGTAGTTTAGTTAACTTATGTTGGTTTTTTTAACATATATTTCAAGTAACTACACGTAGGTACCTTTGGTCATTAATTCCTAAAAAAATATATCATCAAACTATTTTTCTCAAACATGCCTGGAAAAAAGACAAAATTGGAGCATTATTTTGACAACCTTTTTCGAGATAAATCGAAAATGCTGTCAAATACTTGCGAGCAGCGACTGACAATGTTAGTATGAAAATTCATAACTGTCGTGATTAGCGGCCGAATAAATTACTATGAAAACTTATCTGTCGTGTAATTTAAAAATGGAACGAACTTTTTACTTCCATAGGTGACCTGGCACATGGCAACCAAGGAGGTAACTTATCAAAGGTTTTGTTTAAATTTCGAACTGGGTTTCAAATAGAAAAAAGAAACAAATGAACACATTGGCGCGTGAAAAATTATCGTTGTTCGTCATTGATTCTGGAATTTATAATTAGGTACTTTACTAAGTTTGAATTTCCGCGCATTATTTGAGAAAAGCGCTATACAACCCTTGGCCGCAACCAGGCATTGATGGACTCACGTATGAGTGCCTCGGCTTCGCCTCGGCCCACATTTTCACGTTCGTCCTTCAATGCCCCTTTTGCAGGCCGCTGCAGCAATGTACTATGGATGTGTAACATCTTTCATCTCGGTTTGTGCGGGAGTGATTTCATGAAGAGGGACGGAAGTGTGTAACAGGAAGTGGCAGCTTGAGCATGGAATAGGTAGGTAAGCACTTTTTAATAGCATGGAATTAGTAAGTACTTTTTATAATAGCATGGTATTAGTGTACTCATGGAATTAGTAAGTACTATATAGATTGTAAGTAGAGGGCCGAATTTCAACCAACGGGCGACCACTAGTAACGAATAGTTATTCGAATAAATATTTCAGTATTTAGCTTTCCAAAATTTTGAGGTTGTTTTCTATCGCTGCTCAGTTATTGCTCATTACCAAGGTGAGATGTCATCACATGCGCCTACCTGTAAGGTATTTATAGTTGGAACATTAAATCTATTTAAAATGAAGAGAGAAAAAACAAAATGGAGTCGTTATTTAATGAAGATTAATGGTCAGTGGTAGTGTAAAATCTCAGGCAAGATAATAATAACCTTGGTAGTAGCGAATAAAGCATGATTTCGTTTTTTTTTTCGTATGAAATTCTCACGTTTGATGTTTTGTTAATTACGTGAATAAAGAAAATAATTGGCTGAAAACAAATATTCGCACCATCGGACAACGCAACAATCCCAATCCCAAGCCAAAGAAAAAAAAAATCCCAATCCCAATAGTGGTTTCTGTTATATATAATTTTAGTACCTAAGGAACTCTATAAATTGACGATACATTGCAAAAAGTTAATTGCTATAATTATTTCGGTTTATAGCAGGCTAACTATACAGGTGAACAACTTCATGGGTAGGAATTATTTCTAGTACTTATCTATTATAAATACTAGAATCTAACAATGTTGTTGGGCAGTACTTTGTAGGGCAAATAAATACTTTATTTATAGAGCGACTTGTTCCCAACATTGTTATGAAATTATAAATTATTTATTTGATTCAGTATAATGATCATGTGTTAAAAAAACCCGACTGCAAAAAAACGAACTGAGAAGATGGAAACAAGATGAAATATCCTTTATGAATTAATGCCAACATTAAAGAGAAGAACCAAAATTAAATAAATGCGGTCGAGCCAAATTTTAAGACGTTCCGCGTTCGTTACATCCTAACGCCGGTAGCACATCTCCGCCGCGAAACCATAACAGCGAAACCGCGGTAGTTCAATTCAACTGGTTCGCGTCATGTTCCCCTAGTCGCATCCGATTCGAATAGCGTTACATGACGCGAGCCAGTTGAATTGAACTACTGCGGTTCCGTTGTGATGGTTCCGCGGCGGAGGTGTGCTACTGGCGTAAATCGCTCCGACTGCATTTATTTATTTTTGTTACTTAAAGGATACTCGTTTTCTTTTCATCTTTTCAGTCGGGTTTTTTTGTTTTGTTATTTAATAATTTTGTTTTATTTTGAGCTTTTTAGTGTTATTAACGAACAAATTGTTCAGTTAAGTATTGGTAAGTAAATAAGCTATTCGGTAAAGTAAGGTTAGCAAGATAGGATAGTATAGGTTTTAGAAAAGAAAATTAACTTGTAGTTTGTGTCAAAACAGTTGCTTAAAACTTTATAAATTTATAATATACACATAATCACCATAAAAAAATATTCCCCCTTATTTTTTGATTCGCAGACGAAACAAATATGTATATATTATACCATAATAAAATTTTAAACCCTATGTCACTCCCGAAATTAAAACGAATCTAACGATACCTTTGAGCTACAGAGCGTGCCAAAGATGTAGACAAACATACATAAATAAATACACTCGAAAAACATAACCCTCATTCTGGGGCAGTGGGGTAAAAAATGGTAGAAATAATTAGCACTTGGTTTTAGGGTTCCGTACCTCAAAAAGAAAAAACGGAACCCATACAGGATCACTCGTGTGTCTGTCCGTCTGTCACAGCCTCCTAATCTACTGGACCAATTAAGTTGAAATTTGGTACACATATTAATTTCTGTGACCCAAAAGAATACGGACATGTAACTTTTTGAATATGAGGGTCAATTTTGGGGGCAAATTAGAAAATAAAAAAAAGTTTTGTAAACTGTACCGTGTGACATAATTATAGAATGAAAGGGATTGATAAGAGGATTACAATAAAAAAAAACCCGTGAATGAATTTTTGAATTTTTTTTTTTTTTAAAGCTGGAATTTCCACCACTTCTGAGCAGGTCAGATGTGGGGCTGAAGTTTATGAGCGAGCGAGCGACTTATGAGCAACAGCTATCGTCGTGTTTCTGTGACAAATAAAATTATTTTATTTTCTTTCTTTTTCTATCCGTAAGTGTTACAATTTACATACGAAAAAATAGCCATACTTAAAATCAGGATTTTAACAATCTCGTTGGTGACATAATATGTCAACGTGAAACTAGTTTTAATTTTTATGTTAAGTAGGTTTTTATTTGTTCTATGATTCTAAAATAACTTCGTGCATGGTGGCACGCAGCACGTGTAAGATTTTAAGATGACTGCAACATATTTACCTTATATTTTTAAAGACCCGTGAAAGATGTAGCAAGACTTTATATCCTTGAGATAGGGCACGAGCTAAGCGGTCTAACACCGTGACACTCACACAAATCACATATCGTTTAGAGTCTAAAAGATATTACCTTGTTCCTAGGAGTATTTCTCTTGGTTGTTGGAGAGTGGTAAGCGCACATACATGTCGAAGTACATAGTTACGTCATTTACTACGATAGCAGAGTATCGCAATTTGCAATTGCGGTTGCAACAAACGATGGCCAAATTTTGGCATATTTCATTTCAATGGCCTATGAATTGCTGTTGCGACAGTCGCATTACCTCAGAATAGCGTGTCGTTCGTATTTCACAAAGTCGTCTAGTGTTCGTTCGCCCTTATTAATTTTAAAAATCGATTCGAGCAGATAAGTATTTAGTGCAAGCTCCGACGGGGTTTTCGTTTGCAAAATATACAGACCACGTTCTGACTTCTGAAGTTTTGATAAGTATTGTAGTGATACCAGGCTTCAATATGACTGATTTTGCCAGTGACTATTGTGGTTAATATTTCAAAAAACTATTGGTTTTAATCATGGAACTTTATTAAAAGCAAGTGTTATATATAAGGGTCATACATAAATAATATAACACAGATACGTTTATTTTTTATTAAAAAAAATATAGAAATCAAAAATTACCTTGACAATCTGAACAAAAGCAGAGTTCAATTTTTTTACAAGTTCTTACAATAATGTCTACGCATTTGAACAAAAATACAGTTCAGTGTTGCCTTTTTGCACAAATACATAGTGCGACAGTTAGATCGACATTTACATGGATTTATCAAAGACTTGCGTAGACATTTCTTTGTAATTTGCTTGGGATTTGGGATAAATATTGTCTTCTCGTAGCTCATAACCAAATTGAGGGAAATCATCATCATTTCAGTCGAAAGACGTCCACTGCTGGACATAAGATTCCCCCAGAGCGGGGGTGGGGGGTGGGGGGGGTGTCATAATGGCCAAGCTTGGAAGGCGGGTTGGCGATCGCAGTATGGTATTGAAATGCATAGAGAACGCTGCTGACCATTCTCTAGTAAGTCTCTTAGTCGCCCTTTACGACACCCACGGGAAGAAATAGGATGATGCTATTCTTTACGTCCGGCACCACACGGCCAAGGAAATCAATGTGCTCAAATGTCAGTTCAGATTCCATATATAAACTTGTGCTGACGCTCTTAAATGGTAAATACACATCGGAGGAACATACCACTCTTCAAATTTAAGCAAAGTCTATGTTTTGGCATACCAATTTTAATAACAGCAAAAAAACAATATTGTTTCAGGGACTCAAGTACTCAACCAATATCGTTTTTTTGCCGTACTTAGTCCGTGCCCATGCAGTCATTAGTTGTAACTTGTTTTTACTTCTTGTGTTGTGTGTTATTGCTATTGGTTATTGTTTTTTTATTGAATGGTATGTTTGATTGCTCCGTGTGGTGCCGGACGTCAAGAACAGCACCACCCCATTTCTTCCCGTGGGTGTCGTACAAGGCGACTAACGGACGTACTAGAGAATGGGTAGCAGCGTTTCCTATGCATTTTAACACCATACTGCGATCGCCAACCCGCCTGCCAAGCGTGGCGATTATGGCAAACATCCCCTTTAGGGGGAGGCCTATTTCCAGCTGTGGACATCTTTTGGCTGAAATGATGATGTTTGATTGTACAGAATTCGTACCTACGTGTAAAGTTAATTTAGTAGGTTTAGTTTAGGTTCGGTTGAACGCGTCCCAAAGGGTCATGGCCATCAGGCTGGTACGGGTTACCGCACGGTCTCCCGTGAGGCAGCGAGCCTCCTTGCCGGACTACCGCCATGGGATCTAGAAGCAAAAGTCCTCGCGCACATCTGGGAGTGTCGCGAGGAGGCGAAACGCCGGGGCGAAACTCCGCTGCCGCGAGAAATCACAGCACAGCGGACAGAGCTCCGGCGGGATCTCATGGCGAAATGGAGAGTGCGATTGTCGCAACCCAGCGCTGGGCACGCCACTATTGCGGCGATAAGTCCCTTCTTTGAGGAGTGGCTAGAGAGGCGCCACGGCGTCCTCACCTTCCGCCTGACGCAGGTCCTCATCGGACATGGATGTTTCAGGAGGTTCCTGTTCAGGATAAAGCGGGAGGAAACGCCCGGGTGTCACCACTGTGTGGATCGCCCGGACACGGTGGAGGTCTGCCCGGCTTGGGCGGAGCACCGCCGTGTCCTCACGGAGGCGATCGGTGGCGGCGATCTCTCGCGTCCGGCCCTGGTTCAGGCCATGGTTCGGAGCGAGAGTGCATGGGAGGCCGTCACCTCCTTCTGCGAAGCAGTAATGCTCGCGAAGGAGAAGGCGGAACGCGTGAGGGAGAGGCAGGGTTCGCGCCCTCACGCCCTAGTTGCCGCAGGAGACGCCCTGGGCGTCTGGAGTCACAAGCCGATTTCCGGCCACCGTAGGCGCGGGCCTGCGGACGGTGAGCGATGGGTAGCTCGCCGTCCGATAAGGACCAGGCCCGGGTCGACGGTGCGTTGTGTTCCACGCGCGCCTCAAAGAGACGTCAGCACGAATTGACGGGGTCCATTAGGGCCAATGCCTGCCAGGGTTGCGAGTTTGTCCGAAAGGGATATCGTGGCCCTGGCACACAGGCAAATGAAGGAATACGGGTGGGTTTTAGTCAGTAAAAGTCTGACACCCGCGGATGTCCCGCTCCGCCCAGAGCGGGAGAAGTTATTTGGTAATTTCCCACCCAAAAAAAAAAAAGGTTTAGTTTAGTCACTGTAGCCAGTCTCTAGGGTACATCACCAGTCGACAGGGATGCGGAGGAATTTTCGACGCCATATTTTTTATTTTAGTTAGATTCTAGCTGCTGCCTGCGGCTCCGCCCGCGTGGCTTTTTCTAAAATAAAAGCAACATCAGCTATCTGCGAGTGAAAGTCCCGTCAAAATCGGTCCAGCCGTTTCGGATATTAGCCGAAAGAAACAGACAAAAAATTAAAAATATATATTTTTTTGTTTTAAGTAGGTACTGTTTATACTTTCCGCATTCAGTAAAGAGCTGTTATTTTGACATTACAAACTGACATTTCATTTTTTTTTCCTATACTTAATGGAGACAGGGCATTGAAAGACTTTGACGTAGAACACTTCGCTGTTGGTAGTTGGATTTTAGATACCTCCTGAAAAATACAAGTATCAAACTCTACGACTGTAGAGCCATAATTGTGGGTAAGTTTTTGACACCAAAATTAAAAAAAATGGAATGAAATAGTAGATAGTTATACTATAGAGGTACTTTTCATTTCGAATATAAGGAAAGTAAAAAAAAATAGGTTTTTCTAAAATATTTTATTTTCTTTTGTGCTCGGCACTTCATAAAATCATTGTTTGTATATAAATATTTATCCTTTGTCTGGCAAATGATTTTCGATTACTGTATTTGTCTCGTCTTTAACCGAATCTGGAGTCAACATTTCAGAATCGCTAGAAATAAGACGAGAGTTGCCATCCACGCAGCCGTCTTCGTCAGATAAGAGGGTCTTAATCCTAAAAATTAGAAAGCTGACGCGACGCGACCTTCGGTGCTCCAACACCCGTGACATTAAGGTCGCGATTGAGCAGAACCGAGGGTCGAAAGTGTTCGCTCAGCAATTAGGGAGGTCCCATTTGACGAAACTGAAAACTGCGGATGATAGAATCGTGACTACGAAGTCCGAGATACTCGAGGAAATCGAGGATTTTTACGGACACTTGTACTCAACGCGGACGGTGAAATCAGCGGGGCATAGTGAAGATGACCATTGAGCCGAATTAATGCGCCACTACACGGAGGACACCCCGGATGTCGAACACTGCGAGATTAGGGTGGCTCTCGAGCAGCTAAAATTAATTTTGTTTTGACATGATCGATGTGTACCTTCCGATATTTTTCGTGACTAGGCCGTTTGACTATTTCTCCATTGATCGTAAGAGGTGAAGAACTCCGGTACCGGTTCATTTTTCGCGGAGACATTTTGAAGTGTTAATAGTCAACCAGTTATATTTTAAACATTATTGACTATAGTGTGGCCATTAGTGCTGTGCACTCCCTGAGGTATGCGCGGCGAGGTGGGAGGCGAAGAACGCCACGCGCTCCACGAGCGTTGACGGCGCACTGACAGAGCACAGCAGCCGATTCTCCCCCCCGTCTCGCCGCGCGCATATTTCAGGGAGTGCACAGCATTAATGGCCACACTATAGGTCAAGGTCTTTTTGAGCATCATTTATAATGTTTGGCAAACATTTGTCAAAGTAAAATAGGCAAGTATAACGTTAGGTGTCCTGTCAGCCCTATTTTATCAATGCTGAGTAATATTGTAAATTAGGAATAAGTAAGAAGTAATGAGCTAATAATTGAGCCTTGCGGAAATCCGTATGTTATGTTTTGTATCGAGCTCGTGAAGTAGATAACTTCTTCGACGATAGATATAATCGTCTATTTATTTGAAAATATGAACGAGCATACTGAGGGCGCTGCCTTAATATCTATATTACTTAATTTCTGTAGTAACTTTTGATGGCTTACCGTATCGTAAGCTTTTTTTAGGTCAAGGAAAATATCCACACCAAGGTTTTTTGATCAATATGAATTTTGATTGAAGAGAAAACTTATTTAGGTGCGTTGAGTAATTTTTGGAGTTCGCGTCACCGACATGCTAACCTCAACATGCTAATGGGTCGTGTTGCGCTAGACTGTCGACGCGCAGCGGCCTGTGTGTACATGTATACGCATATATATTTATGTATACCTAGTTATTCCAAAGTTTTAAGTTTTCACTTCTGTCGGCAGTCCCCATAAAAAAGAAGTTTAGTTTATTACTTATGTAAATTACATTGTTATGTTCGGAGTTACCTTTAAATTTTTTTTTTTTGCAAATAGTTGCTTGTATTAGGTAGTACGGCTCTTTCAGTTCCCATGACTGCCTTTTTTTTTATTAACCGACTTCTTAATATTATGTTCGTCTGTATTTTTGTTTTATGTAGGTATGTTCATCGATTTCTCCGTCAATATTGTGGACCGAAATAGAAAATTATTTTAATGTTTGAAAGGGCATGTTCACAAGGTGGTCCCATTGTCACCAAGTCAGAATCTGATGAGGGGATCCCATGGAAATCGAGGGAAATCCTAAAATTTTATAGGCACACCGATTTGGGTATTTTTTATAGTATCTCACGCATTTGCTCTCGGAAAGCACCATTTGGTAAAGTGGTACCGATGATGAAGACCACGGCTGGCCACCGGAACTACTTAATAATAAGTATTTAACGGGTTGCGATTCGATTAGGTGCTTTAATATGGTTGCTAAGCAATTTATGCTCATCAAAATGCATATGGTGAGTGGCAGTTCTCCTGGTTCCTACCAGGAGAACTCCTCCACAATTAACGTTCCTGCATCGGGAAAAGCAATATTTTGTAAAAGGTGATGAGCAGTTGATATTAGTATATTGTAACTTAGATAAATTACAAGCTGATCCACTAAAAAGTGAAAAATAAAAAACTTTATATAAAAAAAAAACAACCGACTTCCAAAACAACTACAAGTGAAAAAATTACTTTAATTTTGGAAGTCGGTGGCAAAAAACAAAAATACAGCCAAAGACACCAACTTCCGGAATTAAAGTGATTTTTCACAACATACAACTCTCCAAGTTCATAGAATCCTCTTGAATACTACTATTTATAATAAATACTATTTCATGAAATAGTCATTCAATAGGATTCTACGACGAGAGTTACCTACCTGTATTGTTGATACTAATGATTATTTATAATTCAGTAAAGCCATATTTTTTACGGCGGCGAATCATATTTTATTCAACATACAACCTGACACAGACCTGCAAATTGCAAAAAACTTAAGAAAAATTTAATTTCGTGGGCTACCTTAGCACATCACATTATTAGCACAAGGAAAAGGCAAAGAATGGGTTGACGTTTCTTGAAATATTGATGAATCATTTTGTTTCAAATTATTTTTTCCTGTTTGGTAGTAAGTACCTAACATTAGCTCATAAACTGTAGGATGTTTAAATATATTTTTTGTGCAAGTACTTTAATCTTAAGCACAATTATACCTTATATATATAATCCGTTCATTCTATTGTATACGTATTCCGATTCATAGCATTTTTTTTAAAGTTTCAAATGCTCTGAATGCGTAATGATTGTAAGAACTTGTAAAAAAATCAAACTCTGCTTTCGTTCAGATTGTAATTTTTTTTATCTCTATATTTTTTAGTAAAAAATAAACGTGTTATGTACCTATCTGTGTTATGTTTTTTTTAAGTATGAGTTATGACCAAAGACATTAAATTATTGATTTAACAATAGACGGGACATAGCGAACAATATCGTAATCCGATACATTTGTCCCAGTGGGCAAAAGTCGGTCAGTCTAGTGTGGTACTCCTGCATCACAGAGTACATTATACATGCTCCTGCATGTCAAGTCGCATTCGTGTCCACAAAAGAAGAGCTGAGTTGCGTATTACGATTTTTCAAATTTCGTTACGGTAAAACGACTGGACCTAACTTCGGTTTATTTAGATGGCGTCACTGAGAAATGACATCACAGTTTTTCTATGGCATTTCTTTGCAAAGCCTCTTTATAGTAAGTATCTTAAATCTCTTTGGTTATGACCCATATAAACACCCATAAATACTCGTTATTAATAAATTTATTCAAACCAGTAGTGTTTTGAAGTACACTAACTATGTTACTAGGGATGGGGGAAGGGGCGGTTGACTATAATAGCCACTGGCAACATCAGTCATATTAAAGCCTTGGATCACTATACAACACATATTATAAGCCATTAACTTTACCGGTCGCTGTCAGAACTCTATCGCTCGCACTCTCCAGATCTTCGCAAACGTCTTAGGCGCTTGGTTCCGGAAATGGAGAATCGAGATCAACCCCGACAAAAGTCAAGCGGTTCTCTTCTCGAGATCGCGACGTCTCCCTCTCCCCTCCCCAGCCCAATCTCTATGTAAGGCAAGCTATCCCTTGGGAGAAACGAGCCAAATACCTAGGTGTGATCCTGGACCATCACCTTACTTTCAGTGTGCACATAAAGACGGCTCGTTCGCGCGCCTTTTCGCTCTCGGTAGGCTACATTTCAAATTGACCATATGCAGAAAACTGTCACTCAAGTGGAAATTGCGCATCTAGACCGCGGTCATCAGTCCCATCATGACCTATGCTTGCGTCATCTTCGCACACGCTAAGGTACACCATCTCCATAGAATGCAGACCCTTCAGAACCATTTCCTTAGTTAGGTCACGAAGCCCCCTTCTATATTCGCAATTTGGATTTACATTTAGATCTCAAAATGCCTACTATCGAGCTGTTCATGAAACGCCTCTCGAAGCATTTCTTCGACTCTGCTATTAAATCCAATACCCTGATTGTGGCGGCCGCCCGAAACACTCCCTCCCGTATAAGTAGGCATCGCTGACCGAGGCATAAGTATCTATACCCGATGACATCACAACCCTCCTCCAGGAAAGTAGTAGGGTCCACCAGCACTGTAACACACAAACACAGTACCCGACCGCCGTCCTTTCGTCCTCGCCGCGCCGTCGCGCCGGGACCCACCGCGACGTGGGACGTCCTTCCCCGCCCCGTCCCTTGCTCGATCCAGCCCGCGCCGCTCGTACCCCACAGGGGGTGCCATTAGCGTGTAGTCACTTAGTTTATAAGTTTATGCCCTGGCTGGAGGCCTTAATTTATTGAGCCCACAGGAAAGTCCGGTTCAGCAGACAACGACCTTCTAGGTTGCCCTACGAGATGCCAGTTACAAAAAAAAAAGCAACATAATCAGAAGTCAAATGCGGTCGATTGCGGTCTGCATATTATGCATACGGATCTCTACTCTCCACTGGCCACTGGGAGCCCTCAGCCCAGTCTATTTAGTAAACGTTGAGACACCATTGAGTGAAGTCGGATTTATTGTTGGACGTGCTTCATCGACAACTATTTACGACTTTCGTATTGTTGCAATTTATTCAAGGTAAGCTGTACATTTTTTTTCGTTTAGATTTATAGGCTTAATTTAGAAAAAAATCATGTAAAGACTGGCCATAAATGAATATTTTTTGGGCAATATAAAATTTTACGCTAATAATGAAATTTTTTGAAATATTATTCATCAGCAGGTAGGTACCAATTTGTATTCAGCAGGTATATTTATACGATCATATTACGTTTTATAACCTTTATTCCGTCATTTTCATTAAGCTTAATTCGGTTTTTTTTTCATTAAAGCAATTAACAACAGACCCCACTAATTATTATCTATTTGTTTTTGTTAGTTAATTCAGTTGCTTTACGATCCTAGCGTAATTTTATTATATATATTTTTTCATTAAGAGGAACAACAAACAGTTACATCGTGAAAACTTGTAACTAGTACAACAATATTTGCATTATGCTTATAATGTAACCCATAACACTGTCCACGGGTTATCATAATAATATTAAAAAAAAACAATAATCGCCAGGGATGAGAAAAAAAAAGTAAAAGTAAAAAATAATAAAGAAATTGACAAATAAAAGTATACTTGCGCAACTCACGCTTAACTCACGCTCTGAACCACCCCGAAACAGATTGCTAATCCATTGCTTCTTAAGTTTGAAAAATGTATCTGCTCAACAACGGAAATATCGCAATGAATGTTGTTGAACCGTCAAAATGAAACCGACCGTGACCGATCGCGCGTTACGAGTACGCTGTACCTACGCAATATCTTTTTATGTATTAATTTTCATGAGTTTTGAAAATAAGACCTTTGAATTTTCCTATTGGGCTATTGAAGATGTCAATATTTACAAAAGTTTTATTGTACAAGTCAACCATGCGGCGAATAGTAATTGTTGAGGTTTAGGAAATTAACGTCGGGTATTACGGAAACTAATTATGAATTTGGATATTTTATGCCGGATACAGTTTCAATCAATCAAATTTTTATCAAATCAATTTTTTTTACGTTTTTGTAATTTGCAGCTCAGTAATAGGTTGTAAATAACAGTAAAACAGGGGCCCAAGTCTGCTATTTTTATAAATTATAAATTCAGTCATTCCAACACGATCCCATTGTCATTTTGCTAAAACTTCGTAATCTGGTAAATTCATAATGGTCGATCATTGGTCGGTCAATGTTCTCGTAATATAATTGTGTTATTATAATGGCATTGTCGTATTGCCATTATTACAAAACCCATTAGTAGAAATGTCATTCATTTGTCATTATATATGCAATTTCTTTCAATGTAGTGTCAGTGGCCGACCATTGGAAAGTCATAATGACGCCATTATAATAGTAGATTACCAAACTTGTCAAAATCAACAATTATGAAATCCATGATCGACCATTCTGACACTATTGTAATAGCAGACTTGAGGCCCAGGTTGTAAATAACCTACAAATTGCAAAAAACTTTAAATAATTTGAATTTGGCGGGCTACCACTGCGGATCCACTTTGAAGAAACATTTACATTTGCACCTTCACCATTTTGCACCAATAAAGTTTCAGTTTTTATAAAATTGTGCAGGGTAGCACAACTTTATAAAAACTGAAACTTTATTTCAAATAAACCAATTACAGGCGCTTTAAAACTGTTAAGGGGTCGGTCAGTCAGAGAAATGAAGCTACAATGCCCATCCCAAAACGTAGTAGGTTCTTATGTAGAAGTAGTTTCATTAAAAACTGTAACTGTAATCCGTGTATTATTTATGAGTCTTGAACTCATGAAGCCATGACTCATGAGTACTCATGACACATTATTTATCATAAGTGTTGCAGATGAATATCATTTTAATTTACCTAACAACGTAGGTAGTTTTAAAAAGGTTTCATATACATACATACATAATTATGATTTATATTATTATGTAGGAACGCCAATGTTAACGTTAATTACAGTGAATTACAAAAAAAAAACTGTTTACTACTTTTTTAACGACAAAATGCTTTTTTAGGGTTTCGTAGTCAACAAGGAACAGTTTCGCCATGTCTGTCTGTCCTCGGCTTAACTCAGAGACTCTTAGTACTAGAAAGCTGTAATTTGGCATGGGTATACATATAAATCACGCCGGACAAGGTGTTAAAATAAAATCATGGAAAAAAAACATTTTTTTAGGGTAAAGTGGGGATGATATTTTTTTGTCGGCTATCCTATGATGTGGAGTAGTTGGGTAGGCAGTTAAATAGTGGGGGCTATGCAGAACATTTTTCGATTCAGAGATCCGTTTGCGTAATATTAAGCTTAAAAGTGTTTTTTTTTTGTTAGAGTTAAGTGTCCCCGGGGCCACTGCCAGCTAAATGGTTGAGTTTGGATATATGAAAAAAATTCGTGGCAAATTTATAACGAAATTAAAAGGAAAACTATCACAGCTAAGTAGGCTTTACAAGTTAACGAGTAATAGTCGAGGAGCTCGTGGCTAAGTAATAACAGCCGCACGGGTCGATCTATCAGGTTAAGCTACGCTTGCCGGGGTTGGTCCGTGGATGGGTGACCATCTTTACATACCGGGACTACTCCGTGCCTCGGAAAGTACGTTAAGCCGTTGGTCCCGGCTGTCATTCGTGGATCTTTGACAGTCGTTACGGGTCGTCAGAAACCCTAAAGTCCGACAACCATTCTTCCAAGGGGTATCGTATTACCCAGTTACTGGGTTGTGGAGGTCAGCTAGGCAGTCGCTCCATGTAAAATACTGGTATTCAGCTCCATCTGGTTAGACTGGAAGCCGACCCCAACATAGTTGGGAAAAGGCTAGGCAGATAGGCAGACAGTAGTCGACCAACTTACATTTGCAGTTGGAGAATTGACCGTGACGTATATCGATGTATGGGAGAACACGTTTTTCAACTACAATGCTGTTTGTTTTTGGCATAAATTCATCCCAACTACGGGACCCTTCATTGTGCGTGGTCCGAAACGCACTTAGCCGGTTAAAAAAAAAACTAGCTTCTATCCGAGACTTCCGAGAAGTCAACTTAGGTCATCATCAGCATCATTGGCAGTCTTGCTCCACCCACTCTGCTAAATAACTTCCTTTTGTGGAACCTATAGGTAGCTACTATCAAAGTCAAATTATTTATTTCAAATAGGCACATCATGGTACTTTTGGACGTCAAATTTACAAAAAAATAGAATTGACTCTAGTCGCCCCTTCTAAGGGCGAATTTCACCAATGAAACTGAACGCAATCATCACATCTAAACAGAGTTCAAGAGCTGGAGAAGAATAGGCAAGAAACTCCACCGGTACTCTTTTAAAATGTTTTACAATATTTTGTATACCTAGGTACATTAATTATATATAATAATTACATGTGAAGACGATGCACCTAGAATAAAATTACTACTCGTATAAGTACCACAATAGGTAAAAATAATTAAAAATGAAGCAATGTCTGATTAATTAATTATGTGATAGATACATGGTGCTCACATTACAAACAATGTAAAAAAATAAGGTTTCCAAAAACAAAAAAAATCAGTGTGTGAGTTAAGGTAATCACAGAATGTAAAATAAATGTCATAAAAATAATAAATTATACAATTAAAGTAGCTACCTTGCCTTGCCTTTGACCGTGCGGCTGACATTACTTAGCCAGCCCCTGCCTACAGGTACCGACCATAAAATACAATATGGCCTATGGTACTCGGCAATAGTGTAGCTTTATATCAGTAAATGATTTTTCTAACCGGTTTAGTAGGAAATTGGAATAGCAAACTGCAAGCCTCGCCGATAAATTGCTTTGCAGTTTGCCAGGTGTTATGTGAAACAAGAACTGAAAAATTATGGATTTAATAAATAAATAAAATTAAAAACTTCCAAAATCATAATATTTTAACCCTTCCCAGTATATACATAGGTAATTAGAAACATGTAAATTTGTTCGTAAGCATCAAGAATTTTATACAAAACGCGAAGACATATAATCCCGTGACACATTATTTCAGCCGAAAGACGTCCACTGCTGGACAGGCCTCTTGCCGTAATCGCCACGCTTGGCAGGCGGATTGGCCATCGCCGTATGGTGTTGCATATAGAACGCTGCTGCCCTTTCTCTAGTAAGTCCATCCCGTTACACACTCCGACATAAATCAAGATTAAACATTCCAACTTCTCGGTTAAAAATACACTCTAGAAGTCCCTATGTAATGTCCATAAATATATATAACAAACTACCTGAATTAATTAAAAAAGAAGACGAACACATACATACATAAACTCACGCCTTTTTCCTATGGGAGTAGGCAGAAACTATAGAACGCCACCTGCTACGCTCCTTACATACTCCTTTTGCTTCGCCTACGTTCATACATCTGGTCATACACGCACGCCGGTTGCGAGTACTACGCACCTGACCTTTCTGAAGAACATCACCAATTTGGTCACTATAATTGTCCTCCTAGGGCGTTTCCACTTACCTCTGCTTTATAAATACCTTTTGTTAGACAAATAATTAATATATTTATAAATGCTATTATAGTTTATACGAATATTTAAATGACAAAATATAAGTGATAAGTATAACCTATTATGTATGAATACAGTAGACTATAAATATAAAAAACCGGTCAAGTGCGAGTCGGACTCGCGCACGAAGGGTTCCGTACCATTATCTATAAAAACGGCAAAAAAAATCACGTTTGTTGTATGGGAGCCCCCTTAAATATTTATTTTATTCTGTTTTTTAGTATTTGTTGTTATAGCGGCAACAGAAATACATCATCTGTGAAAATTTCAACTGTCTAACTATCACGGTTCATGAGATACAGACTGGTGACAGACGGACAGACAGACAGACAGACGGACAGACAGACGGCAGCGCCTTAGTAATAGGGTTCCCGTTTTTGCTCGATATGGATAACGGCAACAGGTAGACGCTTGAAATATTCTGAGAATATTTAGTTATACGAGTATATTCACTTTAAAAATAAATAATTAAATTAAATTAAAACAAATGGGCTCCCATACAACAAACGTGTTTTTTTTTGCCGTTTTTAAAGATAACTAGCTGTGCCCCGCGGTTTCACCCGCGTAATTCTTGATCCCGTGGGAATATCAGGATAAAAAGTAGCCTATGTCTTAATCCAGGGTGTCAGCTACCTACATACAAAATTTTATCAAAATTGCTCCCGCCGCGCCCTTTGAGCGTGAAGAAGTAACAAACATACACACACACACACTCACCAACTGTCGCCTTTATAATATTAGTGTGATACCTTGACGAATGCATTCAACAACTCATTCCAAACAGGTCTAGTCCAAGGCCGATGAACTGGTATTTCACTACTAGTTTTTTCTTAATTCTATTGGATTATGGACATTACAATATTGCACACACAACATTTACAACTAACATTTAGTTCTACCAAACTTACGGTGATACAGGCGTACGCCCCGACACAGAGAGCGGATGACAGCGAGATCGAATCTTTCTACTTACAGTTACAAAAAGCCCAGGATTTAGCTTCTAGTACCATAACAATCGGCATGGGAGATTTCAACTCCAAGATAGGCCAGCCTAAAAAAGAGGAATCCACGGTCACGGGTCAATATGGATACGGCAAAAGAAATTACAGAGGCGATAGGCTACTGCAGTTCGCACACGAAACTAAACTTATGATAATGAATACAAAATTTAAGAGAAATAATAAAAGCAAGTGGACTTGGATTTCCCCCGATAAGAGATACAAAAATGAAATCGATTTCATGCTAACGAACAAACCACGGCTATTTACAAACCTCGAAGTTTTGAATATCTCGTTCCCTTCTGACCATAGGCTTATACGAGGTTCCTTAAGACTAATTGAGGAAAAGAAAAGCAGAAAGTCTTTTAGTTCCACACTAAACCAACTAAAATCCGAAGATGATATAAGACAATACTTAATGAATCTGGAGCAACACTTACTCGCTCTTGACTTCCAAGGAAATGATAATGTTCTGTCCTATTACACAAAGATAGAGAAAATTATTAAAGAATGTTTTAAAAAATCACCAAATCAGGGATCAGGACATAAAAGATCAATTATTGCGCGACTGTGCAGTTGGTTGGGATAATATATCAAATAAAATCATCAAACAATTCAAGAATATTTTGGTACCGCCACTGACTTATATTTTCCGAATGTGCCTGTCTTTGGGTCTTTTTCCCGAGTGCCTCAAAAAAGCAGTTATTGTCCCTGTATACAAAACAGGCAGTAAACAGCAAGTAACAAATTATAGACCAATTTCTTTACTGCCTTCTATGTCAAAAATTTTGGAAAAAATCATAAATATCTGGAGGATAGATCAATTTTGTCGGGGCGTCAATATGGATTTAGACCTAAAGTTTCAACTGCCGATGCCGTACATCATCTGACTGACTATCTAGCCCAAGAACTTGACAAGGGTAACCACACAGTAGGTGTTTTCCTGGACCTCGCCAAGGCTTTTGACACAGTCTCCATTCCTATTCTATTGCGCAAGCTTGAGACAGTGGGCATAAGAGGTATCCAACTGAAACTTCTCAAAAGTTACCTAGAAGACCGAACCCAGTGCGTTAAAATTGGCAGTTCTCAGCGCAGACAAAAAAAACACGTCCTTCGGTGTGCCCCAAGGAAGTATTTTAGGGCGTACTCTGTTTTTGATATACATAAATGACCTTTGTAATCTAAATCTACAGCATGGCACAATAATATCTTACGCTGACGACACTGCCCTACTTTTTTCTGCTGAATCGGAACATGAAGTCTACAAGTTTGCGCAAAACGGTTTTAATATTGTAAATAAGTGGCTTCAATATAACTCACTAACACTAAATACGGCTAAGACAAATTATATTAAGTTTTCAATGCGCAAACAAACATCTGTTTTGCCCTCAGCGATGTATGCTCACTGTTGTATGGTCCCTACAGAATGCCTGCTAACGTGTCCTAGTATTAATATAACTAATGAAATAAAATATCTGGGAATTATAATAGATGAGAGAGAAACCCTATCTTTTAAACAACACATAGAAGCCTTAAATAATAGAATGCGTAAACTAATATTTGTTTTCAAAAAACTGCGTTATATTGCAGACCCAAAATTAATTAGGCGAGTTTACCTTGCTCTCTGCCAGTCAATTTTGACTTACTGCATTACCTCTTGGGGTGGAGTCGGTAAAAGTTTGCTGCTACCTATCGAGAGAGCTCAAAGAGCGATTCTCAAGGTGTCTACATGCCGCCCTTTCCTTTTTCCCACTAACCTACTATATAAATCCTGTGATGTACTAACAGCTCGACAGTTATTCATAATGAGCATAGTATTAAAACAACACGCAGCCCTCCCATATAGCACTGAAATTACTAAAAAGAGACGGAAAGACATAGTTTGCCCTACAAAAAGTACAAAACATGCTTTCGAAGCCAAATTTTTTGTCTTCCTAGGACCACTACTTTATAACAGATTAAATGCAAGAGCCAAAATTTATTCTCTTAATTATAATAATTGCAAAAGAACTCTAAAGGAAGCTCTTCAAAGTATGTCCTATGAAGATACAGAGAAGTTATTAGTTGTACTTAAATAAATTAGTTGTATTTGTACTAATTAAGTTTAGCTAAGTATTTTATCAAGTAGGGTTTTTGTACTATTTACACCTTTTTAAATACCTATTCGATGCCTAGATTTTTAAAATTAATGTGATTATTTAGAAATATTATGCCTTGCCACGCCTGAAACACAGGATAACCTAGTTCAGGCACATAACACAATAGAATTTTACGTAGATTTAAGCAAATTTGTATTTAGTATTTTACCTTTTTTACCTGAATAAACTTTTTTTTTATTTTTTTATTAATAAGCTATAACTTTAAACTAAAGGTACGGAAATCGCTAAACTATGAAATGTAAACAAATTAACTGTCAAATTTTACAGTTTTACTTGACTAAATTTTGGTTTTAAATAAGTGTGAAACGTGGCAAACGTGGAAATATATAAAAATAACTACAGCTTGTAAAAACAAAAAGATGAAATTATGTGTTTCAAATACTCTTATCTTTAAAATAAAAATATAAAAAACATACCTGAAAAATACTTTACATACCGAATTAACGTTCCTGCATCGGGAAAAGCAATATTTTATAAAAGGTGATGAGCAGTTGACATTAGGCTATTGTAGCTTAGATAAATTTACAAACCGACCCACAAAAAAGTGAAAAATAATAAACATTTTACAAAAAAAAACAACCGACTTACAAAAAAACTACAAGTGAAAAAATTACTATAATTTTGGAAGTTGGTGGCAAAAAACTAAAATACAGCCAAAGACACCAACTTCCGAAATTAAAGTTATTTTTCACTTTGTAGTGTTTTTTTTGGAAGTCGGTTGTTTTTTTTTTGTAAAAAGTTTTTTATTACATTTGAATGTTAGAACATAAAACATAAAATTAAAGAACCTATTATAATATAGTTACACTACTTCTAATTATAGTTACTAATAATATAATAATAAATTAGTAAATATGCTAAACTAAAAGAAGCAGTGACCAGAATTTGGAGGCAGGAAAAGTCTACGTAGTAGCCATTGTTGTGTCCACGACGGGTGCTATACCCAATCACCTGTACCGCAGCCTTAAACTTATAGACCTGAAAGACTCAATTTACATAACACTCCAAATAGCCGAAATTTTAAACACCTGCAGAATAGTTAGAAAGTTCATGCAAATTGAGGAAAATGAAATCACTCTTCATAACAATAATTCTTCGTAAATAAAAAATAATAAAACACACACATACGCTACATTGACTTGGCTTGGACCCGTTAATGTACCTTATTATATTATTAATTCATTTATTTCAGACTTAGTCCATAAAATAAATAGAAAATAAAATTCAATAAAACACATTACATTAAAATAATCAATAGTAAATCAAATTACATATTATATACATTACAATTATTGTTTAGCACAATAAAAAAAATACATTACAAATTAAAACTAGCCAAAGAGCGAAGCAACAAAATAATCTTGTAATAGTCATTTATTTCATAATAAATTATGGATCGTTCAAGTTGTCTCTATTTCTGGGCTGAAGTGTAAACTATGTGCTTTTAATTATAATATTTGATTGTAAAAGCGTGGGGCGCTGGAACAGGAAAGACTTTCTTGTTAACAAATACTAATACTAACTTCCTGGCGGAAGCTGCATGAGGTCGCACAAGAGCATAACGTTTATGCCGCCAAAGGGTTACCAAAGGAACCAAAGATATCTCGTCCACGAACAAGAACCCTACATTTTGCCACTGTTGACGCATTACCCTTATGTACTTAATTTCCTGAAAGAAGAGGCGTTAAAAATGTCGGTGAATGTCGTCTGTCCTCGCTGCTGGCGCATGTTTTGTCTGAGTTCGACAAGCTGGTACTTTGAACAGACTGTTTAATGTAGAGCCACCTACTAGTCGTGCTGTAACTCCAGTTAGAGCGCTAATCTGTGTAACCTGCTTCCCGTAACATCGCTTAACTTGATTTCTCAGCAAGTTATACAAAAAGTCTTTCCTGTTCCAGCGCTCCACGCTTTACAATCAAATATTACGAGTATAATTAAAAGCACATAGTTTACACTTCAGCCCAGAAATAGAGACAACTTGAAAGATCCATAATTTATTTTTTGTTTTTACGTGCATTTATAAAAGCGTGTTTTTCTAGTGTTTTTTAAACTATTAATTTATTTTATACTTTTTGGTCTTTGATAACGAAATATTTTTAACATTTATTTTAAGCGAATGAGCCCGCATCCTCTTCATCTCCGCCAGTGTGTCTGTATTGCATGGTATTTTATCTGTCAGCTTAGAACAATCTAGCTCTTCAATCTGGAGACCACTAAGTGATTTTACTCTACTTAGGGCCACAACAACCTACTATAGGGTAGTAGGTTGTTGTGGCCCTAAGTACAGGTCCCCTGACCTGTACTTACGGCCTCCACGCACTACACTCTCCATGTACAGGTCTATATACATTTTATACAGGCACCTATGTCAATATTTACACTATTCAATATTTCCACTATATACACTCAATATTTACTGGAGACGCTAGCGACATGATATTATTAACCACCCTCATGCCATTCAGCCCTCGGCACGTTTCTCACCTTGGCTTGAGTGGGATCTTTTACGCTCAATATTTACAGGTGACGCTAGCGACATGATATTATTAAACACCCTCATGCCATTCAGCCCTCGGCACGTTTCTCACCTTGGCTTGGGTGGGATCTTTTACACTCAATATTTACAGGTGACGCTAGCGACATGATATTATTAACCACCCTCATGCCATTCAGCCCTCGGCACGTTTCTCACCTTGGCTTGAGTGGGATCTTTTACACTCAATATTTACAGGTGACGCTAGTGACATGATATTATTAAACACCCTCATGCCATTCAGCCCTCGGCACGTTTCTCACCTTGGCTTATGTGGGATCTTTAAAAATCTACTACCCTATTTACACGTCAATATACATCGTATATAGATATATCAATATTATTCTATTTACAGTCTCCATGTACAGGTCTATATACATTTTATACAGGCACCTATGTCAATATTTACACTATTAAATATATAAATAGGTTTGTTATAACCTTGAAACCTGATCGTGTTCAAAGTCCATTACGTGGCCTTTCTCACAAGTGCAATCAAGACTATGATACGATATTCCATCATGGAATGCCAGTGCCTATCTTCCGGCTTCATCATCAGACCTTGAAACCTAATCGTGGTCAAAGTTCATTACAAGACTTTTCTAATAAATCCAAAACAGCTATGATACGATTTTCCATCATTAAGTTCCAGTTCATATCTTCCGGCTCCATCATCAGATCAGTTCGACAGTACCATATTATTGTATTGTCATCAGAACTACATACAGCTGCAAATTTTCATTACGCTACGATTCTTGGAAGATGGTTAAATTAGTTACCTTAGATTCCATTACATAGTTAGTTACATACAGGTTGACCTAATAATAAAAACCGGCCAAGTGCGAGTCGGACTCGCGCACGAAGGGTTCCGTACCATTATCTATAAAAACGTTCACGTTTGTTGTATGGGAGCCCCCCTTAAATATTTGTTTTATTTTAATTTAATTATTGATTTTTAAAGTGAATATATAACTAAATATTCTGTGAATATTTCAAGTGTCTACCTGTTACCGTTATCAATATCGAGCAAAAACGAGCAAAAAAATCACGTTTGTTGTATGGGAGCCCCCTTAAATATTTATTTTATTCTGTTTTTTAGTATTTGTTGTTATAGCGGCAACATAAATACATCATCTGTGAAAATTTCAACTGTCTAACTATCACGGTTCATGAAATACAGCCTGGTGACAGACGGACAGACAGACAGACGGCGGAGCCTCAGTAATAGGGTTCCCGTTTTACCCTTTGGGTACGGAACCCTAAAAAAAGCGTGTTAAAAAAGAGGTACAGTCTGTTATACAGTAGGATGACAACTTAAGAATAGTTTACTTCTGACTTATGTAGGTAACAATACAATTTTACGATCTGATGTCCTAGCTAGGTTACTTAGTCGCCTTAGTAGATCTTGTATACCAATAATATAATAATTATACCAACATAATTATGTATGTCTATCTCTTGTTATCTATCTATTTTACCTTGTTTTTTTTCTTGGATAGATAAGTTAGCGCTTACTAAGCCCGAGTGTAAAATTTTCAGTCAAAAGTGTTTTTGGGCTCCACTGGCACCCTATGTAACCCTAAATACAAATTCATTTCCGTACAGGTAGATTATGTTTCCGAATAGAGAAAGAAACCATGTGTCAATCATGATTACAACCCAATTTGAACAATGTCTTTTCAGATGACTCAGGTTAACGAAAAAGATGTGGCTGCCTTCAAAGACTGGCTGACTAAGGAACCGTCACTACCCAAAAATTTTGGTAAGTACTTACCTACCCAAACCCGGGTTGTGGCAATCGTAACTGCAATTAACATGACTTTGAAAATCTGACAGCTAAAGCTGATATCAGGCGCTTCACTCAAGTGAATTGTTCACTCGAGCGAATATTTTACTTTCATTCCAAGTTCACACGCGACGCAGACAAAACTATAAAGGAATTAACGTTCATCTGCTAATTTTTATTTCATTTTTCCATCTGAGATCTGTCGAACTATTATGTACAAATCTCACTGGGAAAACTTACGTGAAGTGAGTTTGAAGTGGGCTGGCTGTCAATCGTGTCAATCCCTAGCTTATCTGTGCTATTCTCTAACCATCTCACCGTGAAAACTTAGGTGAAGTGAGCGTGGAGTGAAGTGTCATTCCACCTGAAGCTAGGGATGGACCAAGGATTACATTTACAATCATCAAATATCAAATCCCCGGCTTAGCTCAGAGACCCTTAGTACTAGAAAAGTGTAATTTGGCATGGATATAATATGGTAAAATAAAAGCTTAAAATTTATTTTTAAGAAATTTATAAAAAAAAATAGGGAACCTCTCTTGTTGTTGTCTTTTTTTTTCTCTTCTATCCCATAGTATGGGAAATCGTTGGATAGGCTTTTTAAAAATATTAACCATTTTTCGATTCAGGGATACCTTTGCGTAATATTAAGCTTTAAAGTGCAAATTTTTGTTAGTGTCATGTGTCCCCATGCCAGCTAAATGGTTGTTTATGGATTTAGGAAAAACTCATGGCAGTAGTTTATATAAGGAAATTAAAAGAAAAACTATCATAGCTAAGAAGTAGGCTTTACAAATTAACGAGTAATAGTCAACCAACTTACATTTGCAATTGGAGAATTTACCGTGACGTATCGATGTATCGGAGAACAACAATGTTGAGTGTGTTATTACGGAATCCTTCATTGTGCGTGGTTCGATACGCACTTGACCGGTTTTACTATAGTAGGAATAGGTAACTAAGCTTTTAATGCTTCTGCTAGCAGTGGATTCATATAACTAATTTTTACAGATTTATGTCGGTTAGTAACGCCGCCGCCCGCGCCGCCGCGCGCCGCGCCGGCGCCGGTAGCACATCTCTGCCGCGAAACTGGTACGCGTCATGTTCCGCTATTCGCATCCGATTCGAGTAGCGAAACATGACGCGAGCCAGTTGAATTGAACTACTGCGGTTTCGCTGTGATGGTTTCGCGGCGGAGGTGTGCTACTGGCGTCAGGATTGCCTTTTAAGCGTCGATATCTAAATACAAAACAGTGCAACGACTTACGACCTTTCAATCGATTTTCCTCATTCATTTTCTACCATTGACCAATGGCTGTTTAATATTGAAATACGAATATAAGATACTAGTTGAATACTAAATACTTAGATGTTTATTATTCTTGGGCCGTAAGTAACAATGCTGATTCATACGTCAAACACGTAATCGGTTGTCAAACTGCCAACTATATATACTTGGTCATGGCAGCTCTATTATCTAATGGAAAAATAAAAGATATTTACTCAGCTATTAGTTCCTTACTTTTAGCCACTTTCTCTATTTAATAACATCGCCGTCATTGAACCTGCCTTTTAACCCACTATTGAAAGAAATAAAGAAAGAAAACGTATTGGGACTCGCACAGGAAAATAGAAATATCTAAAAAAAAAACCGCCCAAGTGCGTGTCGGACTTCGCACATTTAAAGTCCGTCATTTTTCCTATTCAACCAATTGGTCCGGACCAATTGGTTGAATAGGAAAAATGACGGATTTTCAAAGGAAAAATCTGATTATTATGATAGCATTTGTTTTGGAAAATATACGTACCTAATAATAAACATTATCACCACTGACTTTTCTCATTCCTTTGTTTTCCGATACTTTTTAAAACTAAAAATAGAGTATGTATTTTAAGTTGGCGATGGCGAAGGGGATGGTCAGGTTTTTTTTTCGCGCCCCCCTTTTCTGTATGGGAGTCCCCCTTAAAAACGTTAAAACATATTTTTTGAATTTGTATGGCTCAATAAAATGCTTATACTATGACATTTTGAAGAACTTGGCTTTGGCTGTAAAACCTGTGTGACAGACGACGGACGGACACGTGAGTGACAACAATATGGCTCCGTTTGGCCTCTTTGGGTACGGAACCCTAAAAACAGAAGTAAAATGAAAATAAAAACAGAAAATCCTGTAAGTGTCGCAGCGCTGGCATTCTGATAGGGCCCGATTGTGGGCTCCTATATTTTTATTTTATTTTATATATATGCTTCCCTACTCTTTGCAAGGTCATTCAGGTCTTTACCCACTGTCCTTTCTAGGTCATCCACCCATCTGACTATTAGTCCACCAACCTAAAGGTCTCTGTAATGGGTGCCAGAATTTAATTCAATGGACTTCATTCGTTATTAAATTTTCCATCACAGACTTTTGTAGAAACTGCATCTAGCTTTAAAAGTTTCCTAATATCGAATTCGAGAAGAAATCTTACCTGGAAAATAATACAATTAACTCAGACCAAATAAAAAACAACGACAGCGCTGCGAACAATACAGTGACGTGTTCTGACTCCTAAGACACAGGCACATACACCTAGTTTAGGAGTCAGAGTATGAAAATTTTTGTGACCTAGTTATAAGCCTTCTATGCTCTTAGTCTTTGAACCTTGTATTGCGATAACTTTCTTTTGGTGAAATAAAGAATTTATTATTTATATTATTATTATTCATAGTGAAGCATGCCAAAACTACACCTCGCTCTGTGCATACACGCACACATTTACAACCAAACTACACGTCACCGGACACTCATGCATACCATGTTTACGAAACCAGCCTCACGTCGCTGTCGACAGCGCTTTGTTTATTTGTTTTTTTATTTGGTCTGAGACAATTAATAATTATAATATAATTAACGACTTAGTACACGAGGTTATTGACATGTGGAAGGTGAGCTTGGATGTCATTGTTCCGATTGTCGTATCGGTAAATGGCCTGATGACCGAAAACCTCGAGCAACATCTCTCGAGGCTCTCGTTAGGTGGTTGGATCAAGGGCTTGATTCAGAAGGCACTTCTCGATACGGCTCGCATCGTGAGGAGGTTCCTATCTCTGGAGCCCTAACCACCGGTAGCTTGGACCCTGCTCCCGCTACAGGCGAACAACATTTATTTTTTATTTTTAAATGTTTTATTGTAAAATATTTAAAAATTTGATTTATTCTTCGTTCAGCCCACTGAGTTTTGTTTTGTTTGGGACGACCCAGGATTTTTTAATGTAAGAAAAAGTAATCATGGGTCGTCCCAAACAATATGCTTTGTTTGTCCCAAAATAAAAAAAATATTATTTTGTTCTCGCTTCGTCCTATGTTAAATTCCTAGTACGGCCCATATTTTTTTTGTATAAGACAAACTTACTTTTTTGTACAATCAGCACAACGGGTTACGTAAATGAATAAATATTTAACATCAATCAACTATTTAAAATAACCGCTCCTTTCTGTCTTCTCCGCGAGGGAAAATTTACTAGTATTATTTTACAATAACATTATTCATGCAAGCCTAGTACTTTTTGTTAGGTCTACTGCTCGAAATTGTGCACAACGTGTCGTGTCGTGAACAGAATACCGTCTTGTATGCAACGTACTACGGATAAAAAGTATCCAGGTTATAAACTATTTCATCCAAATCCTAATTAGTGTCTTCTGTCCCGTGCCGCACCGTGATAGTTAGACAGTTGAAATTATCACAGATGATGTATTTCCGTTGCCGCTATAACAAAAAATAAAAGTGTATTTTTAAAAACAGAATAAAATAAATATTTAAGGGGTTCCCATACAACTGACGTGATTATATGCTCGTTTCTGCTCGATATTGATAACGGCAACAAGTAGACGCTTGAAATATTCACAGAATAATTATTTAGTTACATATTCGTTTAAAAATAAATAATTAAATTAAAATAAAATAAATATTTAAGGGGGCTCCCATACAACAAACGTGATTTTTTTGTCGTATTTATAGATAATGGTACGGAACCCTTCGTGTGCGAGTCTGACTCGCACTTGGCCGGTCTTTTTCTTTCCGTAAGAATCTTCTACAAAGTATTGGAAAACTTAAAAAACTTAAAACGATGAATGAAATCGGTAAAGTCATTCTCAAGTTAACGCGTGACCAAGGGAAATATGGATTCATTTTTATATAGATTATTGTTTCAATTTTATTAATAATTATATTTTTGTTTGTGACCGTACCTTTAAATTGCCTACTTGAAATTTGGGATGAAACACAACTTCAATAGTGTTATGGAACAAACTAAGAATTTGTGGGACAAAACTTCAGGACGAACGAAGAATAAATCATAATAATTTAATAAGGTATCAAAATAAATAAACGAAAATATAATTATACAATTTAAGAGGAGGCTCCCTATTTTTATGTTAATTTGCATGAATATTCTGAAACAGTCACACATACAAGCAAAATGAAACTTTAGTATATGATTTATTCGATCTTTTTCTTTCCATGTACAAGACATTCATTCAAGACAGTTATGTAATTGTACCTAATATTTTCTCTCAATAATTTTTTTATTCGAAGATCATGTCTTTTTAAGAATAATTCTAAAAACAAACAAGATTGTTTAGCTTTTATGTCTAAAATATACACAGCAAGAAAATATAGTTTATTATCCCGACACAAGATATTTTTTCTCTAGATCAATTATTACTTTAGTTATAAACGAAATAAGAATTGAGACTTACGTTACTTAGTTTCGTGCTCGAACTCGATCAAAGAGCGTACGCGATATTTAACTTTATTACTGATGTATTAGCGTTTCGCACATAACGGAGTGGCGGAGAGCGAGGGACGGAGCTTGCGATCGAAATTTGATTTAGACTTCCTGCTCTTAACTTACAACCTACCTAAGTAATTCATTTCACGCTTGGCTAGATAAGTAAGGCCCTTATTTTCTGCATCAGTTGTACATAATTAAGTAAGTATAGTGAAAAAAATATCACTCTTTATAAACGTTTTATGTTTAGCTAGTTGCGTTGTGTGTATAATTCATTTGACGTAATGATTGATATGCTTGCTAATTTACTTACGACAAGTATTATTGCGGACATTTTTTTACGACAGGAATATAAGGTATGAAATACTGTGGCGGTACCTTAGTACAAGCCCAAAAATTTGGCTTAAGCTTATTTATTTATTTATTTTTAAGGCAAACCAACTAAATACACACAAAGACATTCAAAGCACATATCATTTACAAATACAGTAGCATTGCATGCATCTAAATTAGAGGTGAGCACAGCATATAATAAGATCTCTGTATACAATAATAATTAATATAAAGATGGATAACGCGCCCTACGCACTCTCAACCTCATTGCTGATGACGTCGACATATTCTGTTGCGCTTTGGGTGAATTTGAAAGAATAGCTACATATAGAATTTGTTATGGTACAAGCAGTGGAAATATTTAATTATTAAGAGTACTACAATATCGCATTGGGTCTAGCCTGTAAGGATATTTGAATGTTTGGAGTGAATAAATAAATAAATAACAATGTAGAACTAATATCAATAATCATATCAGTACTTTCGGAGATAAGGATGGTCCATTTGCATGTGTTATCTTAAATAACTAAGTATCTATTTGATACCATAAAAAATATATATCTGAAATCCTTACAACAAGCCCATTCATTTGACATGAAATACGGTACCATTTACAAAACTTTTTTTTTTTAATTTTTACTTCACCCCCCCAAAAGTGGCCCCCTTAATCAAAATTAGTTTATTTTCGTTACATTTACGTATTTGCGTTACAGAAATTCATACGTGTACCAAGTTTCAACTTAAGCGATCCAGTAGATTCGGAGCAAATTGGCTGTGACAGACGGACAGACAGACAGATACACGAGTGAGTTCCGTAGCTATGTCTGTCTGTCTGTCTATCTGTCTGTCTATCTGTCTGTCTATCTATCTGTCTGTCTGTCTGTCCGAGGTCCGGAACCCTAGAAAGTATAATTTTGTACAATAACGTGTATTTTTTTAAAATGATCATCTCGCACTGTACGTCAATAAGGTAGGTAATAGGTATATAATTATTTATACATGTAGCTACACTAAATTATTACAACTGCTTGCCAACTTGATTGACCTGTGTACCTAACAGCACAATGTTTGTTCGTGCTGTTGCATTAATTATGGCAATCACGAAGCGCAACGTCAGTAAACAGACTCCGAAGATAATACAAAGTATCGGCCCATTGTTCGGCCGTTTTCTGACGGCTGACTATGGCTGTATACGACGAAAAAAAAACAACGGTCAAAGTGATAAGTCAAAGTCAAAAACGTGACTTGAAGTCCGGCAAGAAATCAAAGTCAAATAAGGAAACTTTGGAAGTCAAGAAACGGCCGAACATTCGACTGATTCTTCGGATTATCGCTTCGGAGTAGGCCCCGTCCAAAAGTTCTAGTGCGATTTTTATAGGTAGGTATGTATACTGTGATTAGGGTTGCCGATTTTTTGTTTATGACATGAAGTAGGTAATGGTCAAAGTGGGAAATTAAACAGTATCTCGGAAAAATAAACAGTAATTTAAGTAGGCTAATAATTTTCCCGGCGACTAATTAAAGGGCGACTAACTATTTGCTACTAAAATAATAACTTGGCAGCGATTAAATATTATTTTTAAATCTAAATCAACAAAAGTCATGTATTTTTTTATTATTTAGTTAACACAGTCAATACGTAACTACCCACAGTATAATATATAAAACAAATCGAATTAGAAATTGAATCAATTGGGTTAGGTTACGTTAGAACAGTGACCATTAAATGATAAATGATTTATTTCTGTAAGTAGGTTTGTAGAAATACGTAGGCTTTTACACGTCAATCATATTAAAAAAAAACTAGATGAGGTCGGCGTTTCGTATCCGACTACTCTGAGAAGAAAGGCCGAAACAAACTCAGAGGTCACAGTCTCTTTTAAAGTCCAGACATAATCTTCGTCAGATCATGTGAAGACCATGTAGATTGCTGCCTGAAATGATCTTTTCATGAAAGAACCACACAGATTGAGGGAACCTGTCCAGTCAGTGCACGCATTTGTCAGTAGTAGCCTATATTTTTCATTAACGCCAGATCCCCTCTATTGTTGGTAAATTCATTTACCAAAACAAATACCTACATAATTAATTCAATTATGTCCCGAAAATTAAATTAAGGCTAGCTGAACCATCGCGCCCATATCCAGGTGCATGCATGATGTTCTAACTGATAGATGAAACTTTTTATTTAGGTGTAGCTCTTGATACTACTTGGTACTTGGTACTTTATTTTTGTTGAACAGTAAACAGTTGGAAAAAGGTTGGAAGGCCTTCTACAAAGTGAACCGATGACCTTGTGAAGGCCGCGGGTATCAGCTAGCCGCGGGAAGCACAGACCCGGTTGAAGTGGCGGTGCTTGGGGGAGGCCTATGTCCAGCAGTGGACGTCTTTCGGCTGAAATGATGATGAATGATGAAGATTTAGTGCCAAATTTCCGGGGCCTAGTTCTGCTCACTTCTCTCTCATACAAAGTGTGGGAAGAGGCCGATTACTGGTTGCGGGCCACGAACTGAAGGTTCTGCCATAGAATAAAGAAGTTTGCGGTACCTTTGAATGTACACACGGCTAAATATCAAGCAATACATTTCTAGTATAGGCTGATCTCGCATTGTAAAGGATTTCCGTACAATTAGAGGTCAGCTTATACTGGAAATGTATAGCTTGATGTGTAACCATGTGTACAATGAAAGGGAAGAGTCTTCGGAAAGACGTCTTGTAGACATCTTGTTTCTGTAAGACATCAGACAACCGTGTAAAAAAGCTAAAAGAAAAAAAAAAACGTGCCGCCCCTAAAATCTGCCGCCCTAATCAGTCTGCCGGTAAATCCGCCAGTGTTCCGTCCATTGGTGAAAACCTTAGAAAATCTGTTCTTTGAGTTTATCACGTTCAGACAGACAGACGCAGCGGGGGAGACTTTGTTTTATAATATGTAGTGATAGTGATAAAAAGTATATAATATAGTCATCTGAATTAAATAAATCTGCAATGTTTCAAATAAAAACGACCACTAGAAGTAGGGAAAAATTGGATTTTCTTACAAACTTACACTCAGGTCTAACTAATAGCTATGTAGGTATAGCGTTTTAAAAAAAAAACAACGATAAATGAAAGAGAAAAATCCGTAAAATTCGGGAAAAATACAGATCATTCATTTAAATGTATACTGTTGTGGTTGTGAATTGATATTTATCTATTATTTTTATCGACTTTCAACATGGCGTCTCACCGATTTTATTACTCTGTGCTTGAAAACAGACAGAAGAGTACTGTCAGCTGGCAGAACAGTTTCACTTTAGTCAATCAATCTGCAACCTCCATCTATTAAAGCATTGACTTAGAAACCTATGACTTGCCATATCTACAAAATTAGCGTGACTACCTACAAAAATCGAGCACTTAAAATGGCCTCCTTTCGTAGGGTTGTTACTGCGAGTGCGAGAGAAAAACCAAGCAACCGTTTGACAGCACATTGCCGAGTTTTGTTCCACAAAACTTGGTACTAAACATGGCGACCTGTCACGCATAAACATGATTTTGACGTCACTCAAAGGTCTTGCCTTTAGTCCTTTACAAACATTTAGATGAAAGAGAAGAACAAAACGCTATGAGACATGTCAATGTCTATATCATAGATATTTGTAGAACTATTCTTCTTAAAGTAGAATATGTCCATCTCCTTATTATGCCTACCTCAATGTATTAAGCATTTCAAACGTCATTATTCAATCAAAATGACAGCTTACCGCCATGACGGGATATTGTTGTGTGTTGCAATTTCAAGTGTAATTTCTTGTGTTTTACAAGCAAATCAAGCCCTTATAAAAACATATCTCCGATAGTTTACTGAACATGTCTTTACTAATTTATTAGATTATAACAGAAACAGTAAGATACCGAATAAACAGTAATATCATGTTATTTAAAATAGTATAATGTTTTTTTTTTTAATTTGGAACATCTCCTTTCATCCAAATCCGTTATTCCGATAAGCCGTTTTAGCGTGAAAGCGTAACAAACAAACAAACAAACTCACCTTCGTATTTATAATATTAGTTCGGATTACAGAACAGTGGTTTTACTTTTAATGTATTTGGAGACCTATGTGTGACCTTGTTTATAGCCAGTTTTATTTTCCGTGTATATTTCATTTTGGATTTCCTGTACCTAACACTACCTTAATTCTGGTTTACGGCGCATAAGGAATTAACTTTAGCAAAATAAATAAGCCGGTTTTAATTCCAAATTAACTTTAAGATCTCGTTTGCACTTTAATACATTTTTGCAAGACCAAGGAAATAACAATCACACGAGTTGCACCAAAAAATAAGAATAAAAATAAACATCCAAAAGGTGGCAAAAAAACGTAAATAGAGATCCAAAGACACCGACTTCCGAATTTGAAGTTATTTTTCACTTTGTAGTGTTTATATGGAAGTCGGTTTTTAGGGTTCCGTACCCAAAGGGTAAAACAAGTTATGTTTATATTACAATATGTATGTTTAGGTTAAGGTATTTTTCTATGGGCCTGTGTCGCCTGAAATAAACGTTATTATTATTATTATTATTATTAAAACGGGAACCCTATTACTAAGGCTCCGCCGTCTGTCTGTCTGTCAGTCTGTCACCAGGCTGTATCTCATGGACCGTGATAGCTAGACAGTTGAAATTTTCACAGATGATGTATTTCTGTTGCCGCTATAGCAACAAATACTAAAAAACAGAATAAAATAAATATTTAAGGGGGCTCCCATACAACAAACGTGATTTTTTTGCTCGTTTTTGCTCGATATTGATAACGGTAACAGGTTGACACTTGAAATATTCACAGAATATTTAGTTATATATTCACTTTAAAAATCAATATTTAAATTATAATAAAACAAATATTTAAGGGCTCCCATACAACAAACGTGATTTTTTTTGCCGTTTTTACAGATAAGGGGGCGGAACCCTTCATGCGCGAGTCCGACTCGCACTTGGCCGGTTTTTTTTTTATAGTTAATGGTACGGAACCCTTCGTGCGCGAGTCCGACTCGCACTAGGTCGGTTTTTTTTTTTTTGTAAAAATGTTTTTGTTCATTTAATTGTTTGTGAAAGTTGTTCGAAGTAGTTAAGTATTTTAACACGAGGAATAAACACGTTTACTGGTTAGGGTGTACTTGCAGTACTAGAGGTGCACCCCCCGGATCAAGTATCCCCCATTATAAGTGATACAAAACGAGAGAAGGTGCTCGAAAGAGAATACCTCTACTTAGATAAAGAAACATTGTTCCTAAGAATAAAAATATTCTTGGAAGAACACTAATTCCGCGAGCATTTTTGCCGTGCGGTATACAACATTTATAGGTAACATATTTTTTAAACTTGTTGTATTTAAAATATTGAACATTTATTATGTTGATATTGAAAGGAGAAAAAAAATACCAAAATGACTATTTATTAAATCACATAGGGCGCTGACAAGAGGCAAATGATAAAAGTAGGCTTGTGTTAAACAAAAAAATTGCCGAATAGTTTGTGGTAGCGGGAAAAATATATATGTTATTTTTGAACATATTTCTCAGAACTTGGTTGTTACCAAAACACGTTTATAAAAAAATCTCGATACAGATTAACGGTAAACTAACTCTTTACTTTGAGTTTCAATCCAAAATATCTGTATTAAATATCAACGTACGGTTGGTATTTACTCGTAAATAATTACAAGAACGTCTTATTTGTACGCAGATCTTGTTTGTTTTTTATTTTCGATTACTCTACTCATTTTTGAGTAATTAGATAATTGCTTCATACTTTGCAATAAATTACAAGCGTTGTGTCATCGCGCTTCTATTTCTTTTGTATGCAGTCTGACAGTGACCACGGTTTAGCTGTTGTTAATCAAGCTTTGTGAAAATGCAGCACACATCCTCTTGGCCAAAACGTAGGTACCTAATCATCAAAGGCCCGGTGCTCCTAGTAGCACGACGCGGCATTGCACGGTAAAGAATATAATATTGCCTTTAATGAATATATTATTTTATTGTATCGAATTATTATGTTATTTTTTTTTATATCCTTCATTAAAAAGAACCAGGTTCTTAATAATTAATAACAATCTAGCCTAATCTGCCTAATTTGAATCTAACTTAATTGCTACGTGATATTTATTTTAAAACTTAGAATAGTGTTGATTGTACTTTACACAAGTCTGTTCCACTTTCTTAGAGTCTGATATAATAATATAAATACTTTGTTCATGTGATAAAATGTGTAAATATTATGTTATATAACATCAATTTTTTTATATTACAAAATGTTAACATTACTATTTGATGGCTATTTTTAAGTGTTAATAATTATTTTAGGGGTTTAGTGCTGATAGCCCAAATACAGGCTTTCGCCTAGTTCGGCTACAGATGTCTAAATCATTTGTAACAGGAAAAAATAGCTTATATGACATGTGTATCATTGTAAACAATTATTGAAATATACTTATATGAGGAGCTTGTGGCTAAGTAATAACCGCCGCACGGGTCGATCGATCAGGTTAAGCTACGCTTGCCGCGGTTGGTCCGTGGATGGGTGACCATCTTTTCATACCAAGATTCCTCCGTGCCTCGGAAAGCACGTTAAGCCGTTGGTCCCAGCTGTCATTTGTAGATCTTTGACAGTCGTTACGGGTCGTCAGAAGTCCGAAAGTCTGACAACCAGTCTTACCAAAGGATATCGTATTAACCAGTTACTGGGTTGTGGAGGTCAGATAGGCAGTCGCTCCATGTAAAATACTGGTATTCAGCTGCAACCGGTTAGACTAGCCCATTCCCAACATAGTTTAGTTGGGAATGGGCTAGGCAGATTGATTGATTCTATCTAAATAAGCTATTTGATGTAGGTATCCTGATTAACAATGATACAACAATGAATAAAAACATGATATAAATTGTTTCAGAGAACATCCTCATAAAGAAGTTCCTCTTCAGCTGCCACTGCAGTTTGGAGCGGACCAAGAGATGCATCGAAGAATTCTGTACCAGCCGGGCTACCATGAGCGAAATATTCACAAACAGAGACCCACAGTCAGCTAGATTGAAAACAGCGTTTGAAATCACGTGAGTGAACGATAATGATTAGCTCTATCTCTTTCTTCCTACCCTTATCCTCATGTTATTTGGGGTTGGCGAAAACCTTTATCTCTTTCGTTTTCACCTGTCAACAGTCACGCCAAATTCACACTTACTTCTTTCAGTTCAACCTTCACACAATCCATCCATCTCTTCATTGGTCTTCCTCTCCCTCTATAGACATCAAGATTTCTATTCATCACTATTTTAGTCATATGCATTTCATCCCTTCATATACGTACCTATGGATATGAAGGGATGTAACGCAAATAGTGATGAGTACATACTTGTATTTTCTTCAAATAAATTACACTTAGATATATAACAAAAGATTCCTTTTAAACTTTTATTACTGGCTGGCGCCACTTTCAAACGTCCTTAAAAAAATATGTACCTTCTCGTTTTTTACTATGTGTATCCATTTTCGTCACTCAAGGCTAAAAAACAAGGAATCAGACGATTGATATCCTCTGATTCTTTGTTTTTCCATAGTCATCAACTATGGAAAATGTCAAAAATACCATAATAAATAGGGTAACTTGCATTTTGACGTTGTTTGACGTATTTCTTCCAGGACGTGAAAGTCTGACCCATTTGGATAAAGCACGCCATCCATAAAGCCTTGGCGAAAATTCGTGGGATTTGAGAAAACCCAATTATGATGTACTTTTGAAAATTTCCCAGAATTCGACACTAAATTTCACTTTTCTATAAACTCTCAAATTGGACGGCCTTCATTGCTATTCCATTGGGTACCTTATACGTTAACAAACCTTTCGATGTAACTTAATTTTCTAAGACAAGGAAGAAGTTTACTAACCATTTTCATTAAAAATCATTTACATGAACTTCGACACCAGTTATCACAAAATTTTACTATGGTATTAAGCGTATAAATTACGGGGAAGACACCTAACGAGGTAGAAAAGTTAAATTAAATATTTAGAGGTGCCGATGAAGCAGGGGGATAATGCTGTCATAGGTCGAATTTGCAAATTCTAGAAATATAAAAAAAATTGTGAGATTCAAATTAATTAACTGGGTGCCTTCCCACTACTTTCTAACTTGCGAACAATTCATCACACGTTAGTATAAAATAGTAGTATAGTTTTTAGTAATAAAGTTTAGAGAAAAATGACATTTAGTGACGAATTCTGAGATTGGGTTTCCTCGAATTCCATGAATTATCGCCTAGAATGTATAGGCTTTAATGTGCATGCTTAATTGTTGCTATCACATCCTGGAAGGAATACGTCAAATTACAAGTTACCCTGTATAATATATGCAATATATAATGGAAATGCCATAGTTAAACCAAGTGATTTCCACCTTTGCTTAGGAACCTACCTCTTTCATGAAATAACTTTTCAGAAATGTCGCAACTTACAACGCCGGGGTCAACGAGCTCCTGATTCACCGCCTCAATGAAGTAGAGAGCTTTGATTTCTACGACATCCTCAAATCATTCATGTTGCAAGCTGATCAATGGCTGAGACTGGAAAAGGAAGTGCTTCCTGAGAACCATATCGTCATTTTGGATATTGGAGTTTACACGCTCATGATGGTCGCAAAAGCTAATATATTTTTCTTCCAGAAGTTTGTTATCTTCTTATTGGTGAGTTAATTCAAGTCTATTGACACTCTAATTATATTATAGTAATAACTGGCTTCTGCCCGCGACTACATTCGCGTGGAAATCATAAGGCACTATACTAAAACAACAGCCACATTTTTATAAGACTTCCCTGCTTAGTAGTTCCCTATATACGTTTATAGTTTTTATCTCAGTAGTCAAAATATAAAGAGAGTCAGGACTGGCGACGCAAGAGCAAACGACGCCGACGTTCAGCTGTCCGTGTGAGAAGCAGCCCGTCTTGAAGTCTAAGCTCAATACAGGGACTGACCTCACCTGCCCTCTTCAACCTGTACATAAATGAACTTATTGATAAGCTGGCTAACACACAAGTTGGTTGCTATATAAATGCTTTAAGGACATTGCTGACTACCTCTGAAACTTATGCTGACACGCAAGGTCTTCTAATAACAAGAAAAAGAGTGAACTTATGGTGTGTGTAAATATAAATTACCCAATGTTACTCCTCCAGTGTTTCTGAGAGGCGAGGCTCTCACCAGGGTGTCACATTTAAGATATTTGGGACATATTATGACTGAAGATCTGAATGATGATGCTGACATGGAGAGCGAAAGAAAGTCATTGGCAATGTCGTGCAACATGCTGGTCCGCAGATTTGCACGTTGTACTAGAGAAGTAAAGATGCTACTTTTTAAGGCCTACTGCCAGTTCTTTTACACGTGCAGCTTGTGGGTCTAGTATAACCGGAGAACCTATGACATCTTCCGTGTACAATACAATAATGTCTTCAGAGTGCTGTTGCGGCTGCCCCGGTTCTGTAGTGCATCAAGCATGTTTACTGAGGCTCGTACAGATAATTACTTCACAATCCTGCGCAATAGAGCTGTCTCCCTGATGCAGAGGAGCTGTAAAAGTGGCAATAACCTGAGGGCAATTTATGAAAGTATTGATAGTCCGATATGAAAGCACTGGGGGTCTTTGCATGCAATGTAATCTCAGGTGCTTTCACATTGGATTCCTTTTGTTGAATATAAGTATATAATACTTATATACAAATATTTTTTGTATATTGCTTTTATTCTAGTTGTATGCTAATATACTTCTCTAAATGTGTGGAACTCTTAACTCTATGGATACTTATCTGAATTAAATTAATATTATAATACAAACAAATCACAATTTTCCAGTGCTTAGTCTTTGGTCACACAACAATTTTCGAGGAGACAAAGCACGCAATTTGCTTGATATTTCCAGAGAAAATAAGCGTGTAATCACTGCATTAGTTAGTGACGCAAACCTGCAACCAGCGAAATCAGTATACAGACAGCTGTGCTGCTGGGGAGTTTGTTGCGCCACTTATTCTTCCCAGCTAAAGCACTAGGAAGTGGTGAAGGGTGGGCGTTTTTGGGGGACTGTCTTATGTAATTTTTGACGTTCGAAAAGTGCTGATTCTCAGCCTAGTTTGAATAAATGACTTTTGATTTTGATTTTGATTTTTGATTTTGAGTATGCTTGGAATACGCATGATTACTGTGATCTTGTTCTACCTAGACCAAGTTAAGAAACCCTGACAATATTTTCTAAGATGCCATTAACTATCTTGCAAGTAACCACTAAAATCTATTGATTTGCAGGAGGCTATGCCTGTTCGTCTGTCACAAGTCCACGTGATCAACTGCCCGTCGTTCTACGAGTATATGTATGGCTTGGTCAAGGGGGCATTGCCACAGGAGATTCGGGACATTGTAAGTGCTGGTAGTAATATTATATAATCCTGGAGATCGGACTTAGCCAGTCGCTCCATGTAAAATACTGGTAACGCTAGCCAACATATTTGGGACCAAGGCTGAGCTGATGATAGACCTAAAGAAGTTTTAATACCTAAAGGTGTCAATTATTTTAGCAAGTTTGTTAAGAAATAATTCACCTAGATCAACTAAACGTAAAAAGAAAACTAAATGATTGTAAGCGAATGTTAAGCGGAAAGTTATCAATCCTAAGAACTTCTTCATTCTTTCCAAAGTACCACCAAATGAACATTGTTTTTTTTTCGTTACTAGTTTGTATAAATTGGAAACATTTAGTTATAGAGAGAGCCCTGGCACCCATAACACAAGTTTAATCTTAGCTTGGGTGTAATAATCAGTGATTTATGCAGTTTAAAAAATAAAAAACAATATTGTCATAGTACTAACCTATCGCCTTTATGTAAATTGTAAATTTGGAAATAAAGTTTTATTCTATTCTATTCTATTCTATTCATCCCAACAGACATTATATATATTTCCTAATTTTCCAGATTCATTTTCACACCGATCACATGGAGTTACACAAGTTTATAGACAAGAAGTACCTGCCTTCGGAATACGATGGTGATGCAGGCAGCATGGTTGAACAAAGCAAACATTGGATCAAAGAAATAAATCAGAACAGGTAAACTTTTAAAGTTCTTTATTAAAACCGCCGAAGAATCGTCGTGATTCGAGATAAATGGCGTGCGATACTCCGAGACCTATTTCCAGCAGTGGCCTGCTGTAGACTGATGGTAGATAATGAAATGAAATGAAATTATTTATTTCTGTAAGTAGGTTTATACAAACACTTTTAAACGTCAATCATATTTTTAAAACTAGATGAGGTCGGCGTTTCCTATCTGACTACTCTGAGAAGAAAGCCCGTAACAAACTCAGAGGTCACAGTCTCTTTTAAAGTCCAGATATAATCTTGGGTCAGATTAGGTCATGAACCAAGCAATACCTAGTTATTTGGGGGCCTCTGATCACTCAGGACAGTAAGCTCTACTATTTCTTACTATGTGGCTGCCCAGTTTCTGAGGCCCTCAGATAAACACTGTAAATACTTAGCTATTTATTGGACAAGTTCCAATGTTTCATGATCTCGTATAGTAAAAATTATCAACTGATGATCCCATACAAAACTTCAATACCTACTCGATCCAAATGTATGGGACGGTTGATTATTTTTTCCTATTTACGATTTTGGTCCCATGGAGAATGTTGTTAAGTTTGATGGTCTGTACCAAACCCATAAAGAACAATGGCGAAAAAATTGCTATATTATTTTATGTTATATTATAATATTTATTTTTCGGTTAGGGTATGTTGTTGACACGACAAACATGACCTCTAGAGTCTAGAACTTCAAACTGGAATATCTTTAATTCCTGACTTCTTATAAAAATATAACTGAAGACAAAACTGTTCAGGAATTCAAACTCTGTACTTTATATATTTTTGATCAGCAGACGCAAAAAAAATGTCAACAAAAATTTGTTTGTCAATTCGCCATTGTTCGCTGTACAACGTATAATTGCAATAACTGAAAACCTAAACTTAATTAAGAAGTTATTATTACCTACTCATCATTATAAACAATTTTCACCTAATATAGGACCGATCTTGAAATCGCGAAATAAAAAGCAGTTGTTCCACATCTTTTCAAGTTATGCGAACATAAATTTATTCATTACACCTTGTAGAACCAATATAAATATCAAATAGAATAAACTCCGGTTAAAAATACTTTAGAAACAGAAAATGAATCTATTATCACGGGCAAGCCAAGATTATATAATTATAAAGATTGATGACTAATACCTTCTTTATTTGTATATTTTCAGGAAATTCTACCTAAACAACGATCTGTGGAAGGCAGATGTCAGTAAGAAAGTCAAAAATGGAGCAGTGGACACTGCCATGAGTGGTTCCTTTAGAACTCTGGCTATAGACTAAAAAAATAAAAAAATAGAATTAAAATTGTGATATTTTGATACTTTTAATATTTGGTTCTTGATCTGGAAATAGTTGATATTGTTAATAAGCTAGTTAGACTGGCGTGATTCTTAGCAAGTATAATTTTATAAATCTTTTATTTAATAGGTATTTTTATTTTCTTTGATCTTCATCAAAAGGAAGATGGAATAAATAAAGTAAAGATGAGAATTTTATTTAAAAAAAGCTGTTTTTTTCCAACCATGCTCGATCCCCTGGGTTTTGACTATCTACAAACTCCTGCATTCCAGAATATGGATGGGATCAATTGGTTTATAACTCATACAGACATTTCAGATATAGGTACTTCGAGACAAATTGGGTGCAATCTAATTTATAAAGAAATAGAAAAGAGCAACTAACCATTGGAGTGATTTCTCTATGTGATGACGTTTTACCAAATCTAAAAATATTCAAGCATAACTAACACCCATATTCTAAAATGCCGATTTCTAACACCCTTATTCTAAGTCATATCCTACATTCCGCCTCCATCAGCGATATTGACAGTTAAAACTTGTTATAAATTGAAAACGTCCTCGACTCAGTTTTCATCAGTGGAGGTGAGGAATCATTTGCCAAACTTAAGGTACCTGGAAACCTACTTTAACTTGATTAAAGCAGCACGCAACGTGCTTATTATGGGTTTGATAAGCCATGTTTCTAATGTAATTTCGTCGAGAGAAGAAAGAGTTGAGTATGAGTCGACCTTAAAACGGTATTACAAAATCGGTAATTTTTAAATGAATTTTTCAGCAAATACATAGGAAATCATAATTACATTAATAAAAATCACAGTCTTATTTCAAAATAAAAAATATAATAACCCCTAAATTATCACATAGAAATAGGTAAAAATACCATAATATGAGGTATTTTATTTAACAATATTTATCTTTAATAATTCGTTGACATTTTACAATTTTACATCGTTCTGCTCAATGGCAAATATAAATTCCTAAATAATTAATTTTGTTGTTTATTAAACTCTCTCTCATTAGGTATATCCAAATCATACTCTGTGTAGTATCTTATGATCTTAGTTTAACTTCATTTAAAATAAATAAAACAACATGTGTATCCGATTCTTTCCAATTTTCAAAAGTTATGACAAAAGTTGTGGTCTTTACCAAACTTTTTAACTAGGTACCTATTTGCATTTTATTCCTCCAGTTAATCCCTATATTAGGTATTGTAAAATATAATCTTTATTTATCTACTTTATAGTTAGAAAGAAATATATGAATAAAATACGTATAGAGTCCATATCAAGTAAATACATTGAACCGCATCATCTAACATTTAAATAAAGAATAATGAATAACAGAGCAAGAATTAAGTAAATACTTACATTAAATCCTTACTTTGTAAATACACCTAATATATTCCACTGAGGTCGCATTACAATCATAATGCTATTGGTACTTAAACAAATACTAGTATCTCATCAATCTAACGCTAGTGATCTGAACGAACCAGGCAGGTCCTTGACTTTGTCCACCCTGTCGTCACGGTTTCCCGAAGGTCTCAGAGACTCGTCTACAGCCCACCGCTTGTCATTTGTTAAGAACCAATCCCTGTAACAGATAATATGCCAGATTAGTCAAGCAATTGACATTTGACAATAACTCTGACCTATGTCCACTTAACATTGTGGATCAGGGAAACTTTCTAAGAAGTGTAAGTAGATAACCTGATGTACGAAAAATTCTTTTTAACAAAGCACCACAGGAACTTGAGATTTATTGTATCTTGAGCCGGTACTCCGAAGCAATAAAAATGAAAATTACGTTATTGTTCCAGTAGAAATCTCATAATTACCTCTTCGCCTCCATCTTTTTGATCCATTCCCTCTTGATCGTTTCAATGGAACCAGCTTTGCCGCCAAACTCGGACGGTAGGATCTCTTGTGGAATGTCCTTATACAACGTGTCAGTATTGGGCTCGTGGAACTTGATCTGAGATAGATATGTTTACAAATAAACTTTTAAGTAAAAGTGTGAGATGCGACATAAAACTGTTTGCTATTTTTTAGATTAGTTAAAACCTGAAAAAAGGAGCTTCAGTTTTTGATGCGTAACATCTTTCCTCTCGCTCTCTACTACTACCCTGTGGGAGTAACTTCGTGAAAAGGGACGGAAGTGTGTAACAGGAAGTAACAGCTTGAGCATGGAATAATCAAGTACTTTTAAATAGCATAGAATTAGTGTAAGATATCATGGAATTAGTAAGTACTATATAGATTGTAAGTATTCGAATTTTGACCAGTGGGCGACCACTAGTAATGAATAATTATTCGAATAAATATTTCAGTATTTAGCTATTTAAATTTTCAGATTTAGCTAGAAAACTTTTAAATGTATTCCGAACTTTCTGGTGTTCCTTTTGTTTCCCATGAGAATCATAGTGGAATCGAAAATAATCTTTAGTCAACTCGAGGACGACCTTCACGATCATGAAGAGAACCAAGAATTGTGTAAGCAATCTTCTTTGTTTAATACATATTTTCTTTAAGTCCACTGTTATCGGGGAGGTTTGGGTGTTGGTAAGGTAACTGCTTCAAATCAAGACCGATTAACTAACTCTATGGTATATACTAACCAGTTTGGTGACTTCTGCCTTCAGGAACGGCTTGCAGATGGCGAAGATCTTGCCGATGTATGATGGAGCATTTATGACGTGCACTTGCTTTAGCCGGATTGGCATTGCCTCCTGGAATTAACAATAACCCAGTTTTAATCGTTATTAACATTGCAAATCTAAAATGCGTCTGTCCCATTATTCATAGTAAGCCCATAACTGGTAAGTAACTTGACAAGTCCCTATTTTTCTGCCTGCCAAGATATCAGCGTCATTGTAGCTTAACTTTGCTTCAACGTCAATTAAGTGGAAAAAGAATTGTAAGTCTCACAAAAGAACCATGGACTAAATGATCAAGATTAACTTATGTTCAAACTTCTATAGCGTAGAAGTGCCGAGTTGAAAATTTTTAGGTTTAGTTGTATAATTTTGCTTCTATATTTATCAGACAACGATTAAATCGATTAATAACTACTTGTTCTACTTAAGGTCACGTACAGCAATGGGTATTGAGATCAAAGATCGCAATTAGTGGTTAAGTACCTACACCTATTAAACGCGAATTACTATTCGCGTTTAATGGACATGATAACTACTGCTTGTAAGCTTTGTGTAAAGGATTTAATGTATGGTTCTTCTCCAACTTACTTAGAGAAGAAGTTACATAAACTTTAAACTACATATTTTCTTATCCTGAAGAATTCAAACGAAAGCACGGAAACGGCTATCATAGTTGCAATTTCAGAGTATAGTTCCACAGATTGTAAAGCATTCCATTTGATGTTTAATTTACAAATTCCTTAAACCCGTAACTCACTGCCCAAAAACCTGAAAATTGGGTCATTTTTACTTCTGAAGCCGATCTCAAAAAGGCTAGAGGTTATGGGAAATAATAAGAATACAACAGGTATTTCGGGCTGAGCATTTGACAAGACTCCAGCTGACCATATACATTGAGAAGGGATTGCACAAGACCCTTGAAGGTCACATCTTAACTTAAACTTGCTTATTGCAACCGTAAGTTTTCGAAAGAAAAAAATATTTATAACTTACTGTTATACCTAGTAAGTTTAATGTTTCGAAAGTGCGTTTACAAAATAAAGATGGCCTTGGTGATTTGCCACATTATTATAAAATACGTGAAATGGGGTTAAAAAATTAAAGCTCGTCATAGGTGGCAGCACAGTTGTCCGTCTACAATCCGCCATTGTTTTGTTTATATTTACTTTTGTGTCGATCACAAATTAAACGAAAACTAGATAAATATGTATGCGACTTGGAGGTTTACCATTATTCAAATATGAGCTAAGGACAGGGGAAGGGTCTACCACTGGTAAAAACACAGCTGTAGTAGAAAAGTCAATAAATTATGAATGTTTTATAATTTATAGGTTATTGTGTGTTTGTTGACTTTAAGTTTTTTGTTGAAAACTGAAGGCGTACGATAGAAATAACCTGATCAGAGTTGAAAACCAACTCGAGAATGATGTTGCTGACTGAAAAACTTCAGAGATCTATGCATTCTAGCACTAATATAATAATGATAATACAAACACACACTTAGACCTTTACTATAATTTACCTAATATCACAACACAAGTGCCTGTAGAAATACATAAAACAGACTTATTTCTCTTGGGAACATAACCTCTATACCAATATCTCCCCTATAAGTCTTTAGGTTTCAAAAGGATAGCACATAGTCTGGACGAAATATTGAGTTTCCGTTTTTTTTTTCTGAGAGCTTTCTTCCACAGTTTTCTTCTTTTAACATCTTTGGCAAATACATGGATCCCCGTATTTTTGCAGTCAACAGCTGCGCAGAGGGGCATATTAATTAATTATGCGTAAAAGAAGACGCTTATTTAAAAAAATGTATGGATAGTGACAGCTAGCTTCCAAATTCTTAGACATTGGATACGTAGTAGCGGTATCTGAAGTGAACACTTGCTCAATTGCTCACTTCACATTTCCAGCATGTGTCGTTGTGTAAGTTTACTTTCTTTTTTTTAAAACTTATTTGTAGCATTCAAGAAGAAAGTTTTTTCAAAGCTTTTCTAAACGTAACTTTATGCAAAATTTTAAATTACTTGTACCCAAAGAACATACCTGTGTGTACATCATATATTTCCTGAGCGCAGACAGGTTAACCTTCCCAATGAACTTTAGAGACACATTAGCTGCATCAAAGATCGGGATCTCCCCAGCAGGAATCTCATGATCTTCAGTAAGCCTGGTGTCAGCCAACATGAAGAAAGTCTTCACAGCATCCACGAAGTTGAACAGATCCAGGTCAGGGTTGTTGAGACGGTAAATGAAGACTTTGTAGTTCTCTTTTGTTTTGTATGGAAGAGGCAGCATGTCTCTGTAATTAGAAGATTGTTGCTGTGATTACAAAGAAATGGCTATACATCGAGGAATCATTTGAATAGAGTCATAGACGAAAACAGCAAAATTTCTTTGAAACAAGCTACTTTTTTACTAGATACTTTTAATACAGTTGGTGAGGAAATATGCACCGTGGCATTTTAGTCGTCTTACAACGGCAGCCCACTTCATGTATCCAATGACTACTAATCATTCATGAAGGTAAAAAAATATTTATTAGCATTTAAATAATTTTAAAAAATTAAATATTTTTTATTATGACACATTTTGAAACACACCCTGTTATGAGCGCGGTGCGAGCCTTGGACTCCATTCCGCGACACCTTTGGAACGCAAGGCTCGTAACAGGATGTTTCAAACTAAATGTTAATAAATATTTTTTTTTTTTAATGAATGATTGGAAGTCATTGGATACATTAAGTGGGCTGCCGTTGTAAGACGACTAAAATACCACGGTGTATATATTTATATTCATTATGAATATGAGCAGTGGTGGCCCCAACTCTAATAAGAGTGAATATTTCGTATTTAAATCAGGCAAACAACAGCCTACCCATGTGCCTCCTGTATTTCTCAATGGAAAAGCCCTAAAGCAGGTTCAAGCGTTCAAGTATGTGGGGCACATTGTGACAGGTGACCTCAGGGACGATGAGGATATTGAGCGGGAGCGCAGAGCTCTGGCGGTGAGAGCTAATATGCTCACACGCAGGTTCCCACGATGCACAATGAAGTGAAGCTTACGCTATTCAAAGCTTATTGCCAGTCCTTCTACTCAAGCGGCCTATGGGTGAGATAGGCTCAGCGATCCTACAGAGCCCTGCGCACTCAGTACAATAATGCGTTCAGGATGTTGTTGGGTCTGCCGTGGTGGTGTAGCGCGTCTGGGATGTTTGCTGAAGCGCGCACTGATGGTTTCCAGGCTATCATGCGCAAAAAAGCAGCTTCCCTGCTGGCCCGTATACGGGGTAACAACAACGGCTTTCTGATTGCAATAGCAGTATGTTTTGACTGTCCGTTTCAGAAGCAGTGGGTCGTGTCTTGTGTAGGTGTGGCGAGTCAAGGCAAATAAAAATGTTCATTCATTCATTCACTAGATTAAGGTTTATATGGGTCTATGCCACCCGAAATAAAGTTTTTATTTATTTATTGGTAACGACCGCGACTTACCGCGCGCACGGCGTCGTGGGTTCGAACCCAAGCAGGCACTTTACTTTGTGTAAATTATTTCATCACCACTGCTCTCAAAATCGGTGAAGGAAAACATCGTGAGGAAGCCGGCATATCTTAGAACCAAAAATTCAAAGATATGCGACATCTACCAACCCGCACTGGGCCCGCGTGATGGATTAGCCCACTCCCTCTCACAGAAATAGGAGAATTTCCTACGGCGAACTCCGATAACTCTTCGCCCGACCCAAGGATCTAACCCAGAACCAACGTGGCAGTAGACAATTAGGTAAACGTTTGTTAAAATCAAATAAAGTTTATCTGGGAATTTGCCTGAACAAACATAAAGCTGAATTTAGCAACGCAAACAAAGGGCAAAATGTTTTAATGACCATTGCGTAGGTAAATATTATTGTTTATTGAGCAATTCTTTGCTCATATATCACCTCTGAACCTTCCTTTATAATTAGCACCTTTACTGCAAATTGCAAGTTGTTTGTTTAAAAAAAAAATCATGCGGCAAAGGTTTTTCCGCATTGTGTTAGGCGTGTTTTGATCAAACTGATCTCTCGAAGCGAAGAGAATTCGTCGAAATATAATTTGCAGGCGTCATCAAAACATGTTCACTGTCCTGGAAACTTTATACATAGCAAAATAAGTAGCAACCAATCAAGTTTTGTGCAATATCCTGTCAATCATTCTGCCTGGCCTTTTCCCAACTATGTTAGGGTCGACTTCCAGTCTAACCGGATGCAGCTGAATACCAGTATTTTACATAAAGCGACTGCAGCCTATCTCACTTCCATAACCCAGTAACTGGGCAATACGATACGCCTTGGAAAGACTAGTTGTCAGACTTTTGGGTTTTTGACGATCCCTAACGACTGTCAAAGATCCACGAATGACAGCCGGGACCAACGACTTAACGTGCTTTCCGAGCAAGCGTAGCTTGACCTGATGAATCGACCCGTGCGGCTGGTATTACTTAGCCACGAGCTGTTTATCCTAGTATAACTTACATTTGCGAAGATCAAATATTCCATATCTCCACAAGCTTATCGTTGTCAAATTAATCTACATACTCATGCAGTCTCGACATAGATAGCGATCGCTTTACGACCGAATTCGATCGCAAAATCCTAATGGGATCTCTAGACGGTCAAAATTGCTTGATAAACACAAAAAATTACAATCTTGTCATGCATTTTTGACCGTCTAGGGACTCCATTAGGACTTTGCGATGTATGTCGCAAATTGTATGAAAGCGATCGCTATGTATGCGGAGACTGCAGGCCCTGCTCATATGACTAATAAAGACCTAAATCTTAGTATCTTACGCAACACTTCTCTGGAGCATTCTTTCTTCATTTTTCAGCATCCTAATTGCGTAAAACACTATCAATCAGAATCTAAATGATTTTGAAATTGATGATTTTGATTTTTTTTGCTTCGTATGTTCGAAACAAAATCCGTAAATAACGCAATGAATGTTTTTGAACTGTCAAAATTAAACCCATTACTACCGATAGTGTGTTACGCAATTAGGTGACTGGTTTTAATAGACCTTATTTCTCTTTTAGTTAAAATTATGGTGATGATGATGAAATTAAAACCAAAAGTGACTCACGTGACTTCAAACACACGCCTGATCTCCGGGGCCCAGGGGTCTCGCTTGCAGAACAACTCGGGTCCATTGGCGCGAATGGTGAAGAACAGGTCGATGGTGCGCTTAGCTCGCTCCATACTGAAGCGGCAGCTCGTCAGGAAGCGGAGGAGGAGGATGTCATCTGGAAAGATGCAAATTATTTAGCTATAAAGCTACTTACATTCAAAACCGACAGATTTCTTATAACAACAATGCGGAATGATGCTCCTTCTGCAGGGCTGTCATTCGTAGATCTTTGACAGTCGTTACGGGTTTACGGGTAAAGCCTAGCCCAAAAGTCTAACAACCAGTCTTACCAGTAAGGAGTATCGTATTACCCAGTAACTAGGTTGTGGAGGTCAGATAGGCAGTCAATTCATGTAAATTACTGGTATTCAGCTGCATCCGGTGAGTCTGGTCGGAAGCCATCCCCAACAAAGATTGGAAGGGGCTAGACAGATCCTCCTCATCCCTGTCCTGCATGTTAAAGTCCTCTTAATTACCGTACAGATAATAAACGTGGATTGAACAGCTACAAGAAACTAGCATGGTAAATTGTGTGAAGGTAAACATGTTATTAGCCCGTTTTAGAACAAAGATTATTTTTTGGATTGGGTTTACCCGACAAACCTCACGTTTTTTGAGATCAAATCTTAAATTTTATGGGGCACACCTAAATGAAAGATAATTTGCAGAATGGAAAAAGCCAATGGATTGTTTACGTCACGGAATACGTAGGTACTCGGCTTCCTGTTTTAATTGGTCTGAGCCTTTCAAAGACACGAGTTATGTATTTAAATGCTTATTCACTTTATCGGGATACATCCTAGCTTTGGTCAATATATTCTGCTAACCTTGGTCAATATACTCTGCTGGTGAAGAAGTAGAGTGCTAAATACCTCAGTCACAATACTTCAAATGCCTTAAGCCTAAAGTCTTTAAATTAATAGTTATGGTATGGTGGTGGTACAGCAGCTGCAGTGCAAAAGTAAATATAAACAGTCACACTTCGTATATAACTTATATAAATATTTATATTTGAAGTTGAAAGACCACGACTAAATGTGTGAATTTTGTATGTACACTTTTTTTTTTATTTGGGTGGGAAATTATCAAATAACTTCTGTCAGACTTTTACTGACTAAAACCCACCCGTGTTCTTTCAGATGTACACTTAGACTAGAATATTGGTCGACAATATAATTATTGATACAACGGCGAGTCAGTCTCCTTATGGCTCCGTGCACCTCTTTTGTCAATTTCTTATGTAATTGTGAGAATTGAAATAATGTGACTATAAAAGGACAGTTTTCGTGGGGCTAAAACATTCGTGCCAGTCACAGCACCTGTTAATAGATTCAGCACTCTTGCGCTCTCGAAAATATAGTTTATTTAATGAAGATATTGTATAATCATAAAATATGGTTTTATCTCAAAGATAATGGACTAATATGTGAGATGATTAAATTTCATGATATGGTATGCTGTTTATTGTTTCCTATTATTTAGATATATTAGAAAACAATACATTACTGACCGTTTTTTTTATTAGGTTTTTCTACATAATTTTTACTGCTATATTTTAAATCGAAGTTGAAAAAAGTGGTTCAGCCACATGCAAGCAGACCATAATTTGGTATATATTTATAATAATAATATAATTAATAATATATTTATTATATAGGTAATAATAGCTAGGATTTAAGCTGAACGTTAATCTAGTTTTAAATCCTCGAAAATTGTTGGAATTTCATAACTTTTTTGAGCAACAAGCAGTACTTAGTTGAATTTAACTTTTTATACTTTTCTTGGGTTTATATTGTCTGTGGCTGTCTATTTTTAATTTAGTCATCAGCTCATCCCGCCATCTTCGTCTGGGCCTGGCTCGTTGTCGCTTGCCATTCATTGGGAGCCATTGGGACGCGCGTGAGTTGGCCTAAAAAAACATTCCTAAGATTTTATACTTATGTGGGCGATTAAACGGTGCTATTTATTAGATAATCAATCAGCGACTTTATATAATGGATTGTGAAGCGATTAACACAATGAGATGATAACAATAAACGGGTTAAGAGCAATTATAATGAAAACGCTATAAATGGTGTTTTCATCGCAAAAGACAAATGCTGTGCATATATTAAAAATGCCAATATGGCCATTTGGAAGCTCCAAATCTCGTTGCAAATCAAAATCAAGACAATGAGAAATAAAGAAAAGAAATTACGTTTATTTGCGGTAAACATAACGCAAAGAAATAAAAACACAAACACGGCTGACAAAACAACAACAGGGACATTTTGCGTCATGCCAACAAACTAAAAGAGGCGTAACAAGTTAAGTTTGTGTAGGCTTCATTCAAATGAAGCCTACACAAACTTAAGCAGTAACAAACGCTGACCTGCATCGACTACTAATAACCTGACATATGACGTGATATGTCAGTCCACAAAGCCATGTCTACGCAACATCAGAGTTGCCTCATTTTGTGTTAAGGCTCCGTGCACGAGAAATCCTTTTTGTTCTCTAATTATGACATAGCTTGAAATAATTGAAACATTAAGTCTGTGTGACTATAAAAGTAGAGTTTTCGTGGTGTTAAACTATTCGTGTCAGCCACAGCACCTGTTAATAGATTCATAACATTTGCGATCTAGAAAATATAGTTTATTTCGCCATTAATTTACTTAATAAAGATATTGTACAATCATAAAATAAAATTTTGATTTTATCTCAAGGATGGCTGAAGACTAATGTGTGATTTTTAAATTTCTTGATATGGTTTGCTTAATAATAGGAAAAGATACATTACTGACCGGGTTTAAAAAAAAGATGTTTTCAACATTATTTTTCTGCTATATTTTGTATCGAAGTTGAAGAAAGTAGTTCAGCCACATGCAAGTAGAATGATGTAGAATTGTAGATAATATTCTTTAATGCTCAAAATAAAAAGTCGTTTTTTTTTTTGGAAAAAAATTATCAAACTTCAGTCTCGCGTAATTTTTCGGAATATTTATTGCGAATAGTACGGATTTTCCATTAATATTTAATTTATTTAAAAATCCCTACTAGCGACTTTTCAAATCACAAATAATTTTGTTTAAATTATTTTTCGCTTTTTCACAAACAATGAACAAAATTGATCAAAATCAGTTGATTTTGTGCACGGCCCCTTAACAACAATATTTTTGAATGGTAATCTTCGCGCAAGGGTCAACGACACCGGTCTATTGAATTCAAAGCTACTTTTACTTTTAATGATTCGAAAAAAATTCAATACTGCAGTGAGCCGAAATTCTGTATGTCAAGAAGTTACACTGGTTGCAGACGAGAGTAATTTTGTTAAGTAACTTTTACATTTCATCTGACCTATGAGCCGACCAGACAATTACTTAATAATAACTTAATCAGCATTTTAATTAATAGTTTACGCCACTAAACGTTAGTTACAGAGAATTAAGAAATTTCAAAAAATAATAAAACAATGTTCTAGAGATTAATTACCGTTGGGAAATAAATTATACCGTTAAATCCGATAATACAATACAAAGTTAATAATTTATAAGCTCAAAGAGAAGGGCACCATTTCCATTAGATAATAATAGTAGGTAGTGGCACAGGTGCTGGAATCTTCTCGGAGGACTTCAACATACACATAGCTACACCATTGGGAGTCCATAACACAGTGTTCCAGACCGAATGCTTGGGTATTTCTATTGCCGCTTCGGCGATCATGGCCAGGAAAGTTAAGGATCACTCGATACGCATACTCTCAGACAGCATGGCTGTTTTGCAAGCGCTAAACAGTTACACAGTTGACTCTGGGCTGATATACGAGTGCCACCAGCGCCTCAACCAGGTGGGTTGCCTCAATAATATAACTATTCAATGGATCAAAGGACACAGCGGTTCGCTAGGTAACGATGCAGCCGACCTGAACCCATCGCGCCACTCCCCTTCGGTTATCTACGCACTCTGGTAAGGAAACGAACCAGGGACCAACATCAAAAACTACCCAACTAACAAATTAATGTTTTATAATAGTCAAATTAACGTTTTACATTTTTAGTTTATCTTTTAAGATTGGTCGTATATGCGTAAATATAAACATTTATAAAACCCGAAAAGGGCCCAAATTATACAACAATTCTATCGATTAGTAGTTACGTTATATACAAGTTAAATAAAAGTTAAAGACTGACTTTACGGTCCAATACTGGTTGTGATGAGACCCTTACGTGACCGTTTATGTCACATAGCAGTTATAATGTAGTTGTAAAACAACTGAAGCGTTGGACTAGTGACAAAAAACGTCTGAACGGCAACTGTTTCTATTCGCAAGATAAATATTGTGCTTGTATGAAAGAATAACAGAAAGTAAATCAAGTTAATTTCCAAGATTACAAAATATCTATTCTGATTTCTGGGTCTATATTATTTAAATTATTGTGATATATAGTAGTAGTTGTGTTAATCTTTCAGGGAACTTTAGTTTTATGACAATATATATATATATATATGTGTTGTTGGGAAGTTTTTAATGCCCTCCCCTATTTCTTTGTAATTCAATAGTTATAAATAATTATTAAAAATATGTTTTCATAAAAAGCTCCAACCATCTTGTCTAAGTTATAAGGCGACCTCTATAATACACTAATATAACAAAAATGTCGTATAGACTTTTGCTTAATAAGACCATGACGCCCGGCCATATTATGTGGACTTTAGGGTTCCCTAATAATTACTTACTTTTTAGCATTTTGTAGCCGAAGGGTGGCAAACGGAACCCTATTACTAAGCCTCCGCTGTCCGTCCGTCTGTCAGCAAGCTGTATCACATAAACCGTTATAGGTAGACAGTTGTAATTTTTACAGATTGTGTATTTCTATTGCCGCTATAACAAAAAATAATACGAAATAAATAAAGAGAATAATTAAAGGTCCCCATACGAAAAAGTTATTTTTTGGCGTTTTTTGCTCGATCTTAAGAGGGTACGGAATCCTCCGTGTGTGAGTCCGACTCGTACTTGGCCGGTTTTATTAATTACAAAACAAAATGGGAATGGTTTGATTAAAGTGTGGGTTGACCTTTAAATCATTTAAAATTCTACTTTAGTTATGTAACCATTGAAATTCAACATTTTAGTCGCATACACGTCTTAGTTAGTCTTCCATACGACCAAAATAGCTTTGTTATATAAAGGTCATGCACAAACGTTTAAGCGGCGTATTAATGGTATAAAAGTTATGTTAAGATTCTGCACACGACGACGGTTGTCTTATGAAAACCTTTTATTTAACCGAAACGTTTATATGACCATTACATTGTCCAATGAACGTCATGGCTGGCACTAGTATCCGACGTCGTATAAGTTAGTTCTAAAAACGTTTACTCAACATGTGCACTGACACCATTGTACAACGTCGTATAAGTTAGTCCTGAAAACGTTTATACAACTATATAATAAGACATTACAGTCACGCGACTGAACAGTAGTAAGATAAACTTCTATTTATAATAATAGTTAATTACATACATAACTGTTACATAACATGAAGTCCTATAAGACTAGAATTATACGACGTTTTTGCTAGTTGGGTATGGTTGGACCAAAGTGACTGCAGGCAGGCGAAGAAGGCACTCCCTACTATCAACGGCTGCCTCACGAAACGGGTTCTACGACTAACTAAACAACAGCTGCGTACAGTTATAGCGGCTATAACTGGCCATGGGTCATTTAATAAACACCTCTTTGTCATAGGAGTCACAGACAGTCCGCTGTGCAGGGGCTGCATGGAGGCCGACGAGACAGCAGCTCATGTGCTGTTAAACTGCCCGGTGGTCGCCACATACAGGGCAAAGTACTTCGGTAACCCAGGTATCCTACGTGAGATTGCCATCAACACCAAAACGTTGCTGGCCTTCCTTGAGGAGCTGGGGTGGATCGAATAACCGATTTTCCTACCCGTACGCAAAATACGCGCATTGACGTGGAGTTGCGGACACCAGCTGTATTAGCTATTACCTAGATCAGCCGTACTCAAAGTGTGTTACCCCCCTCTGTGGGGGGTCCGCGAATACTGGTCGGAATAAAAAAAATGCTACAGTGGTACCTACTATATTTTATTTTACTCTGGTACCTGAGTTAAATAATATCAATCTAAATATTCCAACATAAAGTAAAAAAAATATGCAAATTTTAATGTCAAGTAATATGATTAGTAATGAGAATACACATCAAACCATTTTTGATTACTTTAGGGCTCCGTCAAATATTTAGTTTTCCAAAAGGGTTCCGTCTCCAAAAAAGTTTGAGAACCACTGACCTAGATAATAATTATATCTTGTGGTCTTGTTATTAAATTTAATTTCAAAGACTATATTAGTTTATTTTGTTTGTTTCTTTTTTTTAATAGGAAACATAACGCATAATTGATTAAACTTAGGTATAAATTGTTGGTACTAGTGACATTAAGATACAATCCTCAAATGACATAATGACATAATAATCGTTCTCCAAGCCGAATTTCGACCATGGCGACTAATCTCAGCGGAGTGGCCTTCGGCGCGGGAGATAATATAGTGCACAAGTGTGTGCGCATAGATACACAGGTGCACTCTTATAGTCCGATGGGACGACAATACGACACAACCGGAGAGAGATCGGGCGCAGGGCCAACGGTTTAACGTGTTGTCAAAGGCACGGGGGTATAACACCGTCAACTTCAAAACTCCGGGCTATTACTAATAAATTCCTAATGGTAAAACCTTCGATCAATAATGCACTAGATTAAGAATAAGGAACGAAAACTCATCGGACAAGTGGCCCCGATTGCAAACTGATTGACCTTAACACTCGAACATAAATGCTGGTAGCACATCTCCGCCGCCGCGAATAGCATAGCCATAGCAGCGAAACCGCGGTAGTTAGATTCAACTGGTTCGCGTCATGTTCCGCTAGTCGCATCCGATTCGAGTAGCGAAACATGACGCGAGCCAGTTGAAATGAGCTACTGCGGTTTCGCTGTGATGGTGTCGCGGCAGAGGTGTGCTACTGGCGAAAGAGTATTATCGTTTGCAATATATTTAATACTTCGATTGAAAAGTAAACGTATTTTTAAAATAAGAATATAAATATGTTACATGGAAATATAAAAAAAAATGAAAGCATTATTGCTTTCATTTTTTTTTATATTTCCATGTAACATATTTATATTCTTATTTTAAAAATACGTTTACTTTCGGTTGAAAAATCTTTGCATAATAAGACCACAACACTATTTGCCGTTTTTTATGCGCTCATCGGACATCTAAGTAGTACTATTGTTGATCGAAGGGTAAAACCCAATAACACTTTGCCCGACCCGGGAATCGAACCCAGGATCCCACGGTCAGCAGTCACGCTTGTGACCACGTCCACGAGACCAACGGGACGGTCGTACCTACATACCTACGCAGTGTAAGAGGGTCGGGTAATCACCGTTGACCTTGCCCATACTTATGCGTGTCGCGCTCTAGCCGCGCCGCGTCATTGCCGCCGTTCGGTTTCATAGGAAATATTTATTTGTAGTAACAAAAACTTGAATAATTGAAAAAGTCACAGATAAAATAAAGTAGACTGTTCAGACAAAAAAAATATATAAATATCTTAAGTAGTTTGAAAGTTATATCGTTTTTCATGCTTTGGGTAGACATTACTTGCTGAATTTATTTCATAGAGTATTTGATTACAATACTTAAATATTTACATATAGAATTGATGTGTATGCGTTTTAGTTTAATATACATTTTTTGCATAACTTATTTGCATTATATGAAGGCGTAATAACAGATTTAAAAGTCAATAAAATCATATATTAGCCATATATAAACCCATAGGTAGCGAACACCTTATTTATGATGCTAAGCATCATCATCATATAGCAATTTTCTAACTTTGTTAGGGTCGGCTTCCAGTCTAACTTTACAACGAGCCTATTTGACTTCCACAACCCTGCAGTCACTGGATAATATGATACCCCTTGGTAAAACTGGTTGTCAGACTTTCGGGCTTCTGACTACCCGTAACGACTGTCAGAGACCTACAAATGACACCCGGGACCAATGTATATGTTATAGGCAAACTCCGAAGCTCCGGCGCTCCTAGGTTGGACTGGTCAATCCTCAGGTCAGACTGAATGACTTAGTCAAAGCCCAAACAAATGTAAATTTTCGGCCTTTGACTAAACAATTTTCGTCAAACCTGGGAGAGACTAATTTGGTCAGGCAAACGTCAAAACACAATTTTATTAAATCGGGGTTTGACGAGTCAAACTCCGATATAGGTATGAAGTGTCTTATCTTCGTATATTTGGAAGCATTTTATCATTTAAGCAGCTTTCAAGTCTTAAGAACCGCTTAACTCTGCCAGTTCTGACACCTGATTGGTCAGCTTACGTGATTTTCACTTTTATATTTGAGATGCTTTGAAAAATGCTTTGTAAAACTTTACTTTTAAAGCTTCTTTATCCACGTTTTTAGTAACAACAACACCGTTTGATTCACTCATCTTCAATTTTACACAATTACACGCCCGCACGCTCAATGAACGAACATGAAATGACAAAACAATCGGTCGGAACACCGCGAGAGACATTATGAACCTGTTTAAACATGTTCAGATCAACGTTTGACCGAGTTTTGCAGTCGCTTCTAGGATTGACTAGGCCAAAACCGAAACAGAATAATTTACTTTCGACGTTTGACTGAAAAGTTAGGAGCTCCTGGGTTTGACTAAAAATACTTCAGGCAAAGGGCGAAATTGAAATGTATTTCGGGGATTGCCTGATGGCTTTGGCCAAACCTAGGATAAACCAGTCCTTCCGCGAAGAGACTGTGTATCGGACTTTGACTATAACATATACATAAGCATCATGTTAGCTATTAAACTTAATGTATTCTGGTTTCTCCGATAGTTTGTTGACTATCACTCTGGTCAAAAAAAAACACAGAAAACTTTCAACCTCTCACGTGAACTCGCTGACCTCAATAGTTCAAGGTAGTCACAGCAAGGCTAAAAGCAATACATGGAACAACGTCGAAGTCCGTATTATGTATATTTCGGCTACCGAGAAAATGCGTTTCTGAAACCTGTCAGTTGTACAAGATCAGGAACTAAATTAAAGTAAAGTTTATTTATTGGCATAGATGTAGAAATAATTATGGTATTAAAAAACCGGCCAAGTGCGAGTCGGACTCGCGCACAAAGGGTTCCGTACCATCACATCACATCACACTAATATTATAAAAGCGAAAGTTTGTGAGTGTGTGTGTTTGTTACTTCTTGACGCACAAACGGCTCCGGCTGGACCAATTTTCATAAAATTGTGTATGGAGGTAGCTGACACCCTGGATAAAGACATTGGCTACTTTTTATCCCGATATTCTTACGGGATCGAGACTTACGTGGGTGAAACCGCGGGGCGCAGCTAGTTATCTATAAAAACGGCACAAAAATCACGTTTGTTGTATGAGAGCCCCCCTTTAACATTTGTTTTATTTTGATTTAATTATTTATTTTTAAAGTGAATATATAACTAAATATTCTGTGAATATTTCAAGCGTCTACCTGTTGCCGTTATCAATGTCCAGCAAAAATGAGCAAAAAAAACACGTTTGTTGTATGGGAGCCTCCTTAAATATTTATTTTATTCTGTTTTTTAGTATTTGTTGTTATAGCGGCAACAGAAATACATCATCTGTGAAAATTTTAACTGTCTAACTATCATGGTTCATGAGATACAGCCTGGTGACAGACGGACAGACAGACGGCGGAGCCTCAGTAATAGGATTCCCGTTTTACCCTTAAACCCTAAAAACGATTGTGATCCTTGTACAATCTACCTTCGATTAATGATGCAAACATTAATTAATGAAATCAAAAGGGGTACAATTAAATAAGTTGCTAAGTCGTTAAATTGCATAAAAATATTATAACTATCTTCCATTAGAAATTTATATTAGGATTTTAAGTCATTGTCATTTAGAAAATCGTTAATCGAGTAGCAACATTTCTCATTCATTTAAAATTGCGTATTATGTCATCTTTTATTATGGCAGGATGTAATATGTTGTGATATACGGTGGGTCCCATACTAATAATATTTTTTTATGTACTGCAGTATTAAAACTCTCAACTAGTAAAAGATTTTTGTACTGGCTTCTAATAAACTTAAAATTCGTAAAACACCACATTTTCGTTTTTATGAAACTGACTGATGTCAGGAACTCATTCTGTCGGCGGCCAGAATATAATTTATTATTTAAACGGAATATAACCATTAGATTTTATTATGACAATATAATAATATAAAACCATAACAACATGCTAGGAAGTAATTGCCGAGAGCAAAGTTCTATACAGCAGTGGCGAAAGCACTATCTTACTCGATTCCTACCAGCTACCCTTCGGAGGGTCGCATCAGCAAATCTACGCCAAATCCACCACCCCATGGTATTGTTTGCCGACGACAGTACAGCACTCTTAAAATGCGACAATAATGAAAATTATGAAAACGGTATAAACCATACCATTAAAATAATAATAAATTGGCTAAGTAGTAACAACTTACAAATAAATGTCCAAAAATCAATGATAATGCATTTTTACCAAAGACTTCGTATGAATGTTCTAAATATTAATTATAATAGTCAAAATGTGGACAGAGTAGATGTTACAAAACATTTCTAGGAATACTAATTGACAGTCAACTGACATGGAAGGCACAGACAGAAGCAATCTGTAAAAAACTTAGCGCATCTGCATATGCCCTTTACAATCTTAAAAAAAAAGTCAATATCAAAACAGTATTACTAGCATATCATAGTCTTGTCGTTTCCATTTTAAGGTTTGGTATTATATATTGGGGCAAATGTACCGAAAGAGAGAGTATTTTTAAGGCCCAAAAACGCTGCCTACGAGCAATATTTGCTCTGAAAGTTACTGACAGCTGTGTTCCAATTTTTAAAAGTCATAACTTATTGACATTTCCGTGCCTTTACATTTTAGAAATTGCTATTTTTGTTAAATGTAATCGACATCTATTTTTAACTTTATCGGAAAGCAGATACCGAGATGTAACTTTGCGATCTCAATACCAAAACTTGTTACGCACAGGTGGACAGGACAGGACGGGGGACGGGGGTGGATAGGACTGCTTTGTTAAGGAAAAGTTATTTGCTGATGACACATCATTGATCTTTAAAATAGATCGACGATCACAAAATCTTGACGAAGTGAATAACTCTATTCTTCAGGTCCAAGATTGGTTTACGGTAAATAATTTGGTACTAAATAAAAAAAACAACAAATGTATTAGATTTAAATTACCTAATGTTAGAAGTAGCGAATGTGATATCATATTGAACGGAGAAAAACTGGAATTCATTAATCAAACGGTTTTCCTAGGAATCACTATAGACGAGAAACTGCAATGGGGACCACATATAACCTCTCTGGCGGGGCGGCTAAGCTCGGCCGCTTATGCTGTTAGAAAGATAAGACAGCTAACAGATATAGAAACCGCGCGTTTGGTTTATTTTAGTTACTTCCACAGCATTATGTCGTATGGCATTTTACTGTGGGGTCGGGCTGCTGACATTGAGTCCATCTTTATTTTGCAAAAGAGAGCTGTCAGAGCAATTTATAATCTCCGTCGCCGCGAATCTCTTAGGGAACTATTTAAAAGGATTAATATTATGACGGTACCTTGCCAATTCATTTATGAAAATATTATGTATGTAAGGAAAAATCTACATATTTTTAACAAGATAAGCGATAGACATAATTTTAATACTAGAAATAAAGATAAAATAGATCAACCATTTTTCAGATTATCTAAAGTACATACATCTTTTATGGGGTACTGTGTTAAATGTTACAACAAAATACCTTGTGATATATTGAAATTAAATGAGAGAAAATTTAAAACTCATATAAAAAGTACACTTTGTAAACAAGCATATTACAAGTTAGAGGATTATATCCAGGATAAGAACACACTGACTTATTTTTATATTTTTTTAGAAAAACATACTTGTATGATGTTTGTAAATATGTGAACACCACGTATCTATCTAATAATTAAGTTATTTTTCATTGCTTAGTTTTTAATTCGTTTTACCTATTATGGTATAGTAATTTTATTCTAGGTGCATCGTCTTCACATATAATCATATAATTAATGTAATCAAACAAAATATTGTAAAACATTTTTAAAAGAGTACCGGTGGAGTTTCTTTCCCATTCTTCTCCATACGAAACTACCTTTTGGAAGGGGCAACTAGAATCAATTCTATTTTTTTTGTAAATTTTGACGTTAAAAAGTGCCTCTTATGTGCCTATTTGAAATAAATGGTTTGACTTTGACTTTGAAGTGTTTTTGGTATGGCACCGGCTATTTTTAACCACATTCCTAATTCCATAAAAGAGGAACCAGTAACATCTTTCAAAAAGAAGCTAACCGTATTACTTATAAATAAATGTTACTACTCCGTATCGGATTTTCTCGCTGATAAATTTGAGTTGTGTTAAAGCTTGTATGTTTGTTGATGAACTGCATCAATGTTTGCATGCCAAAATGGTAGAATTTACAAGGATTCTTTAATATTATTGTAACCACCTTATTGTAAATACCTACATTCTGAGCAAATAAATATTCTATTCTATTCTACGGCTATCGAAAAATGGCATAGACAATTGTGTCTACTATTGCCAAGTATAGTTACACTACGGGTATTTAATTCAACACAACACTATTTTTAGCTTTGAATTACAAACAACAATTTTTTCTAAAATAACCCAGTGCTAAGGCGTCATAATCGGTTAACAAAAATTCATACAATAGCGATCCCGTCATGACGTCACTTTGGGTCCGTGGCACTGCTTGATAAGGACGAGAGCAAGCCGCTGTACAACAGGTTACAATAGAGATAGATATAAAAAAATGGGTCAGCGAGAACGAGATGGAGGAATATTGCACAATTATTTTGTTTTCACTTTCTTGTTCAACTACTTTATACAGTGTGATTCTTGATAATGTGCACATATCAAAATAAAGGAAACCAAGCTTAATTTTATCGTCGGAAAAAAAAATATTTAAGTAAGTACAAGAAAAGCGTCTCTACCTGCTAAAGCAAAGTACATAGCCGAGGGCAAAGACTTTCATTACCAGTTGGTAGGAAACGTTGTGATTGAATTATAAACATGGTATTTTTACTTTTAAAAACCTGATACGATGGAGAATAATGTTATACAAGGAGCATAGAACCTACAATGTCATACAATTTTAAAACAAATTGTTTTAAAATTGCATAGCATTGTAGCTCCTTCACAGTAAATACGACGGTCTATTAATAACTTAGAATGTATTAAAACCATCAACGAAGCCATAAAATAAAATTCTATAAATAAAATGAAGGTTATCGCTCTTAGCAACAACAACAAACGTGACGGGAATCCCATAATCGAAAAGGGTATCTTTTAACTACCTAAATCTACATAAATATGTAGAAATAAATCCTGTAAAAAACGGCCAAGTGCGTGTCGGACCACGCATAATTTATTTCAATCCATTTAGGATCATAGTACAAAATTCAAATTTTATCACACTGTACACAAATAATGAATTAAACAATATTAATCAAATCAAAATCAATAAGGACGGTCTATCAAAGAATTATAGAATTATATTAAAATCATAAAATAAAATAACATAAAAATAAAACGATTAATAATACCTACCGATTATTAATAAAACAAATGACTCAGAGGCAGGCGGCCTCTGAGTCATTTGTTTGTTTGTCATTACCTTAATCATATAACAATGGTTAATGTACTTCTGGGTATATGACCCCCACAGGCTGGCTGTGTACAGGGACGTAAGAGTTATTTTGACGGCCCCCGAGCAACGAACAAACCTGCGGGCGATTATATTGGCCCTCACAGACAACGCCCTCCGCTCCCTATCGATGTCCGCATCGTCCCTCAGGTCAGAGGTCACGACATGCTCGAGGTATTAGAACTCTTTTTAACTTGACACCGCTCAATCTAATAGGTGGAACAGACGCCGGGCAGCTCCGACCCCTGGCCCGAACGACCATGCATTCACTCTTCTATGCGTTATAGAGCAAACCATGATCCAGCGCGTAACGCTCGCAGATGCCTAGCAACCTGGACAGACCACACACTGAGGCGCTCAGCAGCACCATGTCGTCCGCGTTACTGATATTGTTTACACAAACACCGTCAATATGGCAGCCCACACGGGTGCTGCTGAGCTGGTCTATCAGTGCGTTCACGTACAGGTTGAAGAGCTTCGGCGAGGTCAGCCCTCCCTGCCTCACCCCGCACTCCAACCTGTACGGTTCTGACAGAGCACTCGACCATCGAACGACGTTGACCTGGTTAAGTACCAGTACTTGAAATATAATGAAGGGTACCGTTACGGTTAGGATGAATTTATCCCAATAACTGAAAAACACGTTCACGGTCGACTATTACTCGTTAAGTTGAAAAGCGAACGTACCTGTGATGGTTTTCCTTTTAACTTCGTTATGTTATATGCTATTGCCGTGATTTTTTTCACATATCCAAAAACCACCATTTAGCTGGCGGGGGACACATTTGAAACTAGCAAAAAATAGCACTTTAAAGCTTAATATTTCGCAAACGGATCCCTGAATCGAAAAATGGTTTTCACATACTCGCAATATTTTTGAACGACCTTTTCAACGACACCCGTCCAAACAAAGACACCACACAAAGGTATCTTGACAAGGAAAATATAAAAATCATCCCACTTTACGTGTAGGAGCGGTACCCTAAAAAATGTATCACAAGATTTTATTTTACCACTTTGTCGGCGTGATTAACATGTGTACCCATGCCAAATTACAGCATTCTGGCAGGTAGTAACGGTCTCTGAACTAAACCGCGTACAGACGGACATGTCGAACTATAAGGATTCCTTGTTGACTAGGGAACCCTAAAAAGGACCATGACGAAACCAATGTGCCTAAACTTTGTCCGCCTTATTACAAAACAAGATTTATATTTTGACATGGCTTAAACCATGCAACCAGTTTTTGTAATAAGAACGTAACAGTGATTGAAATACCGTTCTTTATACAAAACTGAAAACTTCGTTCGGTACTAAGTAGTCAGTTTTGTGTTTAGGAACTTTAACCATAGTCGGAATAAAGTTCGAAATTCCATAATGGCTCCATGTTTTAAACCTGAGTCTGAAGATAAACCTTGTTTTGTAATAAGGGGGTGTTGTATGTTTAAGATGAATCCGCAGAGCTAGTCCGCGAAATTCAAATTTTCTTATTTTTTTTGCAATTTGCAGGTCAGTAGCAGGTTTTATCTTAATCAAAATATGATTCGCGACTATAACAGACATGTATTTACAGAATTATTATCGTTAGAACCATTAATACATCTCTCCAAGCTAGATTTGTTCCATTGAATGACTTTTTCATGAAATGATGATAAATTCCAAAGATGAAAAATTACAAAAAAAGACGTAAGAAAATTCGAATTTCGCAGGCTACCACTACGGATTCACCTTAAACAAATTCAGTGAGGGTTAGAAGTGATTGGTATAACTTGAATTCTTCTAAGCACGCTCTCATCGCTAGCATTCGGAATCAAGTGTTCAAGTCAGTTCACGAAGATGTTAAAATATCATTGCGCAATGAGCCCTTTTAGGGTGAGGCCAAACGAGCGTAATTTTGTGAGTCATGAGTCGCAGAATTTCGGTCGCAGAAATTCTGTTGGGACGAGCGCATTTTATTATTGCGCAGTTACTATCCAACGTTTATAGCGGATGTTTGTGTCATGCAATGGAACCAATTTCTTGGAATCAATTTCAATTATCATTTTTTCGGTGTCCAGCATTTTTTGAGTAAAAATACGTGTCGACTCTCACGCAATCTGTACCTGACTGATCACTGACGCTTTGCTCGGCCCGCGTCAGCGCCCTCGCCCCCCGCAAACTCAATTCGGTTCGAATAATGCGTGTGAGTGGCAGACAACTCATTTTGCGTCGCCGCGCCGTGTTAATCAAATAGGACTTTTGCATGAAACCGAATACAGCAGAATTTCTGCGACCGAAATTCTGCGACTCATGACTCACAAAATTACGTTCGTTTGGCTTCAACCTTTTTTTTTTTTTTTGGGTGGGAAATTATCAAATAACTTCTCCCGCTCTGGGTGGAGCGGCAGACTTTTACTGACTAAAACCCACCCGTGTTCCTTCAGATGCCTGTGTGCCAGGGCCACGATATCCCTTTCGGACAGTGACTGTAAAGATAGACATATTTTAGAGTGAACCCCAGGCTAGGTAAACCGACAATTTTCGTAGGGTGGCTGGTTACTGCTGGATGAGAATAGCCAAGGATCTAAAACTGGCGTGCAATAACAGGAAGGATCAACAACGATATTCTTCGACCTTTTGGAGGAACTTCCCGACTCATACTCGACTCACATTTGAAGGGCGTATCTGAGGCCGTTGCCTTCGCGTCCCGAGTCGAGAAAGTTCCTTCAAACGGTCTTAGATCGTCAGGGTATTTCTTGCAGTGGATTTCTATAGGATGTTGGCAAACTAAATCTTTTGAAAACTAATTTGTAGTGCTTCCAAAGGGCGGTTATTGGCACTATCGTCACCACCAAAGGAACCACCAACTCCGTGCTAGCGTACAAGCTTTGCGTTTAATTTCAACCACAAAATAGGTTGTAGTGGTTTAATGCTGGTAGTTTAATGCGTTCAAAATGCGAATGCCCGCGTTGTGAATGCACCTCTATCTAAAACTGCGTTTAAGTTTACAAGATGATAGATTATTGCTCCAATAAGACTTCGGCAATTAGGTACATGCCTTTAACTCAGTTTTCGACGTACTACCTAGACCTAATGTGGCGTAACTATTGAATCTATAAGTCTAAGCCGGGAGGCTGGTCGCATACATTTTGCAATGTTTTCGGAACTAGTTTGAGCTTAATCTAACAAGAAAATTGACATAATTTGTGAAAAATATAAATTGTTCACGGTTTTGGGCGTTGATGTATTTTGTTAGAATAAATGATAAATGATTTTTATTTCTGTAAGTAGGTTTGTACAAACACTTTTACACGTCAATCATATTTTTAAAACTAGATGAGGTCGGCGTTTCCTATCTGACTACTCTGAGAAGAAAGGCCGAAACAAACTCAGAGGTCACAGTCTCAGAGTCAATAATCTTTATTATGTACACCATAAAAATATAACAGAATAGAACAGTTTTATTGCTGGACAAGTACCTAACTGCCTGCGAATTGATCTATTTTCAATCTACTACATGCAAATTGGCTTGTATCATGATAAATGCATACGTGATGGATTTGTATGATGTGTGAAGGTCGATATGTTAAGTATCAGAGTTAAAAGGTTTCTTCAAGATACAATTTATATTCGATGCAATATTTACGTAAATTCTCAAGTTATTCTGTTGAGCAAGCTTCCAATCGGTAATTGAAACGTAACAACATGGCTCGATCGGCCTGCTGAGCAAAAATATTATGACATAGGCGTCGAGATCATACCGAACACGATGGGCCAGTTTCTCGAACGATGACTATGTAACAAATTGTCAAGCGCGCGTAAACTGCTGCAATTGGCTGTTGATAAACCATTCAAGCAATCACAAAAGTTTATGCGCGCTTGACAATTTGTCACATTTATTTTCTGATAATTTTTGTTAGAGAAACTGGCCCTATGTTTCTTAGGACTTCAATTGCATACAAAACAACATAATGTATCATATATGGAAGATAAATATGTAGCATGTTTTAGTAGAGGATGAACATGGATAAAATACAAGGTAAGGAAATAAATTTTATTTAGGTTTGATAGACCAAAAGGCAGGCAGTTTAAAATTGACCTACAAGATTCTTGCAAAGAGCTTGATAAATAGATTCTACTTAATCTTACTAATGATAATGACCTGAGAGGCAGGCGGGCGCGATGACAACTCATGAGTATTCACGAAATCACGACTCTCCGTCCGATTATTTACATCTTTCACACACATCATTTTCTTTCGCTCATACATTTTAGACCGCCAAAACAAACGAATCATTATCACTTGATTACCAATCTAATTCTGATCCCTAAGAATATTATATTGTTTAGAGATAAGAAACTATTACTATACTAATGAATATTGAGGGTTCTCTTACCGACTTCATGAGGCAGATGAGGCTGCTTGCAGAGCCAATCTTTGATGGTAGCCAGTTCTCTTGTGGCATCTACTTCAGGCATATTTCTGTGAAAGAAGAAAATAATAAATACCTCGAATAAAAATTTAGAACTCCTTGCTTTCGGAAGGTTAAAGAATGATTAGTTTGATGTATACCTACATAAACATAGACCCTTCTTTATTTACGCAGAGACAGTTGAGTGCCTTCCACAGACAGTTACGACGCGACTCTAGTAGAATAATTTCTATGATAACTTCCTGGAAATTGTTCTACCAGAATCGCGTCGTACTGTCACCTGTCTGCGGGAGCCTTAAAGGCATTAAACAGTATTACCTAACTTCAGTTTAATCATACAGTTAAACCGACTTGATTTAGGCACATTCTATAGAATTCTGTCTCAACCGAGGAGCATTGGTGGCCCATTAGTAAAAGGCCCCGACTTACAAGTCATGGGTTCGAACCCAGACAGGCGCTTTACTTTGTGTAAATAATTTCATCACCACTGCTCTCAAAACGGTGCGGGGAAAATTCGTGAGGAAACCGGCATGTCCTAGAACCAAAAAAATCGAAGACATGTGACATCTACCAACCAGCACTGTCCTCGCGTGGTAGATTACAGCCCACTCTCTCTCGAAGAGAGGAGGCCTGTGTCCCAGCAGTGGGAACATTATAGGTTGATAATGCAAGTCTTGATTGTTTTTATTTTTGTATATTGTTATTTTAAATGCTATTTTTGTATTTCTTGTGCGTGTCCCAAATAAAATATTTTTCTTTCTTTCTATTCATTCAAATGGTGATATGCGAAGAGTCTGTCCAGGTTCATGGCCCAAATGTAATCCGTAGCTGTGTGAGCCTATGTGTGTGGTTTAGGGTATGATGGAACTGTCATACGCATTGCGGTTTTAAAAGTCTCCAATGAAATAAATAATTAAAAATCCATACACTTTTCGGTACTTAGGTATATGATTTTACTACACGTACTCGTATGTTCCCCGACTCATACCTACACGTATGTTTAACAAATAGTACTTATCTCACTGCACCATCGCCTTAATTATCCATAATAGATGGAAACAATAGCATCTGACGTCATTGCACTTCGAACAACTGATTTTCTAAGAACAATTGATTGAACGTTATTTGTCGATCCTCCACACTCAAAGGTGGATCGTTCCTAACTGTTCTACATAAATATAAATACAATAGATCAAGATATATTAGAATAAGGACCTTTAAGCATGACTGGAATAAAGATCCTCCACTATATCACACTAATACGGAAAGGCTAAAGGCACTAGAAAGGCGAAAGTTTGCGAGTGTGTGTGTGTGTTTGTTACTTCTTCACGCTCAAACGGTTGGACCAAAAACTTTGTATGGAGGTAGCTGACTCCCTGGATTAACATATAATATAAGCTACTTTTTATCCCGATATTCCCGCGGGTGAAACCGCGGGGCGCAGCTAGTATTAAAAATGCGAAAGTGAGTTTGTTTGTTACGCTTTCACGGTAAAACGGCGTAACGGATTTAGATGAAATTTGGCACATAGGTACGCCATGACCTGGGTTAGTACATAGGATACATAGGAATTTTTATTTCGATATTCCCACGGGATCGAGACTTATTCGGGTGAAACCGCGGGGCACAGAGCTACTATTTAATACGTATATATATATATATAACTGTCGAAGTTCCAACACAAAATGTGATTGTGTAAATTATATGTTATAATGTAAATATATAATTATGTATATGTTAATTATATTGATATGTGTCTATGCCGCTACATAAGTAAGAAGCTAAATCCGTTCTAGTAAATAAATAAACAAACTCACTTTTGCATTTGTAATATTAGTCAGGATAGAGGAATCAATTTTTGGTTGAAGTATTAGATATATTATCTGTGTTAGAGCAAAGATTTAAGATGATATTCGAATCAGTCGGGGGTGCGGCGAATGAACAAGTATCTCCCGGGGGTACTAGAAGGTACAGTGGGGTTTTAGTCGGTAGGAGTCCCACATAACCCTCCGTTCTGAGGAGAACGGAGGATTTCTACACAGAAAAAAAAAGTGGTATTCGAATATTAACTTGAATATATTTTTCATCATCTTCATCATCATTTCAGCCGAAACACGTCCACTGCTGGACATAGGCCTCCCCCAAGCACCGCCACTTCGACCGGTTCTGTGCTTCCCGCATCCAGCGGATACCTGCAGCCTTCACAAGGTCATCGGTCCACCTAGTAGGAGGCCTTCCAACGCTACGTCTTCCGGTACGCGGTCGCCACTCCAGAACCTTTCGGCCCCATCGGCCATCAGTTCTGCGAGCAATGTGCCCTGCCCACTGCCAGTTAAGCTTGGCAATTCTTCGGGCTATGTCGGTTGTCTTTGTTCGCCTGCGGATCTCTTCATTTCAATATATTTTTATTTTATAATAATTTTGTAGGCATCTAATGCATAGCATATTCTATCTATCTGGGTATCTATTTAGCCCACTATGTCCCACAGCTGGGCCTCCAGGAAAGATTATTATCAGTAAAATAATATTATGATTATTTATTTGTAATTTTATGTTCTCGCTTTTCGTAGGTATCAGACGATTTTAAATTTAAACTTTAAAGACCGCGATGTCTTTAAAGTTTCATAGTTTTCAAGTCATAAAATCGTCTGATACCTACGAAAACCGAGAACAAAATAGGTATATACTACATGCTTTATTTTCACGAGATTATACGTAACTGTAGGACAAACATCAATTTAATTAAACTGTCAGCCTTCGTATTTGTTATTCCTAACATGCGTGCACGACCTTCATTTTTTGCAATATATATTCATTAGATATTCTATCTTTAATTTTTTGCATCAGCCAAATAACAGTAATAATTAATAATAATTATAAAAAATTATTTATAACCAGGAATTAAACATTATGTTTTGTTTTTAAAGTGCTACAAGTACTAAGCACCTAACCAAAATAACCTCGGCTAATCAAAGTATTTTAAAATATGAAAATACGATGTGTGACCGAATTAATTATTATTCCTTTATTTCATTATATACATATAAATTACATTTTTAAATATTAGAATATATAAAAACATTTAAAAATATAAAAAATAGTGCTTCGCTGGTATCGGGAGCAGGGTCCAAGCTACCGGCGGTTAGGGCTCCAGAGATAGGAACCTCCTCACGATGCGAGCCGTATCGAGGAGTACTGCCTTCTGAATCAGGCCCTTGATCCAACCACCTAACGAGAGCCTCGAGAGATGTTGATCGAGGCTCTCGGCCATCAGGCCATTAGCTGATACGACAATCGGTACAATGACAGCCGAGCTCACATTCCACATGTCAACAACCTCGTGTGCTAAGTCGAGATATTTTATATTATTAATTCATTTATTTCAGATAATTAGAATCCATACAATTACATTAAATTAAAAAAACCAATTGGTACACTCATACACTAACATTACATAAAATTAAATTAAAATCAATTTACACAATACTAAAAAAATAAATCAAATTTAACTTAAATAACTTATAATATATCTACTTAATTAATAGTAGTTCGTCCAGAATCGTTGACTGACTCGATTTCTGTCATTTTTATATAGGTAAGTTTTAATCCCAAAAATAATTAAAACTACGTAAATTACAGTCACACTTCTACTGTACAGTCAAAACAAACTAAACTGGACGAAGTACCTACTACGCTAGACCCTTTTAAGGTGCAGATATATGATTTAAGTGACTTTTAAATCTGCTATTATGCCTTAATTTAATGCAAGTATGATAAGCAAAAAATGCATGTTAAACTAGAACGCATACACATCAATTCTATTTGTGAATATTTAAGTATTGTAGTAAAATACTTTAAGAAATAAATTCAGGGAGTAATGTCTACCCAAAGCATAAAAACGATATTACTTTCAGACTACTCACGATATTTTCATGTTTTTTTTTTGTATGAATAGACTCTTTCATTATCTATAATTCTATCTGTGATTTTATTCAAATATTCATATTTTCGTTACTAAAAATAATGATTCCCTATGAAAATTAATAGTGGCGCGGCGTGAGCGCGACGCGCATTTTTATGGCCAAGGTCAGCGGCGATTATCTGACCCTTATGTGTGCGACTGTGTGTATACGTAGATTTGTAATGTGACCACTATTTTCTCTTACAATCAGTAACAATGTTTTATACATACTTAATAGAAAAAAACTGTCTATGTGTTATGAATAGTTATGATTATAAAATAATATTCTAATTGGGGTGTTTGGTGGGTTGACTCCGGAACATATTGTATATTCCTATATTTTTTTACTAACTGGTTATCAATTTCCGACAAAAACCGCTAGAATTTTCAATCTAACGAATTTGCACCAATTTGGCCCTTAATGTCTAGAATAGAATGATATTATTGCCGAGCTGTCCAAAGTAAAGCTCATGGCTGTACTTTAGAAAAAAATATCTTACGGTTCTGAATTTCGATTTTAAACGGGCAGATTTCACATGAATCTTACTAGTCAAATTTCACAGTAATCTCAGATGTAGTTGGCTACCAACTACATCTGTGATTACTATGAAATTTGATTAGTTGGTAAATTCAGAACCGTAAGATATTTTTTCTAATGTACAGTCACACTAAAAAAAAATTTTTTTTTTTTTTGTTTTTTTAATTAGAAAATTATAACAATAAAGAAATTCAGAACCGTTCAGAATTCAGAACCGAACCTGGAGATTTTTCACCGAGTACCATCGTCTGACTGAAATACAGGTTATCGATGTTTTTATTTGTATTAAGTACAGTAATTTTTTTTGATTCAACATAAAGTTTTATTTTATGGTACGGCGATCATGATGCCAATGGTAAGAAGATTTGCCAGTCAACAGGTTGGTAACGGGACAAACTGCCCAGGATGTCGTCACTCATAGAGGCTTTTTATTTCTCCCAACAAGTAAATCATAATTATTGTAAAATCCATTGTTTTTAAAAGAAAATCAGTAGACCATGTCGTAAATCCCGGTCAAAACAACAACGGATCGTAAACAAACGGATCGTAATTACGTTAATAAGTACCTCGGAATTAACTTAAAATATTAGGTACTTAGTTTTATGGTTAAAAATATCTAGAAGAGAATTAATTGTAGGGCATTTAAAACAACTCTGTTATTACTTCCTAGTTGTAAAATTGGGATAATCTGCGATCTTTAAAAACTAACCTAACTAATATTTTAAATGCGAAAGTGAGTTTGTTTGTTAAACTTTCACGCTAAAACGACTAAACAGATTTAGATGAAATTTGGTAGATGGCTAGATCATGACCTGAATTAGGACATAGGATACTTTTATCCCGATATTCCCAAGGTATGGAGACTTATGCGGGTGAAGCCGTGGGGCAAAGCTAGTCAACAATATTGTAAAATTTATAACTAACTACTCTGTAGTTCTGTTCACCTCAATATTAGATAATCATCTACTAAATTTATGTACCTACTTGTTATACTTAATCGGTATAGGTAACAGAACCACAAATACTGGTAGTCAGCTGCATCCGGTTAGACTGGAAGCCGACCCCAACATAGTTGGGAAAAGGCGAGGCAGACTGCAGGTAACAGAACCACGGCCTCATACCGGCACGCAGTGGAATCAAGTTCACAAAAGATTAATAGCTGGCATTGTGTCTTACGTGAGGCCTTGTATGCGTCGCGAATACAAAGATATCATAATTCAACGTTACTAAGCATCGCTTGATCTAGAAGACTAACTTAGTCATGATTTAAATTCAAAAGATCATTTTATTGAGGTTCTATGGTAAAAAGAATCTCTGGCAGTTTGATGCAGACTTCTGATTTACAAATGACTAGATTTACATCGAAGTTTTCAGTAGAGAAATATCTATAGATAGTGGTAGTACCTACTGAAAACTTCGCCTATCGTAAGTAGAATATTATCTGTGGAAATTAATGGCCTAAACCGAAGCCTTACTTTTAAATAAATGTCCTTAAGGCGCAGACATTTGATTTTAGTGACTTTTAAATCTGTTATTACGCCATCATTATAATGCAAGTAAGTTATGCAAAAAATGTATGTTAAACTAAAACGCATACACATCAATTCTATATGTGAATATTTAAATACTGTAGTTAAAAATTTTATGAAATAAATTGAGGTAGTAATGTCTAAATGTTTTTTTTTTGTTGGAACAGAGTATTTTATGATATTGATATTCTATTTTATTTTCGTTACTAAAAATAAATATTCCCTATGGAACCGGACGCGGCGCGGTATGAGCGTGACGCGCATTTGTTAGTTACAAGTTTAGACCACGAAAATCTAATTCTAGAAAGGTAATCCAACTTGACTTCGCAGATGAATCTTTGTAAATGGCAGATTAAGTTACAACAAGGCATCAAGGAAAATCCTCCGTATATGCAGGCCAAAATCAAAACAGCGGCCATGACAATCACTTTGATATAAAAAATCCAAAGAACACTTATTATTTAGGTATTAAAAGATGAAGAAACAAAGTTAAAAATAACATGAAATCAAAAGTTTCCACTGAACTTTTAAACATCGAAAACCCTTTGTGCCACAGGTACCTTTACCAAAACCAGTTTGTAAGTTGACTCAGCGTATACGTGGGTACCAGAGGTTACTGTTCCAATACCTATCTTCAGACGGATACTTACTCCGCTAATTACTTGAAAGCATTGCTAACTGGTTGTGTTGTCATGTTACCTGGTGTTTGCAAGGCTAAACCACTGTTTACCTTCATACATGTATCGTATGCACTTATATCCTTCGAGATATCGAACTGACAGATTGAAATGTTCTCTGAGACATGTAATTACACGGTTGAATAGGTTCACACGATTACAATTCTTTAAAACTTTAATAAACTTACTCATGCCGAAAATCGGTCGCGTTCTCTATGCATTTTAACACCATACTGCGCCAAGCGTGGCGATTATGGCAACCCTTCCTTTTGGAGGAGGCCTATGTCCAGCAGCAGTGGACTTCTTTCGGCTGAAATGATGATGCTGAACATAGGAGGAACCCTATGTTTTAGAGGCCACCCCCAAACGTCGCCACATCGACCCGTCCTATGCTTCTCGCATCCAGAGAGAATAATGCTTCAATTAAATAAATCTTGGGGAGGTTAAGAAGTCAAAAGAGTGAGTCATTAGAAATAACAAAAATTGAGCCGTCACGGGACGACTGGCAGATGTGAAACATCGCAGTACACACACACTACATAATAGACAGTATAAGTGTATAGTGGCCGATCGCCACGCGGCATGTGTCGCCCCGCCAGAAATAGGTTTTATGTGCGCAATGTTTCACATCAAAATAAAAAGACGAAATGTAAAAAATATAATAAATCGTAAGTTTTACTAGCAATGTCCTCGTGTATTCATGTAGGTACTTTATATCAAAACCGAAAGCATTTTTTTTATAAACAGCTTTTTAATTTTTTGTAAAGGCATCAGGGCCTTAAAGTCTACAATTTTACAAAACACGTTGGCTTTTCATCGCGTAAATGCATTCAAAATTAAGTTAATACAATTAATAACTTAATTTTAAAATCCTTATTTTTAAAATACTTGGTCAAACATCTTTCCTCTCGCTTTCTGCGGGAGTGTTTCGTGAAAAGGGATGTAAGTGTGTAACAGGAAATGACAGCTTGAGCATGGAATAAGTAAGTACTTTTGAATATGATGGAATTATTGTAGTCCAAGAATTAGTAAGTACTATATAGATTGTAAGTAGAGGGGAGGAGAGGGGATAATTTCTGTCGTTGCTCAGTTGCTTATTTCGGGTGAGATGTCAGATGTTATATATCGTATGCGACTTTAATAACCTTATGATGCCTTCTACGTGAACACCTTGGGTTATCCTTACTTTGAACCAAATCAGTTTTGCATGCGTTTGTAATAAGGTTAAATTCTGATTGCATAACAAATACCGAATTTAACTTTGATACGTTCAATAATACATCAAATCTAGTAATAGATATGGATTATGTAGCCTGCCTAATGCATAATTTAAGATTTGGCCCCGAAATTAGTGAGTTTGTTTGTTTGTCTGTTTGTTTGCTTGCTTGTAACGCTTTAACGATAAAACGGCTGCACGGATTTGGATGAAATTTGACACATGGGTAGACCATGACCTGGTTTAGAACATAGGATACTTTTTATCTCGGTAGTACGTTCCCGTGGGATAATTTCCGACCTCCACGCGGGCGAAGCCGCTGGAAAAAGCTGGTGAATCAATATTTTAAGGCCAACAATAATTAAAGTGGTATAAGTTAGGTTTTATATCTATACCCAGGTGGGGCTCGCCATAATAGTCGCGGTATGGCCAGTTTCCGGCTGACGCAGATGCTTACTGGACACGGATATCTCGGAAAATAGCTGCGTCACATAGGTTGGAAGCGGACGCCCGCTTGTCATCACTGTGTGGACTGCCCCTAGGACACGGTGTAACATACGCTGGATCAGTGCTCAGCTTGGGCCCAACAGCGCTGTGCCCTCGTCGTGACACTTGTTGCAGGTGATCTTCCGCTTCCGCCCGTGGTTCAGTCCAAGTCCGCCTCAATCGAAAACGCGTGGGATGCTGTCGCCTCTTATTGCGAGGAGGTGATGCATGCAAATGAGGCGGTGGAGAGGGAGAGAGAGCATACCTCTCATTCCACCCGTAAATATTCGTATGCCATTTAAAGCGACGGATGTGTCACATAAAGGCTCGTACAGACTGGAGCGATATCGCGGGTGCGGCAGGCAGCGCGACCCTTGTCGCGCCTGCGATATTGCACCAGTCAGTACGAGCCTTAATTCTACTTGCCATATCCTATCAATAAATATATTCGTCTATATTAGTCTTTGTCTTTTGCCAACATACCCAGTCTAAAATAAATAAAAAAAACCTGGGACTAAATTATCATTACAATGAGTCACAAAACATTATAAACAAAAATAATTGGTATTTTTTTGCTAATGCTGCCTATAAAATACGTCAAAGTCGAAAAACAACAAGTGGGTTTATTGCTAACTAATTTATAAACGTTGCTCAAAGTTAAGCCTTGATTTTATAAATTGGTATTTATCTTTGGTGTGTTAGGGCCATAACTCACTGGCGATTTGCGACCTTTATTTATTTGTATGTATTGAATGGAGAAAAGGCATTGAACGACTTCGACATGAAAACTTCGCCTTGATTCTGTTGGTTGGATTTTGGATACCTACTGAAAAATACAAGTAAGTAAGTTATCCTAATTCTTATCAAACTCTAGGACTGTAGAGCCATAATTGTGGGTAAGTTTGGACACATCAAAATTCAAAATTGATTTTCGTGAGATAGCCATAATTCGGTATGTAAAGTAAAAATTAACCTATGCCGATTCCAAAACTATTTCGAGATTTTAAGCTTCTAAGGCTTATTTTTCTATTAATAGGTCTTAAAATTATAAGATCGTATTTATTTTCACAAAAATACTTAATATCACCTCTAAATGTCATCGAAAGTAGCCTGAATTGGGAACTTTCAGTGGCTCTTGTAATTAAATAATTAAGCTGTTCTGTATGTGTCAAGTGTCAATGTCAACGACAAATTTACATGACGCACGTAATATTATTCTATTCAGATAAATAGTGTAGTTTTTCACCAGCGGCCGACAGTACAAGTCGAATCACAGCGATGTATCGCCTCAGGAAAACTTAACTTACGTTCAAATGATCTTCACAATAAAACAAACGCCGCCCAGACTTGTACTCAACATTTACTTCCTCGCACCATTTCTTTTTTAAGGTTTCTTTTAGTAACAATCAATTCGTGTCGGCTATTTGTTGTGGTGTTTATACTTGACGGTATGAAGCACTTAGCAGAAGTAGTCTTTGATCCATTCATTTTATTAATAAGCTATAACTTTAAACTAAAGGTACGGAAATCGCTAAACTATGAAATGTAAACAAATTAACTGTCAAATTCGACAGTTTTACTTTACAAAATTTTGGTTTTAAATAAGTGTGAAACGTGGCAAAGATCCTAAGCTATTCAGGCTACTTTAGAAATCAGTACGAACAATACTTTAAAAAAAATATAAAAATAACTTCAGCTTGTAAAATCAAAACGATGAAATTATGTTTCAAATACTCTTATCTTTAAAATAAAAATATAAAAAACATACCTGAAAAATACTTTACATACCGAATTGTGGGTAAGTTTTGGACACATCAAAATTCAAAATTATTTTTATACATGAAATGAAACATTTTAGAATTTTGATTCGTCAAAAACTTATCCAAAATTATGGCTCTAGGTACAGTTACGACTGTAGAGCCATAACTCAAACTCTACGGAGTTTGATAAGAATTAGTTAAATTTAATTAATTTCTTACTTAATTGTATTTATCAGTAGGTATCCAAAATCCAACTACCATCAGAATCTAGCAGAAGTGTTCTATGTCAAAGTTCTCCATTCAATACATACAAATAAATAAAATTAAAATGTCTGTTTGTAATGTCAATTTATATTGACACTAGCTGCGCCCCGCAGTTTCACCCGCGTAAATCTCGATCCCGTGGTAATATCGGAATAAAGAGTAACCTATGTCTTAATCCAGGGTGTCAGCCGTACAAAATTTTATCAAAGTTGGTCCAGGCGTTTGAGCGTGAAGAAGTAACAAACATACACACACACACACACTGACAAACTTTCGCCTTTAGAATATTAGTGTGATATGATTCAAAACTGACATTTCAGCTCTTTACTAAATGCATAAGAAAGTGTAAACGGTACTTAAAACAAAAAAACCGATTTTGAAATTTTTTGTCTGTCTGTTTGTCCCTTCTAATCACCGAAACGGCTGGAACTATTTTGACGGGACTATCACTGGCAGATAGCTGATGTTACTTTCATTATAGAAAAGGCCACGCGGGCGGAGCCGCAGGCAGCAGCTAGTAATCAATAATTCACTGACTAACTACTTACCTTCTAACTCAATGGGCAAACAACAAGTCACGGACTACGAGTAAATAAGTACGACAGCACATCGTAACAACCGATGGGTTTCTCAACCAAGGCTAGTTTTTTAACTTAAAACCCACAAAACTAGAGTTTACTTGAGAAATTGGTTTTTCTTGTAACTCGATTCACAACTGCTGAGCGTCGGGTTTTGAGTTCGAATCCGGGGTTAGGAAAAGTGTATTGAGTTTCCCATTAGATTTTTTTCAGTATCAACCCTGAGTCTGAATTTGTGCTCAGGGGCTTGACATAACTCGCGAACCACAGGGTAGGTATCATTATACCTCTTTACCTCTGCGTATTCCTTTGGGGTCTAATAAGGTAAATGTAGTGTAGGTACATACAATATTATTTATTATACAATAATTGTAATTAGTTTTTAATTTAATTTATTTAGGTACATAAAAGATTTTGAAGTACATGAGGGACTTAAAAAGTATGCATTAATAAATAAATAAATAATAAATATAAATTTATTTCAGACCATAAGTCCATAAACAACACACATTACAATTTTATACACAAAACATACACACATACATGAAAACACATACCTACACAAAAAATACAATAAAACAACTTATTTTAAATAATGGAATGACGCACGATGAGTAGTCAGCCATTGCCACATAATTGGACTGTCCATCCTGTCGGCTACTATAGCTACCAAGTTGTTAGAGCTGTCGCGCACTCGCCGCATCAGGGATGCAATCCGTATTAATATATGATAGTGTAGGTACATCGAATCGTTGGGTGAATCGCTGCTCTCCTAGCTAGATTACTGAGTAATCTGTATTAAGGAGAGACAGTTTCAACTCCCTATTTGAGTATCACAATAATCATGTTTAATAAAAACACAAATCATCTTAAAGTTTAAAAAGAGTAAAACTAAATTTTAAAAAAAATTAACAAAATAAAAATAAACTTCTAATTGAATGAGTGCTGGTGTGGTGAGTCGAGTGGTTGCGCGTGTTTGTGTAGGTGTGAGCGTGGGCGTGTGCAATTTAATAAAAAGAAATAGGGTTACTTTTATTTAAGTGTCACTAAGTAGTTTTCGGTCTCGTCGTAGGTTTTATTCAGGAGGAATGCACGGAGGGCGAATTTGCATTTGCTGTGCGGCAAGTCATAAATGTTAATGGACGCGTTAATTTTATTGTACAAACAAGGGCCAAGATAGTAGAAAAATCTCTTAGTGAAATTGAACTGAGTTTGTGGAACAGAACAAATCAAATCTTTTCGTCGTTTGGTAATAGTAATAAGAGGGGTTTTTGAATGTATTATTATTTATTAGTTTAAAAACCCGGCCAAGTGTCGGTCCATGCAAAATTGTAGGGTTCCGTCGTTGCGATGAATTTATCCCAAAAACGCATTTTTTTTTCATGTGATGAAACTACCAATTTAGGATTTTCGGACTTTACTTGTGCTGTGAGACCTTACTACTTGCCAATTTTCATGATTCTAGGTCAACGGGAAGTACCCTATAGGTTTTTATTAATTTGCGAGTATCAAATTATGTCGCATAAATCGCCGTATTTTTTTGAGGAGCAATTTTTGTGACTAATTAATAACTGCCTCACGGGTCGATCAATCAGGTTAAGCTACGCTTGCCGCGGTTGGTCCGTGGATGGGTGTCCATCTGTTCATACCAAGATTCCTGCGTGCCTCGGAAAGCACGTTAAGCCGTTGGTTCCCGGCTGTAATTTGTAGATCTTTGACAGTTGTTACGGGTCGTCAGAAGCCCAAAAGTCTGACAACCAGTCTGTCCTTCGACAAACATGGCCAGCCCACTGCCACTTCTTTGCTTACTCTGCAAGCTATGTCGATAACTCCGGTTCTTTTCCGGATAATTTCATTCCTGATCTTATCCTTCAAAGAGACTCCAAGCATAGCCCGCTCCATAGCACGCTGGGCGACCTTGAATTTGTGGACTAGCACGACTGTCAGTGTCCACGTTTCGGCACCGTATGTCATGACGGGCAGGACGCACTGGTTAAAGACTTTAGTCTTCAGACATTGCGGGATAGGTGACGAGAAGACTTGACGCAGTTTTCCAAATGCCGCCCAACCCAATGGATCCTTCTGTCGGCTTCTTTGTCAAAGTTGTGTCCACCGAGCTTGATGACTTGCGTAACACACTATCAATCCCAATTTGAATGATTTTGAAGTATATTGCTAATCCATTGCTTCAAATGTTCGAAGAATTTGTCTGCTCAACAACGTAAATAACGCAATGAATGTTGTTGACCTGTCAAAATGAAACCCATTGATAGTTTGTAACGTTACGCAATTATCCCTCTGTTGCAACTGTTGCGCGTTAGCTTATAAAATAATTGTATGGATCTATTAGTATTCACAGGTGTTGTAATTTGACCTGTATGACTAATTACTTCTTGAGATTTTGCTGTTCATGTGGTAGCAAAGGAGGAGCTTGTGGCTGTTACCTAAGCTACCCTTGCCGCGGTTGGTCCGTGGATGGGTGACCATCTGTTCATACCAAGATTCCTCCGTGCCTCGGAAAGCACGTTAAGCCGTTGGTCCCGGCTGTCATTTGTAGATCTTTGACAGTTGTTACGGGTCGTCAAAAACCCAAAAGTCTGACAACCAGTCTTACCAAGGGATATCGTGTTAACCAGCTGCCTATCTGACCATAACCCAGTAACTGGGTTGTGGTCAGATAGGCAGGCGGTCTATGTAAAATACTGGTATTCAGCTGAATCCGGTTTGACTGGAAGCCGACCCCAACATAGTTGGGAAAAGGCTAGGCAGATGAGGGTGATGTGGTAGCAAAGCAAAGTGATTCTTTTTCTGGTTGGTAGGTGTCGGGATCGGGAAATCTCGTTACATTAGGAATAGGGATTGCCTTCTTGGTCTAGTGGTCGCAAGCGCCACTGCTGAGCATGTGGTCCGATTCCTAGGTTGAGCAAAGTGTTATTGGGTTTTTCGCCAGGAATTTCTTAGTCTACCAGCCCGGAGTCTGGACTTGTGCCCGGTGGATGGCAATAGGCTCGCACCCTATTACATGGGGCTTAAACATAACTGGTGAAATGTGGGTGTACCTACTGGTACACCTCCGCTTAACCCTTCGGTACAAATGAGGTATTGTTGGAAGCGTCACTTTGCTCTAAAGATTATGATCGCTTAATACTACTGTTAGAATGTGTTGTTTTGATAGGTTAGGTGGCATACGACCACGGCTGTCTTCTGGACATCACTATGAATATGTATTAAATACATTAAAATATACTACGTGTAAGTAGTTTATTTAATAGACGATAAATATTGAATAGTTTGTACATAAATAATTTCAGATGAGAATATTTTCTTGTTTCATACTTTTTAGGCCGTGATTTTTCAGTAGGCGGGTTTTAGTTTTTGAACTTATTTTTAGCTTTTTGCCACCGACTTTTTAGTGTTTTATTTGGAAGTCGGTTGTTTTTTTGTTTTTTTTTATTTTTCACTTTTTAGTGGGTCAGTTTGTAATTTATCTAAGTTACAATAGCCTTATTTCAACTGGTCATCACCTTTTACAAAATATTGCTTTTCCCGATGCAGGGACGTTAATTGTTTAGGAGTTCTCCAGGTACGAATCACCATCTCCACTTCACCAGCATAAATTGCTTAGCAACCATATTAAAGTAGGTACCTACCTACCTAATCGAATCGTACAATATAACTTATTATTATGTAGTGCCGGTGGCCATCTGTGGACTTCATCATCAGTTCCACTTCACCGAATGGTGCCGAGAAGAAATGCACGAGTTACTATAAAAAATACCTAAATCGCTTTAACATTTATTTCGATTTCCATGGGATCCCCTCATCAGATTCTGACTTGGTGACAATGGGAACACCTCGAGAGCATACCTATTCAAACAAAAAAAGAACATTAAAAATCGGTCTAGAAACCTCTAGAAAACTTTTGTCAAAGTAAAATAAAAGTCAAATTCTTTTATGCAGAGAAGGTAACCTCTACGTATGTCAGAACTTTCTTCTACTTATGTGAGAAAACAAGACTAAAAATGATTGTACAACAATAAGCTAATTAAGACCTATACCTAACATCGATAAATTACTTCTCTACAATCATACCTATCACCTCAGACCGTGGGAAACATTAAAAACTGCATGTTTAAAGCTCCCAAGCAGGCGGTGTAACGCGATTCTGGTAGAACGATTTCCATGAAGTTTTCATATAAATTGTTCTACTTCTAGAGTCGCATCGCGCCTTTCTGTGGGAGCCTTTATTACTGTAATTTACATCCGTATTATGAAACAAAGACGGAAGGAGGAGCTCGTGGCTAAGTAATTACAGCCGTCGGGTCGATCTTGCTACGGTTAGTCCGTGGATGGATGCTAAAACTTCTGCTTAACCATTTTTTTTTTGACGTTTATACTTCTCTAAACTTTTAGCAACGATTATAAATATACCCATTATTATTCGTTTCGCAATTATTTACCTAAGTTATAAATGATCATGTTCTAACCATATTTACGAAAATGCTTTACAAATAATTCGTGACAAGCATTGGTAAATAAATATTGACAAATGTATTACATGATTTCCGTACAGCTATTTAAAACTTCGGACGAGTCGAGTGTTTGTTTGCACGACGCCACTTGAAGATAAATGACGGAAATCCCTAATAGATAGCTAACTAATATTGATTATACGTTGACCTCTGCTAACGTCGTATCAGAATCAGAATCAGAAATCATTTATTTGCTAATAATGTAGGTATACAGATATGATGGTAATTTCAATTAGAGTCCCGATACATTTTGCCATACGGCATGCAAAATTATTAAACATAGAACATTAATTATACAAACAAAAAGCCTTCAATTCATTAAGCAGTAATAATCATAGCACTAATAATCATAATAAGACAAACATAAATGAAAAACAAATAAAAATGTCAATAACTTAAACTCCAAATGTAGGTATGTTGATCAATTGAATTAAAAATGTCAGAAAATTAAATTACAAATGTCAATAAATTAAATTAAAAAATAAAAGAGAAAAGATAAAGAATAAATTCAATTACAAATATAAATAAAATGGCAAAAAAAAAACAAAAATAATAATAATAACATTAGAATTGTAATAATGACACTAAAATGTTTTGTCAGTGAGAAAATCTTTAATTGTATAATAACACTTGTCCAGTAGCAGTTTTGTTAACTTTTTTTTAAAAACTTTGATGGGTAATTCTCTTAAATGTAACGGCAATTTATTATATATAATAGGACCCATGGTTAAGATGTTGTTTTTAAGTAAAGCCGTTTTGTAACCACCTGTATAAAGTTGATTCTTATATTGAGATCTCATTGGTCCCGATCGTTGTCTTTTATCCACTACTGACGCAAAAAGGTGCTTGTTCGTTCTAACAAAAAGGGCTACTTCTAGTATGTACAACGATGGCAACGTAAGTATTCTTAAAGATTTAAAAACAGGTTGACAGCTTTCTGTAGTTTTAAGACCTGTCATTGATCGAAGGCACCGTTTTTGGGCCCTAAATATCCTTTCTCTCTCACTGCAATTTCCCCAAAATATGACACCAAATCTCAGTAAAGAAGCAACTAAACCATGATATGCTGTTACTAACGTATTTGTGTTAACTTTTTTTGAGAGGCTATAGAGTACATACGCCGTTTTACTTAATTTATTACACACGTTTTCAGCTTGATGTTTCCATGTCAGTTTATTGTCTATGTGTACTCCTAGAAATTTTGTTACTATAGTTGAATCTACGTTTTGGTCATTATATTTTACTATCATATTCTCCGGTTCTAGTCGCTGGTAGAAATGCATGACTTGTGTTTTATTTAGATTTATCACTAGATTATTTCTATTAAGCCAATCTATTATAGTTTTAAGGGTGTCGTTTATATCTCTATTGTATTCCGTTTTATTTATGCATTCAATTACAGTTGTGCTGTCATCTGCAAATAATGTCATTGGATGATGAATTTGACGCGGTAGATCGTTAATGTAAAGCAGAAATAATAATGGCCCAAGTACACTACCTTGCGGAATCCCAAACTTAGGTATTCTGCTAGAGGATAAATATTTTATTTCACGCTTGGTTTTAGTACATACTCTCGATATTTCTGTGTACTGTTTCCGATCAGTGAGGTAAGACTTTATTAGGTTTAGTACGTTGCCTCTTATACCGTACGCTTCAAGTTTATTTAACAGGGTGTCATGTTTTACATAATCGAACGCTTTTGTCATGTCAGTGAAAATTGCACATACAGGATTTTTCTTATCCACATTATTCATGATCACTTTTAAAAGGTCAAATATTGCCATGTTAATATTTTTATCTTTTCGAAAGCCCTTTTGCTCTTCGCATAAAATATTATTTTTAATTACAAATGAGTAAATAGATTCATAAATAATCTTTTCGAATATCTTAGAAAATACTGAAATTAACGCTACCGGTCTGTAGTTTGACATGTCTTCCTTATTGTTTTTTTTATGTAGTGGTTTTATGACAACAGTTTTCAATTGATCTGGAAATATACCTGAGCTTATGCATGCATTTATTATATGGCTCAACGGTTTGGCTATGATATCTGATACAAATTTTACTGCCGCGGTAGAAACTTCGTCGTATCCAACACTTTTTTTATTTTTTAAATGTTTTATTATACGCATAATATCTTGAGGTACTACTGGGGGCATGAATAGAGAATTCCTGATATTAGTATTGCCACTTGTCTTGCCCAGATGTTTCCTAGTAACGTTCTGTACCTGATCAACGAAGAAATCGTTAAATGACTTGGCAATTTGCTCAGGGTTTTTCACCAGTTTATTATCTTTATTTATTTGCAAAATAGGTTCTTTTAACCGATCGTTATTATTAATTATCTGCCATGACACCTTTGATTTATTTTGAGAACAATTAATAAGGTAATTATTTTGAGCTTTTTGAGTGAGATTTATAATTTTTTTTAGTCTCCGTGAATAATTTTTAAATGTATTTTTACTTTCACTTGAGGGTGCTTTTCTGTATTTCCAAAGTAGGTTTCTCTGTTTCCTGCTAGCGATCCTTATTCCACGCGAAATCCATTTTACTTTTTTAACAGGTTTTACATTAATTAATTGTTTTGGAAAGCATAAATCATATGTACTCCTTGATATTGATGAGAAGGAACCAAAACCGTCTCGAATCATATTTATGACGGCGCAGCAAGTGGCACCGTCTATTTTTGTTATGAAGTTGCTGGAATCACCGAAAAGGTTGGATAAGAGTGACACTGGTTGGTGACAGTCACTCTAGCAGAGCGTCGCATCGATAGTTATGTGGCGGCTGTCTTCTGATGACAGAAGATATCAGGGGAGCCGCTGTCGTCCACGTCCACGACGAACTGCTTTTTCCGGCACAATCCTGATGATTTTGAAGCTGCTGAACCACTAATACGATGATCACGTCTGGTAAAGGCTATCCTGCACCGTTATATACATAAATGACATAACATCACGCCTGTAATCCCCGAAGGATTAGGCAGAGGTGTACACATAGTACACCCACATTTCGCCAGTCATGGTTAAGTCCCATGTAATAGGGGGCGACTCTATTGCCATGGGTACAAATCCAGACTCCGGGCTACTACTGAGAACTTCCAGATGGAAAAAACTCAATAACACTTTGCCCGACCCGGGAATCGAACCCAGGACCTCATGATCAACAGTAGCGCTTGCGACCAGTAAATAAACGAGACGGTCATCTATAAATAGTTTGTGATATCTAAATAAGTTTAAAGTCCATCAGCAACGTAACGTAACGGGTTATAGAAAGTCGACATAGTTATGTAGGTAGCTGCTCTCAAAACGATGACAAATTTGTAGCGGCATCGACATCGCCACATGCGAACTACGCGTCACACTGACGTCATTCAAATCCTGCATCGCGCAAGCAGAGTTTACCGCGCAACTAGCATACATACAACGTCCCGACATCAACCGTCGTGCAGTTGCCCACCAGGCACAACACCCAGCTGGTCGGAGGATCCTCCCTTTCCTATGGTGGATGAGTGAACTTTACACCCTGTTCCTCATACCACCAAAAATTTGACGACATGTGACATCCATCAACCCGGACTGGGCCCGCGTGGCGGATTACGGCCCACCCCCTCTCACAGACAGGAGGCCTGTGTCCCAGCTGTGGGAACATTAGGTATACGCCGATTATGCTATGCTTATGCCAGGTATATAAGAACTTTGGAAGGCCAATGCTAACGCTGTCGCCGTATAGTAATTTTTTTGTTCGACAAAAAATCTGCTATACTCATATGATTTGGAATAATCGGTACGAAGAAGAAGTATTTTTATGATGGCACGTTGAGTTTAAAAGTTATTTCGATTTGTTTACCGAGGGGTCACAGCAGCGAACACGAATTTCAAAAATGCTATATTTCTTAATAAATGAATGCATGACGCGAGCGTTACGGAAGTGAGCCAGCGGAAGTTGAGAGGGAGATATAAGTTAGCAAAGAACGAGAACGAAGAGTTAAAGAGAGAGAGTTACGTTACGTATATTACTGTAGGGGCAAGAGAGAGAGAGGTACATAATCAGCCTATAATATTCCCACGGCTGGGACACAGGCCTCTGTGTGAAAGGGACTGGCCCGTAATCCACCAAGCGGGCCCAGTGCGGGAGAAAGAGAGGTACGAGCACACATTTTCTTTCTCTCTTTCTCTCATAGCCAGTTGCGTTTCGTATGTCTAAGACACAGTGCAGGCCTATTGTTTTAAGTAAGTATAATTAGTATTACTATTTGTGAGTTTTACTTCAGTCGTGTGGTCTAAAGCACTCTCGATTTTTAGGGTTCCGTACCCAAAGGGTGAAACGGGAACCCTATTACTAAGGCTCCGCCGTCTGTCTGTCTGTCTGTCCGTCTGTCACCAGGCAACGGTACGGTTGGTATTTAATTAATAACAAGAATGTCTTATTTGTATGCAGAACTTCGTTGTTTTTTATTGTCGATTACTCAACTCATTTTTGAGTAGGTAATAAATAGACAATTGATTCATAGTTTTCAAAATCGTGCGTCTGTCTGTCTGTCTGTTTGGCTGACTTTCTGTCTGTCCGTCTGTCACCAGGCTGTATCTCATGAACCGTTATAGTTAGACAGCTGAAATGTTCACAGATGATGTATTTCTGTTGCCGCTATAACAACAAATACTAAAAAATAGAATAAAATAAATATTTAAGAGGGCTCCCATACAACAAACGTGATTTTTTTTGCTCGTTTTTGCTCGATATTGATAACGGCAACGGATAGACGCGTGAAATATTCACAGAATATTTAGTTATATATTCACTTTCAAAAAAAATAATTCAATTATAATAAAACAAATATTTAAAAAACCCCATACAAAAAAAAAAAAATATTGCCATTTTTATAGCTAATGGTACGGAACCCTTCGTGCGCGAGTCCGAATCGCTCTTGACCTGATTATTTTATTTTTTCCGTCGCTAAAATTAAGCTTAGTTTCCGTCATTCCGATATGTGCACATTATGAAGACTCACACTGTATTATTATTACAAAAGATCCGTATATTATCAAACAACATGAAAGTTCGAAATAGATATCACAACACCGTGTTTGGTGCATTAGTACATGTAACACATATGAGATTTCATCACTATAAGTGCGGTAATTTTGTCTAAGTACAGCTATTTAGTCGCTATATTTTATACTCCTCGTTCGTTTGACTGCCTGGACGGGTCTAGTGGTCGCAAGCGCTATATACTGCTAAGCATGAGGTCCTGGGTTTGATTCCCAGGTCGGGCAAAGTGTTATTGGGATTTTCCATTAGGAATTTCTCAGTAGCAGCCCGGAGTCTGGATTTGTGCCCGGTTGATGGCAATAGGCTCGCCCCCTATTACATGGGACTTAAACAAGACTGGCGAAATGTGGGTGTAGGTACCACAGGTACACCTCAACCCATTTTTGTTGAACTTTTTAAGATATATAATCCTGTAGAACATAAATGTTATGTATCTCGTATGGTTTACGCGGCACACGCCAGTAAATCTGGGAAATCGGCATGATTCTTTCCGACATCTTCAACAATAATCGTCATATTTTAGCCAATTTACACAAAACGTTAATGAATTATATACCTAAACCTTCCTCATGAATCATTCCGTCCATTGGTGAAATCCGTTTGAAAATCCGTTCTGCAGTTTTTGAGTTTATCGCATTCAGACGGACTGACGCGGTAGGGGACTGTTTTATAATGTATGTAAGGACTAGCGACCCGCACCTGCCTCGCACGGGTGCAATGGCGACATGTCAAAACATCGAGGTTCCGGAATAAATGCTCTAAATGATGGTGAAATCCGTTGTGAAGTTTAGAAGATCCAAGCGGTCACACAGACAGACGTCAAAAGCGACTTTGTTTTATATTATTAATTTATATATTTAACCATTTATGTACGCACATATTATGCTTATATTATATAAACATACAAGAAGAAAGGAACAGAAAAATTAAATACGTACAAGGGTGATGCTTATTTCTAAAGAAATCTCTTCCAGCACACCTGCAAAAACATACATTGCATGCATTGCATTACTGCATTATGTAAAATTAATCACACGCTCGACATGGCACCAGTGGGACCAGAGGGCCTACTCCGAAGTGATAATCCGAAGTATCGACCGAATGTTCGGCTGTTCTTGACTTCCAAAGTTTCCTTATTTAACTTTGAATCCCTACCCGACTTAAAATCACGTTTTTGACTTTGACTTATCTCTTCAACCGCAATTTTTTTTTCTTTCACCGTACTCAGCCGTAGTCAGGAAACGGCCGAAGATTCGGCCGATACTTCGGATTTGTCTTCGGAGTAGACCTCCTGAACTCATCGCGCCACTCTCCTTCGAGTACTTACGCACTCTGGTAAGGAAACGCACCAGGGACCAACATCACAAACTATGATTGGACCAAAGCCAACCAAAGACAAACTATGGTTGAACAGTCGTGTCGCAGAAGGAGGCTGCGGAAAGGGAGCGGGAGATCTCGTCAGCTCACCCGGCCCGCAGCAGGCGCACTGGGCGTCGGCAGAGAGCAGACAATGCCCTCTTCCGGCCCCCCTAAATGGGTCCAGGGACGGCGGACTCGGGGACGTCCGTCGCCCCCTATCACACTGGACCCGAGGTGGCGGCGCGTAGTGTTCCACGCGCGGCCCTCTCAGACGTCGCGGGGGGGTCAAACACCGTGTGGACACCAGCCCGTATTACCTATTACCCGCTCCTATCACACGCTCGATAAAATATTTGTAATAATACAGTACGTAATGCGTTAACTACTTATAAAACTATTTATCTAAGCCTGTACAAGCCTATATCTGTTAAAAGTGCTCATGGTTTTGGAAGGAAGCGAGTTAAAAGGAGAAATACTGGTTAGTTTAGTTGATATCGGTGATAGTAGAGCTATTACGATATTCAGCTGCGAAAGGCTCGGCAAGTTAGGTTAGCTATGTACTAGCAATCGATACTTATATGGCCCATGATAAAACATAGCTTAAGACTAGGTTAGATTTAAATAATAACATAACAATATCATGCCTTTATTCACCAAAGGGTTAGGCTGAGGTGCAATTCTGCCTAACGAGAGAAGGTGTACCATAGTCCACCGTCTCTCGTTGAGTGTTGCACATTTCGCCAGTTACGTGTAACTCCCATGTAATAGGGGGCGAGCCTATTGCCATCAACCGGAAGCAACCAATAACACTTTGCTTGACCCGGGAATCGAACCCAGGACCTCATGCTCAGCGCTTGCAACCACTAGAACCAACGAGGCAGTCAGTCAGATTTAAATAATCAAGATTAAATCAAATCAATTTTATTTATTTATTTATTCTTCGGAAAGCTTAAAGGTCAGTTTTCTACAATAGCGCGTACTATTGCCATTTACAAGCTTCCACAAATTAAAAATATATTTCAGGAATACACTCATATAAAATTTACACCAGATTACAAATTATTCATTAATTATAAATTATTAAATTATTACAAAACAATCAATATTATCAATATTACATAACATTACACAATAGATAAGTATTATTTTAGCTGTAATATTAAATTGCCATATACGAAGAAATAGTTTACCTCTTATATGGCCCTCAATATTCCATTGACAGACTAATGTATTCGGTTCATAAAGGACGTCTGCGACTTTTTCGTTTACCTTTCGGTAAACATGCTGGACGCACTACACCGCCAAGGCTGAACCAGGCACACAATGCCTGTCGCTGCCGGCCGTGGTCGAGTTGATGGCCGGCAGCGAGGAGTCCTGGGACGCGGTGGTGTCCTTCTGCGAAACAGTCGTGTCGCAGAAGGAGGCTGCGGAAAGGGAGCGGGAGATCTCGTCCGCTCACCCAGCCCGCAGCAGGCGCACCGGGCGTCGGCAGAGGGCAGATAATGCCCTCTTCCGGCCCCCCTAAATGGGTCCAGGGACGGCGGACTTGGGGACGTCCGCCGCCCCCTATCACACTGGACCCGAGGTGGCGGCGCGTAGTATTCCACGCGCGCCCCTTTCAGACGTCGCGGGGGGGGTCTAACACCTCACCCCCCCCCAGACTTGAGGTGGCCCGCAGAGGCGGGCCGGCACTAGCCGGGGATTGCGGAAGTAATAACAGATCCCAAGATCCCCGGCCCAAGTGTGGGAAGGGAACACTGGGGTGGTTTTTAGTCAGTAAGAGTCTGACAGACCCCTCCGCCCGCCCCAGGGCGGAGGACATCCATGAGGATTTTCCACCCCGTGAACAAAAAAAAAAAAGGCACACAATGCCGAATACTTTCTTAAATTAACTATAAAATCCTACCTATCTGGTTGAGTAAGATATCAACATTTTGGACTTGTGACGGCGCAAATAACATAATAACAAAACACGGAAGGTTTTGATGCAAAAAGCCAAATGTGGGCGTCCAAGCAAAACGTGTCTAGGGGGTCTACTCCGAAGCGTTAAACCGAAGTATCGGCCGAATGTTCGGTCGTTTTATAACTTCCACAGTTTCCGTTTTTGACTTTCGAGTCCTTCCGACTTCAAGTCACAGTTTTGACTTTGACTTAAACTCAAACTCAAAGCATTTATTTCAAATAAACCATTTACAGGCACTTTTGAATTGTCAAAGAGTCGGTCAGTTAGTCAGAAAGTGGAAGCTATTTGCCCATTCCAAAACGTAGATCTCTATGGAGAAGAACAGGCAAGAAACTCCAAGGACACTCTTTTAAATCAAGATATTACAAAATCCTGGGTAGGTACATTATTCTTGTCGCTTCTATATGTGAGAACAATGTAAAAAACAAAAATAAATATATTAAAAAAAAAAACAATTCAAAATATAAGATTAAAAGATTACAAAATAAGCCCTGGCAGTTAAGAGATGACCAGCCTCAACTAACAGCGCCCGTTCACGAACATGACGCGTGGATCAGCACCATCCAGCTCAACCACTTTGTAGGGAACCGAATGATCCAACACACGCGCCACCATTAGCGAGACATTTAAGTGAGCATGACTTATCTCTTCGACTGTCTTTTTTTTTTTCGCCGTAGCCGTAGTAAAGAAACGACCGAACATTCGGCCGATACTTCGGTTTAGCGCTTCGGAGTAGACCCCCTGTTCTCTCGGCATTTAATTTCCGCATAATATACGCAGTTTTGTAAAGTTGGGTGAAAAAATTGCATTTCGCGATTCGTAGGTATTGATTATTTATTAATGAATGCTCAATTATCTACAAGTTAATATAGTGACTTTTTATGATGTTTCTAAGGACCAGATATATCAAGAAAATAGTTTAGTAAAAAGGTACCAGTGGCGGTATGTCAAGAAAATGCTTTTTTGTCAAATCAAGCTTTATCAGAGTTTCAACTTCAAAAATGTCTGATAAAAAAAATGTGCCTGTTTTTCAATGTTTTTGTAATCCTTATTATCAATTGACTATTCTAGATACCGAATCTAGTCTTAACTCAATACCCTACTACTGGCCCTGCAGTCTCGACATAGATAGCGATCGCTTTACGACCGAATTCGGTCGCAAAGTCCGAATGGAGTTCCTAGACGCTTAAAAATGCTTGACAAGCTTGTGATTTTTTCGAGCTTATCAAGCAATTTTGACTGTCTAGAGATCCCATTAGGACTTTGCGATCGAATTCGGTCGAGACTGCAGGGCCAGGACCCTTTTTGCTTGGACGCCCACAAATAATCTCATTAAAGTTGTAACATACAAATAATTGTAAGTATTGTTGTAGATTGAATGATTTAAGATGTTCTACGACGGTTACGACTTACAGGCTATAACGGTCCTACGTCACCCCCATTAAAACCTACTGAACATCGTCAGTGCCAATTACATGAATATAACTTACCGCGATGCTATATCTACTGCAGTTTAGATTGTATTGAACACTAACGCTGGTAGCACACCTCCGCCGCGAAATCATAGCAGCGAAACCGCACTAGTACAATTATACTGGTTCGCGTCATGTTCCGCTACTCGCATGCGATTCGAGCAGCGGAACATGACGCGAACCAGTACAATTGAACTACTGCGGTTTCGCTGCTATGGTTTCGCGGCGGAGGTGTGCTATCAGCGTAAAGACAAACTGGTATAAAAAAAATATTTAGGTTGCTAGTGAATTAAGTGCGATTAAAATATTCATAAAGTGTTATGACTTTAATAGATTTAAGTGGTTGCCGAGTTAGCCCTGCGTTCGTAGATGCTGTATTCAATTGCTATTAAAATGATAACAGGATAGGCGACATCGTGGTGAAATTATTTTTAAACTACAAACCAGTCGCTATGTAAACTGAGTTTTTGACTACGTTATCAACTATAAAGAAATCCCAGGAGCGTAGCTCACGTCGATGTTCGGGTAATTTTAATGTTATCCGGGCCTCTACTATTCAAGCATTATAGGATTAAGAATACGAACAGGAAATCATGACATTATCCCTGTTACTACGATCCGTAGCAGCGTTCTACGCTGGACTAATCATAATACTATCCGGGCTACTACGACTCGTAGGACCGTAGAGTTATGAATATGATCGGGAAATCATAATACTATCCAGGGCCTGCAGTCTCGACATACAAAGCAATCGCTTTACGGCCGAATTCGATCGCTAAGTCCTAATGGGATCTCTAGACGGCCAAAATTGCTTGACGAGGTTGTGATTTTTTCGTGCTTATCAAGCAGTTTTGACTATCTAGGGACACCATTAGGACTTTGCGACCAAATTCGGTCGTAAAGCGATCGCTATCTATGTCGAGACTGCAGGGCCAGGGGGTCTACTCCGAAGCGCTAAACCAAAGTATCGGCCGAATGTTCGGCCTTTTTATAACTTCCATAGTTTCTTTTTTTGACTTTGAGTCCTTACCCGACTTCAAGTCACAGTTTTGACTTTGGCTTATCTCTTCGACTGCCTTTTTTATTTATTTTTTCGCCGTAGCCAGCAATAGTTAGCCGTAGTAAAGAAAAGACCGAACATTCGGCCGATACTTCAGATTTATGTTCGGAGTAGCCCCTCAGGTTACTATGACTTGTAGCCGCGTAGCAATATGTCTACGCTCGCGTAAACAAAATGCTATCCGGGATGCTACGACTCGTAGCAGCGTTACCATTATGGCTACGCTGAACTAATCATAAAGCTATCCGGGCTACTACGACTCGTAGCAGCGTTACCATTATGGCTACGCTGAACTAATCAAAAAGCTATCCGGACTACTATGACTCGTAACAGCGTTACCATTATGGCTACGCTGAACTAATCATAAAGCTATCCGGGCTACTATGACTCGTAACAGCGTTACCATTATGGCTACGCTGAACTAATCATAAAGCTATCCGGGCTACTATGACTCGTAACAGCGTTAGCATTATGACTACGCTGAACTAATCATAATGCTATCCGGGCTACTACGACTCGTAACACACTCGACAAGTTTTTCCGTTTCAATAAAGAAAATATTATTATTTATTCAATTATTTGATTGCAACCTGGTCTCTGCCCGCCCCGGGCGCCCTCCGGCTATCCCGCCAACCTCGTATTCCACACATTGCCGGTTGAACATTCAGTATTGCATAGAAAACCTAGGCAAAATATATGGAATAAATTATATTTCATACTTTACCTGAACGTTATAGGCATTCTATAGCATACCGGATTACACAGATTACTGATAACATAAGAATTATTGAGTAATAAGAATAACAGATAATTATTATAATGACCATTAATTTCTTGGGACTGGAACTTAAGTAGCGCCATGTGGGCGAAATAGATAGGTACCTAAGTACCAGGGGCGCAGCCTCCATACAACCCGATTCCTTTCGGCTTCTCTTCGGAACAACCAGTCTTCTTACACTTGGTGTGTATCAATCGCATCACATTACAAAAATGCCTAAATTGTTTGACTAAACAAAGAATTCCGACCGTAGCTGGCGTTAAATTTAGAAAGTAAATGAATGAATAAAATGTTTGAATAAATTAATTTTGATGTTATCTAGAGTTTATGAGAACTGAACAATTTTTTTTTCGGCTTACCTCTAATAAAAATTATAGCTTCGCTACTGCTAAGTACACCTCTGCCTAGCTCTTCGGGACAAAACAGACGTACCTATGCTTGTTAATTTCTTATCATTTGAAGTAGATAAATAGATAATAAATTAATGTTAGAGAAACTTAGATGTAAATCGGGATTCTGTTTGTTGCGTGAGGAATTCATGATTAAGCCCTCCGGTCGACTCGTAGGTACCTAGTAAACTGCCAGGGTTACGAGTCTGTCCGAAAGGCATATCGTGGCCCTGGCACAGAGGCATTTTAAGAAACACGGATGAGTTTTAGTCAGTAAAAGTCTGACACACCCGCTCCGCCCAGAGCGGGAGAACTTATTTGATAAAATCCCACCCAAAAAAAAAAAGGTACCTAGTAAAACACGCTCGTGAGTAATTAATTAATCCTGCCGACCGAATTTCGCCCACGGTGGCGAATCTCAACGGAGATTACCAAGCTATGTACGTAGTATATATTGTTACTGCACAAGTTTAAGAAATTATCAATTGCATACACGGTTTATGTAAAGTGGAAGAGCGGAGTCACCTAACACAAGCATCTCTTTGCTTAAAAGGTGATCTCCAAAACATGTCTGTCAAACATTATGTAACTGAAAAAACATTTTTTTATTATTTTAAATGAGCTCAGCTCATTAAAAATAATGAGCTCACAGCTCCCGATTCCTTTACCCTGATAGTCCGATGGGATGGCAATCCGACAGGACCCCGAAATCAGGCGCAGGACCAACGGCTTTACGTGCTATCCGAGGCACGGGGCTCTCACACCACCAACTTCCAAACGCCGGGCTGCTACTGAGAGATGTCTAATGAAAAATCCAATAACACTTTGCCCGATTTGAGAATCGAACCCAGGACCCCACGCTTGTCGCCGCAGGAGACGCCCCGGGCGTCGGGAGTCGCTAGCCGATTTCCGGCCACCGTAGGCGCGGGCCTGCGGACGGTGAGCGATGGGTAGCTCGCCGTCCGATAAGGACCAGGCCCGGGTCGATGGCGCGTTGTTTTCCACGCGCGCCTCAAAGAGATGTCAGCACCAACTGACGGGGTCCAGTAGGACCAATGCCTGCCAGGGTTGCGAGTTTGTCCGAAAGGGATATCGTGGCCCTGGCACACAGGCAACGGAAGGAACACGGGTGGGTTTTAGTCAGTAAAAGTCTGACACGCCCCCCGCTCCGCCCATAGCGGGAGAAGTTATTTGATAATTTCCCACCCAAAAAAAAAAAGGACCCCACGCTTATCAGTCGCGCTCGCGATCACGAGACATAATCGTCCAGAACTGGCCAATGAACCTTGAGACATGTTACGCTATTACGAAATTTGAATGTAAGCCCCAAAAAAAAAATACTTTCTAACTATTCAATAGCGAAACAAGTTTACCAAATATTCGTGCAAGATGCAACTTATGCTAACTGATTTCTAAATCTTCTGGACACTGCACTGGTTTGATTTCCGGATGACAGCGGTGCGGACGAGTATTTCCATGCCTAAGTGTCGTTTTGTTTTTGTGTTTATTTTTATCAAAATCAAAATTCATTTATTCAAACTAGGCTGAGAATCAGCACTTTTCGAACGTCAAAATTACATAAGACAGTCCCCCAAAAACGCCCACCCTTCACCACTTCCTAGTGCTTTAGCTGGGAAGAAGAAGTGGTGCAACAAACTCCCCAGCAGCACAGCTGTCTATCTGCCTAGCCTCTTCCCAACTATGTTGGGCTCGGCTTCCAGTCTAACCGAATGCAACTGAATACCAGTATTTTACATGGACTGACTGCCTATTTGACCTCCACAACCCAGTTACTGGGTAATACGATACCCCTTGGTAAGACTGGTTGTCAGACTTTTGGTCTGCCGACGACCCGTAACGACTGTCAAAGATCCACGAATGACAGCCGCGTCCAACGGCTTAAGGTGCTTTCCGAGGCACGGAGGAGTCTCGGTATGTAGAATGGTCACCCATCCACGGACCAACCTCGGCAAGCGTAGCTTAACCTGATGGATCGACACTTGCGGCTGTTATTACTTAGCCACGTGCTCCTCATCATTAAATAATAATATATATATATAATTTGGAATAATAATTGTTTTTGATTTCAATGCTACTAACATAATTTTTCTAAGTTTTATTACGAATACAATATGGATGTTTTTCCGAAATAAATAATTGAATTGAATTGAATTAATGAGTAATTTAATTTAGTAGGTACCTAGTGTAAATAGTTAGTTGCGAACTTGCGACATACATCTAATGTGTATTATTAGCATTTTAATGTATTTAAAGAGAACATAAATAATTTCTAAATTAACATTGAAATAAATTTTACCTTTGTTATTTACTTTCACCCGTTTAAAGTTAGTTAATAATATTACAAGGGACAGATTACAATAAACAATGAATGAATAATGTTCAAGGTGATGGATCTGATGTATATAAATTTTATAATAATTCGCTGCTGATAAAATAACTATCGTATCGTAATCATAAGTTTTTTACTGCTTAGCTTCTCGCACTTATGAAGTAAGTTACTATTGTAAAAAAATATACAAGATAAATTTGCACGTGTAAACCTTCATCGATTTAATAAAAAAATATATATAAACAAGCCTTAATTTGAAAAGATAATTTTAATTCACCGAGGCAGGCCTACGACATGCTGCCGTGACGATTTGGAGTCGTTCCTGACCGATTGACCGGAGAAGGCACAACATAAAGAAAACTGGAGAAGACATTGTAGGACAACATAGGTTAAAAAATAAAATGTTAAACACTAAAATAATAAAAAAATACTCACGTTTAAAAAAAAATGTATTCAACCAAAGATAAACCAAATATCAATAGATATTTCTTACGAAAGTGGTCCAAAATCGAAAGTTCAACTCCGGTGTAACCGTATCGAGAACGCGTTTATTCCTCGGATAGTCGCGGCCAACTGAAGCTAAAGATACCGTTTTCTCAACACTCTGCTTACATCGGCTTCGCTCGCTGATTGTACCGTGTATGGGATTTTGTAATAATTATGTATATTGTTATAATTTACATGACAATACATCCTTGAGAGGTTCTGTTCATGATGTAAAGCATCCGTCCTGTAATGTAAAGGCAGTTGAGAAATATGTAGTTAAGAGTAAGTATCTACTAGTCACATCTTTATGCTTATGATTGCGTACAGGGACTTTGAACTTTGAAACTTACGCACATCAACAACACAAGATACAAGATTTTCAACTTTCAAAGTCAAATTATTTATTTCAAATAGGCACATAGAAGGCACTTTTGAACGTCAAAATTTACAAAAAAAAAATAGAATTGATTCTAGTCGCCCCTTCCAAAAGGTAGTTTCGCATGGAGAAGAATGGGCAAAAACCTACACCGTTACGAGTACTCTTTTAAAATGTTGTACAATATTTTGTATAGGTACAATAACTATAACATAATTATATGTCAAGACGATGCACCTAGAATAAAATTACTATACCACAATAGGTAAAAAGAGATAAGAATGAAGCAATGACAGATAAATTATCTTTATTGTTAAAGCATAAGGTTCAAGGTTAATTGGGGAAATTTGACAGTTTCGGGTAGCTTGACCTGCTGGCGTCTGTAACTATAGGAGGTGTAAGGGAAACACGCAAACTTCCTTAGGTTTTAAGTAAGTACTTAGCAAAGTTAGCTTTCGTGTCCCAAAACATGCAATCAAAGTGACGTAGTCTGCGCTGCCACCGACGACGCCGCCGCCGTGGATGTGGAAGAAGTTTTGGGCCAATCAGCAAAGTAATTGCGTAACGCAATACCAGTATCAATGGGTTTCATTTTGACAAGTCAACGACATTCATTGCGTTATTTACGTTGTTGACCAGACTAATTTTTCGAATATATGAAGCAATGTATTAGCAATATATTATACTTCAAAATCATTCGTATTGTGATTGATAGGGTGTTACGCAATTATGGTGAAGATTTGAAATACTTTCGTGCCAGCGACACGAAGAAGACTTAGCAAAATAGTAGATTGTTATACAAAGGTCGAAAGGAATCAATTCTCATACCAGGTATTTAGACGCCTGAGCGTAGCGAGGGCGGCTATAGTCCGAGGAGGTATTTGTGACTTTCACCCGTGTTAAACACTCTACTTTTCATTTCAAATATTTAATTTAATTTATCTTTATTTGAGACATACGTCCATATTTTTTTTACAAATGTATGGTTAGTAGTACACACAAAAAAAAAACAAAACAATAAGATAAAAGGTAATATAAGGAAAGTAATTTTGTTTAGTTTTTCTAAAATATTTTATTATCTTGTTTGCACGCCACTTCATAAAATCATTGTTACATGTATTTAAATATTTTTCCTTTGAAATTCCTGGCAAAAGATTTTCGATCACTGTATTTGTCTCGTCTTTAACCGAATCTGGGGTCAACATTTCAGAATCGCTCGAACTCATTAACCGACTTCCAAAAAGGAGGAGGTTATATGTTCGGCTGTATGTTTGTTTTTTTTTTTTTTTTTTTATGTATGTTCACCGATTACTCCGTCAATAGTGGACGGATTTTGAAAATTCTTTTTTTGTATGACCAGAATCTGATGAGGGGATCCCATGGAAATCGAGGGAAATCCTCAAATTTTATAGGCATACCCGATTTGGGTATTTTTTATAGTAACTCGTGCATTTGCACTCGAAAAACAAAGTGGAACTGATGATGAAGACCACAGATGGCTACCGGAACTTCTTAATAATAAGTATTTCACCGTTGCGATTCGATTAGGCACTGTAATATGGTTGCTAAGCAATTTATGCTCGTTAAAATGCATATGGTGAAGTCACCATCAGTTCACCAGGAGAACTCCTCAACATTTAACGGCCCTGCATCGGGAATATGCCCCTGAATCAGCAATATTTTGTAAAAGGTGATGAACATTTGACATTAGGCTATTGTAAATTAGATAAATTACAAACTGACCCACTAAAACGTGAAAAATAAAAAACTTTTTACAGTAAAAAAAACAACCGACTTCCAAAAAAAAACACTACAAAGTGAAAAATAACTTTAATTTCGGAAGTCGGTGGCAAAAAACTAAAATACAGATCCAAAGACACCGACTTCCGAAATTAAAGTTATTTTTCACTTTGTAGTGTTTTTTTTTGGAAGTCGGTTGTTTTTTTTTTGTAAAAAGTTTTTTTTTTATTAATTAATCAAATATTAGTATATAAAACCGAGATTTTGAATTTCGGTGCAGGTTACAGAGTTAGTATCCCGCCAAATTGTATAGTATTTTTTAAATTTAAAACATGTAACACACCACGTTACCGCCGCGGGCCATCCTGCTTAATAGGTTTTTTTTTTTTAGTTTTTGTAGCTGCGTCTTCCACCCGCTACTCGGATCAAACAAATACTATTTTCCAAGTATGTGAAATTAAAAAATATTTTTCAACTCACTTGCCCCGTAAATGGCGTTCAAGGCGAACAAAAAATTGCCGTTTTACGCAAAAAACACGTTTAGAAAAAAAACTCGATACAACTTAACGGTAAATTAACGCTTTACTTTCGAGTTTCAATCCAAAATATCTGTATTAAAATATTATCAACGTACGGTTGGTATTTAATTAATAACAAGAATGTCTTATTTATATGCAGAACTTCGTTGTTTTTATTGTCGATTACTCAACTCATTTTTGAGTAGGTAAATAGACAATTGATTCATAGTTTGCAAAATCGCGCGTCTGTCTGTATGTCTGTTTGGCTGACTTTCTGTCTGTCCGTCTGTCACCAGGCTGTATCTCATGAACCGTGATAGTTAGACAGTTGAAATTTTCACAGAAGATGTATTTCTGTGGCCGCTATAACAACAAATACTAAAAAACAGAATAAAATAAATATTTAAGGGGGCTACCATACAACAAACGTGATTATTTTGCTCGTTTTTGCTCGATATTGAAACGGCAACAGGTAGACGCTTGAAATATTCACAGAATATTTAGTTATACAATCACTTTAAAATAAATAATTAATTTAAAATAATATAAATATTTAAGGGGGGCTCCCATACAACAAACGTGTTTATTTTGCCATTTTTATAGATAATGTTACGGAACCCTTCGTGAGCGAGTCCGACTCGCACATGGCCGGTTTTTTACAAATACATATTGTTACAAAATATTATGTTTATGAAATATTTTTTTTTTTTCTCGGTGTGTTGAAAAACACCGTCTGATACGCGAGAGCATAAACCTTGGCCACCCTATATCAAAGTGCACTACAGTCATTAACTTATATATAGTGCACTAGATACTATATTCTGCGCACGACACATTTTCATTATGCGAAGTACAAAGTTTCAGACGAAATCATGAATAAAACCGGCCAAGTGCGGTTCACGCAGTGTAGGGTTCCGAAGTTAGGATGAATTTATCCCAAAAACAAACTTAAAATTATAGTTGAAAATCATGTGTTCACGTATATCGATATACATTATGGTCAATTCCCCAACTGCAAATTTAAGCTGGTCGACAATTACTCGTTAACTTGTAAAGCCTACTTAGCTGTGATAGTTTTCCTTTTAATTTCGTTATAATATATACGAATGCCATGATTTTTTTCACATATCCAAAAACAATCATGTAGCTGGCACCTTGACTCTAACAAAAATAGCACTTTAAAGCTTAATATTACGCAAACGGATCCCTGAATCGAAAAATGGTTTTTACAGACCCGCAATTTTTTGAACGGCCTATCCAAAAATACCCCACACTATGGGATAGACGAGAAAAAAATATCATCCCCAGCACTTTACGTGCAAGAGAGGTACTAAAAAAAATCAAGATTTTAATTTACCACTTTGTCGGCGTGATTAATATGCATGTCCATGCCAAATTAGATACAACTTTCTGGTACTAAGAATCTCTGAGCTAAGCTGCGGACAGACAGACGGACATGGCGCATGGCGTAACTATAAGGGTTACTATCCCCAAAAAACTGGGTTGGGTAACTATAACCCTAAAAACGAGCATAATAAGTAGGTAGTTAACAACCTACCTATAATGCAAGAATAAACAGAAACATAGCGTGCAATGGTAACCGGCTGCTGCACAAAAAACCTGATTCTGTGTGAATGCAGACATGGAGAACTATGTAGGACAAGTGTTTGGCCCGTGAATGTAAAGGGGCCTTTCTGTAAGAGCGAAATAAGTGATTGAATTTAATGATTAAACACAGTAGGTAATAGCCGCCTTAGCAAGTAAGCAATGAGGGGAACAGAATCATCATCAACATCATTTCAGCCGAAAGACGTCCACTGCTGGACATAAGCCTCCCCTAAGCACCGCCACTTCAAGGTTAGGTCGGTTCTGTGCTCACAATGTCGGGGAACAGAATGTGTGCACTTAGGTAATTGATCTTTCATAAAAATGTATAATCTTTTTCTGAGATTTTTTAGTACAAGATTAAGAATATTGGATCAGGAGGTAGATACTACGTGTGTAGAAACGCAACATAATTATACAGGGTGTTTGGAAGATGGGTGCAAAGCCTTAAAGGGTTGATAGTGGGCACCATTTAGAGCATTTTGAGCCAACAATGCCTCTATGTATCTTTTTCCTGGTTTATCTGATGTGCATCTAATATAATAAAACAAGTTTCAAGCATGTGTTATTGAAAAAAAATACTGGACACTTTTGAAGACGTAGAATATTATTAAAATATGAAAAAAAAAATAACACTACAAAGTGAAAAATAACTTTAATTTCGAAAGTCGGTGTCTTTGGATCTGTATTTGAGTTTTTGGCCACCGACTTCCGAAATTAAAGTTATTTTTCACTTTGTAGTATTATTTTTGGTAGTCGGTTCTTATTTTTTTGTAAAAAGTTTTTAATTTTTAGTGGGTCAGTTCTGAATTTATCTAAGTTACAATAGCCTAATGTTAACTGCTCATCACCTTTTACAAAATATTGCTTTTCCCGATGCTGGGACGTTGATTGTTGAGGAGTTCTCCTGGTAAGAACCAGGAGAACTGCCACTCACCATATGCATAGTGACGAGCATAAATTGCTTAATCGCAATTCGTTAAATAGGGGTACTCATTATTATATTGTTCGGGTGGCCATATGTGGTCTCCATCATCAGTTCCACTTCACCAAATGGTGCTTTCCGAGAGCAAATGCACGAGTTACTATAAAAAATACCCAAATCGCTATAGGTTTGCTTATAACATTTGAGGGTTTCCCTCGATTTCTATGGAATCATCTGATTCTGATTTGGTGGCAATGGGACCACCTCGGGAGTATGCCCTTTCAAACAAAAAAAGAATTTTCAAAATTGGTCCATAATTAACGGAGTAATCGCGTAACCGCGCGTGTCGCGCCTTTATCGCTCAATTTTTTTAAAAAAACATGCTCACAATGCTCCAAATGGTGTCAACTATCAAGGTTTTGCACCTAGCTTCCAAACACCCTGTATAGATAACAATATATACTTTATTTTGGACCACACATACAGGTACACACAATCCTTATAGTATTAGTAACAATGACTTAAAAACTATGTTAGTAAACTTTTACAAACTAAAACAACTAAAAATTACGCCCATCACACATTGGCACTTGGCACGTGCCTTTTTTATAGTATAGCATCTCCCAGGTCAACCTAAGAGGTTGTCGGTTGCTTAACCTGGCTTACCTGTGAGTAGGTACCTCAATAAATGAAGGCCTCCAGCCAGGGCATAAAACTTAAAAACTAAGCGACTACACGCTAAGGGCACCCCCTGTAGTGTACAGACTTCGGCTTAGGGCGTCGCTGCGGGAGTACAGCAACGGACAGGCTGGACCGGATTAAATTGGCACGCACGTCCGTACCCAGTAAAGGGACCGTCCACTTCATATAATAATATTTTTAGGATGATGTTGGAGCTTCCGCGAAACCTACCCATTATTGACGCTCTGCCTCATAATGGCATGGAAATCGTCAACACGGGCTTCCGCGAACATCTGCAAAGCGCTGCAAAAACGCGGAAGCCCCACCAACATCCTAAATCGGTTATTATACTGCACGCGCAAACCTTTAATTACTTATTATAACTTATACTCAAAATGCTGCGGAACTCGGGGTGTTTGGAAGTAAGACAGCTGCAAGAACTGATATTACCTAGGCATACACTTTGTTGCTAAACATGGTTTTCGAAGTACCTACTTTTTCTATCTCACAGTACCTAACTTAATTTGTAAAGGACATCATGACCCTGGCTCTGTAGTCTATCCTTGACCAGGGCTACGTTGCATAACCAACCTTGTGGCCAAATGCCTCGAAATAGCAATCGAAACCAATCCCTCCATGCAAGACCAGGTAGTACAGGAAGAAGGTGCCCTTTTTAAATTTACCAAAATGCTTTATTACTTAGTGTATACTTACTAAGTAATAAAACGTTTTGGTAAATGGTAGAAGGTACACATTTTTATCGGTCAACATGACCTTATCAAATACACAGTAAGTAATGGCTTGAATACCACGATTAATACCCCCGTTGGTTCTTGTGCTTGTAATAGTTCTAGTTCTAATACACTTAGGGTGCATTCCGAATTAAGACCATAATCGCTGTAATCGATTTTAGCGCGCTTAAACGCGTTCCTAATTAGCGTGTGCGCGAAAACGATGTCGCGTGAAACGTCATAGATGACATCATGACATGCGACATCTTGCGCTATCGCCGACCATGCCCTAAATTATATCACCGTGAGCGCTGTCAAAAATGACAGTTGCGTTATTTTGTTTTGAGACTAGCGTATCTAATTAGCGTGGCATATTCGAAATTGTGCTTCTGGCTACAGTCGCCATCTAACCAAAGAAGAAGAACTATACAAATGTGTGTGTGTGTGTGTGTGTGTGTGTGTGTGTGTGTGCGTGTGGAAGAAATACTGTAATCCAATCGTGAGCACGTTCACGAGCGTTCCGAATTGTTGACCGCTAACTATCTCGGAATGGAAAATATTGATGTGAGCGGTTGTGTGTCAGCGGTTAAGTGTATGATTTTTAAATTTCTTGATATGGTTTGTTATATAATAGGAAAAAAAAACATTACCGACAGCGTTTTTAAAAAAATATAGGTTTTTTCAACATTATTTTCCGAGACTATTTGTAACATTTTGATAGTTCTTTTTGCTACCTTTTTCAGTTGAACGTGTCTGCTTACATAAAATATTTTTAATAACTAAGTTATTATATTGAAGAAAAATGTTCCTAAACTCAACATGATATGTATGAAATGTATCTATGAAGAGGCAACGGAAATTATTTTTTACAATATTATAAACCAATATTTTCGGAAAATTGCTACTAATGGAGATGAAGGAGTAATCTATCTGTGGCAATTATTAGTTACATTTGGTTTAGTTATATTTTGCCGCAAAATGTACCGCATTGTCAGATTTTGTGATAGCGTCCTTAATACGGAATGCAGCCCAAGTGTAAACACGCTGTGAATGTGTGCGTGAAGACGAGTATCGTCAGCACATAATACACACGCACATCCGACTTCGCCATTGTCTCGGAACTCGGACGGTACCGAGAGCTCCTGCGCTTACACACATATTCACAGCGTGTTTGTACACTTGGTAGTAAAGCGCGCGTAGCTTCGTGAGATAAAAATACTAAAGCAATAAGAGTGATTTTCATATTGCAATTGTTGCCACTAATTTGCGGTTGACAGTATCTGCATGCACAAGAAAAGAAACGAACCTGTGTTGGTATGTGTCAGAAACAACTTGAAACAAGTCTGTCTGCATAAACCCGTTAAAAGGGTACTTGAAATACCTTTTAATAAAAGGACTGGTATCTGCAACCTGCTAAAATTCATAATTATGTGATTCAGTCTTTGTTTACTTGGGTTTTTTGTTTCAACTAGGTAGTGATTGCGACCATTACTGAAGGTTGGTGGGTACCTACCTACGATTACTTTTTACTCAATTAATTGCACCCTACTGCAACAGCTGCTTGCTGCAGAATTTGTATAGGTACATACTTACCTACTCCACATTAGGGGCTTCTTCAATATATGAAATACGTTGCGTGTTTGGGTTGTTGCCATTTTAAATATTATATATAAATAAACATTTAGAACTAACTATTGAATTTATTTATTTTGTTATTTTTATCTCATTAATTGCTGCACCGGTTGACGTCATCACATCAACGCCTGTCGCTGATAACAATCGTGGGCTCTGTAGGTAGGTATAATAAAAACTTTCCTAACCTTTACGTATCATATATCATCGCGGAAAACCCCTTTTTTTTGCAAAGCTCTCGTGCGCATTCAGATTTTATTTAGCCTGAGTTGTTTTGATGATGTTGTAGGGACTGACGTCAATGAAGAAAAACAAGCTGACAAAAAACCAGCCAAGTGCATGTCGCACAGTGAAGGGTTCCTTAGTTACGTAGATAGTTAGGATGAATTTATCCCAATTAAAAACTTAACATTGGAGTTGAAAAGCATGTTTCCCAATACAACTCAACTGCAAATGTAAGTTTGTACGCACAATATTAACACCTTAATATTTCTTTTATTTCAATAAATACATATCAATTACATTTTTATATATTATAATATCAAAAAATATATAAAACATTCAAAAATATAAAAAATAAAGCTTCGCCGGTATCGGGAGCAGGGTCCAAGCTACCGGTGGTTAGGGCTCCAGAGATAGGAACCTCCTCACGATGCGAGCCGTATCGAGGAGTACTGCCTTCTGAATGAGGCCCTTGATCCAACCACCTAACGAGAGCCTCGAGAGATGTTGACGAGGCTTTTGTTTATCTTTATCAGCTTTGACTGTTCTCGGCATGTGGAATACACCATATTATTATTATTATTTACTTATACACTATACTTCTAATAGGTTTTCCTGTAATCTATAAGGTAAGAACTATATCCGTATAAAAAAAAAAATTAAGGTCAGAATTTTGGGAGATAAGGATAATAGATACAAATAGACAATCTCCCCGATTGTCTATTTGTACCTATTTTCTTAAATAACTTAAAAACTATCTATTTTAAAATTATTAAAAAATATGTAAGGCGTCATTGTACTCATCATTAAGGGCGGCCAACCCTACATATTTTTCATACAAACGCTCGTACGTGATTATGGCGTTGTAACACATCTTTCTTTGAAATTTTTGAACCAATAGGTATCTTGTGCACTATATCTAGCTTTCTATGCAAGCAAAAAACCTGCAAAAATCTGCATTTTTACACAAATTTTACCTGAACTTTGGCCATTCATAATGTACTCATAAATTGTAAATGTTAAGAAAACATTACGGTAGAAACTGCAAATGTGATGGAGATTCTAAATGACCAACATTTATTTCACAAACTGTTAAGGCTTACTCAAAAACACGTATTTCCTGGAACAAGTTTTATGAAATTTCCGCACATTATTTTTCGTTCAATGTTATCGCGTTCTCACTCGCTTGTTAATAGTTTTCACTTGCGCTGGATGAAACAACAAGCTTTTCAACCATGCTCGCGTTGACGATAGACGGACCGGGAAGGGCCCTCTTAATAACAACTTTTACTATGGGATCAAAGTAAAAAAAAAAACAGCTGTTCCCTACATTTTGACGAGTTAAGCGAACATAAATATAGGGAACAGCTGATTTTATTTTCGCGATTTAAGGTTTAGTCCCATAGTAAAAGTTGTTCATAATGATGAGTACAATGACCCCTTCAGAGATTTCGTATATGAATAGATACACCTTATATTTGAGACCCTCACAACAAGCCCCATTTCCCTTTTCAATTGACATGTCACACGGTACAGATTACAATTTTTTTTTTAAACTAGGAACAATTGAATTGTAGTTTGTAATATTACTAATAAAGTTTGTAATATAATTATAAACAGATCGCAATCATTATTTTTTGAAAACGATATTTTAAACGGAATGGAGAGAGTGTTGAAATCCATGCGGACGAAGTCGCGGGCGAAGTGTTAGTTTTGAATATAGGCAGTATGGTATGCTATGCCTCTTAGGAAACTGAGAGTTTTGTTTTGAGCTCGTCAGGACTTCTTGGCGGGAAAGTGAAGCATCATGTTTAGCAGTTTTGTTTTATTTTCTAAAATTTGTGTTTAGCTGAAAGTCTTAGCATATTATAATGAAAGTGCATCTAAGTGAATTTACAAAAAAATATAAACTAAATAACTAGGCAGCATGGTCGCCTGACCCTAGCCTGTTCCACAAGGAAATAAAAGTTATGATGTCAAGTCAAACTGCTGCTGTGCTGCAGCTGCTGTCACTGTCAGTCAGACTGTCAGAGTCAGTCAGCGACTCAGCGTCAGTCTGGTGTCAATCAAGCAAATGAGCGACTTGTGAATAAAAATATTGATTTATTTCTTTCTTTCCATATTTATCGCAATTCTATGTTTGGTAGCTGTTAATACAATACAAAGATGATGGGTATCCATTTGAGACAGATATACCGCAACTGTGATAAGGTTATCATACGTAACCTTAGAAGTCGGAGGTTAGATACAAGGAACCCCAACCCTGGTTTAGATAACCGAATAAAAGCCTTTGAAGCAGACGGTTTACCTGTAAAAGATGAAAATCTAGAAGAATATGCCGAACAGTCTGAAAGTGACTTTTATAATGTGAGTTTAATGAGCAGTTTGGACCTATAGTTCCGTGAAATCATCCAGCGCTAAAAACCACTTTATTTTTTAGCATGAGGCACTCAATTTAAATCCAAAGTATCTCTTCTTGCCATTCTTCCCAATGCTAAGGGTCACAAACTCAAAGAAACTTTAACTCTCATTTCACAGGTTGGCGAAGCTTACAATGAACACCAAAAGGAGAAGCTGATAGGTAAATACGAGCTGCGTCACCGCATCGTAAAAGAGAAGTACTTCAAAGAGAACATGCCAAGCCTTTTGACGTGGAGTGAGAAGGAACAGATCCGTCACTTGGTCAATAGTCAACCTGATGAGTGGACACTGGAGAAGATAGCAGAGAGCTTTCCTATTACTGTGCCTGTGGTTAAGGTGAGTAAAAGCTTGTAACAGAACATCACGCCTGTATTCCCTGTAGGGTTAGGCAGAAGTGTACCCATAGTACAGTTCAGTCCCATGTGATAGGGAGAGATATAATAATAATAATATAATAATAATAAATAATATATATAATCTAGACTTCAGGGTGCTTCTAACAAATTCATCCAAACACCCAACAACACTTTGCCCAACCAGGGAAACCAATCTCAGGACCTCATGTTCTGCCACTAGAAGCTCATAACATTAATAATTGATAATCATCTTCATGCTTCACAGACAAGGTTATTGAGGCAGAAAAATAACTTAACTAGAGAGTAACCAAAACAGAGCAACAGTGATAATGGAAATGTTAAAAATTATATGTTTGTAACCAGGTCAGGGGGCCGACCGCGCTATTTCTCAACATAATTACCGTTTAAACGGAACATTTTTGGTTTAGCTGATGTAAGAAACGGTATCGCGCTATTTTTTGTGAGAGTATTGTTCGATCAATTGTTCCTCCAACGTAACTTCCAAAGTAAAGCTAAATCGTTTCCATTGAAATGATTAGCGCGATACGAAATGTGTCTAATGTAACGTTTTTGGTTGTGGTTTAGTTTTGGTAAATTAGCGCGATCGGCCCCCTGATTAAAGGTTTATTCCCTTTATGTCATGTAGACATTGTTTACATTTTTAAATGATTTTTCAAAAACATAAAAGTAAAAAAACTTGCACCTGCATCAGGAACAGGGTTCAAGAGAGGAATCTCCTTACTATGCATCCTGTGTCCAGGAGACAGGCTTATTACTATCTTCATGCTTTTACTGCTATTTTGTAATTGGTATTTTTCTATACATCTTAGCATCAGTATCATCTCATATGCAATCTACTCATTGTTTTGTCAACCTTCCCTTGGTCTCAGACCCATCCACATTCACAATCATCAGAACTTTCCTCCATGTTATTATAGATATTTTTACAACTTGTTAAGTGCTGTATGACAGCAATCTTGTAAAAAAAATAAAAATAGTGTTCATAATATTATCTGTGTACATCATGTAGTGTTATATTATCAAGCCTGTACAATTTTAGGTAAGGTATGATTAATTTATTGTACTTTTTTTGCAGAAATTACTCAAATTCCCATGGAAGCCAGCTACAGAACAGCGCATCGCACGGCATGACGCCTCAGTCATGAGAAACTGGAAGGAACTTAAGGAAGGATCACTAAATATACCACCAGAACTGAGAAATCATTTCCTGAAGTTTTCCGAAAGAACTATTCCCCCACTGAACCAGGCATCAATAAAAGTTGACATCACGCCTGAACCAGACCTAGGAGAGTTTGAGAAGATTGTGAGGAAGTGTGCAGCAAAAGAGAACACAAACAACTCTACAGACAATAAACAAAGCAACACTCTGGCTCTACCTAGTCCACACTTCTCAAAACCAGAAGATAATAAATTAAGAGAAAAAATTGACCCAAAACTAATAACATTAGAAGAATTAACATCAAAAATAAAAAATCGTTTAGATAAAGGTCGCAATGTGGACATGAATGACAGAATCATAGTAAGTTCTACAAAAGCACCAAACCCATCGATTTCCGAAAAGGTGCAGGAAGAAATGGAGTTGTTTCATGAAAGGAATAAAGGAAGTGGGATGGTAGAATATAAGAGTAAAACGGATGATCCTAATGAGGTAATGAACTATCCAGAAAGAATAAGAATCCCAAAGAAGGCTTATAAGAAAGACGCTACTTATAAAGTCAATGATTGCTACTATGATCATGATGGAAAATTCTTGTATAGAGTTTTAGGTATGTCTCAATAAGAAATTATGTAAGTATTGTAAGTAGCTGATAAATAAAACAATTGATATCGAAGCCTTATATATTTTTTTTATAAAAATTATATGCATTTTATTACACTTGTTAAAATAAAATAATCTTTATTCAATAACAGAACTCCCGCAAGTTAATTGCATGTCTTTTATGACTGTAGCTTTGAATATTATACATAATTAAATTTCGATTTTGCTTATGATGAATATATTACAAGTTCAAATACCTGTGGCTTCATTGTACATTTTTTATGGAACTAACAATATGGCTTGTACATGATCACTAGTGTACATACAATAAAATTCATAGGTGTTAAACAAGAAATATACCTACTTGATTTATCAGTATAAAAATTGAATACAGAAAATGAATAAGCCAAGGTTGAAGATATACCATATACATTATAGAATTGTAGATTCAAATAAATAAGAATCACTAGAATTTGATCGAAAAATTAGTTTCATGACTTTCTTGCTTTTAGTAGCTAATGTTAGTTTCAATAAATAGTGTTGCATATTATTTTGAATACAAATAATATGAAGTACTTTGTTAGTATCCTGAGTATTTGAAAGTTGCAGTATAGATTAACTGCCAAGTAAAATAAACTATTTGTGTTTATGTACATGTTTCATTCAATTCTTTCTTTGTATTACATTCCACTATAGATACTTTTAATACAGTTCAATAACATAACATAATGTATGTTTTACGTCGACCCGTGCAAATTTTTACTAAAGGCGTACAATGCTACTCGGAAGAGATTGCAGTCAAAATAAGATCTGATTTAATAATATTGTATGGTAATACAAATAAATGAATATGATTTCATCATTATGAAAACTAACTACATTGACACTTTCTTGAATACTTTTGAATTTTGGCAGTCACATTATTTTGTGTCTCTGAAATAATGTTATCTGATATCACAAAAGTAACTATGTGTACAAAATTTTCATGCTACTTCACAATTCCTATAGATACGAAACCTAATTATGGTGTTATGTTAATCACACAGGGTGCTTGGGACATAAATAATGTGACTATGTAAACACACAAATTCTTCATACAATTCGTTTACCAACTCAACCGCGTCACATAATTAAGCACATTACACACCACCCTCTGTAGCCTTACACCTACTCTATACAACAACTCTATGTACATACGTTATTACGGTCACCGTCCCGATTACTTAACTTAGCACCCACGATCCTAGACTAATGGATATGCCGAAACGTACATTTATTACATAGATTGCTTACGAGTGAATGATACTTCGAAATATATTTTGGGGCAATGTTCATGAGAATTAGGCCACAATATCCACACAATTCCACCTATCTTACAGTTCTGACCTTACGGTTAACGATTCTACTAATAGATTCATCATTTTTATATAATAGTTTTAATGCTGAATCAAGCGTACCTTGATCCCGTTTGGACGGGCTTATGAAGTTCGTCAAGTTCCGGTTTTTTCGTCGTCATACACAAACGTAATGCTTCGATAAACTATATCGATCTAAAATAAAATGGACGGTACTCCCTACTAGTGTTGTATAAAGAACGAAACGCCTCAAAACTAAACTACAAAAAATAATAACTCTTTATCAACAATACATTTCTACTCATTATACATATAAGTTTTTATACTGATTTAAATGAAAATAATAATAATATAATGTATGCAAATAAACATACAAGGGATTCGGAACTCGTATTCGAGTAGCCCCGTCGTAAATAAAAGCATTGCAAGCTGGAGTTTACGTTTACATGAATTTATAAAAATGGTGCATTTTGAAGTGCAGCCCTGCGTTATACGCTTTCAAATTATACGAATATTGCTTTGCGATAATGATCGCTTTGTCAGACTCAAACGCCACACAAGACCAGAGTGACATAAGAGTGAAAATCGCACTGTTAAGACAGCTAAAGAGCCGTTCATTTGACACTCGAACGTTGTTAAAGCCTACAACACATCCGAGGCCAAACTGAACATGCGTACCTGCATCAGTTTGGCCTGATAAGATACGCAGATTCGATAGTCTCCTTAGTTTTAAAAGTAACAAATTGCTTCCAGTAGTCTGTACTGACCAGCACGTAGGACTTAGGACTTTCGATACGGATAAATCTAAAACTGGTCTTGTGTATGGCGGTCTTTAAGTGTTTTTAAACCTTCGCTTTTTACTGTGTTAAAACACCTGCATCAATTTGTTACCCCATATTTCTAAGATAAATTGTATTCGTGAGAGGTCCCGAATTTCATGCAAGCGTCTTCAACCGAAAGCGTCCGGCCTTTAACATAATTATCGAGTCTTAGAAAGTGGCGTTGTAGAGCGTCGTCTCTGTCACTCATGTACCTCTCTTTCTAAAGCTCGATATGGGTACAAGTTTACTCGTCGACGATAAGTCGCAGTCGTTTAAAGTAATGTCGGCAGCAGACAGCGGTGGGAGAAGGTGGTAAGTCTTGTGGTCTCGCCTCGCCTCCTAATTGGTCGAGCGCTCGCGTGTATTCTCGTTGAAGTGCCATCAGGTCGATGTTGTGCTCGCCTAGGGCAGCCATCGCGAGGAATAGTATGTCTCTGTGAAATATTGGTGCAGTCAGTTTGGTGTACAGATTTTATATCAGCTGCCAGCAACTGAGAACTGCACAGGCAGTTCTTGTGCAATTGCAGTGGAAAGTTGATTACGAAGAATGCTTGTTAAACTTAGCATTCATTGTCCCATATATTTTTCTTATACAGAAATGTTTAAACTATGAATCTAATGCCAATTTGATACTTTCTATTTTACAAAGTATCAAATTGTTATAAAAATCTGTTGATACTAAGTCAACAGTCAACTCTTAAATAAAGTTGTACCACACACCTGTAGAAGGAATGGTATCGTTTGTTGCTGGACGTGTTCTCTCTCCACGCGGCTAACTTACGTAGAGCGTCTGATAAGTCGTTGCTTAGCAACCCGTTGAGGACTGCTAGTGCTACCCTGGAAAATTAAACATGTAAATTAGAACTGATCTGTCTTTTAAGGGTTCCGTAGTCAACAAGGAAAGCTGTAATTTGGCATGAGTATACATATTTAATCGCGCCGACGAAATGGTAAAATAAAAAACTTGAAAAAAAAGTAACGGTGAGCGCTGGTGATGCCTACACTTGGAGCGCCACGCGTGGTGGTGAAGCTAACAGTGTACGTACGTGTGTCCCGCATGCGCGTCGTCCTCAGTAAGCAACAACGCCTGCAGCGCACGTGACCGCTGGTGATGCCTACGCTTGGAGCGCCACGCGTGGTGGTGAAGCTAACAGTGTACGTACGTGTCCCGCATGCGCGTCGTCCTCAGTAAGCAACAGCGCCTGCAGCGCACGTGACCGCTGGTGATGCCTACGCTTGGAGCGCCACGCGTGGTGGTGAAGCTAACAGTGTACGTACGTGTGTCCCGCATGCGCGTCGTCCTCAGTAAGCAACAGCGCCTGCAGCGCACGTGACCGCTGGTGATGCCTACGCTTGGAGCGCCACGCGTGGTGGTGAAGCTAACAGTGTACGTACGTGTCCCGCATGCGCGTCGTCCTCAGTAAGCAACAGCGCCTGCAGCGCACGTGACCGCTGGTGATGCCTACGCTTGGAGCGCCACGCGTGGTGGTGAAGCTAACAGTGTACGTACGTGTGTCCCGCATGCGCGTCGTCCTCAGTAAGCAACAGCGCCTGCAGCGCACGTGACCGCTGGTGATGCCTACGCTTGGAGCGCCACGCGTGGTGGTGAAGCTAACAGTGTACGTACGTGTCCCGCATGCGCGTCGTCCTCAGTAAGCAACAGCGCCTGCAGCGCACGTGACCGCTGGTGATGCCTACGCTTGGAGCGCCACGCGTGGTGGTGAAGCTAACAGTGTACGTACGTGTGTCCCGCATGCGCGTCGTCCTCAGTAAGCAACAGCGCCTGCAGCGCACGTGACCGCTGGTGATGCCTACGCTTGGAGCGCCACGCGTGGTGCAGCGCGGCGCCACCCTCGCCGGCCTCCATAGTCGCGGTGCCGCCGCGAGAGTACTCCCACGTGCATAATACTCGACAGCCACCTGTTATTAGAGATTTATTTTAGTTACAAGCCGTCTGTTGGTATGGGATTTCACATCGGCAACTTCTCAGGAGCCTTACGGCCTGGCCACGGGAACAGGCGACGCGAAAGTCGGCGGCGGGGCGGCAACCCATGCAGCACAGTTTGCAAGCCAAGGGCAGTATCGTTCGCCGCCGCGACCAGAATACACCGAGAGCGATATGTCTATTATCAAAGTTATCTCGGTATTGCTTGGAAAGTAGTTTTTTGGTCCAAGACATAATATTTGGAAGAGATTGAGGAGTACATGATTTGATTAAGAATCGGGGTATAGATTAAGAATTCCACAAGAAGTACCTACTACAAATTAATACAGACTATAACTAGATTTTTTTTTTCAATTATACCCGAATGAGTGTTGAAACCTTTGATTATATTCTTATGAATATACAACCTGGGGTCTACTCCGAAGATAAATCCAAAGTATCGGGCGAATGTTTGGCCGTTTTCTGACTACGCCTGACTATGGCAGACTACGACGAAAAAAAAAACACGACGGTCAAAGAGATAAGTCAAAGACAAAAACGTGACTTGAAGTCGGGTAAGAATTCAAAGTCAAATAAGGAAACTTTGTAAGTCAAGAAAGGACCGAATATTCGGCCGATACTTCGGATTATCGCTTCGGAGTAGGTCCCCAGGAACGGGAGAAAACGGTAAATGCAGATAGGATTTTTGCAATAAAAGATTAGGTACTAAAACATTTGTTTACCACATAAAAAGCGTTTTTTTTAAATACCCTCTTCCTGTAATGAATGACGTAATTATGTTTCAGGTTGGCATTGACAACAAGTTACTTTCTGTTTTGCTTACAATAATTACTTACTGTGATTCAAATTCAGTAGGAACAAATAGTTAGAGATAGATAAAAAGTGGGTAGGTATTGAAGAATGAAATCAAAATACAACAACAAATGCTTCGTGTTACAATAAAAAAAAATTGAACTAAAAATCTGCAAAATCTGGTCAGGCCAACAAAATATAACATTTTTCACTGATGTCACACAGGAGTACGACCAGTTAGTACCTGTGTTCACTCATAGATGGCGCTATAGTAAAACATACTAAAATCCTAGGAGTTTAAACCATATTTTAATCAGTTTTCGTAAGTTCTTGACATGTAAAGCTTATTAATTGACAAACTAGAAAATATAGCGGTTATAAAAATATTACAATCTTTACTGAGCATTCATTTTCGACTACCTAGGCAAACGTTCTTTGACCCACTGAACATGTCCTTTTATCCCCTGTTTAACCCCTATATGAGATGAATTTTCTAAAATCCTTCTCACTTTCGATAAATAAGGAACACGTGTGCAAAATTTTATGCATCTAGACTAGTTGGAGTGTGTTAGGCTATGCGTTATCTGGGAGTAAGTACATTCAAGATTATTATCAAGTAGATATTTCGTTTATAAAAGGGCTGTAATGCTATATGGTCAAGAATACTATTGACTTTAGGGTTTCATGATCCTTGAAAAGCTTGTATTAAATCCAAATCCAAGCTTTTGGGTGTTCAATAGCTAATCAGCTATCGGACCCTAATAGCTAGTTTTATTTGCTGCGGGCGAAATCCAATATAATGAGACAGCGTTCTAGTTAGACCAAGGTATAGAAAAATATATAGTTGAATAAAATGGCTAAAATCCTCAAGCTTTCATATATTTTATAACCTTCTAAAAATATTGTTCTTGATCATTCAAAATATTTTATAATTTATCTACGAAACTAAAAGGATCAATCGTTAAATACTAACAATATGCAATAGTAACCAATTGCGTTAAATTCTTGAAAATCTTTATGTCTTGGTCTCCACAGACGTGCCAAAAAAGATACGAACAGCAGAACTAGATAATAAACTTCTTGATCTCTCTGAAAATACACAAAGGAAGGGGAGATTGAAATAAGGGATAAGTGTGGAGTAGGATCCTGATCAAGTTATTAAAAAGAAGATATCCGTGTAATCTTATGATGGCCAGACAGAACATTTAGCAGCACTAATGCCCGGGATACACGAGGCTAGTTTTTAAAGCTAGGATAACAAGCTAGAACCTCTGTATTCTATGCTGTCTTGCTGTCCTGGCTTGATACAAGCTAGTGCTGTTTACACGATGCTAGATGCTAAATTTTAAGCTAAGAGTATTGTGGTGACTTAGTCCGTAGAGTCGGAAATGATCCGATTGGGTACTATCTTCGCCGACCACACGAGGCACACATGCCAGCCAGGATATTATGATATCCCGGGCATTACGATCGCTCAAAGTCGAAAAATAAGTATTCTCCCAATATTTGAAGACTAACACCCTGTTTATGAATTGACATTCTGAAGTTGAGAACTTGTCAACCTCTACTTTGGCATAACCCGAGAAATTCAAAATATCTTTGCAAAAAACTTAAGAAATTTAGACTTTCGCGAGCTACATTGATTGTTGGGGGAGCCCAATAGGGGATTTTGGGATTTACTCAAGGTTCACCAATATAAGCCCTCTATAGAGGGTCGCCCGGCGTCTAGGGCAGCCGATCAGAATAGTAAAAAAAAAACGAGTTAGAAGGTGCATTTCGGTAATCTGACGATTTGAGCGGGACATAAGGGGTGGGAGGGTCAAAAACATCAACTCGAGAATCTAGGAGGAATCTAGGATTCAAGGATAACGGGTAAAATATAATCTGCCGATTTCCACAAGCTGAAGTAACAAAAATTGTCAATGAAGTTTAGAGCGTGCAGCTGCAGTGAAGGATGTTTTCCCCACTCAGAAGCGTCTGAAGATGTAGTCATAACACTAGATATTCTAGGGGATACTCCAGATTCAGGTATATTAACACGCTTTTCATGAAACAAATAAAATATTGTTAAGTATTATAACGATTTCTTGTTACAGATGTGCAAGCTGTAGATGAAATTGATGACCAAATCGAACCAAACTCGCAGTATAACGATAATTCCACGGATGAAGATTGAAAAGAAAATATTTTTTATCACTTTTATTTTATTTTACTTTTTTTTAAATATTTATTATAATTAAAAGAAATGGATTTTATTTTATTTGCATGTGATTTTCCATGTACCTATTTTATTTGTCACATTCAGTGATTAAAAAATAAAATATTTTTCTCAAACCGTCATTATTAAGAAAATCCCTCCAAATAATCGTCAGATTATGGGTCAGCACGACTAGAATATCAAGTGGAACCGTCTGTATAATGATATTTTTTGCGCTCGAGTATATTATATTGATTTTTTGCATTCTCAAAAAGCCGCCATGAGCTTGCATCATTTCCAAATCGTCAGTCTTTGGAATGGGGTTCACTTAACATCCCCTCTGAAAATCAGACGCGGTCAAATATTTTTAACCCCCATTTTTTACCCTTCCATACGGCGACCTCCACAATGCAAATCGGCAGTTTAACATGCCTCCGTCATCAGTGACACGTGGGGCATATACACTATCAATATCTGACGCGCTCGAGTACTTCAATGTGACTGTAGCCTGTAGATGCTCCCCGCGTCTACCAGTTGAAAGGGTATACATCGTATGAACTTTTTCTTTCCACAATCTAATCTTCAAAATCTAATAGGTCCGCGCGACGCTCGAGTAAATCACCATTTAGCATCGCGGGACTACTATGAAGGAATCACGTGACGGAATGCTAAAGTAAAGTTTGACAAGTTCTCATTTCTCAACTTCAACTTCTCAATTCAAAACTCGGTTATGAAAATCGCATCAAGAACCATGACATTCCCGACCAGATAGTAATTTTTGACCAAGCATCCACAGCCCGGCTAGCTCAGTCGGTAGAGCATGAGACTCTTAATCTCAGGGTCGTGGGTTCGAGCCCCACGTTGGGCGAATCTTTTTGCTACTGGAGTTTACGCACTAATTATTTATTCATCCTCGGATCCACTAAATCGGCTGTTCGAGCTGATAAGAACGCTCGGCCCATCAAGTGATTTGTTTATTACTCTGCAGGATTCGAGGAATCTGGGACTAAACAATCTCTAACATATTCTTTATTGCTTCGTTCCACTCACCACTTTTCTCCGGATCATGCAGCATGTCCGTACTATGATATTTCGTTGCGAAGTCCGGACACAGTAGGTCAGGCAGATGGTTCTCGATGTTGGCTCGCTCTAGGAACCAAACCAAGTTCCAGTACACGATCGGATGTGATTCTACGAAGCCTGACTCTGCTAAACATGTGTCGCCTTCTCTACCTGGAAATGAAACGATTTTTTTTTTAATCTTACAAGGATTGCTCTAAGGTAACAATTTTCAAGTCAGTTTCAGATAGTATGTTTTAAAAAACATTTTCGTGACCGTAACCAATATGTATTTACAGAATAGGGTATTTGAATGTTGCAACAAAAAAAAAAAATCACTAAAAATAATTGTTTTAGTATCTAAAAAAAGGCTAAACACAGAGACAGCACTGCCGCGATCTGACGTTACAACACAGGAACGCGCCATTCAGTACTATTATCGTTTTGCGTGACAAGGATATTATAATAATCTCAAAAGCGTGTAACTTCTCCATTTTGCCATAGATTTTTTTTTTCATAAATCGTCTTTTTAGTAACACCTATAAAAATAAGCATTCATTCATATTTTTTATATTAGTCAAAAACCCTGTTTATAATCATTAAAAACATCAAAACAACTCTGTAAGTCCAAATTGACCTGTTCAATAACTATTTCAAACAAATTTTCTTACGAATTGCAAAAAAACGTAAGAAAAAAAAATACATTTGGAGGTTACCCTGATGCTTTGACCTTATATAATTATTGTTTGTGGTCCCTTGCTGGACACCTCAAGAACCGCGTGCGACTTGTTGATACTGTTTAGCCGTGTTTAGATTTTTCTATTTGGATCTTCTGTCAATTTTGCCTCAATATATTATGGAGATAGAGAACTGTGTGAATTTTATGCTGGCATGAAGCATTTTAAATACATACCTAATATAGATTCGAATTCTTTCCTCAATACCAGAGGATTTAAATAAGGCACGCTGAATGTTTCTGCTTGTTTTTGGTCGGAACGTATTATCTGAAAACAAAACAGTAAATTATTTTAGCTACATATTTATTTCATCTTGCACTTGTATGTAATTGATAAAAGTTGTATGTGGACCTCTTTAGTTTTTAGCAACACGCTTCAGAGAAGCTTTACGCTACCGGAGTAACCCACCAGAGAGAAAAACTTCATATAAACGCGCAATGATAAGTTCACAACTACAAAGCGCGGTACTGTTCTTTCACTATAACTGGACGCGTAACGCGATTGGTAGCACTAAATTTTGTTCGTTTTAATAGAGTTCAAAATGGCGACTGACGAACAGAACTACCAATCACGTGACTGCAAAATTCAGTGCTACAGTCCGCGTGCTCGAGCTAGTCACCGTCTGTGGCATGCGAGCGGCGAGGGAGGTGTGGGGCAAGCGGCACACTCCACCAGTTTGCCGTAGATTGCTACGGTGGCTACTTGTGTTTATTGTTACGGACGGTCTACACAAAACGCACATGATATCTCAATTTTAAGATGGGTCTGCCGATGAAACGATCGGATAAGAATATTATTTATAATGTACACAAGTTTTTTCTCAAGCGAACCGCAGGCGGTGACTAGCTCTCGCTCGCAGACTATAGTACAAAGTTTTTCTGTGGCGTGACGTTCGTTCTAATTCGGAATGACGAAGATTACCGAAGTGCATACCTTTTCTAGTTTAACTGAAGTTTACCTGTATAGACAACAATGGCACAGTATGTCGTCCGCACGCGATGCAGCGCGTGTTCAAGTTAGAGTCGTCTGCAGCCCAGCCTGCCATTATGTCTTCGTCATATAGGAACGCAAGACATTGGTGACATTGTGAGCATGACGATAAGTGGACTACTATTGATGAGGTCTCTGATGTTGCTTGATCCTGTTGAAAAGAGTCATACATACATGCATAAAATCAAAAGGCATTTATTCAAACTAGGCTGAGAATCAGCACTTTTCGAACGTCAAAAATTACATAAGACAGTCCCCCAAAAACGCCCACCCTTCACCACTTCCTAGTGCTTTAGCTGGGAAGAATAAGTGGCGCAACAAACCCCCCAGCAGCACAGCTGTCTGTTCAGATATAAAACTTGTATCTATACAATAAAATGTAAAAGAATTTGCATTACGCAACACAACATTAAATTAAATTATTTGCCTTATGTTAGCTAGCACACGCCACTATACCAAAAAAAACATAAACTTATGTTGATCTATGTTTCTATGTTAGAGGGTTTGGTTTCCGCATTTAGTCCTTCATGTGGACCATTGTGCGTGGGCCTTGGCGACCGTTAGTGGTTATTCCAACCAGCCCATCTCCCTACAGAAGCTAATTATGTCTCCTGGTCTGTTTAGGATATCTGTGAAGAATCTGTATGACCTGAGGGTTTCGGTTCTGATCTAGGTGACCTGTGCATTCAAAGAGCACAGCGCAACGGTTTATTCAGCCTCCATGCATGCTCTGCACAGAGGACTGTCCGTTATGCCCATTGTGTGGACGTGTTTGTTTAGTGAGCAGTGTCCCGTGATGGTCCCCGTCACCAGGCGTTACTTAAGTTGATAATTATGAAGTTAATTTTCGAGATCCGTTTCATCGTTATTAGATTATTCTGTCTCAGACAGCATGTTAAATTATACAGTAATAGATTACACAGGATAAAATGGGGTCAAGTATTACCGAAAATAATTTTGTATTGAATTGACTCGTACTTGACAATCTAGCAATATACTGAGAGCTGGTGTTAACTTTAAGCAATTTACTGTAGCTCAATGTATGTGTCCACTGCAATATACAATATGTAACAAGAACCCTGTTGTTCCTTCTACCTACGTTTTAAGAATCAGTATACATACGTAATAAAGCGAGCCATTTATAAAAACTGTTCAACAAAACTAATTAAAATAAATATTTAATTATTAATATTTGTAATGTTGAACTGATTTCTTCCCTCTGTAATTTATTGATTTTCACTTCTAGACTAGCCAATGCTTATTTTTTTAATTATAATTCCATCAACGTTGTGCTTGTAGGTCAATGTATACGTCCCTAAAAGGAACAACAGGGTTTTTGTTACATACTGTATAATATCTTCTTTCATACATATCGCTGTGACGCATTCCTTCCATTCAACCTGGGTTAGGATATATGTACTTTTTATCCCTATATTCCGACGGAATGGAGACTTATGCAGGTATAACCGCGGCGCGCAGCTTGTACTTAATAAAATTTAAATCTACTTACACTCATGACCGGGTACAGGTTGTCGGGTAGATGTGATACAAGAGTGGCTAGCGAGCCGCGTTCCATAGAACAGGCTAACTCAGCATCACTTGACGCGCGCCTGAAACCTATACCTCCTACCCATTCTGCAAATACAATACATTCATTGTGGTTAAAACTTACATGTAATATTACAAAGTATTAAAACCCTAAACATACGGATCTTTATACGCGTCAAATTCAACTCAACTATAATTCGATTTTGATCAAACCTAATGAAAACCAAGACATTCTGAAGGCTTAAAAGATTGGCCCCACAAGACTTTGAAGCCCGACAAACTATACATATAGATTCTCACAGATGTTATATGTATCACAAACCAAAAAAATACATTTATTAAAAAATGCCTAAGGCATTAAGTCCGCCTTTGTTCGGTAATTTATAATTTTGCATATTATTTATAAATAAATATTTAACTGCCTCGTCGCAAGCGCTACTGATGACATTGGGTTTTTCTATCTGAGATTTCTCATTAGCTTCCCGGAGTCTGGATTAGTGCCCGGATCATGGCAATAGGCTCGCCCCCTATTACATGGAACTGGCGAAATGTGGGTGTACTACAGGTACACCTCTGTCTAACGCTTCGGGGAAACAAGGCGTTGCATGTTGTTTATTTTAATATTATATATATATATATATATTAACAAGTATAATTTCTTACCATCCGGATTAATTTCCGATGACCCATCAGTAGAATCTTCCTCTCCCATCAAACTGTTAAGCGCACTGGTCGCATTCCCGAACGCCCCCTTCACCGGCGTAGAATTAGCAGATATAACTTCTTTCATTTCATCGAATTTCTTAGCCATACTTGTTGCCGCGGATTTGAGGCTGCTTAGACCACTTTGTAATAGTTCGTTTGATCTCTTTCCCGCTATACTCGTTGGACTGAAAGATTTTGCCTCTTATAGTAAACTCTTTTAAAATATTAAGTAAGGGGAATGTTGCCTTTATTTGTTTTAAAAAGGTTGACGACATAAATGGGTAAGAGAAAAATCTATTTACAAAAAAAACTATAAAACAACCATGCTTTTCACAAGACAGTGCGTTGAAAAGGCATAAACATGCAAAAATATTGACGAACAGTGGTATGTGATCTATAATGTTTTAAATACTAGAATTTCTTCAACACAATGAAGACATAAAACTTTTTCTGGATACTAAATGGAAAAATTAAAAGATGGATGGCATGGTTTTATCAAATTTCATGAATACTTACAGCAGACAAAGAGTGGCGCTGCATTAATTTTGTTTACAAAAACATTATTATTTATTTAGTCATTGCTGTATACCAGGTCAACTTAAATTAGCTAGCGAAACTGCACAGATGTAACGGGTATCCACATCTGGGAGCCAACCACAACCTCATAAAGCAGTATTATTTTAATATTACTTTACAGTGGGAAAGAAATGGAGCCATACGTCATTTAATAGCTCCATCTTTTTAATTTCTTTCTTCGTTTTAATATTACTTCACAGGGGGAAAGAGATGGAGCTATACGTCATGTATAGCTCCATCTTTATCTCACTATGAAGACATATTAAAATAATATTGCTATATGAGGTTGTGGTTGCCCCCTGAACATGATAAAACATTTTTTTGTTGTTTGTTTTTTTTTTAATCTGTGGCAGATTGGAAAACGATGAAGATTACTTGCAGTCGTTGAACCAAAAAATAAAACACCAAATGCCTTTTTTTTTGTTTATCACGTTTAGATATCGATACATCACTTCTGTGGAGTTCCGCTAGCCAATTTAATCTGACCCTATATAAAGGGGTTTTCTTTGGAGGTTATTCGAGATTCTTACCTGAAGTAATTCTCGATCATAGCTTTCCCCAGTTTCATGTTTTCCTTGCGCAACGACAGTCGGGCTGGCGAATAGCGTCTAAGAAAACAAACAAGCTAGCGTACTGCGTGTCGGTGCGGTTAATAAAATAACAGAGCTATTTTATTAGAAAAAAAGTAATAAAAAATAAGGCTGGTTGCATCTTCAAGTACATATTACCTGTGCCTTGACTTTTTAAATTAAGATTTTGTATGTTCTGGGGGTCTACTCCAAAGCGATAATCCGAAGTATCGGCCGAATGTTCGGCCGTTTCTTGTCTTCCAAAGTTTCCTTTTTTTACTTTAAGTCCTTACCCGTCTTCAAGTCACATTTTTGACTTTGACTTATCTCTTCGATTGTCGTTTTTTTTTTAATCTTTCGCCGTAGTCAGGAAACGGCCGAATGTTCGGCCGATGCTTCGGATTTATCTTCGAAGTAGACCCACAGGTTTTTATTCTTGTATTGAATACGAAATGTGAATTTAGTTTAAGCTTGAATGTTATACTTTTTTTTTTATTCTCTTTTTTTTTGGTATATGTGTGTTGTGGCTGTTCAGACTCTTTCTTTCCAATCTGTTTTTAGAAGTGAAGACTTTTAATTGGCTGTCAGTCTCACATACTATTTTTTATTCCGTTTGTTTTAGCTGTTAGTCAACCATAAATAATAAATAAATATACAAAAAAAAAAAACTTTAGAATAAGGATTTTACGTGTTTTCGGCATGTTCAAACCTGGGGTTTTAACATACCATAAAACCCTATTTACTTACACGATGCTTGTTTCGAGGCAACTTGCAACTTTTGTTGTTGCTTCAATTCATAGGGTGCCAATTCACAGGCGCACCGTGTAAACCTGGCTTAATGGAAGCATGTTTTCGTTGCATCAGCTGTGGTATCAATTTTTTTAAAACCTTCGCAGTCATAGAATAGTTAGTGTCTCTATTGCTCAGACAACTGAGATGATTATTTTTTTGCATATTTTTACTGAAATTGGTAAATCGACGCCAATCGAATATTACATAACTATTACTTGTCGAAGCAACACAGCTAAAATTGAAGGCTAAAACAAAAACTAAAAGAAAATAATAGCAGGGAAGCAAAGGGCTTCCCTGACAATGAAACGCACATGCTTAGTATTGAACAGGATATATGTTTGTTGTGAACTATAACATAGCAGTGACATCTATACATAGACAACAAGTTGGTATAGTAATATTTACACATCAAATTTATCTTGGTGAACTATGAACTTTTCGATAAATAAAGGCAATTATTCTGCTGCCTTGTTCGGGAATATATATATTTTTTTATTTATTGAAAATAATCTAAATTCTAGGTTTTATTTATAGTAAAATTATGTCATTCAATCCACATGTTATAGAAAAGACTTTTTTTTACAGCAGCAGAGTTCAATAGCCAAATAATCATTAGAATTTTGAGCACACCAAAACAATGAACAAATGAATTCACAACAATAATTACGTACTTTCTGAATTAACACAAAATTACTTATCTCGCAAAATCAAGTTCTATTTTTAACACAAATATTCAAAATTCGACAATCAAATCTAAACTACTCAACTCACCCGAAACTAATCTTGAGCGAGTTCCCCAAACTGACGAGGCTCGAAGACACGGTCCCTGCAGGCGCCGTCTCACTTCTGTGCAGTTTCCTGCGCACAGGAAACTATCGAGGTTATCTTGCTCAATAGGGGCGTAGATCTAGCTATACTCATACGTTAGCGGGCGCAGTGTAATGTAAGGGGCGGAAGGGGGAGGCACTCAAATATGCTCAGAGAGATTACTAACATGCAACAGGCTTAGTACGAGAACCGTAGAGAAGCGTTTTGACGACGGAAGAGTATACAAAAATGACGTTTCCGTGTAGACAGTAGACAATTTTCTGTAAACAAGCGATTTCTATTCTACAGTGGAGTAGAATAGAAAGCGTCACGCCTGCAGATGGTACTTTTACCGTACGAAATATCCTATGAATTTAAGGTCCATTACAGTCCGGAGTGGGTTTCTCGTTTCGTATCTTTGAGGCAAGAAACTCTCAACGAAAATGAGCCACGCATTTTTCACTCTTTGTTTGAGCCGTCGTAGACACATTGTTACCAGAGCATTACTGGTTTCCGGAAATACAGGCCTTACGCCTAGCTTAGGCACCAGCCACCCACAGTATATTTAAAACTATTATGTTCTTGATCATTTGAAAATTTTCATAAATATTGTGGTGAGAAATAAATCTTTATCTTATCTTAAAAAATAAAAGAGCGAAGGAAAGAGTATCATCTCTAGACGGTGTCACAGTACTATGAGCCAGTAACCAGGTGGTCTACTCCGAAGCGCTAAACCGAGGTATCGGCCGAATGCTCAGCTGTTTTATAACTTCCACAGTTTCCTTTTTTGACTTTGAGTCCTTACCCGACTTCAAGCCACAGTTTTGACTTTGGATTATCACTTCGACTGTCTTTTTTTTTTTTTCGCCGTAGTCCGCGATAGTTAGCCGTAGTAAAGAAACGACCGAACATTCGGCCGATACTTCGGATTTATGTTCGAGTAGACCCCCTGTGTGTCTACAATTGACATAAATGGTCTCTATATTAGTTATCACTCTGAGCAACTACGTGAGGGATGTACAGAGGGGTCTTTTTTGCATAACATGCTGCTTGAAGAGTTAAGATAGTATCTAAGCGTTTAACAGAAAGTTACGGGAACACAACCTCACACAGATTACTGGTAAGTAGGTTTTTCCAAAAGGAACAATAAAGCCTTATCAAAGAAGTGGATATTGCCATAAACATCTGTTGACCTTTTCTGAAAACCTGTTACTTCCATCAGTCGTTTTGGGTAGCTGAACACAAGTGATTAGCTGTTGTGGCCAAATTAGGTACACATAATTTCCAACGGAAATATCAACCACCTTACAGGTCATCCGCAATGAAGGACTTATCCAAATCAGGAAGTATGATAGTATAATACACGCGCGGTCAGAACTTGAGCAAAACTTTTAAGAGGCCTATCACAAAATTGCGTTCTGAAGGATTAAGCAGCCGAAGCATTATGTAGTAATTTGGCAGTTGTAATTACGTTTATTTTAAGTTTCATACAATTTTTTTCTTCTTTTTTTTATATGAAAATTAATTTCTTATGAAATAACAACGGTTGTTTTTTTTATAAATTTTACGTAATAATATAAATGTAGTAAGAAGATATTTACAGTTAATTCAGAGCGTTTTTAGCAGTTTTATGGTTTTAAACGGGATTTTTTTATAGATATTCCATACATATTTCAAAATTCTGAGGCCGCTATGAACTAAACCTATTAAGAGATATATATTTTTTTTTTTCATTTCGTTTGCTTATGCTACAGTAGTTCAATCCACGAGCTTAAAAAAGCGCCGTCGCGCTTTTTATGAAAACTGGCTTCTGAATTTTGGCTTTATATAAATAGATAAGAAAAAATTAGTAAAAGGGAGGTCACTATAAACTATACAAATAACTATTGTCCACCACTTAATACGAGTACATAAAAGTTGTCGAAGTCTTTCAGTTTCTCAGAATAAGAACGCCAAAGTTGGCCATTTCACGCAATAATCACGGTCGAAATGTAATAGGCCTCTTATCATGACGATAATATGGTATTCTGTGAGTTGTCAGATTGGTCTGTGTCGAAGTGCAACCATACAACCTGTTGCAACCATACAAATTTCGCCGGCTACCTTAGCGCATCCCCCTAAGGCAGCCCGCGAAACTCAAATTCCATTACGTTCTCCGCAATTTGCAACCTGTTACCGACCTGCAAATTGCAAAAAACTTAATAAAATTTGAATTTCGCGGGCTACCTTAGCGCACCCCCCTTAAGAAGATTAGAGACTAGTAAACACTTTGTAAATTGTCTTTGGTCCCTGACATCAACCAATGGACAAGATTGTCAAAATGTTTAAAGAAAAGAAGAAAGAAAATACATTTATTTAGCACAGACTAAAAGGCACACAATTTAATACACAGCAGATTAAAAAAAAAAATATAATAAAAAATCAAACAAGTAAAAAAAGTGTAAAATGCGGTGTAAGAACGAAGATACGAGGCTTTTGGCTACTTTGTATGTGTGTATTTTGACTGTGTTATTTTGTTGTACTGTGCGTTTTGTTAGTGCAGAATAAATCATTTTTCTTTCTTTCTTTTTCTTTCTAAGTGCACCGCATTTCATTGTAGAATAGAATAGAATACTCTTCTACTCTCTCTCTCTTTCTCTATCTCTTATACTCTCTTTGTAATTACTTTATTTTGTATTACGATTAGAATGTAATCGACGGCCAATCGGCACACGAGCTAGCGTCCCAGGTTACTTGTCGATTACCAATTACAATGAACTGCGGCGCACTTCGACACAGACCATTCTGACAACTCACAGACTACCATGTCATATTCCATTACATGCTAGCTGCAAAGAAAGCTCATTAAAAACCAAATATTCAAGGAAGGTGTATACCCTGTAAGTTCCTGCGGTGGTTCATCTTGAAACGAGTTGCTCCTACGATGGAACAGTTTGGGACTGACGCTGAGCTCGTGTTTCGGTAAGGAAGGCTCGTCTGTCGGGGGCGACACGGTCGGTACTTGTGGGAGGTCGGGCTGACTTAATGCGCCGAGCGGATCGTCGCTTAGAACTGGTGTGCGGGCTGATACTCTGTGGAGTAAGACGGAATAATTATGTCACGGCTTGATTATTCGTTTGTTTCGAAGTTTAGAAGCTGTTTCACGAGCATCTATACATAGAAACTAGCTTTTGCCCGCGAGCTCGGCTAATATGCATGGAATAAATATAATTTAAAGCCCTCAGGAATCAGGAAGCTTTCTACCAGAGAGCATTTTGTTACAATTTGATCACTAGTTCCGGTGATTACCCCCAACATTAAAAGGTGATGAGCACTTGACAGTAGGCTATTGTAACTTAGTTTAATTACAAATTGACCCACTAAAAAGTACAAAATTAAAAAACTTTTTACAAGAAAAACAGTCGACTTGCAAAAATTACTTTAATTTCGGAAGTAGCTGGCAAAAAACTAAAATACAGATCCAATGACACCGACTTCCGAAATGAAAGTTATTTTTCACTCTGTACCAAGTGTTTTTTTTTTTGGAAATCTGTTATTTTTTTTACTTTTTATATTTCTCGTGCGTGTCCCATAAAAAATATTTTTCTTTCTTCCTTTCTTTATATGATAACACGCTGGATTAGCAATATTACATTATGTCCGCATTCCTCAACAGTTTACCGCGAGAATTAATTAGACGAGAAAAATGTTATAATATTGCAGATATATACAGACTTTGTCTCTGAAATGAATATCATCACGCTATACCTACAAGGATCTAAGCAGTGAATCTTGACATGTATAAGAACGGCTATTAATTGTAGTCAAGTTGTCAACGTAGTAATCAGCCTAACGGTTCGTTCGCCCTGTAAGCCACGGTTCGGGAGTTCGTTCCTCAACAGATGTTCATGACTTATGTGATTGTTATTTAATATTTTGTTAAAGATGCTGTAAGATTTCAAAATAATAATAAGTCATAAAGTCTGCCCCGAGTACTATTAAAAAGCGATCGTTGCGTGCTTATATCACTTTTTGTTCGGAAAACCGGAAAGCGCCCCCTATCAGTACGACCACGCGTTCATGTTTCCACGTGTCGTCTAACATTGTGGCGTTTTTGAAGATCGAATATTGAGTAAGTAACCTATCTACGTATTTTTACTTAAATCATTGCCGCTGCAAGAAATATACTAACTTGAGCGGTGACGTTTTAGCATCAGGAAGGTCAGTTGCGGCGTCTTCTTTCTCCGGCTCTTCAGGAAAACTCAGTGTTCGCGAACACCGAGATTTTGTGTTGGGTGTCACTACTGAAATAATTAAATTAATTTATTTCAGACTAATTAATTTGTCCATAATTGTTAGTTACAAATGTCTTAAAACTATGTATTGCATCACTCATAAAATTCAGATAATAAAATCACGAATTTTAAAAAAAAAACATAGTGTCATCTCGTCGCATGAAGCTGGATGAATCTCCCTAGCGCTGCAGACTCTGGCCTTTCAGAGAACATCCTTAGAATCCCGTTGGCGCTCCCCGAATCTGGCGCATCAGACAAGCTGTTTTCTTACGCATAATGGCATAAAAGTAATCGACTCTTGCGTCAGCAAACACGCCCGACGCGCTGCGGACTAACATAATAACATAGTTTATTATGAGCAATGTCGGTATAATCAGCAACAAGATGGCTGACTGTCTCGTTAGTTAGGTAGTCGCAAGCGCGAATATTAAGCTGCCCTGATTGTACCCACGTTTTTTCTTTTAATGCCTACGGAATAGAAGTCAAAACCGGTTGAAGAACGGACTGTAAAAAAGGTTTATTTAAATTTCTAATCTTATTTCAAATGGAGTTTAGTTGATACGCAATAAAGCCGATATCAGACACTTCACTGTTTGTTAAAAACTCAAAGCATTTATTTCAAATAAACCAATTACAGGCACTTTTGAATTGTCAAGGGGTCAGTCAGAAAGATGAAGCTAGTAGTATCCCATTCCAAAGCGTAGTAGGTACAACCGCGTAAGTTCCCGGTCGACCACTTTTCGCCCTTATACCCATAGTAATAAGGTTGAAAAGTGATCGACCGGGAACTTTCACCTAAGTACCTATGGAGAAGAACGAGCAAGAAACTGCATGGTCACTCTTTTAAATTAATATACAATAAGTAACAAAAACCCTGTTGTTCCTTTTAGGAACGTATACATTTACCTACGAGCACAACAATGATGAAATTATAATTAAAAAAAAATCAACATTGGCTAGTGGAGAGGTCAAAATCAAATAACTATTAAAAACGACACATTCAAAAAAATGTTTGGAGTATCTGATTTTACAAGTATATCTTTATTTCGCTAAATAGCCTACGAGCTCGGCGGCTTTCTTTGATGCGACAGAAGATGCCGCCAAAACTTACCGCGGCCGGCGCACGTGCCCCGCGGGTCAGTACTACCCCACGTGCCTACCTACCCCTTTACCCCGCCACCCGCCGCCCTGCGAATCACTTCCTTAGTCTCCCGCGCAGCTTACTTCCGAACGGATGTTATTGTTGAGTTTGACCTACGTAGTGAGTGAGTGACTTGTGTTTTTTTACGTTAACGTTAACCATGTCTTATTCTAACGTAGAATATTTTAACATGTTGATGTGTCTTGGGAAATGTGACTGCAATTATGCAGAAGCACGCAGACTCTACCAAGAACGTTTTGCGAGTCTACCATTACCGTCGGCGATGGCATTCCAACGTTTGCACATACGTACGTACAATACCGGCAGTGTGCACGGACGAGACCAACATCGAGCTGACGCAGGCAGGCCGAGGACTCAAGACAGTGACATCGAGGAGCAAGTCCTGGATTTGTTTGAGCACGATCCAACGCGAAGTACGCGCTCAGTGGGACGAGAACTAGGAGTAAACCATATGCGCGTTTGGAGAGTACTCAAAGAAGATGGCCAGCACCCATTTCACTATCGTCGCGTCCAATCACTACTTCCCTCCGACTATGAGCCAAGAATAGAATACAGTAGATGGGTACTCGACAAGATCGAACAAGATAGTGATTTCTTGAATTGGATACTGTTCACCGACGAGTGCTCATTTGTTAGAACAGGTGTATTCAATTCGCACAATGAGCACGTGTGGTCGATCACAAACCCGCATGCTATTAAACCAAGTCACTTCCAGCATCGGTGGAGGATTAATGTTTGGGCTGGAATTATTGGTGACAAAATTATTGGACCTTGTTTTTTAGACCAAACAATGAGCGGCGCCAACTATCTTCGTTTCCTGCAAGAACAGCTGAGTGATGAACTTGAGGAATTAGGGCTCCATATCGTGCGACGTATGTGGTTTCAACATGACGGCGCGCCGCCACACTTCTCCCGCCTTGTGAGAAGCTATTTAGATGTTTAATACGGAGAGAGATGGATTGGTCGCGGTGGACCCATCAATTGGCCCGCAAGATCACCTGATCTGACGCCATTAGATTTTTTCCTCTGGGGCACTGTTAAGCAACAGGTGTTCAAAAAATCGTGTGATACGGAGGTCGAAATGCGTTTACGCATAGTAGCAGCATTTGACCACATCAAGTCCGATACGTCCGTTCTGCGAAGTGTACGTGAAAATATGATTAGGCGTTGCAACAAATGTGTCGAGGTACAAGGTGGTCATATTGAACAGCATCTCCGTGGCCGTCAAGTAGACATCATAATAAATTAAGTAGGTACCTACATAAGGTTTTATGTGACAGACGCGGTGACTTTTTTTTCATTTTATGTAAAAGTGTTAAAATAATGTAGTTTTAACATTATCAATTGTGCTTGTGCAAATACCGTGTAAACCAACATTTTCAAAGATTCATTCGTGTTCAGTGATAAACAACAGCTGACAAGGTCGCCAACTTGTGCAGAAAAATAGGTAGAGCGGCGCGGGTGCACGGGCGCAGCGGCACCGATCAAAGAGAGTGGCGGGAATGTTCTACCTATTTTCTGATTTCGCGGCATCGCTTTCATGCAGAATTGCAGAGGTAAGAAATCAGTTAAACATTTCAAATATTAATAATTAAATATTTATTTTAATTATTTTTGTTGAACAGTTTTTTATAAATGACTTGCTTTATTACGTATGTATACCGATTCTTAAAACGTAGGTAGAAGGAACAACAGGGTTTTTGTTACATATTGTATTGTTACTTCATTCATGTTGAGATTATATAAAATTATGCGAGAACAATGTAGAAAGACGTGCACGTTAAATGAACTTTCACTCTCTTTCACTCAAAGTGAAACACAAAATGAAATAAAAATCTCACCGTGAAAACTTAGGTGAAGTGAGCTGTCATTTCACCTAAGGCACTATTGCCAGCTCATTTCACCTTAGTTTTCATGGTGAGATTTTAACATAATAGATCGGCTGAATTCATTAATGACCCGATTCAACAATATTGGATTTCGGTACTAGGCATCTTTACCGAATGATCGAAATATTTAATTAAATGAGCAGATGAACGTTCACCCTAACTAATATTACAAATGCGAAAATAAGTTTGTTTGTTACGCTTTCACGCTAAAACGGCTGAACGGATTTGAATTAAAGGAGAATGCCCAAAAGAAACCCGACGTCGATTAAAAAACCATATATTGTAGGATTGTAAGGCATACATGGTAGGTATCAATTGTGAAATTAGTTTCTCACAAAATAATCACCATAAGCGTGCACAAAGCGGAAACAGTGTAAGCGTCGAATAACGAGTTTACTGTGGTTAAAAAGAGATAGGTAGTGTACTATGCGGTTATGTTGCACATATTCTACCATCTAAACAACTTAACGGAAGCCAGTTAAGCACTGAGTACTAATAAGTCGCGACTATTGACAATGGTCCAAACAAAACAGCGACGAATGTAATGAATGAATTAGAATCACAGCAGCTCTCATCATATCAAGAACATACCCCAACAGCGTGCCAAAGCAAAATAATAAATAAGCCTAACCTGCTTGCTGATGTAGATTACCATAATATGAACCGGCAAAGGATAGCATTTATAAGATTAGAGGCTAATCACCCTGAGATCTCTGAGACTTTCCGAGACTGACTGATAATTTGTAACAGCGTTGTATTTTTAGTAATAAATATCTATCTATGCGTTTTTACATGTGTGATTTTCTGTATACTATATACTGCTAACCAACGTTATGTACAGACGCCAGCAGGTCAAGCTACCCGAAACTGTCAAATTTTCTCAATCAACCTTGAACCTTAAGTATAGAGGGATAAAGTTAAAAATCTATTAAATAAATTTGACAGATTGTAGTAGCTTGATGTGGTGGCGTCTGTACATGAATAAAGCGAACTATTATTATTATTAAAAACTAAAAAGCCAATCATGGGGATAATTCTTAAAAACAGTAATTTCATATTGATTATCTACAATTAATGCCCTTTTAATACACATACGTTTTTTCTTAATCGACTCTGGGTTTTTTGCTCATTCATTTTTAGGCATTCTCCTTTGGTAAATGGGTAGACCGTGACTTGGGTTAGGACACAGGGTACTATTTATCCCAGTAGTACGTTCCCGTGGTATAATTTCCGAATTCCACGCGGGTGAAGCCGCGGGCAAAACCTAGTTCCTATATAACTTTGTCGGTGTCTGTGAACGTGGAATGAAACAAAACTGAACATTTACTCGAGTGAAGCGTCTGATATTAGCTTATCCACAAAACATACCATTAGGAGGAAACGCTAGCCTCTGTATTTGTTGCACGATCTGCGCGTCTCCCGCGAAGCTCTCCGACCGCGTGAGGATACGCAAGTCTGACGGACTGTCTGGACTTACGTGTATTGGCTGTTGATGTAAAAATTAATAACATTAAAAACTTATATAAAATAAACTACTCCAATCAGTACGTTTGGTAGTGCTTTCAAAGAATTGTAGACAAAATGTTAAACGTTAACATTTTGTCTACAATTCTTTAAACTGCATCTTAAAAGTTATATAAACGATAATGCATACGTTCGAAAAGATTTTAAAATTCTGTTGGAAATTATAAGGAATATCCGAAAGAAACTGTGTACCTGTCTTTTCTCAGGTATAGGAATAGGTGTACTTGATTCTTCGTTGTTCAATGAATTACTTCTAGGTCTCGTTGTTTCACTCAAATCCGGGTTGGACGGTACACCTGATGAAAAAGCACACAAAATTAATTGCAAAAATAACCTCTAAGGCGTAGTAAGGAGTAGTAGTAAGCTACCTAAAACTAAGGTTTTATGGGAGCTGTAATGTTCTGGAGTATGGGTTAAATAAACAGTATGTTAATGAACGAAAGGCATTCCCGTTAACCAACAATAGACTAGAGTACATACAGTAAAAATACCATAAATTTTTTTATAGTGAAATATTCACTTTTTTTTTTATTGAACACGCGCAAATTTCGCACTTGTCTTTCCACACGTTGAAAGACAAGTGCCCGTGTACAGAGTGTTTCTTTTACGTATCATTTTAATATTTTGGTGAATATTTTCTTTATTTTTGAATGAATTGATAAAATAAGCAAAAAATTGCTAAAATATTTTATTTTTTAAGATGTATGGACGCTATATTACATTACGACATGCTATATAACGGGAAAGCATTTCTTTAATTAATATACTGTATATTACCACTCCCACTCCAAAGTCTTTCTTGCACGCCAGCGATATTTAAGTCCTTACAGATTGTTTGAAACCGAAGCTCTGAAACTCAATGTATTGATTGTTTTCTATAATTTTAACTTGAATAGCAGGTTTAAAAAGGTTTTTGATCCATGTGAACCATTGGGCGGAGCAAAGTAGAATAAATGAACGATAGAGTTAAAAATGCTTGTTTACCAGATATGAGTATCCCAGCGGCGGCAGACAAGCCGTGTGTGTGCGTGCGCGTGTGTGCGTCGCGCACGATGTTACCGCGACGCACTAACGCCTCGAACGCACTAGAACGAGCCTCTGCCTCGCGGTCACATACTGAAAATACATACAATGATTTAAAAAATACATCCTAGTAGATTATTATTATTGGTTGGCACCGTCAAAGCCGCCGTCATAACCTGTTCGCACTACCGCTATCTAGATCTGTTGCTAGAGCCGAATCCCCAGTATGTCGAACCCTAAGGATGCTAAACGCCCTCCTGACTGCCGACCCTGAATGTGATGTGTTTGCTGATGAATGGAAGAAAATAATGTGTGCTTGTCTGGTGTTTTGTGAGAGACAATATGCGAGGGCGTCCACTGTTACATGTTAGTTATGATGTATTTAATTTATTTAACCATTTACTCAAATAATTATAAATAAATTTTATCCTCGAATTGCATATCTTGGAATTTGAATTTAATTTTTGTATTGTATGTTATTTAAATGCTAATTTTATTCTAATTTTTATAATTCTATGTTAACTAATGTAATTGGACCTGTGCCGTTTTAATTAACTATAAATAAATAAATAATAAATTATTTAGCCGCCTCACAAAACTGGATCTCCGAATAACTAAACAACAGCTGCGTAGTTACAGCAGCTATAACTGGCCATGGGTAATTTAATAACCACCTCTTTGAGTTAGGAGTCACAGACAATCCGCTATGAGGTCGAGACAGCAGCTCCTGTGCTGCTAAACAGCCCGGTTACTTTGGTAACCCAGGTATCCTACGTGAGATTGACAGTAACACCAAGGCGTTGCTGGCCTTCCTTGAGGAGCTGGGGTGGATCAAATAATCGAAAATGTGCGGACTCCAGCCCATATTACCTATTAGTAGATTATTGTAGCACTGTATACATGATGCCAGGTCAGTTACAAGTGACCTGTCCTGTGAGTTGTCTTCAGGGTCAACACTGTTGTTTTTTTTCCTTAATCAAGCCCATGGCTCCATTGACCCTTTTGCACACATAATATTTTATATAATCCCCATCTGGGTATAAAGTAAGCTTATGATTTAAATAGTCACCTAAATATGAAAGTTATGAGTTCCAAAATGTTTTCTGTCAGCAAATATAGTGAATGAGACGCTACTTGTGGCCAGCGAGAATAACAAAATTGATCCCAACCTTTTTGAAAAAATGACAATGGTACGAAATGTTCCAATTCGTAGTCAGTACAAAAATTATTTTAGTAATTATAAATGTAAAACTGCATTAGTAAAAAAAAGCGTCCTGGGTATGGCTCCACGCATTTATAACAAAATTCCAGACACCATAAAAGAATTAAATATTACACAATTTAAGAAAAAAATGAAATTGTTCTTAATTGATAAATTTTATTATACTATTGACGAATACTTAAATGATGAATTAATTTAGAATTACAATTATTAATACTGACATTAAATAATTTAGACATTTTAATTTTTGACATTGATTTTTGACAATTTAATAATTCCTCATTAAGGTCTGCCATCATTAGAGTATTGAATAATATTTTGTAATTGTACAATTTATTTTCTAATATGATACCATTATATTATTATTATTTTCTAATAATTTTAGTAACTTGTAATCCTCAGCTAGATTTGCACACCATATTTGTACGCCTCCTGGCATAACATAGCGCTCTATTCATCAAACATAAGATCTGTATTTCTTTATCTATGTTAACAAATAAATAAATATATAAATAAATAAAATAGATCAGCCAATAATGTCATTGGGCAAAATTGGTTTACAGCACTATTGTGTATTCGTATAGTGAAGATCGCATCGTAAATAAAATTTAATACAATTTTGGCAAGCTGTTAAATTTATTTTAGCTTTGTGCCCTATTCTAGTTATTGCGACTAATTTCGATGTAGTTGTTGGTCACAGTACTAACCTAAACCATTTGGGCGGGCTGACCTAATCTCGTTATTGCGAGCTTGAAAATATTGTTAGAGCTAGCCAATTGTATAATCTTGCTGACCAAGTAATTAGTTTGTATTATGACTGTGTAATAGGTTGGGGGAAAAGTTTCTTCACATTTAAAAAAAAAAATCAAAACATTTTTTAATATAGTTTATTTACATTTAACTAAAGTATGTAGGTACCATTTTGTTCGATAACTTTTTGCCATCTTGTAGGTAGGGACATGATCCCATTGTTATAGAAATTTTGGGACTTCTGATCAAAATACCGCGACAAGTGGTTTTGGCAGTCCTCTCGTAATGTTAACCTGACACTGCCTAAAGAATTCTGAAGAGACCGAAACAGGTGGAAATCTGAAGGTGCAAGGTCAGGACTATACGGCGGATGCATTAACACCTCCCAGCCAAACTCTCTTAATTTTTGCTGAGTGGCTAAAGATGTGTGAGGTCGTTATCATGATGAAAAACCACACCCCTTCTGTTGATTAATTCCGGCCGCTTTCTCTCAACTTCTTGCTTTGATCTCATCAGTTGTTCGCAGTAGAGTTCAGAATCGATGGTCCTGCCTGGTGGTAACAGCTCATAATGAATAATGCCCTTCCAATCCAGCATCACCTTGTTGCGAGTTAACCCGGGTTTCGCCACAGTCTGTGAAGCCTGACCGGCCTTTGACCACGACCTTTTTCGCACGTTCTTGTCGTACGTGATCCACTTCTCATCACCAGTTATCAGCTTCTTCAAAAATGGTTCGGTTTCATTACGTCGTAAAAAAGAATCACAAATGAGTACACGGTTCATTAGGTTTCTTTCAGTGAGCTCGTGAGGTACCCAAATATCGAGCTTTTTTGTGTACCCAGTTTCTTTCAAATGTTTTGTGGTCAATTCCCAGTTCTTCAGGTACGTCGTAACTACTGATATGCCGATCTTGCTCCACTTTTTCAAAAATGGCATTCATTTTATCCGTAATAGGGCGACCAGAGCGACGTGCATCTTTGACATCAAAATTTCCGGATTGAAAACGCTTAAACCAAATTTGTGCTGCTCTCACAGACACTGCACTAGGTCCATAAACATCGCATATTTTTTTCGCGGCTTGCGTTGCATTTTTACCTTTTTTTTAGTAAAATTTTAAAATGTATCGAATTTCTTCATTAGATTTACTCATCTTGACAGTACGAAAAACAAATGAAAATCACACATTTTCCTAATTTGAATTTGGAATTATGTTCTTTAAAATTTAAATTTTCAATGATACCAAAACTAGCCAGATACAAGTAGTATAGCCAAAGAGATTTTATTACAAGTTCATACATACTATAATGCGAAAAGACTTTTTCCCCAACCTAATATTTAATTTTCAAACATACACATCAAGCTGACCAAATATGTACTTATTTTCTTATCAAGTATTGCGCCTTTTTTTCTTACTGCCGACAAAAACACACTATGATGTCAAAATGACTTAATAGCAGATTTTTCTTGATAACCCAATATTTAAATGGCGAATCATTCAAAACCAAAATATTTTATTTCACTTAAACCTACATTATTTTTTTTTAGTTTATTTAATCCATAATTTTACAGTTTTAGTTTAACATAACACCTGCCAAACTGCAAAGCAATTTATCGGCACATGGTTACTTATGAAACGTCAGAAGCCATCTTCAGAAGCGATCAGATCCATAGGAAACAACCAATTGTAACCGTGCACCTAGGTTACAATTGGTAGTTTCCTATGGAGAAGAGCCGGCAAGAAACACTTTACTTAAACAGGTTACTCTTTTAAAAATAATTGGCTTTTACAATATTTTCAAATAACAGTATTAATAGATATGGGAGGAAAGTGTAGACGCGTCAACAAGTACCAAGTACTAACCAAAATAGAAAATGGTCTACAAATCTACAGTCTATTAAGCCTACAACATTGTTACATTCACAAAATATAAAATAATCTATATAAAATAATAACCTATTTAAACCAACTGACATGATTGCCATTACATTAAATTACTTATCTAGTAAATACCTGAATCCAGACTGGTCCTGCTAATCGCAGGCTCGCAAGCGGCCATGTTGGCGAGCCCCGCTAGGTCCGAGCCTTCGCCCACTGCCGCCGCTGATCGAACGCGAGGTAATGTACTGCTACCTGTAACCGTTGATACATACATAGAATACATGATGCATAAACACCTGCATTGCAAATAAAAATTATCAGCTGGTCCCTACATTTACGTTCGCATAACTCGTCAAAATGTAGGGAACATCTGTTTTTTTTTTGTGATTTTAGGTTTGGTCCCATAGTAAAAGTTTTTCATAATGATTATGTACAATGACCCTTTAAGACGCTGACAACAGCTAAACCGCGGTCACTGTCAGACTGCATACAAAAGAAAGAGAAGCGCGATAACACAATGCTTGTAATTTATTGCAAAATATGAAGCAATATTAACTCAAAGTAAAGGGTTGATTTACCGTTAATTTGTATCGACATTTTTTTTTCTAAATATGTTTTGATAACAACCAAGTTCTGAGAAATATGTTCAAGAATAACATATATTTTTTCCGCTACCACAAACTAAAGGCAATTTTTTGTTTAAGACAAGCCGTCTTTTATCATTCGCCTCTTATCAGCGCCTTAAGAGGTTGTGCGTTATTTAAGTTTCACCTTGTATATGAAGCTTTGTCTATACGATAACAATCAAAACATGTTTTCATGGTTGGCAAAGGTGGCTAAGAAGTTTATTTTAATATGACAAACAAATCCGTTAAGCCGTTAAAGCGTGAAAAGGTAACAGACGATAGATAGACAGAAGTATTTTCGCATTTATAAGATTAGTAGGTATAGCAATATCAAACTGTGATTGTTGATTTGGAATCAATCGTTCTCATGATTGTTTGTAGCGAATTTTGTTATTAAACATGGTCAGAATCTGACCAAATGAAATAATATGACGACTGTCTTACTGCCAGCGGACGTGGAGTTGAGCAGGTTGCGTCCGGCTCGCTGTGCGCCCGCTTTTCGGAACAACGCTGCACCTACAACTGCAATACGCAGTTTGTTCCACAGAAGCTGCGCTCCGCTACAACAAAAAACAAATGTTGAGAGAACATTACGTAAAAATCATTCCATTTGATACCTGGGGGTCTACTCCAAAGCGCTAAACCGAAGTATCGGCCGACTGTTCGGCCTTTCGGTTTCCTTTTTTGACTTTAAGAGTCCTTACCTGACTTCAAGTTACAGTTTTGACTTTGGCTTATCTCTTCGACTGCGATAGTTAGCCGTAGTAAAGAAACGACCGAACATTCGGCCGATCCGGTCTTAAGCCGACTCAAGTCGCTGATATGATTGTTCCACATCAATTAATTAAAACTAGACATTTTCAAACTACTAATCGCGGGCGTTTCTGGCAAGGGCATTCGCAATTTATTGCTTTATAATATTAGCAAGCTACTGCCCACGTCTTCATAAATAATGTTTAATTTCTTTTTTTTAACACACTTTTATTAGCTTCATACGTCTGTTAGTATGTAACGGAAACTTTGAACTTGATTTTCGACCACTTCAAAACGTCGATTTAATTTATTTTTGAAAGTGACAACATTGTTACAGACATGACATTTACAACATTCAAAAGTAGTGTCTTAAGCATAGGTCTCCTGGCTCAGAAGCTAGGTAGTCAGTATTCCTCCATTATAAAAGTCATTACATATTTCGTTGGTTATTAAAAAATCGATTGTGAAAATGAAAACACTAGGAACTTTTTTTTTACGTAGTCTATCGTCATGAAATGTGTGATGGTGTGATGTGTGGGGGCGTGTGTGTGTGTGTTTGTTTGTTTGTGGAGTTTCAAATTTCATCCGAGTAAAGTTTCTTATTCTAACATAAAAACAAATCCTATGGCACTGGGCACCAGTTTAGCTTTCTATCAGTGAAATAATGTTTGTAATTGGATCCATATTTCCAGAGATTACCTCTTTCAAACAAACCATTTACCTCTTGTTAATATTAGTTTAGATTTTTAGAGCAATACTATCAACAAATACGCATGTCTATACTAAAGCTAACGAGACAAGATAAATTTCATGCTTTGGGATTAAAAACTTTAACTTAATTGCGTATGTTTCAGTTTCCATTGGCATCAAAATTGTTTTATGACGTTTAGCTATAGATTTTTCATTCAAAAATCAACTTAGACTACTTCCCCCTTATTACAAAACAAGGTTTATCTTCAGACCCCGGTTTAAAACATAGAGCCATTATGGAATTTCGAACTTTATTCCAACTATGGTAAAGTTCCTAAACACAAAACTGACAACTTAGTACCGAACTAAGTTTTCAGTTTTGTATAAAGAACGGTATTTCAATCACTGTTACGTTCTTATTACAAAAACTGGCTCCATGGTTTAAGCCATGTCAAAATATAAATCTTGTTTTGTAATAAGGCGGCTTGAGTTTAAAGTTGATATTTGTTTGCTGAAATTGTATGTATTTATCTCATATCGTTGGCCTGAGTATACAGTACCTCGGCATATCCTGCGGCCACGTAGCTTCCAATACGCATCGGTTGTAATACCCATACGTTAAAGCATTAGGTTGCAGACCAGCGCGTTTCATAAGGAACAGTAGCTGCACGGCTAATACTGGCAGTGAATGATTTCCGCATAGCTGCATCATTACGCGGTAGCATACCTGAAAGAAAATACATTATTATAGCATAGACACATGAGAACTCAAACTGAAACTCAAACTCAAAGCATTTATTTCAATTAAACCAGTTACAGGCAATTTTGAAATATCAAAGAGTTGGTCAGTTAGTCAGAAAGTTAAAGCTATTTGCTCATGCCAAAACGTTGATCTGTATGGAGAAGAACAGGCAAGAAACTCCAAGGACACTCTTTTAAATCAAGATATTACAATATCCTGGGTACATTATTCTTCAGAATATTAAGATACTGCTTAAAACGAACTACTAACGTAGCAAATTACAGTAAGAAGGAGAATCTTGTTTACAGAAACAATAAAACTGGGAAGAATAAATAAGTAATAATAAGACTAATATAATATAAAAAGTGCAGAAAGGAGACTAAGAAATTATAAGACAACTAGCTGACCCGGCGGACTTCGTACCGCCTTATACCGTCAGCAGCGCCACCTAGCGGGTCCGATTGTATTTTAAAATCATCCAGGAACCCATTGAAATATAGATACAAAATTTCAACCAAATCGGTCTAGCCGTTTAGGAGGAGTTAGGTGACAAACACACGTACAGAAGAATTATATATATTTGATTAGTATATTTGATTGGTATTCCTAGGCTTTCTTTAAGAATAAATTCACTCTTCGATCATCTCACGAAACAAGGGATGGTAAACTAATTATCAAGTTTCAAAGACACTAATAATCTATACATACAAATAAATACAATTTAATTGTCTGTTTGTAATGACAAAATAACAGCTTTTTACTAAATGCATGTGAAAGTACATACGGTATACCTACGACAAAAAAAAACTTATTTTTATTTTTTTGTCTTTCTGTTTGACTGTTTGTTCCGGCTAATCTTCGAAACGGCTAAACCGATTTTGACGAGACTTTCACTGGCAGATAGCTGATGTTATAAGGAGTAACTAATAACTAAGGCTTTTATTTAAAAAAAAACCACGCGGATCAAACCAATTAGTTATTCAAGTAAAATTGTTATATGCTCACCTCATCACAAGGAACTTTTAACTTTGTAGCTCGTTCTAACAACTCATACGCAGCTCTCAACGTTGCATGTTCTTTCCCTCTGTTCAACATCATACGGCACGGTAGAGATAAGAAGTACAGTGAATAGCAGGCGCCTAGTAAACACTTGGCCCATGCTTCCGGTGATAAACTCGCCTTGCGGGCTAGTCTGAACAGAAAAACATTATATTTAAGTTTTAAGACGATTAGATTAGAGTTCGCACTTGAACTTCTCATTGAAAAGAATGCTTTTATCAATAAAGTATCGACAAATTCTCTTGCAAAGATGGCGAGATCACCAATTTAGCGCAGGAGCTGCGCAGAATGTCCGTATTGCTGACAGACTGCAGGTTCTAAAGAGTTATCTCCACACACGTCCAATGGGTTGGCCAATAGTGCAACTGGAAGTGTTATATCCAGTGTTCCTATTGGTTTGGCTGTAGCCAGGCGCAAGCGATAGCCATCTTATTTATGAAAGACGGTTAGCTGCTTCAAGTACGTAAAGTAGACAGAAGAAGAAAGACCTTTCGTTTTGTGTCAAAAAAACAGTCAACACTAGTCTAAATAGACTGGAGACGATTGATTGTTTTGACCCCATCTCGTATATTTCTAAATGTATCTTGGTCCATTAGTTAATATCACTATCATCGACAATTACCTCTGTGCAGCAGCGATCTCATGTTTAGTCCTCCTCGCCATAGGTTCAGCGTCATTGAGCGACTCTGCGGAGTGTAACGCGGCCGGCGGTAACGCGTGTAAAGCAGCCGCGCGAGCTCGGCCGCCGCACCACTGAATGACTTTCTCGTCGAGAGTGAAATGTTCGTATTTGTATGTGGCCTCTGGAATAAAGTAGAACGGTTAGAATAAGCGCTCATGCCCACGAGACGGTTTTTCGCCGGAGCTAAGCCCGGCGTCGAACCGGGTCTACGTCCGGTCGTCAGTCGTGTATGGGACACTATGAAGCGCCTGCTCACCGCGCGGTGCTAGCGCCGGCGTCGTGTGCGTGGCCTGCCCGGCGACGAAATAATGGTAGCGTCACATTTATTGATTCATAATATTTGAAAATAAGCCTGTAAAAGTTATAACTACGAGAACTCACCCTCACTCCACTTACTGGAAGTATTAAACAAAATGCACGGAAAACAAAATAACTTATTTGTGTGTCTACATCCACAGAGCCAAATAAATGTTGCATAATTTTGAGTATTGAAATGACGAGTACGAGATGAATTACCATATTTTTGGATTAATTCTCGTAATTCGGGTACACATCTACCTTTAGAGACAACTTGAATCTTATCATTATACGATAATTGAGAAAACTTATTGCATTTAACTTCTAACAAACACACATTTTCAGCACACTTCACAACTTAATACCATTTTAAGTGATAAAACCACCAACAAACAATACACATGTAACATTTACTGTACTTTTGTTTCAAAACAAATTATTTATAACTTAATAGGTTAAAACATTCAAGAACGCGTTATAAATTGCTTATCATAATGAAACAATATGGCGTGTTTACGAAAAATATAATTTCTAATTTGTCGATGGAAAAATACTAGCAAATAAAATTGCGACATTTTCATATCGAGTTGCTTTACAAAAGCGGGCAACAAAATTTTGTCGGGTTCTCCGTCCGAGATGTGTAGCAGCCATGAGCCAATCACAGCCCAACTCCACTCAAAGGAGTTACGCCCATAATCTAGACATGTGTGCCGTTCATACACACAAAATATGCATCAGTGTGCTTAAATTTATCAATGAAAAAGTCGCAAAATGAGGCAATTCATCTTGGAGCCTATAGAGTATACTACGTACTGAATTTCGCGCGTAATTACGTCATACGGGCGCGAGAAGTTGCTATAAGTGTTCTAACAAGAGTATTAACTTTGTTTTAAATATTTTATATTATTTTATAACATAGTTAAATAAATGCATTTGGGCTAGGGCTAGGGTCTAATTGCCTCTTTGGACGGCCGGCCCCTGATCACGATCATGCTTTAAAAGTTTATTGCTAATCCATTGATTCATAAGTTCGAAAATTTTGTCTGCTCAACAACGTCAATAACGCAATGAATGCTGTTGTACTGTCAAAATGAAACCCATTGCTACTGATAGTGTGTTACGAAATTCACTCGCAGAGCTTTCTCTAACAAGTGTTCACATATTCAATGTACTCATTCAAGAAAAAAATCTGTTCTTGTTCAAAACTCGTTAAAAACAAAAACTAGAAGCATCTTACCTGGGTCAGGCGGATCAGGCGGCAATACAAAAGCGGTCCTCTCAGAAACATTACTGGTATCCATTCCTAACAGCTGTTCGTCACCGGCTGCAACCCTTTCTATACATTCGTCGAAGAACGTTAGTCCTTGATCCGGTTCATATACAAATGATCGCTCTTCTATGAAACGAGTGAACATCTGTGTTCGCATCATTAGGCCGTAGAAGCGTTGGTGAGTCTGTGAAATGAAGATGTAATTTAATTAGGGCTAAAGACATATTTTAATAAATATGTCTTTAGCTCGCAAGTCGACCCTATGTTTGAGAGGATTTGTGTTTTGTTGAATAAAATAACCTAGTCTCCTGTCCCTCGCACACTCTCTACGCTCAACGCTCTCATGGACGCGAAACCTCACTGTGATGTGTTCGCGAATGAATGGAAAAAGATCTTGTCAACAAGTCTGGAGTATTGTGAGATGAGCGACGATTGTCGAGTAGTTGTATACTTTTGTTATTTTACTTAAATAATGTGTTTGTGTATTTAACTGTAATTGGCTTTGGCCGTTGTTAAAGTAAAATAAATAAATAATAACAATCATGTTATCCTAAAAGCCGAGAATCGCGGATCATGTGGTCTTAAAATGAATGAGTAGGACGATAAATATTTATTTCGTGATTTCTAAAAACTTTTATGAAGTCTCGTGTCGTCTCGGTTCTATGTTTTATGACCGCGCCTACCACGTAGAGATAAACTACGATAATATAGCCCGCCCCTCCAAAATTTAAAACGTTTGAAAGTATTTGTACGCATGTGTGCGTAATGAGACGGCCGTCAAACAAAAACAAATCACGGATTTGTTGCTCGACTAGTGGCGTCATTAATCGCTCATTATTATTAGTATGGCGCTACACTGACGTACTCTCTGAAAACGACACGTGCGTTGTCTTGCGTGATCTAACTTCTGAACATTTCAGAAAACGTTATTTAAAAACGTCAGTTTGCTATACACCACGGTTAATAGCGTAAACTTACATTTATAATTAAAATGCTAGTGGAGATTTACGATCCACACTTATTAAGAAGGGGCTCATGGCTAAATAACAACAGCTGCACGCGTCAATCGAAGGTTAAGCTACGCCTGGCGCGGCCGGTACGTGGATGGGTAACCATCCATTACATATCTAGACCTCTCCGTGCCTCGGAAAGCACGTCAAGCAATTGGTCTCGGCTGTCATTCGTAGATATTTGATAGGCGCAACGGGTAGTCAGAAGCCAAACAAAGATTGACAATCAGTCTTATAAGGGTTATTGTGTTACCCAGTAACTAGGTTGTGGAGGCCAGATAAGTGGTCGCTCCATGTAAAATACTGGTATTCAACTGCATCCGGTTAGACTGGAAGCCGACCCCAACAGTTGGAAAAAGGCTAGACAGATTGATTTGACTTATTAACGATTTGCATAATAATATCTGTTGTCTTACCTTATCCCTGGTTCTCATAAAGGCATCCATATGGAAGAGCGCCTGTGGGTCCGTAGTACCAACAGTAGGTGCCTTCGTGATAGGTATAAGATAGTTCCGATACCCTTGTAGGGTCACCGCCATGAAACGTAGGAACGCTTCTTGAATTTTTAGCTCTAAGGCTTGCTGAAAAGTAAGAGATATTAGTAGTCTGTTGGACGTAAGCCCACGTTCGTAAAAATATCGCGGTAGGATTTTATCGCGCGCGATTTTCAACTGTAGGTGTTGTGCCAAGCATTGAGAATCCAACAGAGTGCAACCCAGCGCGTCGAAAAAACACAGTTTGATTTTCGACTCTCAGCGCTAAGCAGAGCGTAGAAAATCCGGAGCGCGGCAGGGAAAATTGGCCAGTGCGGACCTGGGCTAAGTAGTCAATTTTTCATGGGGATAACAATATGGAATAGAATGAGACATAAGCTTTGATTTCAACATTATTTTAACTTTTTTTTATTCATATTTTTTTGTTTCACAAACTGCCAAATAATGTTATTCTTTATTCTTTCTATTTTGTAGGACACAAAATAGCAAAATAAAAAGATTTAGCGCATCATACCGGTATTACTAGTGAGTAACGCAGGGATGATGCGCTAAACCTTCTAACAAACGGCGCATGCGAAGTTGCGCATGCGCCGTTCACTCTCACACAAAGCTTTTTGACTCTCTCATGGCATTTAATGGAATAGTTACCTCCTTTTTCCTCTTCTGGAAATCTCTATCTAAACTCGTCGTAGGTTCTCCATTATATTTCGCTTCACTTGCATGATGAACTGGCGAAGCTAAAACGATACGATAACTAAATTGATCAAATCATGATATAATTTTAGAGTAAGCCAGTTCAATTGCACGTCATTACAGTATTTCTAAGTCATGAAGCGACGCGCGCTTTACTTGTGGTAACCAAGTGTACAAATATGCCACGAATGTATGCGTGAAGACGACTAGCGTCAGCACATAACAAACGCACACACACACTTCCGAGTTCACCATTGTCTGGGAAGGTACCGAGAGCTCCAGCACAGCGTGTTTGTACACTGGTAACCACAAGTAAAGCGCGAATCGCTTAGTGAGATAAAAATACTATAGTAAGGATTGAACTACAAAAACGTTACAGCTACGAAATAAAGACGTTGTCAAAGTCAAATTGTTGCCATTGACGTGCGGTTGATAACATTTTTCAGTAATAATGTGGGGATATACTAACCTGGTCTAATATTTCCGTAAAGTGAGTCTAGCGTCTGTCTGAGAGCTCTCGCTTGCCGCTTCGGCAGTAATTTGAGAGATATATGTCTTTGTGTTTCACATATCTGAAAGAAAAATATACATTATTATAAATAATGATTTCAACTAGCATTCTCATTAACCGTAAGTTGCAAGCCCTATGTTACGTTCTCTTTTGCAATATTCGAAAGTAGGATTTATTAGAAAAATTTCACCCAGTTCACAAGATTAATTAGGTATTTCTGATCTTGGGAGTATAAATGTGTATGTGTGTGTGTGTGTGCATGCGCGACCGTGTGAGTGTGTGTCTGGGTTCGATTACCAGGTCGGGCAAAGTGCTGTTGGATTTGTCCATCAGGAACTTCTCAGTAGCAGCCCAGAGTTAGGATTGTGCCCGGTTGATAGGAATAGGTTCGCCCCCTATTACATGGGGCTTAAACATAACTGGCGAAATTTGGGTGTACTACAGGTACACCTCTGCCTAACCCTTCAGGGAATATAGCCATGATGTTATGTTTAAATAAATGTGTGTACTTACTGTAATATTATTGGTGTCTAAATCAACACAAGTCACATCTGATGGGGGTTCATACAAATCGAAAAACCTCGAGTCAACTCCGATTAAATACGGTAACGGAGCATGTAATACTTCTGCTAAACCTGAAACGTTCACAACAAAATGTTATTAATTTAAAACCCTAAAATAAAGACGGTAAGGTCCATTATTCACTGGATCTTGAAATAAATATGTCGTGTTTGCTTACCTAGTGGACACAACGGTATGTATGGACACTGCCACTTAAACGGGAATAGAAGACTTGAGACTGCTTCCGAAACTGCTGTTAAAGTATCAGGCCTGTAAAAAATAACAAAATACGAGTAAAAAAAATGTAGGTACAGACGCCAGCAGGTCAAGCTACCCCACACTGTCAAATTTTCCCAATCAACCTTGAACTTTAAGCTGTAGCGATAAAGTTGAAAATCTATTAAAGAAATTTGACAGATTGTAGTAGCATGATGTGCTGGCGTCTGTACCTATAGAATAAGTATTATAAGAAATCTAAGTGTTAATAAAGTTTACGGCAATGTTCCTGGCAGCCGCGGTCATGAAGCGTTGGAGCCAGATGACACGAAACTATGAATAGGGTTTTTAAAAAACGCGTTCAAAGATATTCAGAGTGCCCTACTAGCACGTTATATGACCTCGACTGTCACGCGCCGGGTTTACTATAGTCTCAGATTATAGCGTTAGTTACTAAAGGATTCAAGATTTTAAGTCAAGGCAAAAAGAAAATCAATGCCAGAAATATGCAGATTTCATGTCTCATCACTCCTGCTGTGTAATAACATGGCAGTTGTTTCTTAAAGAACTGGCAATTATGTCTTACCTGAGCGAGTGTATAAGTACTTTCTGTTCGGTGATAGCTAACGCTAGCACTAGTAGACAGTTGTCGGGTCCTAAGTTGAGCAGTAGTTGTCTGAAGCTTGCCCCACTGCGCACGAGTGGCTGGTCGTCGCGACGAGTCACTATTACGCGGTCGTGTTGGTTTGTTGGTGATAACTGTTAAAAGTAAATTATGTAGATTTGTAGTTAACACGTAAATAATAACAAAGTAACGACACCCGAACGTAAATATGACACGTCGAGCTTCAGAAAGAGACTTGTAACAAATAGGCATGAATGAAAGAGATGACGTTTTACAGTCGTTTTTTTTTTCTAAAATCGATGTTACACTGTGTGTCCCGTCGCACAAATTGGTCCTTCGAGCCGGATGCGAGTTGTGGAAGATGTGCGATCCGTCGCATATATATTTTTTTACGTAATTAAAAGTACATGATTTTAAGGTAAGACAGACTTACTTGTAAAAGTATTCTTGGTTCCGGGAAGGGCACTTCTTCTATTAAATGAGTTATATACCTTTCTATTGGTATGTTTAAAGGTTCTTGACTCCATGACATTTCCTGTAAGAAAAATGGTATATTAACCGCGCATAAAACAAAGCTATACCGCCATAGGCCTTCGGAAATTAAATCTGAGAAGATAATTATGATGCCCTGGGGTTGCAGGGGTAAGAGTTTCCTAAACTGTCCCTACTGCAGTTTGGGAAACAAGCTCCGCCTTTTTAACTGAGATTTAAGTAATTTCTATTTTTAAGTGCTGCCAAATACAGGGTAAAATTAAATTAGCTAGCGAAACTCCGCAGACGTGATGGGTATCGATATCTAAACACGATATAAACAAAAAAAGACAGATTTTCTCAACTCATTCTTGAAGTAACAACACTACCAGCGGTCGTTGACCCCCAAAAAATCAATCAAATCTTTTTTAATTTAATGTTATCGTGTTCAGAATATATCGATACCCATCACGTTTGCAGGGTTTCGCTAACTAATTTAATTGAAATGAAATCGTTTATTCTGTAAATAGGATATCGGAATCACTTTTACACGTCATATTAAAAAATAAAAAATAAGCTAGATGTAGTCGACATTTCCTATCTGACTACCCTTGAGAATCTGACCTGTATATGGGCGATGAGCTACTATGAAAATAGCTAGACAAACAACTTGTACTTACAAGTATATACAGCAGCCATTTTTCAAACGTATCACTGAAAGGCCATCGAGACAGCAAACAGATACATTTGATCGCGTACACCGAGTGCGTACTTTGGGATATTCCTTCCCGCCATCCTAGCTGTTCCATCTGGTATTCTGTTAGCTGGGAGTTGGGGTAGCTCTCGTAGAATGTTACTGCTGAGCCGTATACCTGTGGTATAAGAATTTTTAGTTTAGAGTCTGACATAATTTCGTGTTTGTTTTCGGCCAAAAAAAAAATTTCGGTCAAATCGATACTTCCTATTCATTTATTTAGAGAAAATTCGAACTTAAAAAAACAATAACTAAAAGCACTATAACTGAGAAAATGCTTTTGCATGTGTTTTTTTTGTATGTACATGTTCATGTGATTTAAAGTTTAAGGTGAATCCACAGCTGCAGCTCAAGAAATTCAAATTTTCTTACGTTTTAGGCAATTTGCAGGTGGGTGTCAGTCAGGTAGTATCTTGCTTGATCGAAATATAAATAGATATCTGTTACTAGTCGCGAATCATATTTTAATCAAGATTCAACCTGACACTGACCTGAATAGCAAAAAATACGTAAGAAAATTTGAGTTTCGCGAGCTACAGCTACGGATCCACCTTAAACGGTTAAATGAAAAGATTGACACTGTATTTTTTGTACTTGTACAAAAATTTATCGATAAAAAAAAAACTTTTTCAGTTTTTCAATCTAAATCAGACCGAATATAGTTTTCAACGAAAAAAAAAACCTGCCAAGTGCGAGTCGGACTCGCGCACGAAGGGTTCCGTACCATCATCTATAAAAATGGCAAAAAAATCATGTTTGTTGTATGGGAGCCCCCCTTAAATATTTGTTTTATTTTAATTTAATTATTTATTTTTAAAGTGAATATAATATATAACTAAATATTCTGTGAATATTTCAAGCGTCTACCTGTTGCCGTTATCAATATCGAGCAAAACGAGCAAAAAACCGGCCAAGTGCGAGTCGGACTCGCGCACGAAGGGTTCCGTACCATTATCTATAAAAATGGCAAAAAACATATTTTTTGTATGGGAGCCCCCCTTAAATATTTGTTTTATTTAAATTTAATTATTTATTTTTAAAGTGAATATATAACTAAATATTCTGTGAATATTTCAACCGTCTACCTGTTGCCGTAATCAATATCGAGTAAAAACGAGCAAAAAAATCACGTTTGTTGTATGGGAGCCCCCTTAAATATTTATTTTATTCTGTTTTTTAGTATTTGTTGTTATAGCGGCAATAGAAATACATCATCTGTGAAAATTTCAACTGTCTAACTATCACGGTTCATGAGATACAGTCTGGTGACAGACGGACGGACAGACAGACAGACAGACGGCGGAACCTTAGTAATGGGGTTCCCCGTTTTACCCTTTGGGTACGGAACCCTAACAATCACGTTTGTTGTATGGAATAAAAAACAGAAAAAATAAAAAACAAAAAAAATATAAAAAACAGAATAAAATTAATATTTAAAGGGGGCTCCCTTTAAATATTAATTTTATTCTGTTTTTTAGTATTTGTTGTTATAGCGGCAACAGAAATACATCATCTGTGAAAATTTCAACTGTCTAACTATCACGGTTCATGAGATACAGCCTGGTGACAGCAATGATGTATAAAACTATAGATACGTTGTCCGCACTCTAAAATGGCAACATGAAATGAAGCCAATTGGCCACATTGCGCTCAGTCACGCACCAACCTGTCGCGCGACGCTACGTTTGTTTTTAATTTATATCGTGTGTGAAAACCTGTGCAAAATATAAAGAAAACATGCCGTCGTGTGTTTTCAGAGGATGTACAAATTATACCCCAAAAGTTAAAGACAAAAATGTTTACGCGTATAAGTAGTTATCTAGTATTTTCGCCGTTTTTAAGCGCCGAGATGTTTGTTGATAACGTGTCTATATATAATACGTCATTGGGTGACAGACGGAAAGACAGACAGACAGACGGCGGAACCTTAGTAATAGGGTTCCTGTTTTACCCTTTGGGTACGGAACCCTGAAAACCGGTTTCGGTCAGTTTCTGGTTTAGAGGAGGAGGGTCCATCGTGCACATCATGCATACAAACGAAAATATGGTTGAATCTACACAGAGAATACAGTAACTTAGCCTCCTTGGTTTCTGATAGACTGAAACCTAAAGTTACCTGTGTTTTGTTGAGAAAAATAACAAGCACCAATCATATGAGTTGATATTATATTGAACATGCCATAGAGCTTGTTAAGTTACAATTTACAGGTTTTGAACAAGAGATTCTGACAAAAAAAAAATAGACAAACATTATGATGACGCTAGTGAATACATAAATAGCAACAAGTTCTTGAATAATCTTGAGCCATTAACCTTATCAGCTAATGACTCACTGCGTAATAATATATTATTATAAAAATAAGATTTCGATTAGTCTAACAGGAAGTACTGCATTAAAGCACCAATGTCCATAAGATGTTTTTTCGTGTCATTGTACTCTCAAATACCTATTCAAAAGGTTTTTATTGAATAGTTTTATTGTAAGTTTCTCAAGTTCTAAGCATTCTGTTCTGTGCTGTTGACATTTGTGGGTTTTTATAATTATCTAACAAGACATTATCATGTGAACCACGGGAAAACCGCGGCAAGCGTAGCTTAACCTGATTGATCGACCCGTGCGGCTGTTATTATATACCGTGATGTGTTATTTCTAGGTATTACTGTTTTACTTTAGGTTTTAAGATATAAATAACAACAGGAGTTAAAAAAGTTTAACCCTTCGACCGTCACTCAGATGATAAGAAGAAATAATAATAAAGCTTCATAAATATTTCTAGGGAATCGTGTATTTTAAGTAAATACGGTTATCTGAGGTAAGAATCATTGGATCAGTCGTAGCGTAGCCAGCACTTTTCTGATGCAGTGATGTTTTTTCGTGTCATTGTACTCTCAAATACCTATTCAAAAGGTTTTTATTGAAAAGTTTTATTGTAAGTTTCTCAAGTTCTAAGCATTCTGTTCTGTGCTGTTGACATTTGTGGGTTTTTATAATTATCTAACAAGACATTATCATGTGCCAACCCTTTTCCCAACGTTGTTGGGGTCGGCTTCCAGTCTAACCGGATGCAGCTAAATACCAGTCTTTTACATGAAGAGACTGCCTACCTGACCTCCACAACCCAGTTACTGGATAATACGATACTGCTTGGTAAGACTGGATGTCAAGACTTTCGGGCTTCTGACGACCCGTAACGACTGTCAAAAGATCCACGAATGACAGCCAAGACCAACAGCTTAACGTGCTTTCCGAGGCACGGAGGGGTCTTGGTATGTATAGATGGTCACCCATCCACGGGAAAACCGCGGCAAGCGTAGCTTAACCTGATTGATCGACCCGTGCGGATGTTATTATATACCGTGATGTGTTATTTCTAGGTATTACTGTTTTACTTTAGGTTTTAAGATATAAATAACAACAGGAGTTAAAAAAGTTTAACCCTTCGACCGCCAGTCAGATGATAAGAAGAAATAATAATAAAGCTTCATAAATATTTCTAGGGAATCGTGTATTTTAAGTAAATACGGTTATCTGAGGTAAGAATTATTGGATCAGTCATAGCGTAGCCAGCACTTTTCGATTACATTTTTTTTTTCATTTCTACATGAGAATTCATCGTACATATTCAAAGTAGACGCCAGCAGGTCAAGCTATCCGAAACTGTCAAATTTTCCCAATCAACCTTGAACCCTATGCTGTAGGGATAAAGTTGAAAATCTGTTAAAGAAACTGCTGGCGTCTGTACTTAAGGTACATAATGCGGACATTTTAGGGCACATAAGTTTGTGTGTTCCGGACAGGTACGTATGGCGAACACGACAGCCACGGCTGCCGGCGGAGCCGCGCGCTCGGACCAATCTTTTAAGTGAGGCGTCACTAACGCGTGCACTCCGCAATCTCAACCTCACAGCTAGTGACACGGATATATTCTGTTGTTCTCTGAGTGAGTTCACAAATAATGCATTATTTGTAATAAGTTACAAAATTAAATTTTACCAATAAGTTAGGATAAGACTTTAGATAAGTACACTATCGCATTAGGTTACCCCTGTAATGATAGATGTAAGTTGGAAATTAAATAAATAAATAAATTTGATAGTATCTGTACTTATTTATAAGAGACTCATACATAATGTTCCAAAACTAAATGTAAACTAAATGTCAAGGCAGGAATAAGGAATACCAGTTTGTGACTGATATATTAAAAAAAACCGGCCAAGTGCGAGTCGGACTCGCGCACGAAGGGTTCCGTACCATTATCTATTAAAACGGTAAAAAAATCACGTTTGTTGTATGGGAGCCCCCCTTAAATATTTGTTTTATTTTAATTTAATTATTGATTTTTAAAGTGAATATATAACTAAATATTCTGTGAATATTTCAAGTGTCTACCTGTTACCGTTATCAATATCGAGCAAAAACGAGCATAAAAATCACGTTTGTTGTATGGGAGCCCCCTTAAATATTTATGTTGTTTTGGTTTTTAGTATTTGTTGCTATAGCGGCAACAGAAATACATCATCTGAAAATTTCAACTCTCTGGCTATCACGGATCATGAGATACAGCCTGGTGACAGACGGACAGACGGACAGACAGACAGACGGCGGAGCCTTAGTAATAGGGTTCCCGTTTTACCCTTTGGGTACGGAAACCTAATAAAAAACTAGCTGCTCCCCGCGATTTCACCCCCATAAGTCTCGATCCCGTGGGAATATCGGAATAAAACGTATCCTATTTCCTAATCCAGGTCATGGTCTACAAATGTGCTAAATTTCATCCAAATCTGTTTAGCCGATTTAGCGGGAAAGCGTAACAAACTCACTTTCGCATTTGTAATATTAAGGACTAGCTGCGCCCCGCGGTTTAACCCGTTTGGTCTTAATAAGCTACCTCCAGACAAAATTTTATCAAAATTGGTCCAGCCGTTTGAGCGTGAAGAAGTAACAAACATACACACACACTCACAAACTTTCGCCTTAATTATATTAGTATGATGTGATATTATATTATATAGTGTGATGATAACCACTTTTTTGAAGTAGAAGAAATAATAACACATACCTTATAAGTAGCATCAGCAACAGTCAGTACGAAGGTGGAGAAGACGGGTTTAGGCATCGCCGCGTTGTTAGGCCATAATTCTAGGGTTGCACCCATCGGCAAACAAAATAGGGGCACCGATGTGGGAAACAATAAGTTGCGTCGTTCTATCATTGGATACCTGTCGGTAAAAAGAAGGTTTATGTTTTTTTTTCTCTAGCCTATGCTGTCACACTGCTGGGCAAAGGCCTCCCTCCACTCCTTCCAACTTTCGCGAGCCCGCGCGTCCTCTTTCCAGTTTTGACGGAACCTATCCAGTTCGTCCCGCCATCTTCTACGTGGTCTGCCGCGACCCCGTCGCACTGTCGCAGGGCACCAATTCTGTGCCATTTGGGCCCACAGTTGGTGATGCGGCAGACATGTCTTGCTCAGTCCCATTTGAGTTGGCCAGCCTTTTGAGCCACGTCAGCTATCTTTGTTTTGGAGCGCAGTATTGTGTTTCGAACGCGATACGACGACCGTCTAAAGATGCCATTAGGACTTTACGACCGAATTTGGTCGTAATTTAATGTTTTAAATTAAATATACTTAAGAAATAAAAGCTTAGTAAGTGTTACTAAAATCTTTTAAAGTCAAGGATATTAAAATATCAGATACTATTCAAGTATTCACATCACTGATAAAATCTGATTATGTCATAGTTGCCATCTGCTAATATCATGCTTTTAAATACCACTCAACGTAATACACAATCAATCAATCTGCTTAGCCTTTTCCCAACTATGTTGGGGTCGGCTTCCACTCTAACCGGATGCAGCTGAATACCAGTATTTTACATGGAGCGACTGACTATCTAAACTCCACAACCCAGTAACTGGGTAATACGATACCCCTTGGTAAGACTGGTTGTCAGACTTTCGGGCTTCTGACGACCCGTAACGACTGTCAGATTCATGAATGACAGCCGGGACCAACGGCTTAACGTGCTTTCCGAGGCATGGCGGAGTCTCGGTATGGAAACATACTCACCCATCCACAGACCAACCCCGGTAAGTGTAGCATCAACCCGTTTTTTTTTTTTTTTTGGGTGAGAAATTATCAAATAACTACTCCCGCTCTGGGCGGAGCGGGAGGGCGTGTCAGACTTTTACTGACTAAAACCCACCCGTGTTCCTTCCGTTGCCTGTGTGGCTGCGGCTGTTATTACTTAGCCACTAGCTCCGCATCCGTTAACGTTATTACGTTGTAATATGTCATACATAAAAAATATGCATTTTTAGAGTTCCATACTCAGACGAAAAGGCCGAAACGGAACTCTAATGACATAGGTCTGTATGTCAAAATCGTTTTTCTCAGTGACTTAAGCTATCCACTTGATTTTATTACAGTTTGTATGTTATGCTAAGTATTACGGTTACAAATGCAGTTTTTATTTAGACCAATATATAACTAATTAAAAGTAGGTAAAACGTTTTTATCATTAACATCGGTCCATTTCAAAGCGCTAATTAATGACGCACGCTGAGAACGTTATAACTAGTTACCGTTTTTAACTATTTAGAATTTTACGAGAACCTGAAATTCTATGGACTACTTTCGTGAATTTTTGGTGGAGTCAAATGCCAAATCTTGGTACTGACAGATTAACACTTCGCAATAAATTAATTGTATTTGTTTTCTTTTGAAGCTAATAGATAGTTTCTGCGCTATTCTTAACCAGTGGGGTAATTGCGTACCACACAGTAGCAACGGGTATAATTTTGATAGTTCAACAACATTCATTGCGTTATTTACGTTGTTGAGCAGATACATTTTCGAACATAAGAAGCAATGGATTAGCAATATACTTCAAAATCATTCAGATTGTCATTGATAGTGTGATCCGGAATGAGTGTGCTGAGTTTACCTATTCGATAGTGGTATTGGTTAAATAACTTCTTTTTTTTTAGGTGTTAAATTATTATAAATGCTTCTCCCGCTCTGGGCGGAGCGGGAGGGCGTGTCAGACTTTTACTGACTAAAACCCATCCGTGTTCCTTCAGATGCCTGTGTGCCACGATATCCCTTTCGGACAAACTCGCAACCTTGGCAGGTGATTACATATCTTGACATGTGTTTCAAAATACTCATTTTGTAAGAACTTCGCTTTTTAAAAAGTATAGTATTGTGGATAATTACCTGAACAGTACATCGGGTTTGTAGGCAATTAGTGGTGGACGGTTCATTGACTTTTTGTAGCAGAGAAACACATCACTGCCCATTAAACCTGGAAATTAAGCATTGACGTAAGCACAAACCATAGTGCCGAGACTATTTTGATAACAATTGAAATTGAACTTTAGCAGCTTTTGTATAAAGTGGAAAACAATAAAATCATATCGGGTATTTTAATGTAGCAACCCATTGTTAGTAGTTTCAATGTAAGTACCTATTTACTTTAAAGCAAAATGATGATATAAGTTATTACATTAATAAATACTACTATGTACGAGATAAGATTATTTTGTATTCAAAGCTAGTAAATAAATACTTACCTAAAACAACATTGAATTTAGTATTACTATAAATTATCGTTTGATTATGTCATCAGGAGCCCATTAGGTAACATGATATTAATTTAGATAAGGCAATTAATGAATGCAAGTTTCCTCTGCATATTAATAGTTATAGTAACTGAATTAAATATTATAAGTGCTAGTTATACATGGGACGTCGCCGGCCGGCGTCACCGAGGCCGGTCCCGATAGAGGTGGCGAAACGCCCAGAAGAACAATACCCGTATTTTTAAGAACGTTCTCATTCTAACCTGATTAAATCTGTTAAAAAAAACGCATTTTTTTAACAGATTGAATCAGGTTAGAATGAGAACGGGGACTTCTCGGGGACTCCCGTCAGGGGGTCTACTCCGAAGCGATAATCCGAAGTATCGGCCGAGTTTTCAGCCGTTTCTTGACTTCCAAAGTTTCCTTTTTTTACTTTGAGTCCTTACCCGAGTTCAAGTCACAGTTTTGACTTTGACAGTTGTTTATTTTTTATTTTTCGCCTTACCCAGCTTTAGTCAGCCGTAGTCACGAAACGGCCGAACATTCGGCCGATACTTCGGATTTATCTTCGGAGTAGACCCCAGGAACGAAGTTCTTTACGCGATACTCGGACGCAAACACACGTCGTCACGAGAGAGAAAGTCGCATGGACACAACGCTTTTTCCTTACGTGACGATTTCTACCAGTCAACTCCTAAGCCTAGCCGCGTTAAGGAACTTTGATCTAATATATCTCTCTCACAAATTTTTGACATAGTTTGTCACTGAGATGAGATCACGACTTGAAATTGAAAAAAAAATAAGTACTAGAATTGGCCTCTGGACGTTTACATCGATGGCTAGTTCGAGAAAAGAATTCCTAGAAGGACTTGGGGAAGACCTGCGGCCCCGGAAATTATTGAATTTGTTTATACAAGGCCTGTTGAATGAACTGGCGAAACTTCACAGATGTGAAGTTCAATTCATCACTAAGAACAACAACAGAACCGCAATTTCAAATATAAAACGACACTCACCTTTATTCAAATTCTTAGGAATCATACAAAAGGCATGGGGTGGGCATTCCCCTTTACTAGCCACTATAACACACACATCGACCACGACGAGGGCGTTACAAGGGGCCCCTGTGTGCGCCCTTCGGTACGTAATGAAGGTTTTGGCTGTAGAATTGTTGACATTGGCCAAACGACCCCCAGCTGATACCAGGACCATCTCTGCATCGGCCATGAGACGCTCCTTGCCGTCGTACATGACACCTGGAGAAGATTATTAGTGTGTTAATCATGTATTTATGGGGTATTTTAAGTGTTAAGGATCCCGCTTCTTAATCACGAGGGCGCGGGCTCAGCACCTGATAAGTATCAACGAGACTTACACAAAAATCCTATAATTAGGTATATCTTCCCAAGTTTATCTCGGTCATCACTGACTAACGGTGAAGGAAAACGTTGTGGGGTAAAAATATAATTCTAAAATCACCAACACGCAAGCGTGCGATCAAGTCTTTTGCCTTCTCTCTGTGAACCTGCCTTTGCTCTAGATAATGGAACAATTTCAAGCGGTTATATTAGTATGGATATAGGAATCATATTTACTTACGTCATAAAACAACAAAAAATAAGCTAGATGACATTCCGATCTGACTACCCCTGAGAAGAAATGGCGAAACAAACTCAAGAGTTCAAAGACTCTTTTAAAGTCCAGAGATAATCTTGGTCAGATCATGTAAGAACCATGTAGATCCGTGTCTGAAATGGGCGTTTGAGGAAAGAACCACACAAATTTGAGTGGACCTGTCCAGTCAGTGCAAGCATTTGTCAGTACTAAGACTTGAGGAGCTCAACCACTCGATGAACAATACCAAAGAAAGGACATTTGGGTAGAACTGAGAAAGAAAAGAAAAAAACCGGCCAAGTGCGAGTCGGACTCGCGCACGAAAGGCTCCGTACCATTATCTATAAAAATGGCAAAAAAATCACGTTTTTCCTCCCTTAAATATTTGTTTTATTTTAATTTAATTATTTATTTTTAAAGTGAATATATAACTAAATATTCTGTGAATATTTCAAGCGTCTACCTGTTGCCGTTATCAATATCGAGCAAAAACGAGCAAAAAATTTTTCAAAGTAAATATTCATGTAATTTTGTATATAATATTCAGCAATGTCAATTGTCTAATGAATACTAATAAAATGAATACTAATGTCAAATTGTATAATGTATGTTTATTTTACGTGAAGTTCTGTAGCATTTACATTAGACCAGAATAGCCCCTATCTACCCGAGGGAGATCTACCCGAGTACACGGAATCGTATACTTTATCGCGGACTTAGGCGCTTTCAATTTTACATACGCCAATTTGTTGTTTTCGGGATTTCCCATATTTTGCTGCAGGATTACAGTTATCAGTCAGAACGATGATACGAAGAGTTCCTGCCATAAAAGACTAACTTTCGAATAACTATTTCCAGACACATATAAGTAGGTACAGTCCATAATAAAATATAAGTAGATAGGTACTTATGTAATATTTTGTAAAAAAAAAGCTTGTTCTATTTCCAGTGTTGAAGTTGAATAGAAAGGCAGATTGACTTTTCGTGAAACTGGGAAATCGAAATTATGAGCTGGTCGTGATTTTGGTAACAAGTCAGACAGGGAGTCAGTTATAGGGATAAGACTTATAATTAGAGACACGTTATCGGTTTCAAACATTAATGTTTTTGGAATACCTAATTCATTCAATACCGCCTCAGAACAATTTAGAATATTTCCAAGGACGGAAGTTTCACTTAGAAACAGTGACACATACATCAGAAAACCACTAACAAAAGCATCGATATAGTTCACAAAACAGTGAACAAAAAATGTAGGTACTGCAAAAAATTATCGGGCGTGGCGTGGTAACGATGAAATACTACAAGTCTACAAATGATAGCACTGCATGTGCATAGTCCCCTTTATCGCAATCAGCGATATAATATGACCTATCTATGTTAAAGACTTAACCTAGTTATTCGATGGATTTACTATGGTATGTGACGTCATCAGTGTGTTTTGTGATTGTTTTCCTTTGCCAGATAACGGTACTTTATCTACGTTTTTTGTGGATGAGTATTAAGCGTAAGCTATTATTTTGTGCTTCTATAAAGACCAACCATTTTATCATAAATATTTGGACCAATCATAACATACCAAGCCCCTCCGTACCTCGGAAAGCACGATAAGCAGTTGGTCCCGGCTGTCTTTTGTAGATCTTTGACAGTCGTTATCTACGGGTAATCATAAGCCCGAAAGTCAGACAACCAGGGGGCCGACTCCGAAGCGATAATCTGAAGTATCGGCCCAATGTTCGGCCGTCTCTTGACTTCCACAGTTTTCTTATTTGACTTTGAATCCTTACCCGACTTCAAATCACACTTTTGACTTTGGCTTATCTCTTTGATTGCCTTTTTTTTTCGCCCTAGTCAGCCATAGATAGCCGTAGTCAAGAAACAGCCGAACATTCGGCCGATACTTCGGATTTATGTTCGGAGTAGACCCCCAGTCTTGCCAAGGGGTATCGTGTTACAGTAACTGGGTTGTGGAAGTCAGATAGGCAGTCACTCCATGTAAAATACTGGTATACAGCTGCATCCGCTTAGACGGGAAGCTGACCCCAACATAGTTGTGAAAAGGCTAGGCAGATTGATTGATAGTTAATTTGGCCATACAGACAGAGTTTCAGGTTTTCATTGGAACCAGTGACCCGATGTTGATGGTGTTGTGCACGACAATCAGCAGCACAATCGAGCAGCAAACGTAATAAGGTCCGAACGCTGTCACATAAATATAAAAGCCTTTGACCGAAATTGAGGCAGGTAGTCCAGCGGGGTAAAGGCTCGTACAGACTGGCACGATATCACGGGTGCGACAGACACCGACAAAGAAATTGTGCTACTAGTGTCGCGTCGCGCCCGCGATATCGCACTAGTCTGTACGAGCCTAAATTGCGTAACACACTATCAGCAGCAATGGGTTTCATTTTGACAGCTCAACACCCGAACCTATGAAGGAATGGATTAGCAATATACTTCAAAATCATTCAGATTGTTATTGAGTGTGTTACGCAATTAGGGTGCAGATAATTAATAATAAATGTACGATCGTACACGAACCAAAAGAAGTATGTAATTAGTAGCGTAGCAGGTGGCGTTCTACAGGATGTCCCGTAAATAATGGATCAAACGTAACGGGTAGGTAGCTTACCTCATTTCCAACAACTAATTTGAACAGTAAAAAAAAAACCGATAAGGTAACCAAGATATTTATTTTTTTCGATTTTTACTATTTTCTGTACCCAGCATTCAGTGTTTTTAATGCTGTTGCTGCAAATGGTATCATATTTAGGTGTGATTTTTGTCAAACATTTCAGACTAATGTTATAAGATACCATTTTTTTAAATAACAATTTATTTGCCTTAGAAAAAAAAATCTTGAATTGAACAGTTTTGTTTTTCGATGAAAAGACCAGAATTGGAAAAATTCTCCTGTAAAAAAAAATGTATGACACCAAAGTGTACCATTATTTTAAAAACTTGTAAAATTACTAAGGTTTGCAAATTGGTATAAAACTTACGTCTAGTCCTTGCGGTTATTGCTATGAATGTGATGAAGAAGACAGAACAGAAATTAAAATGGTACAATCTAACTTTTCTTTCTCGTAATGGCTTATGCTTGTAATCTAAGCATGTGGTTAAGCGTGTAGCGCAATTCCGAGCCGATGACGTCATCTGTTCGGAATTTGGGACCGCTACCTGCGGTCAAGATACTTAGCTCAAGACACCGTCTTGAGATACTTAGCTCAAGACACCATCTTGAGATACTTAGTTCAAGACACCGTCTTGAGATACTTAGCTCAAGACACCGTCTTGAGATACTTAACTCAAGATACCATTTATTTTTTTATGCCTAGTATCTTGAGATAATGCTTGTGAAGCATTGATGTCCCAATCACCCGTACAAAGGTAAAACTGTGACATTAGAAGGTCACTAGGCAACTTAGAGAGATTAGATAACTTATTGAAGACTTACTGGACTTACTTATTGTCTGGAGTCTTAACTGGGACTAACAGGTTATTGCATTATAAACATCACTGATCATAAATGCTGTAGAGCTCCAGACCATAATCATGTAAAATATATGGAGTAGGTGCCGATATTAACTATTTGCTGTCAATCAATTACCCATATTTATGGGTCTTGAGATACTTAGCTCAAGACACCATCTTGAGATACTTAGTTCAAGACACCGTCTTGAGATACTTAGCTCAAGACACCGTCTTGAGATACTTAGCTCAAGACACCGTCTTGAGATACTTAGCTGAAGACACCGTCTTGAGATACTTAACTCAAGATACCATTTATTATTTTATGCCTAGTATCTTGAGATAATGCTTCATGTCCCAATCACCCGTACAAAGGTAATGGGTAAAACTGTGACATTAGAAGGTCACTAGGCAACTTAGAGAAATTAGATAATAACTTATTGAAGACTTACTGGACTTACTTATTGTCTGGAGTCTTAACTGGGACCAACAGGTCATTGCATTATAAACATCACTGATCATAAATGCTGTAGTGCTCCAGACCATAATCATGTAAAATATATGGAGTAGGTGCCGATATTAACTATTTGCTGTCAATCAATTACCCATATTTATGGGTCTTGAGATACTTAGCTCAAGACACCGTCTTGAGATACTTAGCTCAAGACACCGTTATGCCTAGTATCTTGAGATAATGCTTGTGAAGCATTGATGTCCCAATAACCCGTACAAAGGTAATGGGTAAAACTGTGACATTAGAAGGTCACTAGGCAACTTAGAGAGATTAGATAATAACTTATTGAAGACTTACTGGACTTACTTATTGTCTGGAGTCTTGACTGGGACCAACAGGCCATTGCATTATATAATACAAAATATATAATACTGTGTACTGTAGGTAATTATATTATATATGTACAATGATATCCACGAACTCCTCCAGCTCTAACTTTTATAATTATAATTAATAATTTTTACAAGTCTAGTTTGTATTCCGTAGTCCGTTGCGCCTTGAAAATAACCTTGCCTAGATTATTTTAATACATTACGACAAAAAGCAACTTGTACAATACGTAGGTACCCACTATTTACTACACAGGTACAGTCCTAATAATATGTTTGTCGTAGAACTTAGAAGGGACTTCCTCACTCGGAATACTTTAATACAATACTCTTAAGGTAATTCCCCAACGAACCAACAGGGGAATCACCCGATCATCTCATGTCATAATATTGTTGCGGGTATTTCCCGTCGGTCGGGGATTCCCTGTACGAAATTATAAACATGCAAATTAGGTTTTATTTTTTTCATTTATTTTTCTGTCAGTGACGGGTTACGTAGGCTACGTCAGTGACGACGGGTTACGTAGGCTACGTCATTAAAATTTAAAAGTCAATTATCTGAAATTAAGTATTTCAAATGGCGGGAGACTGTGTTAGACATAAAAAAGACAGTGATACGACGTCAGTGTGGAGTTATTATTTAGTTGAGAAGGACGGGAATAGTGCTAAATGTAAGCGATGCCCAGCCATCCTCAAGACTTTGGGTGGATCAACTAAGGGATTACATACACATTTGTTATCAAAACATAACATCAAGGTTATATCAGCTTCAACAAGTCAAGATTCTGAAAATCTGAACACAGCACCGCCGCCAGCCAAGCGAAAGTTAGAAAATTATTTTACTAAAAGTGCCGACGATAGCCTGGATGATATTTTGGCAAGAATGATTGCATTAGATGGATTTCCATTCAGTGTGAATAATTTTCTCAAATCAAATTGATTGAGAAAATTGCTCTTAGTAAAATACACGGATTTACCAAAGTCAGCCGTCACTGTTCGAAAATGTGTTATGAATTACAGTGAAAAAATCAGAAAGCAAGTAACTGCAGAATTAAAACATTTGAAAAGTGCAGGTGAAAGATTTAGTCTTTCTTTCGACGAGTGGACTTCAACTTGCAATAAACGATACATGGCGGTCAACGTTCATTCATATAAAATTTTTTGGAACTTAGGACTTGTTCCTATTTACGATAGTATGACAGCTGAAAATTGTCTTCGTATATTGCAAGAGCGTCTAAGTAAATTTGACATTTCCCTAGAAACTGACATCGTGGCTATTGTAACCGATGGACCGAATGTTATGATAAAGGTGGGGCGGCTTATTTGCACTGAACAACAACTATGTCTCGCACATGGTATCAGTTTGGCGGTCTGTGATGTGCTTTATGAAAAACATAATAATTTGCAAGATAGCCCTACCTCAGATGATACTATAAATGAACCAGCTGTGACTGTTGATTATATGGACGACAGCGATGATGAACACCATTTAGAAGACTTAGACTGTCCAGAATCAGGTTTAATCGTAATGTCACAAAATGATCTTGCGCCAGAACACGTACCAGAGTTAACACAATTTGAAAATATTAATGAGCTGATAAAGAAAATCCGCAAAGTTGTAGTGTATTTCAAAAGATCTCCATTGAAAAATGAAACAGTACTTCAAAAATATGTGAAAATTGAACATGGAAAAGAGTTGTCACTTCTTTTGGACTGTAAAACCAGGTGGAATAGTCTTTTAACAATGCTGGAGCGATTTTATCTTTTAAAAGCATGCATTCAAAAAGCTCTTATAGTTCTCAATCATCCAATTCGTTTAGAAGATGTTGATTTTGAATTGGTAAATAAAATTGTTGATGTGCTGACCCCAATTAAATTGACAGTAGAAGCAATCTGTCGGCGAGATGCTAATTTATGCACAGCTGATGCCGCTTTGAAATTTCTTATAAAACAACTGTCTAGCAAAAACTCAGCACTTGCCAAAAAAATTAAAACATCCTTAGTGGAACGTATAAAGCAACGACGAAGTGATGATTTAACTGGCGTGTTAAATTATTTACAAAATCCACGAATGGATGTTGAAAATCAGTTATTATCGGATTTGGAATGGCACGACGTATTTCCAGTTCCGACACAGGCTTTAGTGAGGAAGCAAATAAAGAGTATTGTTAAAAGACTTAATAGTCGAGATTACACGGAAGAAGACCACACACAGACAGACACCACACAAACAGATGATGAGCTAAGGTCAGAAACCTCCCAACCCCAATTGACATTAAAGGAAAAGTTACAGCTGGAAATTAACAAGAGTATGAAATCCCCAGATCCTGAAGTACAAGTACAAAATGAATTGGGGTTGGCAAATAGTATTAGACGTGAAATGAGCGTGTTCGAAAATGGAGGTGTTCGTGGATATCACTTAGAAACAGCATAGCATATAAGTATCTATTGTCTATTCCTCCAACCAGCGTAGAAGCTGAACGAGCGTTTTCAGCTGCTGCTTATGTTGGCAATAAACTACGAAGCAGGCTCGGAAGTCAAACATTGGATGCTTTGATATTTCTGCGATTATATTTTCGAAATTCTAAATAGTTATTTTGTGCTGTTTTTTAATTTCTTGCAAAAGTATAGTATTTTTTGGTTTGTGTTTTTTCTTTTCTTATTATTATTCTGATTTGTGTTGTGCAAAGACATTAAAGACATTTTTTTTAATTACTCGTGTTTTTTTTATTTTAGCCAAATTAGAAACCACATAGTCTAATCCCGGGATGAGCCCGGGATCCCGGGAAAAGGCTTCAAAAATCCCGTAAGCCCGGGATTGAAAAACATGCTCGGGATTGTATTCTCTACTTGGCAATCCTACGGACTTCGAAAACAATCGTTTGTGTGAGGTTGTACGTGTGTGCAGTAGTACGATGCCTCGTTACGAGTACACGCCACGGGAGTATGCCGAAATGCATTTTATCTACGGAGAAGCAAGAGGTAATGCCAGGGCGGCCGCAAGATTGTATCGTGAAAGATACCCGAACCGGGATCGACATCCCGACTATCGCGTATTCATTAGAGTGCATAACGCGCTTCTTGAGGGAAGAATTCTTGGCACCGGAGTTGGGGGTGCCAGTGAAGGGCGACAGTCACAATGACTAAATTATTATTCGAGAAATCGAGGAAGATTCGTCGGTCTCGTCATAGCGTCATAGCGCAACGCACAGGTATTCCAAGATCGACGGTACATCGAGTTCTAAAAAGGCACCGGTTGCACCCATATCACGTGCAACGTGTTCAAACGCTGACGTCACGTGATTACCCGCAAAGAGTAGCATTTTGCCAAAGGATGCTTAGAATGATACGGGCGGACCCACAGTTTTTTAATAAAATTTTATGGAGTGACGAGTCTTCATGCCGGCGAGATGGATATCTCAATTTGCATAATTTGCACAGTTGGCAGCTAGTAAACCCACATTTGATGCGAGAGGACAGGAGCCAACATCAATTTAAAATAAATTTATGGGCAGGAATAATAAATGGGCAAATAATAGGGCCCTTTGAACTACCAGCAACTCTAAACGCCGAATACTATCTGCATTTTTTAAGGAATGAGTTGCCAACGTTATTAGAAAATATTCCAGAAGACGTGCGGCAAGCAATGTGGTTACAAAATGATGGTTGCCCCGCTCACTATGCGACGGCAGTAAGGGCGCAACTCAATGAAACTTACCCTGACAGATGGATCGGCCGATTAGGACCAATTTTGTGGCCTCCGCGATCTCCGGATTTAAATCCCTTAGATTTTTTTTATTGGGGATGTTTAAAAGACAAAGTTTACAAACAACGAATAACGTCGGAAGAAGAATTACGTCAGCGCATCCAATCTGCTGTATCAGAAATAAACAACAGCCATTTTGTCCGCCGGATAAGAGCTTCCTTTATTAGGAGGTGCCGACTTTGCATTCTCGTAGGGGGACGTCAGTTTGAACATTTACTGTAAAAACAAAATAAACGATTTATTTGTATTTTTTTTTTTTATTTAACCTCCTAATTTTTTTCATACGCTGAGATACCTAAACATTTTTAAGAAAATAGTTGAATTGTGCACACTTTTTCAAATTTTATTTTATTTCGTAATTTGGCACCTCTGTCAGATTCATAGCAATATCTTTGTAACGACAAAGACTAGGCGTAAGTTTTATACCAATTTGCAAACCTTAGTAATTTTACAAGTTTTTAAAATAATGGTACACTTTGGTGTCATACATTTTTTTTACAGGAGAATTTTTCCAATTCTGGTCTTTTCATCGTAAAAACAAAACTTTTCAATTCAAGATTTTTTTTCTAAGGCAAATAAAATGTTATTTAAAAAAATGGTATCTTATAACATTAGTAAACTATTCAGAAATGTTTGACAAAAATCACACCTAAATATGATACCATTTGCAGCAACAGCATTAAAAAAATAGTAAAAATCGAAAAAAAAAAAATTCTTGGGTACCTTATCGGTTTTTTTTTACTGTTCAAATTAGTTGTTGGAAATGAGGTAAGCTACGTACCCGTTACGTTTGATCCTTTATTTACGGGACACCCTGTATAGTTTCTGCCTACCCCCATGGGAAGAAGGCGTGAGTTTATGTATGTATTTATGTTTTATAAAAATAACACAGCATCACGTCTGTATTCCCCGAAGGGTCAGTCAGAGGTGTACCTACCATAAACCTACATTAAATTTCGCCAGTTATGTTTAGGTCCCATTTAATAGAGGGCGAGTCTATTAACCGGGCACAAGTTCAAACTTTGGACTGTAACTGAGAAATTCCAGATGGAAAACCCAATAACACTTTGCCTGCCCCGGGAATTAAACCCAGGACCTCATGTTCAACAAAAGCGCTTGCGACCAATAGATCAACGCGAAAATGTGGCTGTTATTTGTATATTGTGGTGTCTTACGACTTCCACACGAACGAAGTCGCGGGCGGAAGCTAGTTAATAATAAAGTAATTTCTTTAACCAATATAGCCAATCTAAAAATAGCAGAGTGAATAAGGATACAGACGATGTTAACTGCATACTTACTTATTTAAAAGCACAGTTTTAACCGTTTACATAAATGTGCTAAGAGCAGGCAGTCTAAATCAAATTTCGAACGCAAGCTCCACCCCTCGCTCGCCGGCACTCCGTTATGTGCTAAACGCTAATACATCAGTAATAAAGTTGAATATCGCGTGCGCTCTTTGATCGTGTTCGAGCACGAAACTAAATAGCGTAAGTCTCAATTCTTATTTCGTTTATAACTAAAGTAATATTGATCTAGAGATAATTACTGTGAATATTTATTTTAGACATAAAGGCCAAACAAATCTTGTTCTTTTTTATAATAATCCTTAAAAAAGACATGATTTTCGAATAAAAAAATGTATCGATATTACAATTACGTAACTGTCTTCAACATGGAAAGAAAAAGATCCAATAAATCATATACTAAATTTTCATTTTGCTTGTATGTGTGACTGTTTCAGAATATCCATACAAATTAAGTTAAAAATAGGGAGCCTCCTCTTAAACCTTCTAAACTAATGTTTTGTATGCAGCGCTAATCCCTATTTATAGAATCGACTAATTTAAGTGTTATCGAGGTGACTACGTTTCCGCTGCTCATGAATAATTTAGTAGGTTTAAAAGACCCGCAACACACCTTATGAACCGAACCTAAGCTCTTTTATTGCCAGTGCGTAGAAATTAGGGAAAAAGTTAAGTTTCGGCAACGTATTATGGCGTTTTAGGTAAATGCGTACTACCCGTCGCTTTTCTATTATATAAAATAATAGTTTTTTATTTAACCCTAAGCTCGGAGAAAGGTTTAAAATTATTTTGTTGACAGCTGTCAACAAAATAAATTTAAACCTTTCTCCGACTGCTCGACTGCTATGGTCGGACTTTTAATTAGCTGCAGTACAATGACACTTCTTAATGTTATCTTACTGTCATAACAGTAAGAAGTGAAGAACGAAATGATTAAAACTAATTAAAAATACGAAAATGTAAAAGTTGACCGGTCGCAAGTGTTAATTTTTCCACTGCCCGATTTTTTGAAGATACTAACTGATGATCAGAACAAACTATTGTCACAGTTTTGTCTCAGTATGTAAAAATGCTTTTGCCTTTAGGCGGGCCAAATACAGGCTCACATTATTTAGCAAAACTTCACATATTATGTGAACGGGTATCAATATCAAATCATAACAAAACAAACAAATTGTACCTATACCTTGACCCTGTGTAATATTAAATGTAACAGGTATTTGTACGACAAACAGGGTACAGTGGGTACAATATCTATTCTCTACTTCTCTTTTCGTACAACATAGCAACGCATCACAATAATGCATTATTCCGTGATTCTAGTGGCTCGTTTAATGGAGGAGTGATTGGTCTGATTAGTTGAGTGTAGGCGGTTAACTATGTAGATGAATATCTTAATAACATTCCCTATTTTGAGGAGGCGAGCTACTGTTTGAACTATGGCATATTTTGTAGTGATTATTAGTCTGACTGCTAAGAATATAGCCTAGAAAAGCGAATGCGACCATACTAGGAAAACTACAGTCGAATAAAAGACGTTATTTTTGACGTAGGATAAAAATAACTTTGTTTTTTTAAACGTGTTCGTGTTGTTCATATTTTAATTTCTCTGGAATCAAATGTTGGTTATTATTTTCACTAGTGAGTCAGACAACCTTTGCATCACAATAAAGGCGAAATTTTTCACATCGTTTTTAGTTTATTTTTACGTTTGTAACTCATCCAGTCCACTAGCGATATACATAACATAAAGAGCTTTTTCCATTTGAAGAGTAAATCCTTATTCTTTTCATTTAAAGGCATCAAGGTGACCAAAAACGATTTTATCGTTCGTATTGTGTATTTTCAGACCAATATTTTCCGTGCAGTTGCTTGACAGATGTGGCTGAGTAATAGCATCGTAAACTACACATTGCACTAGACATCTAGTCAGTTGTTTTGCTTGTAAATATTAGTATACTCTACGAAGTGCACTCAAAGAGCCTTCACGTGAACGATTCTTATTTCTTACCTAAGAATCTTTACTCGTCTGGTTCACCCTGGGTGTCAGTCCCACTACCAAGTATAATGATACCAGCCTTTTATTGTCCCACTGCAGGCCTGTTCTCATACAGAGAAGACACTAGCATTCGGAAGAAAGAAGAAGAAGAAATACTCAAACCATAACTTAAACAAATCAGGCACCCACTCACACACACACATCTACACTCACTCACACATACACGGTTACACTCACACAAACACTTACCCGGCACATATAAATACATACTGCCTTTTCCTTGTTATTAATTAATTTAAAACCCCTTTTACTTTCTTCCCTTCGTTTCTTATCCCCCCACAATTAATTATATCAGGCTAGTTTATTTTTTTACAAAAGTGCACATTACTAATTTGTAAGTAACTTTTATATCCATAATGGATGGATGGATGACCCATGTAACACAGGTTTTTCCTAGCATGGGGGTCATTGATCATTCATTTTGTACTACCAGGCTATTTCCGTGCTCAAATTAAGTCACCCTGTATCAGTGTACATAAATGTCAAATAAAAAATGTAGTTACTTATTTATTCATCACCACGCTTGCTAATTGCGTGTTGACGAATTCAGAATAATATTTCGTATATTTCCCGGTTTCCTCCACCGTTAGCCAGATATGTCCAAGATCGCGTAACTTTGGTGTCTAGCAAATCGTCTTACAGAAAAAAAGTAGTGTTGAAAAGAGTGATGAAGAATTAAACTTACCGATATCGACAAGGGGTGGTCGATCCCTGCCTCGTCGTATGCAGAGATAACATTCTGGAGACCGCATGGACCCATGATTTAAGTCTGCTGGTAAACCTGTGGGTGTTAGTTCTAGGACTTCGAAACCGCTGGGAACAGTCTCTTCTAAGCCCGGGAATATAACTCCTGTAACAAAAAGAAAGATTCAATGTAGAAAGTAGTCGGTGATCGGATAAGAAGTTGGTCATTTAAAACTTGAGCGTTAGTTGATTGGCGCTGTAGCTTAACGTTCTTCGCTACGGTTCACGGGTGTAGACCCGGCATGAAACTAAAATTTGTTAGGTCTCGCTCGCTCGCGGTCATGCGAGCAAGCGAGACTGAATGGGGTGCTGGGCGGCAGTGAGAAGGCTACAAGGCGCCGATAGTTTAGGTAATTTATTTCGACGGTAAAAATAATGGTACCTAAATAAAAAAAATCTGTAGGTATCTGCTTTATGCTTATTTAGTTCAGTTACTATGTAAATTTTCATGATCCAATTTGAAGTATTTTTTTTATTCTGGCTTTTTATTGTCCGGTTAGGAGGTAACTTTATAAAAAAAAATCCGTCGATTTTTTTTTTATGAAATCGTGTTTTCGTCAAACATAATCGTATATAGTACTTAACATTGATCCTCGAGTTTATATTAAATTATATTTATTTCATAATTAATGCAGCAATATTTTCGATATAACACGGTTACACGGAGCATCACGCTAAGCAATTTGAGGTATTGTAGACTCTAAGTTTTGTGTGTCTGTAGATAATTTGGTGTGGGATAACTATGGTGTGTACAGACGCCAGCACGTGAAGCTACCCGAAACTGTAAAATTTTCCCAATCAACCTTGAACCTTATACTGTAGGGATAAAGTTCAAAATCTATTAAAGAGATTTGACAGATTGTAGTAGCTTGAAGTGCTGGCGTCTGTACCAACGAACGTATTCACGCACACGATATTGCAAAACCATTGTACCGAGATGTAGGTATACCTACTCCAGTTTTTTACGTGGACGGTGAATCATTGAACCAAAAACCCTATTGCGTAATACCGGAAGAAGATAAAAATGTCCATCAGAGGATTACAAAATTAAACTACGAAACACACTAGGACACCGACCAACTAAATTGACAACAATATAAGTTGCGTGCAAGTCAGCATACTTTTGCGTTCGATAACAGAAAATTTTAACTTAAATTAGCATGAAATAATTCACATAAGAATCTCAATGTAAACGAAGCTTTTTATTTAAAAATTCAATAGTTAAAAGGTCTTTGTGATCCAATAAGATTGCCTTGACAATGGTTGTTGTATGTACTTCTTTCTTTATTGATGTTTTTATTTAGTTTATAGCTACTTCCTTTCCTTCAATTTGGCCTTCGTATCGGTGTAACATATTATTACTATAATTGGTAAGTAGGTAAGTACTCCGTATTAGGTGTTTGTTTTTTTGTTGGTCGTAATAGGTGTTTTTTAGGGTTCCGTACCCAAAGGGTAAAACGGGGAACCCTATTACTAAGGCTCCGCCGTCTGTCTGTCTGTCTGTCCGTCTGTCACCAGGCTGTATCTCATGAACCGTGATAGTTAGACAGTTGAAATTTTCACAGATGATGTATTTCTGTTGCCGCTATAACAACAAATACTAAAAAACAGAATAAAATAAATATTTAAGGGGGCTCCCATACAACAAACCTGATTTTTTTGCTCGTTTTTGTTCGATATTGATAACGGGAACAGGTAGACGCTTGAAATAGTCACAGTATATTTAGTTATGTATTAATTTTAAAAATAAATAATTAAAATAAAATAAATATTTAAGGGGCCTCCCATACAACAAACGTGATTTTTTTGCCGTTTTTATAGATAATGGTACGGAACCCTTCGTGCGCGAGTCTGACTCGCACTTGGCCGGTTTTTTTTTTAGTAATGTTGTAAGAGGTGCGTAACATGTTAATGCGAATAGGCGGCAACATCAACCGATGCAGCGGTGACTTAATTACTTTTTGCTTTGAAAACCCTGATTTACACCAGGAATGCAGGAGCTTCTCGCAAAACTAAAGCCCGCTAATATCGTAGATCTAGGATTAATGAACAAGTTCATTAATAAGCCCTCGATAATCCGCTAGACATCAGTCTGTGACACTTCCTTCTAAACATGAGCCTCCTTATCGTAATAAAATCTAAATATTATTTAACATCATCGTACGTAACATGTCTCTATCCTATTCAGCAATGAATAACCTTACATTTAGGTAACTGTAATGCTACAATTTTTAACTCCGCTGCTTATAAGTAATGTAAACATTCATTATCTATGACTGGCAGACTAATTAACAATTCATATCCAAAAGAATGCGCGCATGCTCCTTACGTCACACAAACAATGCTGCTTTGTTGACCTGAGTATATCTAGAGGTCTAGAGGTTTAAGTGGCATTGAACCCAACTTGTAGTTCGATGTATCAATGGTGTCAATATATAATATCTGAGAATGAGCACAGATAGGGGGGTCAAATGAAGGTGGCCCTTTGTTAAACAATCAAGACGAGGACTGACGAGTTATGGGGCGTGTAACAAAGAGGAAATATATTGAGATCGATTGATTCAATCTGGAAACAGCGCTGCAATAGTTGATAAAGATTACTGATAGATGCATTTGTAATATAATAGACGGGGTGTGTGGCAGGGAGTTTGTTGCGCTGCTTCTTCTTAAGCTTTACAGAGGTGCCGGCTTTTTGGGACCTGTTTTTAGCCTTTTACACTAAAATGTGCCCATTTTAGATACCTTTAGGAGCCACAAAGTTATAATAAATACATTTATGAGCTTGAGTTGCAGAGCAAAGGGGGCATCCATTAATTACGAAAGGCGATTTTGGCGATTCTACGACCCCTTGGTGAGATTTGTCTCAACTCTGCCCCCTCTAATATCACGTGAGCTTTATCAAATGCGTATTTTTAGTGTAAATACGTTAATCTGTGCTTGTTTGCGTTGGATTTATTTAAATACACATAATTTGCCTAATATTTTTTTTATAATAATTAACCAGTTTTCCCGAAATTTTAACTGTTTTTTGCGAAAAAAAAATGACGCCCCTCGTGAGATTGGGTGAGATGAGGGATCCAAAATCTAAACATCTCACGTAATTAATGGACGCCCCCAAACGCTAAGACAAGAATAGAATAGCTATGAACCAGGTTTTGCTTATATTATGAATTTTTTGAATAGGTAGTCTACCTACTATTTCTTGGTCTGTACTTAATGTTTTGCTTTTGTAATCTGTGCCAGTGCCAAGTCCAAAATAAATGCGTTTCTTTCTTTCCATAGTCAGGCAGCGACACATGCAATAATATCTACATAAAGATAACAAACTCAGTGGATATTTATGCAAACATGTTTGCCAACAAAAACTATTGTGTGTCACAAGTAGTTTCTTATGGTTAGTATTTATTTATAATTATTATTAATACAAAAAAAAAATACTTTATAGTTAGAAGTAGGTATTTAACTAAACATTAATAGCAAGCCAGTTTCATGTTCGTATAACATAATGACGAAAGTAGCGAGGCAAAGCCGTGTACGCACGAGCGAACAAAACATGGTGAACACGAACAACGAACATTTGGTTCGTACGTGTGGCCGTAAATTAGCAAACCAATTCAAGCAATTGTTCCAAATTCGTTGTACTACATGTGACTGTACATAATCCATTATGTTTTGATAATGATATTAATTATACAATGCCAGACAGGTGTGCGATTAATATTAGCTAAGAATCAGGTAAACATTGAAGCTAGCACGTTTTCCCTAAAGCCGTGTACGAACGAGCGAACAAAACATGGTGGACATCGAACAACGAGCATCCAACACTTTGTTCGCATGTGCGTACCACTAACGAACATCAAACGTGGACGCAAATTAGCAAAGCGAAGTTTTTCTGGATCTGGATTCTGTGGGCACAGTCTATGGTGTTCGTGTTTGCTTTGCTAATTTACGTCTAGTCGTACGAACCAAATGTTCGGTGTCCGATGTTCGTGTTCACCATGGTTTGTTCGCTCGTGCGTAGGTACACGGCTTTAGGGAAAACGTGCTAGCTTCAATATTTACCTGATTGCTAGCTAATATTAATCGCACACCTGTCTGGCATTGTATAATTAATATCATTATCAAAACATAATGGATTATGTATGTACAGTCAACAAACAAATTAATATGCAGGCAGCAACTTCAACTAGGTACTTTTTGACCAATTTTGTTTATTTTGCTAATAAGATTTTGGCGTCTTTTTTCTCTCGTATTGATGTGAACCATTATGAAATTAGCTTATGCTGAGGGTGAGGTAAAATAATATGCTAGTTAGCGAGACTGTAACCCGGCGGACTGCCTAGGAATTAGGATGCGCCGTCCTTTGGCATTGTACGTCTGAGTAAGTCGTAAGTTTAAATAATTTAAAATCAAGTAACAGTGAATAATTATTGCCTTTGCCAGCATAGAGAAAGTGAAACAAAAATACATACCTACTTACAATTTTTTTTAGTTTTAATAATTGCCTGAAATAAATTATATTAAATTTTAATTTAGTATCTCTTTACCTGACTGTATCTATTATATTGTTTATAATATTAAATGGCGTTGATTCTTATGGATGAATGTCTATATTTCTCTTACCTTATCTTATAAGTAACGATCTAGAAAAGTTGTATAATAAATTTATGAGGCCTAACAGAGTTTTTATTAGATTTAAATTATTGTTTAATGTTTTAATACAGAGAATGCTATGTATGTACAGTACGTTTAGATGGTAAATAAAAAAATGTTAGTTTATCAGTAATTACTAATTACATACATTTGTGGAGTTAATTGTTTATATCTAAGTTAACTTATACTAGAATTAGAATGTAATGGTAAGATAAGAAGCTAAAAATATCTGCCAGTAACTAAGTGCGAAAATTTTATAACGCTGTGATACAATGGGCTTCAATTTTCTAAATTGAAAATCTTTTCGATTTTGGTTTTAAATGACTGCTAGAAATCCCAAAAAAAACACAGGTAATAAAGTAATGGGGCTACCATCGACCAGAGTATTTATCACTAAACATTATAAAAGAAAGTTCCCCCGCCGCGTCTGTCTGTCTGTCTGAACGCGATAAACACAAAAACCGGCCAAGTGCGAGTCGGACTCGTGCACGAAGAGTTCCGTACCACTATCTATAAAAACGGCAAAAAAATCACGTATGTTGTATGGGAGCCCCCCTTAAATATTTGTTTTATTTAATTTTTAAAGTGAATATATAACTAAATATTCTGTGAATATTTCAAGCATCTACCTGTTGCCGTTATCAATATCGAGCAAAAAAATCACGTTTGTTGTATGGGAGCCCCCTTAAATATTAATTTTATTATGTTTTTTAGTATTTGTTGTTATAGCGGCAACTGAAATACATCATTTGTGTAAATTTCAACTGTCTAACTATCACGGTTCACGAGATACAGCCTGGTGACAGACGGACAGACAGACAGACGGCGGAGCCTTAGTAATAGGGTTCCCGTTTTACCCTTTGGGTACGGAACCCTAAAAACTACCAAACGGATTTTCAAATGGTTTTCACCAATGGATGGAGTGATGCATGAGGAAGGTTTAGGTGTAGGTATAATTCATTTAGGTTTTATGTAAATTGGCTGAAATATGACAATGATTTTTGAAGATTGCGGAAAAAACCATAAACAATCCTACAACCCCCTCTTATCTTAAAAAACGTTTCAAGTTCCTTCATTACACACATAAAAGATATCTGAGGTCATCGGAAAACTAGAGACTAGAGATGCCGATGCATTCTACCAGCTTTTATGACAAATCTTTTACAGTTCAAGCAGTACGGTTATGGAATGCCTTGCCCGTGTCGATAAGGTGTGCTCAATCTTTGCCCACTTTTAAAATTCAGGTAAAAAACACTTCCTCACTCCTTAAACATCATCATTACATAATACAGTTCCTTGCTCTTGTTTCATGTTTATTATTGAATATATATTTATATAGATAGTTGTATTGCTTTATGTATGTATGTATTTATTGTAAATGTAAATGGTACACCACTGACTACCTGCAGTATTGTCTTTCCTTCTCCCTTTAATTCATCCAAAGGTTGTCTGTAAAAGATCGCTTTTAGCGATAAGACCGCCCATTGTGTCCCCCTATGTAAAGTTTCAACATTGATATCTGTAATTTTTATGGTGTACATAATAAAGAGTATTCTATTCTATACCGACCGGGAGCTTTAGGTACTGGCGTGCGCCGCATAAACCAAGAGATATGAAAACAATGTATTGCGGAATTATTTTTCTTATAAAGATCTGAACTGTATGTGTCAAATCTGCTTTTTTCATTTATCTCTGCACCCAATTCTGAAGTCCATGCAGACGTAGTCGCGAGCAGAAGCTAGTACCTACTAATATAATAAAGCCGAAGAGTTATTTTGTTTGTCTGATTGAACGCGCTAATCTCTGTAACTACCAGTCGGATTTGAAAAATTCTTTTGGCATTTGGTAGCCCAATTATTGAGGAAGGCTATAAGCCCGACCCCTAGGAGTCAAGCAAAAAGAAAGTCTGAAAGAACGCTAAGCGAAAACGAATTAGGTAACAGCGCAGGCGGGCGACATTGTGGTTCGGGGGCCACAGATCAAACCGCGGGGCACAGCTAGTATAGGTATAATAAAGCTTCTAGATAAGGGAAGTGTCCTAGATGCAGCGTAATGGAGATAAACCAGTTTCGCTCATTAGGCGACAGATCGGCACATAACTGCTGTGTTTCTTGAACTTGTAATGTACTTCACAAAATTGTATAACTTGTTTTGTTATTGTTAAGTATATTTTGGTATACCTTGCAGATTTCCTGAATGGCCAATCCATTCTTACTCATAAACAAGGTAGGTCAAGGTAGATTGCCTTAACTTTACGTTGTTTGACCAAATAAGTGTCAATTTTGCAGTGGTGCACAGTCCTTATCATTATACTGAAAATTTTATTATAAAAATATATCAGGGCATTGGCATTATTAGCTGTGATTAGGGGGACCTGTTAAGTATTTGATTTGCTGGATATAAATCAAGATTCTCTGATATCATTAATTTTTCTAAGAAAAACATGATATTCTTGAACTTTGAGATTAATTTAACTGAGTCATATTTAATTTTATCATTATTTCACCTTATACTTACTGATACAATTTAAGGTTATTAGATAAAATTAAAGCAGTGTTCAGACTATGAGCCATAAAATATCTAGTAAATGCATTAAGTACTTAATAAAATGTACTTAATCACAAAATATGCAATGACTGATATCTGAAGTTATTAATAATACAATTACACATACACTTCGCACCCAAGTATCTGTTACACGAAGCAACCATGCAACTTGATGCCTGACCACAAACCTTATCCGTCTTATTAAACAAGGTTTATCTTCAGACCCAGGTTTTACCCATGGCGCCATTATTGAATTTCAAACTTTATTCCGTCTATGGTAAAAATCCTAATACAAAACTGACAACTAAGTACCGAACTAAGTTTTCAGTTTTGTATAAAGAACGGTATTTCAATCACAGTTACGTTCTTATTACAAAAACTGGCTCCATGGTTTAAGCCATGTCAAAATATAAATCATGTTTTGTAATAAGGAGGTATGAGTGTGACAAGTCATTCAAGAATTTACTGTAACAGGATTATGCAAAGATATTGATACAAGGTAATAAAATGACAATAGCGTAACACCATTGTCGTTTAAATTATGACTGATCCATCACAATGTTATCGCTATACACTTAAAGAATACTAAGCGTTCTATCCAGTACTTGTTCCGTATAAGACCAGCATAATGGTAAGGATGTCTGCCAGATAAATCTTAATAATTATGCAGGAATGTATGAAACACGACCAAAATGACAATACATAAGTGACCTAGAGAATCAATTACGCAAAGTATGTAGTTGGACTTCAATAATTAATTACTTCCTCGTTGACCTTAATGCATGCTATATTCGGTGCAAATTGACAGCAATGTATTATTTTTATTTGTAAATAAATGTCATTAGTTTACCATACAGATTGTGGCGCTATCTATGTTTTAGGTACATTCTCACTTAGAACCAATTTATAGGCAGCTGACGTTTTATTGTTTATCACAAACCAATCTTTTTTATCTTTTGAGTAACATGGAAAAGATAATGACATTAACTGGATACAGGATTGTCTTTACCCCAATTCATCAATCAATTTATTGATTGAAGCCCCTATTAGTATGACATTGATATTAGCTTGTTTATTATGACCCTACCTATTATTGGCTGATCTATATAAATATGTAAGAGTAATAATACATTGTTAGAATAATATACAAGTTTTATTTTTAATCAAATGGTCAACCCATTTAATTAAAAATAAAACTTGTACACAACTTTTGAACATAATTCTTGTTATGTTGAAATAATACACCCAGGTTAGAAATTACCCCTAAAACATTTGTCCCAAAATAATGATGTGCACCATTTTATAAATATTAGAAAAGGCAAAGAGCAGTAACCTACCTTCAACAACAATTTATGTTGACAATAACAAGAATTGTTGGTATAGGTAATCATTGAAAGGCAGACAGAATATGTTTGCCCAGCACTATTCTATCCTAAACAATGTATGGTTAATATTACCGTCAATATCAAAAAGTCCCAATGCTAAGTTATGATTTGCATGATCAGCTTAATCACACTTGAATTTATTCATATGGAACACCCACAAACCAAATAAAATCCTCCATGAGGCCTATTTACATTACATTGATCACACAGAACATATGTGCATACTAAAATAAATATTCGAATGACAAACACAAAAAAATACCAGCAGGAGGAATATTGAAATTCGAGCTTCAAACATTTTAGATGTGAGAGAGAATATTCACAAAAACCACTTACCAATGTCAGTGATCGGTGGTTTAGTACTGTATCCCTTGAGGTGTCCAGAGTCGCAATCATCAAGTAATTCCGGTTTCTCCGGTAATCCAGCGATCACAAAGTAATCGGCGACTTTCCGCTCATCCATGTTTTACAATTTTACATACGAGAAACGAGTACCTACGATAAAAAAACTCGTGGTCACACTAATGTCAGCATTACAAGAAAAATAAATACAACCAGAGCTTTTAAGGTTAACGAACATGTATCAAATCAAGTCATGTACTCTTGTAAACAGACCAGTTTATATAACACAGAGAGAGATACGTAAAATAAAAAAATAAATGTACCAATAACATGAAACCCTTGAAGTGAACTTACAATTTATTGCTACAGTTAAGAATTTGAGCATAAACGCGTCACACATCGTTTTACGTAAATAATTTTATTTATAGATTTATTGCGTTGCCTTAAATAATCACTTCATTCTAACTCAGGACATGGGACAGGGGTGCACTTGAAAATTATTCGTTTTTATTGAGACTTTTACAAAACGTCATTTTGTCCGACAACAATCAGCCAAAGACAATCGTTTTTTTTCTTATTTTATTCTGGTGAATATTGGGCTGCATTCCGTATTAGACTTTAATCGTTGACAGCGCTCACATCAATAATTTGCGTACCAAATTAGTTATTACGATTATGACAGCCGACAACTGTCATCAATTCGGTACGCTCGTGACCGCGCTCACGGTTGGATTACAGTATTTCTTTGTTTAAACACCACACGCACACATTTGTACACTTCTTCTTCTTTGGTTAGATGGCGACGGTAGCCAGAAGCACAATTTCGAAAATGCCACGCTAATATAAATAGGATAAGACTCTATTCTATTCTATTTTTGTTGTATGGCAAGCAAAGCCGGTGTCGACTATTCTGCCAATGTCTAAAGTGAGTTGAGAAACCAAGTGTGCATGAAAATAAAAATAAAACAATTATATGAAGAAAATAAAAACTAATAAAACTCTTCGATTGATTGATACTGTTGAACACAATGTAGATCTTGTTGGATTAGTACGGGACTGAAACAAACAAAAAATAAATAAATAAATATTATAAATGTTAAAACATAAAATATACGCATACCACAACCACACAAACGTAATAGATCATAACTTTATGTTATTGTGACGGATGAAAGTCATCAGCGCCACAAGCAGATCTTGAGAGGAATATGTTAGTAAGGAGGAAACATTTGTCGGAAGAAGGATCTTAAATTTAGGGAGGCGACTATATAAATCTAAAGGTGGAATGTTGTTCGAGCACTCAAAGAAGATGTGATCCAGAGTGCCCTCTTCCAACCCGCACTCGCAGAGAGAGGAGTCCCGAACACGGATTTTGCGCAAAAAAACGGGAGTACAACTAAAACCTAAACGAATTCGACAAAGAACGGATATAACGGTTTTGGAGACTTTTTTGTAACTGTGGAACCAAGGCTTTGTTTTTATGACTGGTTGTACTGCATAATAAAACTTCCCCTTTCTTCTTCCAGTGATATTCCATTGTTCCTGCCATGAAGATTGGAGCTTAACTTTTGGAAGGCTCAACAAGTCGTATCCCTGATGAGTATTGTGGGTGAGATCAGCTACTGCTGATGAGCAAGCATCTTTGGCCAAAGCATCAACGAACTCATTGCCCTTAATACCACAATGACTAGGTATCCAAACTAACTGAACCTCTCTTTGACTAATAAAACAGGATAATAAAGACTTTTTAATTTTTAAAACAAGGGAGATGTGCAATTTACTTTTGAAAGGGTTTTGTATTAAGGCTTGCAAAGAGCTAAGAGAGTCTGTGAAAATTACGGCTTTGTCAATATTTTGGTGTAGGATAAGACTCAAAACAAAACAACGCAACTGTCATTTTTGACAGCGCTCACGGTGATATTAATTTAAGGCATGGTCGGCGTGCGTTATCGCAAGATGGCGCATGTCCTGACGTCATCTATGACGTTTCACGCGACAAAGTTTTCGTGCTCACGCTAAAATAATTATGAAATAATTATGTATGTTTAGGTTAAGGTATTTATCTATGGGCCTGCGTCGCCTGCAATAAATGGATTATTTAAAATCGATTACAGCGATTATGGTCTTAATTCGGAATGCACCCTTGTTTGACGAAAGCGACAGACTTCATCCTAGAAATTACGATGTATTTGTTTATCAATTTTTTTAATAGAAATTATGGAGTCTCGGGTTGGTTATAGGATGGGTAGAGAAGTTAGTAAGACTACAAATCATTAGAACTAATGCAATGTGAGGTTTTACCAATGAAACTCAAAATGTTACACATAAATTTAATAACATTTAAACATCAATAACAATTTCCTTTAGTGCTTTAACTGATGGTGCTATGCTATCATTTAATTCCATTGTATCAGTGCTATTGCTTATTTGCGCTCCAGCCATTAAAAAGCTAATAGCACCTTCTAACTCACTCACTCTTTTACAAACTTCTATTTCTTCTTCTATCTCTTTCATCAATGAAGTGTACAGCCACAGATTGAGTTCCGAAAATAATTTTACTTGACTTTCAAAGACATCCACAAAAACATTTGCTGCATCTACTACTACTCTTGTAAACCTGGTTTCTCCTAGATTTTTCTTAAAATATTTGAGTAATGTTCCTATGTCTTTCTCATTTAATCCATCCATTGCTACATGAAGAACCTTTCTTCTTAACATCTCTTGAATTAAAGCAGCAGTTCTTTCTGGAAACTTAGTAGCTACATAAGTTTTTAGGACAGCTGACAGGGCTTTGGTGAACTCCATTTTTCTGAGGAACTTATCAAATTCTGGTCCTTTGGCTGGTTTGGATTGACCTTTCTTGTTGTTACTTTTATCTTGAACTTCTTCCACAATTGAAGATTGAACATGGTCTGGTGCAAATTTGAATAAGCCTTTTTTCTCATCAGAAGGTTTTGCAGGCTTTTCCCTTTTTCGTATTGATATGATGCCATCAATCATTCCAACTGCTAGGGTATCATCGTGTTTCGATATTGCCATGCTCAATACTGCATTAGGGAAATCAATGTTATGTACAACTTTAAAAGTGGAGATGTCATAGATCTTTACATGTCTGTCCAATGAGGCGGACATCAGTCTGCTGTTGTTACTGGCTAGTCTTAAAGTGGTAACAGTTTTATGATGTTGAGAAATATTGGCTAATTGTTTTCCTCCATTGAAGATGTCCCATACTTTGATTTCTGTTCCACCAGCACTAATGAATATGCCACCTGATGGCAGGAAAAGTGTTGATTCTACTGGACTGCCATGATTAACAGACAAGACTACCTCATTAGACCTGCAATCATACAGTTTAACTGCATGATCATAACCTCCAGATAGGATGATGTCTGGAGAGATAGGACTGGCAGCCCCTGCTCTTACATAGTCTGAGTGCTCAGTAAAACTGGAGATTTTCTCTTCTGTTGCTATGTCCCATAGACAAACGGATTTATCATCTGAATAACTGAGGATTTTTACTTGATCCTTTGTGAATAATGTTCTGTGAACCTGAAATCACAATAAGAATGATAAAATCACTTAATAAAGTAAGTAAAAAAATAAACAAGTTGTAAGTATTAACCTAACTAAAGGAGTCCTCTGCCTAGCCTTTTCCCAACTATGTTGGGGTCGGCTTCCAGATCCAACCGGATGCAGTATTTTACATGGAGCGACTGCCTATCTGACCTCCACAATCCAGTTATTGGGTAACACGATATCCCTTGGAAAGACTAGTTGTCAGACTTTTGGGCTTCTGACGACCCATAAAAACTGTCAAAGATCTACAAATGACAGCCGGGATCAACAGCTTAACGTGCTTTCCGAGGCACAAAAGAATCTTGGTATGAATAGATGGTCACCCATCCATGGACCAACCGCGGCAAGCGTAGCTTAACCTGATCGATCGACCCGTGCAGCAGTTATTATTTAGCCACAAGCTCCTCGTCCTCCTCCTAACTAAAGGAGTATGGAATGAAAAGGGCCAGGTGTCTAAACTAAACAGGTGAGAACAGACACATTTCTTAAATTTTTATATCAATTTATGAACAGTTTCAGTGCAGTTCTAAAACTTGACTATAATTATTTACTTACGGGGCCAGTATGTCCATTAAAAACTCTAAGCACATTCTTTGACTGGACATCAAACAGTTTAACGGCTGCCTCTTCGCTGCCTGCCACCATAAGTCTCCCATCACTTCTGAAAGAAGCTCCATAAGCTGCTTCTCTAAACTTTGATATGTTCTTCGTTACAACTTTAGTGATTGGATCGTAAATCTGAAAAACCAGAACACATTATCAATATAAACAGCATATTTACGTTTAGTTTAATCAAAATTCTTTAATGTAATTTAGCATCATTTATTCATACAAAGTTTAATAGATCTTTTACATGATTTATATTAAAATATTTAATAGACATCAAACTTTGTAATAATTACTGATTGTTTCACAATGATTGTGTGAAACCTAAGTGCTAACCTAATGCCAATTATATTTCCATTTACCGAGCACTATCCCAAACCAGAGAGAGAAATAATTTGTAAATTACGGACCTGCACTCGGACCGAGCATGTTGCTGCGAAATAATAAGGTTCTACAGGGCTGAAGTCCAAATAATCTATTGCACCAAACTCCTTCACTAGCACTGGTGACTGAAAATACAAAACAAAGTTAGTAACATTTTATTAAATTAATTTTAATTTAATTTAATTAATTAAATTTAATTCACTCTAAAATTACTAAATATTGGTGCACTTACTCCTAACTTCTTCCAGTATATAGTATCTTCTGTAACAACAGAAGCCGGCTTCTGATACACCGCCTTACTTGTTTTCTTGAAAGGATATGAAATATGTGCCATGTTTGTTAATAGGTTTATCACATAAATTATAATAACATCAGTTATTTTACGAATTGAAAATAGAACTCGCTTAATAACATTCCCACGTTGTTTTGAATGAAACTTTTGACAGTTTGACAGCAATTGACACAGGTAACAAACAACACGTGCAACTGACATTAAACTTGACAGACTATAAAATCGTAAAACTGCAAAAAAATCTACTAAGGTGGATCCGCCGTGGTAGCCTACGAAATTCATTTTTTTTACGTTTTTTGCAATTTCCAGGTCAAGCAGGGTAAAGTTGTATCATGATTAGTTAGATTTGTTCCATACGAACAAAGTTCAGGAAAACTGCTTACAGAACAAACGTTTCATTCAGTTGAAGTATGTGCGGAGGTATTTTAAATAATTGTTAATCATCCACCATTATTAAACACCGGTAAAGCCCTGCTGGCATGCGGCACCGAAAAGCTGCCGGCCGATCGAGTGGCCGCCCATACCGTCAAGCCCCGTCTAAACACTTTAGAAAATAAAACAAAACTCCTAAACATTGTGTGTCAGTGTCCCGCTAAGAACCCCATAACAGAATTTTATTAAAAATGTACTCTACTCTGTGCCTGGCTGTGCCAGAGTTTACTTTATGGCTAAAAGGTCCCAGCAACCAGACCATTAAACTAATAATAATAAAAAAAAGATTACTTTAAGTACGCCATAGACAACTGACTATGTGAATGTCAGAAATGTGCCGTAACAAAAATATTAATAAATTGTAACAACTTTAGTACTCGCTCAATTGGATTGTGCAAAGGAAGTCAGCCACAATGTTGAAATTACTTAGCCGCCACGGCCGCCCTCGAAGCGCTGTTATAAATTTCTTCTCTGAAAAGTCTTTTGAGGTTAGAAAAGCAAAGGTTTATTACGTATATTCCTCAGCTGGATCCGTAAGGTTTGCTTCTACCGGTGGCAGTGATGTAGGAAAAACAGCAACCATGGTGGACAGTATACCGGAAGCACCGCCAGTTCCGGATCCTTCGACACTTGTCGACTTGACTGAAACTGTACAAACAATAGCTGCAAATGGAGAGCCTACCTTTGCTAGTCTTGGTCTTGGTGGGTGGTCTCCTGTGGGCATGGTTCAACATTGCTTGGAGTACTTACACATTTCCCTAGACGTGCCCTGGTGGGGAGCAATTCTCATTGGAACTGTTGTTGTTCGTTTAGTTATGTTCCCGCTAGTTATAATGTCACAAAGAAATACAGCAGTCATGAACAATAATTTGCCAGAAATGCAGCTTATTCAAATGAAGATGACACAAGCCAGACAGACTGGTAATCAGCTTGAAGCTGCTCGGTATGCCCAAGAGATGATGGGATTTATGAAAGAAAAAGGATTAAATCCATTGAAGAATATGTTGGTTCCTTTAGCTCAGGCGCCTCTGTTTATTTCCTTCTTCATGGGATTAAGAGGGATGGCAAACTGCCCTGTAGAGAGCATGAGTTATGGAGGTATGGCGTGGTTTATGGATTTGACTGTACCTGATCAATTTTTCATACTGCCACTTATAACTAGTGCCACAATGTGGGCAACAATAGAATTAGGCGTAGACGGAGGTCGCCTTGATGCACAAAACATGGTATTGATGAGGTACTTCCTTAGAGCAGTTCCAATTATCATGATTCCATTCACAATCAACTTCCCAGGTGCCATCTTAGTTTACTGGTGCTCCAGTAACTTCATATCCCTAATACAAGTTGGTTTACTAAAAGTACCAGCAGTTAGAGATTACTTCAAGATTCAAAAGTTGCTCAAACATGCACCTGACAATCTGCCAATGAAGAAAAAAGGATTTATTGATGGAGCTAAAGATTCTTGGACAAACATGAAGATTACAAAAGAGTTAGCAGAGAGGCAAAGGGTAGATGAAATGATTTTCACCAGAGCTGGCAAAGGGCCTCTGCAGAAAACATATAAATTTGACCCAACAAAGATATCAAATGTACAAGCAAAAACTAAGTAGGGTATTGTTAAATATTTGTTTAGTGTAGATTATTGTGTATTAAATATTATCTAAAGTAAGAAGTTGCAGTTTTGTAATTAATAATTTTTATTGACAATATTGACTAATGATTATTTAAAAGTTATATGGAAATCATACTAAATATTGTGTACCCTGTATTTAGGGATTGGTTCGAAAGAAGCACAGATTAAATTTGTAATATTGTTTAGTATGAGTTCTTTCCTTATTTTCTAGATATTTATTTTGTTTTATTTTATGGAAAATGGAACAATGAGCCTAGCCTTGGGTTACGTTAATGCGACGACCTACCTTACTGCTGCTAACCCCCTGTCCTAAACCTATTAGTTGTTGTATCGATGACAGGACAGTGCAATAGATTTTGCTGCCCCAAAACTTGGCCACTTCCACGGTATTGTTGGTGGCAGCGCAAGGGTCACTGACCGCATTTTTTAAACCTATATACACTTAATTACTTACGTGTGGCTACGGTTAAATAAACGAAAACCGAAAAAAATCGACAGACGTTGTTTAATAATATACCTTTTTAGTTGGCTTTTTTTTCGTAAGTAGTTTGGTTTTAGTTTTTTAACTTTCTTTTTTTTATTTCAATTATTTTGGTGTTAGGATCATTGAGGGAGGTAGTTACCTATTGTACGCATTTCTTTGGTTTGGGCACATATTTTTTTTTTTTTTTTTCTTGGCAGTTGAGCCGGTGTCGACTATTCTGCCAGCGTCACATTAAGACGGCAGCGAAGAGTGGCGGGCCGTCGAACTATACTCTGTGGTAGTTACATGTTAGTATTGCAAGGACGGAGACAGGGGTTAGTAACAACATGTATTCTAATTTACAAAGCTAAACTAAATTAGGTTTTATACAACACAAAAATATACAATATATTATACCTATAGTTATTTTACGCACCAGTTAAAATTTAAATTTTTTTTCATTTAGAAATGTAGCTAAAATTTGTATGATTCTGGGAGAGAAGTGAGATAAAAGGGAATGGAAATTAGTTGGGAGAGGAATGTTATATTTGGAAATTTTCTTATAGAGGTCGCAGGAATTGGTGTTCAAAGAGCACGAGAAAAATATATGATCCAAAGTACCCTCCGCAAGACCACACTCGCATAGTGAATTGTCCCGAACATGGATCTTGTTCAGGAACACTGGGCTACAACAATGTCCGAGTCTTAGTCTACAAAGTGACGAAACAGTTCTTTTGGACAATTTTGGGCATTTGAAAAACCAAGGATTTCGTTGTATGTCGGGCTGTATCGCTGCGTAGTAAGCGCCCTTGGTTTTTGAAGTTTTCCTCCATGTATTTGCCCAGGAGTTGAAAAGCTTGGGCTTGGCACCATTTCGCAAATCGGGAAGATGGGGTGGTTTCGTACATTTTTTACTCTGAGATTTGTTAAAAAAAAAAACTAATAGTAATTTCAAATAATCACGAAGCTGCTACATTACCCAGGTATCTAGCAACAATAATGGTGAACAGCGATATTGATTCAATGCAAGACATCTGAGCAAAGCCAGTTTTCCAAAAGATGGGAAATGTATGAATGCACCCCACTCGTGGGGTAGTTTCGTACATAGGGTAGGGTACATTCGTACATGGTAGGGAGCCTTCGTACGCAGTATTAAAAAAAGAGATTTATACAAAATATATACCTTTATAATATATAAATAGATATATTATTAAATAAAACAACATTATTACTTAAAAATATAATAAAACAACTTTATTACTTCTAATTGGGATCGTAATTAACAGTCTTACTTAGAATCATCAGTCTTGCTTAAAATCTACGTGTCTTTAATAATTATTAATCATATTATTCTATTTTATATTATAAACATTAACATAATATGTTAATGTTTATGATATAAAATGTTGAAAAATACCCTTAATAATAGAGTATAAAAACCCCTTATTATTAAGAATAAAAAAATAAAAAATACCTTTCTGTGTATAATGTGCAATAACACAAATATTAACATTATAATGTTAATATTTGTTTTATTGCACATTAAACAAAGAAAGGTCTTTTTCAAAACTGAATATGTTCGCAGTTCTTGCCGTAGAAGCCGATTTAGGTTGCGGCAGTATTAAAACGATATCTGATAAATAAACGGTTCCTTCGTCTTCGCTATTAGGAAACACAAATTTCCAGATGCCTGGCTTCTTTCTCAAAAATGAAACTTTGTATTTCATGGGGCTGTATTTTGTTACCACTTGTCCGACGTAATGTAAAACAGAGTTTTTCTTCTCGAACTTCACCAAGACGAAGCTTTCTTCCACTACGTTTTCTGTCACAACTATATTTTCATTTTCATAATTAGACCTATCAGACATCTCTTCGATTGGAGAACAAGAACTTTCTCTTAAGCTTATAACAGTTTCATCTTCGCTATCAGTCTCTATTGTTTTCTTCTGTCTTTTTGGTAAAGCTGTTTTATTTGTCTCTGACAACAAATTCAACGCCCGCTTCATCTCCTTAGCTCTATTTTTTCTTTCTTGCTCTTGTTTCTTTTTCTCTTTTGCTTTTTCTATTTCTTCTAGCCTATTTTTTCAGGAGTATCTGTGTAAATTCTTGATTTTCCTGGCAGTTTTCCTTTCCTTGACTTTTTGACCCCATTTTTATCCACTTTAGGATAGGGTCGGATTATTTCCGGTGTTATCAGTCCTAAAGCTGATGTCGATGGTGAATTAACAACGCAGTCTAACCTGTCTAACGGTTGTGATAGCAGAGATGGTGATGCTGGCGGAGAGCCCAATGGGGGATCTTCGGACATGGTTTGATGCATGTTGTCATCTGGATCTACTATAGAAACTGCTATGTCTTCAGGCATGGTACAATTTATGTTTCTGTCAAGATTTGCTGTAGGATCTGATTGATAAACCTGAACGGGTGCGAAATCTTCGTCGCTGAAGGCGAGTTTGTTGAATGCTCAAAAGCCAGTTTTTTCAAAAGCACTTGTAATGTTTTTGCTATTGAAAGATTCAAAATAGGCAATTTTGGATAACCTCGGTATGTTATAGATGTTTAGTGTTTTCCCCGGGTTACTCACATGCCAGTCATTAAATGCTATCTTCAGTTTTGCCTTAAAAGGTCCAAAAACTCCCACATCTAAAGGTTGGAGACGGTGCGTTGTGTGGGGTGGGAACGACAGATAAATAATTCCATTATCACGAGCATAGTTAACCGCTTCTATTGTGACATGGCTTTCATGATTGTCGACAAAGAGCAGAATAGGGTTTTCTTTAGTGCTTGATGCTTTTTTTCTGGATTTGTTTCAGCACCTCCAAAAATATACTAGAATTTATCCAGCCACTCCTAGTAGCAACTCCCAAGCTGCCTTCCGGAGCACCCGCCATAAAGTGGTCTTTAAAATGTACCCTAGGGAAACATAGAGCGGCGGAATTGTGTTTCCGCTAGCTGAAATTATTCCACCAAATGTGACTAATTCTCCCCTTTCTGCAGAAACAAGTTGACCAATTTGTTTTTGTGTTTTATCAGCCAATACTTTTGGCGTGTTCAGCACTGTCGATATTCCCGACTCATCAAAATTATAAATCCGATCTGCACTGAATTCATATTTAATCAAAAGCTTTTCTAGGTTTCCGAAGAAATCACTTACGGCCGTCTTGTTGAATCTATAAGATCTAGCTGCACTGGTGTTTTCAGGTTTTCTCAAGCTTAAATTTGTATTCCGCCTGCGATAGCTTTCCAGCCAATCTTTTCCCGCCATTTTGTTGATATCCCAGCTAGGTGGATAATGAAGTTGGTTTGCTTTTGCTAATTCATATGCAAGTTTTCGCACCTGTACAATCGTTAATCCATAGTGCATTTTGGAACAGTCCGTGATGTACTTGTTCAAAACAGTTTCTTCTTTGACAGTGAACACTTGATTTGACGTGAACTTCGGCAACAGCTTTTTTACGGAAGTTTAATAAGCGACTTTCAAGAGTCGACGGTTTAACGCCGTATTTCGCTGCCGATTTCCTTACCGATAACGTTTTCTCTAAAACATCCTTTAGAGCAGCTCCCATTTCGTCTTCATTGATGTCCCCCGTCCTAGTCCCTTTTTTCTTATATACTCGCGGCATGGCTCTGAAATAAAAATATTTTTTGGTAACAGATTATCGAAACTCACAAGGGGTACATTCGTACTCGTACACGGTGCGAACGTACCCCACACACTAGTGTACGAAGGTACCCCAACACAAACTAACAAAAAATTATTCAAAAAAAAAAAACAGTAAACTTCATCCCAAAACTAATAATTATAAATAATGTAACACATATAATCATCAACTACAACAAATAACTATAGAATTTGAGCAAAATTGTTAAAAAGAGAGATAAAAATGTTTAAAGTTGAGTCTAAAAAATACTTACGCAGCGCGAAATTACGTTTTGACTTGTCTCCACGAAGCCGGCGGCCGCACTGCCGCCGCGCCCCGCGGGTAGACTTTGCGTATGAGTGGGAGTTATACACACAAAGATAACCGCGCTAACGTATTTCATTAGGTAGATACAGCCACTGTACGAATGCTCCCTCTGTACGAAGCCACCCTACTTTCCCCTAGTTATGAGCTACGTAGTGCTTTCGATCAGCCGGGTTTGATGTGGCATACTTTGCTAACGAATCAGCGCACTCATTGCCAACAATGCCCGAGTGACCAGGGATCCAAGCTATCTCGAATACTACGTTTGCAACTATTACAGCTGCCATTTGTCATGCTACGAAAGCAATAGAAGTCAAAATCGGTTGAACGGACTGTAAAAAAGGTTTATTTAAATGTCTAATCTTATTTCAAATGGAGGTGTATTTGCTATATACCGCCATTTTAGATTATAAGCCTGGGAACAATATGACGCTTCCAATGATAATATAGGATACCTCGTTTGTCAAAACACGTCTAGTGAGTTATGAGCGAACAGATGCACATACAAGATACCTACATACAAAATCATAACCCTCCTTTGGCTTTGCCGTAGTCGACGGCTGTAATCTTCTCTTCTAGGATTTCCCCATCAGGCCTTGTTAAGTGTAAGTATTAGTGTAGCATGAGTGGAGTGGAGGTAAAAAGACAACCACAATGTTAAGGTACTCTGCGAAGACCACTCTAGAATTTTATTTTAGCTACAGCGTCGCTCCATTCGGCACCAACTAAAACTAAAATCCTCTTCATGAACTTTGCTTGTTGTAGTTAGTCGTACTGAAGATAGGTGGCAGCACTCGTTACAAATTTGAATAACAGCAATCATACCCTGTGTGAACCGTGAGTGAATATTGTGAACCTCATTATCTTTTGAGAATAACGAGAAGCCGACTTTCGGTATCTGGGTTTAAAGCGATGGCGAAGTAGACCGGACATTTAGGCACAGAATTAACAGTGACTACTGAGATGACGGCCAATAGAGAAGTATGGAAGAAAGCGACATGTTGCGCCGACCCCAAATAAATTGGGATAAGGGCAGGAGAATGATGATGATGACATAATTTAAAATTAAACTTAAATACAATAAAGAAATACGATATTTTGTCAAGCCGCAAAAACCGAGCAAAGCAGGTCGGGTTGCTAGTTATGAACAAAAAAGTAGCAAAATTGAACATAATTCGTGCGCGTTTCCTTTTTAAGGAAACTCGTTGACTGATCGACTCTTCATGTGACCAGAGGACTGGCTCGTTCTATGGCCAAAGAATTAGCATTGCCATTCAACGTGGCAATGCTGCCAGCCTTCTCTAAGTAGTCTGTGGCTGCCAATCTTCTGGGCACGTTTCAGGATGACAGCGTTGCGGTCATCCTGAAACGTGCCCAGAAGACTGGCAGTCACAGACTTGAGAGTACTTCGACGCTTAGGTGTCCTTATTTTTTGTTCTCCTTAGTAGGTACCTACGTAGTGTAAATAGTTAGTTGTGTGATCTATTGTAAATAAATAAATAATTAATCAAATAACCAACTAATGAAAAAAAATAAGGAGGTAAAATCATATAATCCTAGCTAGGTTTTCATAACTAGAGCAGTGCTCACTCACACGTTTGTAGATATGGTACTTATTTTGTAAAACTGTATTTTGTGTATGCTTGTTTTTGAGTAAATATAGTACATTGTGATACATGGGTGGAAAGTAGGTTATTGCAAACGAGCTCTCATTATCAAGCACGAGCCGAAGGCGAGGGTTTTTAATGACACGAGTTTGCAATAACCTACACACCCGTGTATCACACGACGTTTTTCAATACACTTGTGGGAAATAGTAAAAAACAAATCAAAGAATTAATTAAAATTTTCAGAAAATGGCGCGTTTTTGCAACTGGACATATTTTTTTTTTACAACATTTACAGCCTAAGTGATTTTTGAAAAATGTTGATGTGAAAATAATTATATTAAAACTGGTAATTAAATATTTTTATTATAGAACCATATAGAAGACTATTGAGAATTCAATGCTAAGACGTATGGACTCATTCATTTTTCCTCGTATAAAATCTATCCCATTTTATTCTATGTATGAAAACTCCGTGCTACTAAACTTTTTAAATTGACTAATAAATTTAAAACTCAACTGCAAAACTAATGATAGAGCTCGTAAACAAATGTCACGACTGCGTAACAGAAATATGCCTATGCAAAAGATTTAATTATCGAATCATAATTATAGCCTCTGAAAGTACGTCATGTCTAACAACTGTATTGAAAAACATTATTTATTATTATATTCATCATCATCATAATCAGCCTATAATGTTCGGAACTACTGGGACACAGGCTTCCTCTCTTTGAGAGGGGGTGGGCTATACTTAATCTACCACGCGGGCCCGTGCGGGTACCTATATGTCAGATGTCTTCGATTTATTGGTTCTAGGACAGCCCGGTTTCCTCAAAATGTTTTCCTTCACCGTTTTGACAGCAGTGGTAATGAAATTATTTACACAGAGTAAAGCGGATGCCAGGGTTCGAATCTACGACCTACAACTTGTAAATTGGGGCTATTACCACTGGGCGACCACCGCTCTTCAGAATCAAATATTACCAAATCTCAATTGCGAAGACATCGAATAAAATAAATTAAGTAGCCCATTACACAATAGGTAGGTAACTACTCAGTTAGATGATGATTGAAATACAAATGAAAGTACTCGAAAAATATGTACCTATTGTGCCTGAGCGTTGGGGCCTGTCGGAATGTTTTCGACGGAAATAATAATAAAGAGGGGAACCATTGCCGTTTGAACAAAGCAAAGGCTCAAAGGCTGAATGCTTAGAACGCAATTACCGATGTCGAGAGCCCCGTGTGGAGGGGCAACTTTATTAACTACACAGAATGATTTTCGTATAGCTTCCTATCACATCACAATAGGATAATGTGCCGTGACGTAAAAATACTTTGGGGTACATTGAAATATAAGTATCTACTTCTGGCGCATCTTGGGCAGTGGGAAATCATCCTTTCTTTTTTTTATAATTAGCATTTCGCAGGTCAACCTAGGAGGTTGTCGTCTGCTTAACCGGACTTTCCTTAATAAATTAAGGGGATCCAGCCAGGGCATAAAACTTACAAACTAAACGACTACACGCTAAGGGCACTCCTGTGGAGTACGGACTTCGTCTTAGGGTCTCGGTCGCTGGGGGAGGACAGAAAGGGACAGGCTGGATCGGTTTAAAATCATCTCTTCTAGGTACATAAGAGAGATTATGACATCAACTTACCAACTTTAGTAGAAGTGGGTAAGTTATTTGGGTTATAACTTTGATTAGGTATTTATATTATGTCTTAGATACAGTGTCGCGCTGCAAAAGAACTAATACACACAGGCCAATTTTTTTATGCTGGTGTGCGTGACAGCTACGTCTTACACTCGCGCCACGTCATTGTGTTATTCTAGTGTGCGTGCATTTTGCGGCCAACAGTTGGAAGTTCACAGCTTTTACTGTCTATTTAGACATATTTATATCTTTGGGTTATACCTAGCCCACCGCCACACCTTGCTGAATCCGTACTTTACTTACGTACCGACGTGACGTATAAAAGCTTTAATAACTCTGTCTGTCTGTTTGTTACAGTGTTACGTTTCCACACCTGAACAGATTTCGAATTGGCATAGGTAGACCATGACTTGGGTTAGGAGGACCAAAGACCTCTCGAAGTACGAAAATCGCTCTAACTGCTACGAAATAGAGGCGCTGTCAAAATGAAATTGTTACGCATGGAGGTGCGTTTAACTGTTTAAACTAAGGTTACGCTCAAAATCCTAAAAGTCGGAAGTACTATGTAAACAATGTTATAACTGTAACTCTACCTACCTATAAATTTAAATAATGTTTGTTATTTAAAGTTATCGGGAGGCTATAATATGTGTTTATAACTAGTACAATAACTTGTGGAGATTTATAATAAAGAGGCGCTCGTGGCTAAGTAATCTCCCGCACGGGTCGATCAATTAGGGTAAGCTACGGTTGCCGGGGTTGGTCCATGGATGGGGGACCATCTTTACATACCCATATAAGGTGTCCGTATGGATTGAGGAGCCATGTCTCATATTTAAACGGGGGTACTACCAATATACCGACATTCGAAAAGCACGCTAAGACGTTGGTCCCGTCTGTCATTCTTGGATCTTTGACAGTTGTTATGGGTCGTCAGGAACCCGGAAAACTGACAACCAGTCTTACCAAGGGCGTATTGCCCACTACCTGGGTTGTGGAGGTCAGATAGGCAGTTGCTCCTTGTAAAATACTAGTATTCAGCTGCATCTGGTTAAACTGGAAGCCAACCCCAATATAGTTGGGAAAAGGCTATGCAGATTGATATTGATTGAATAACTTGTTACAAAGTTACTAAGTAAGTAGAACATATACCCACCGAATACTTGTAGGTAGTTCTCACATTTGCTGCAAGGGCTCGTGAAATTGTGTTTTGAAGACCTACCTGCGTTCAGTAGGTATGTGAACAAAAAGATAGGTACAGTTAGTGACCAGCATTACGTGACCCCTCTTCCATTATTCTTCTTTGTAAGAGGGGTCAGGTAATGGTGGTCACCGACTGTACTACATACATACCTAAGTGTAGGTAATGTTTATGTCACTGTTTTGGTCCGTAAAAGGTAAAGCATGCATAATCAGCCTATAATGTTCCCACTGCTGGGACACAGGCCTCCTCTCTGTGAGAGGCAGTCGGCCGTAATCCACCACGCAGGCACAGTGCGGGTTGGTAGCATGTCTTCGAATGTTTGGTTCTAGGAGCATGTCCTAGAACCAAAAATTCGAAGACATGTGGTTTCCTCACGATGTTTTCCTTCACCGTTTTGAGAACAGTGGTGATGAAATAATTTGCACAACGTAAAGTGCCTGCCAGGATTCGAATCTACGACGTAAAACTCTTAACTCGCGGTCGTTACCATTGGGCCACCACTGCTCTGATCCATACTCTGCATCTTTCCAATTTCTTCTTCTTTGAACCTAAATCTACATTCTGGAAAATAAATAACACCACGCTTGTAATCTCCAAAACCTGTACTAACATCCACATTTTGCCCGTTATGTTTAAGTTTTATGTAGTAGGTGGCGAGCCTATTGCCATCAACCGGGCACAAATCTAGACTCCGGGCTGCTACTGAGAAATTTCTGACGGAAAAACCCAATAACACTTTTTCCGACCTGGGGATCGAACCCAGAGGGGCTACTCCGAACATAAATCTGAAGTAGCGGCCGAATGTTCGGTCTTTTCTTTACTACGGCTGACTATTGCTGACTACGGCGAAAAAAAAAAAATGCTTGTTGCATACATATTTTAAATGTTTGTATATAAATTTTGTGGAGTGGCGTGCAGTTTTAAATTGGAAGATCTTCACCTACCTATGTTGCCTGATGGTATAGTATAAGAATTCCCTAGACGAGTTTCTTCACAAAGAAAATCAATGAAAATTAATTAAAGAAAATATTAAACAATGGATAATAATTTTCCAGGCGACTAATAACTTAAAGGGCGACTAACTATTTGCTACTAAAATAATAACTTGGCGACTAATAACTTAAAGGGTGACTAACTATTTGCTACTAAAATAATAACTTGGCAGCGATTAAATATTATTTCTTAATCGCTGCAAAGTCATCTACTGTTATTGAATCATTTGGGTTAGGTTAGGTTAGGTTAGAACAGTAACCATTAACAAGCGAAGGCGAGCGAGCGAAGCGAGCGTGCCGCGGCAGCGGCCGCCGAGCGCCAGATCCCCTCTATTGTTGGTAAATTCAGTTACCAAAACAAAAATTCGATGCCAGTTTAAATTAAAATAAAGCTAAAAACTGATTATTGAGCTGCTACTTTCTACTTAAAATAATACTTCGCTGTAGCTGCCAACCTATTATTTTTGCTGCCAACCTATTATTTTTGCTACCGGCTTTAATTATTTTTTAATCCCAAATTCAGATTAATTTGTCGCCGTGTTAAATACATGCCTTAAACAATAACAAAGCCGAAGATTTTGTTTCGTCTAACTATGCTATAAAAAGTTTCTTAGCTTAACGGGCAATTATCCTGAACTTACAACCAAGTAATGAGGTCTTTATTTGAAAAGGAAATGTAAAAACGTTGTCTTCGGATTTGTTTTATTTTATTCAGTGTTTTTATCTCATTATTTTCCATTGCGAAGTATCTACGAGTATTTGTTAAGCTCGTGCTTAAAATATATAATTTACATTACATTCATTTGTCAGGTTACTAAAACATTTTCACCAGCATTTAAAAGCAGGGTTCCTATTAGATATATTTAAAAGCAAGCAATTCAAACTCAAAGCATTTTTATCAATTAAACAATTTACAGGCACTTTTAAATTGTCAAAGAGTCAGTCAGTTAGAAATATGAAGCTAGTTTCCCATTCCAGGACTTAGTAGGTACCTATGGAGAAGAACGAGCAAGATACTTCATGGACACTCTAGTTTAAGTATCCGCACTACGTTACTACTGCTACGTTACGGTGCTTTATGGTATGTATGGTCGGTTCCCACAAACCGTGAAAACGGTTTTGTGGGGCATAGTTTTTAAGTGTAAGACTCATATAAACTTTTTTATCACATATATTAAAAAAAGAGCTAGTTTATTCTTCATAAACAGGGACTAAAATAGCTCTTTAATCCCTAGGGACTAACTGTGGATGTAGTTATTAAAAGTTCCAATGACCAGAGATCAATCACGAACATTGTACGAACAAGTAAAAGGCTGTATGATAAAGTAAACTGTGCGCGAGCCAAATAAAAAAAAACCAGTCAAGTGCGAGTCGGACTCGCGCACGAAGGGTTCCGTACCATCTACAAAATCATCATCTATAAAAATGGCAAAAAAATCACGTTTGTTGTATGGGATATGGCCCCTTAAATATTTGTTTTTTTTTAATTTAAATATTTATTTTAAAGTGCATATATAACTAAGTATTCTGTGAATATTCCAAGCATTTACCTGTCGCCGTTATCAATATCGAGCAAAAACGAGCAAAAAAATCACGTTTGTTGTATGGGAGCCCCCTTAAATATTTATTTTATTCTGTTTTTTAGTATTTGTTGTTATAGCGGCAACAGAAATACATCATCTGTGAAAATTTCAACTGTCTAACTATCACGGTTCATGAGATACAGCCTGGTGAGAGAGGAACAGAAAGACAGACAGACCGACGGCGGAGCCTTAGTAATAGGGTTACCTTTTACCCTTTGGGTACAGAACCCTAAAAAAGAAAGTTTGTGAAAAAAAAATGCATTCCGCCTTCGTTTGTAAATTTTGTTTACTCAAATTCGGATTTTACTTAGTTTTTACTTATTTTCTCATAGAGGGTGATAAAGTGTCTACCTCAGGAGCAACACTATTTTCAGCTCGAGTGACGTACTTTGGATCCCTCGCTGCGCTCTGGATTCTAATTTAGAATCCTTTGCTCCGCTCTGGGTAGAAACACTCTCGCCTTAAAATATGTTGATAGTTGTTTGCTCCCTAGGCAATCAATCTACTATTTATAAATAAAGGAACATATTATTATTACTTACATAAAGTTCGTATATACTTAAAAACAAATAAATATTATTTTTGTATCAGGTGGGACGACCCATTTATCAAGTAATGCAAGTTTCTGCTGCAAATGGTACGTAATCGAGCCGTAGCAAATAGTATATTTGCAGTTTCGTAAATAATGTAGAAACGTAGTTCCGTGTAAGACCTACCACGCTACGAGGGAAGCCGTAGTAAACATGCAAGTCTGTTACTGTGTATTTTATAAATATATATTATTGATGTGTAACATCTTTCCTCTCGCTCTCTGTGAAGGGTGTAACAGGAAGTGACAGCTTGTGCACGGAATTAGTAAATACTTCATGGAATTAGTAAGTACGCGGCTCAGTTGCTTATTACAAGGTCAGATGTTACACTTCGACTACAGTGTAAGGCTCGCTCGTTTTTAGGGTTCCGTACCCAAAGGGTAAAACGGGAACCCTATTACTAAGGCCCCGCCGTCTGTCTGTCTGTCTGTCCGTCTGTCACCAGTATCTGTGTCTCATGAACTGTGATAGTTAGAGTGTTGAAATTTTCACAGATGATGTGTTTCTGTTGCCGCTATAACAACAAATACTAAAAAACAGAATATAATAAATATTTAAGGGGGCTCCCATACAACAAACGTGTTTTTTTTTGCTCGTTTTTGCTCGATATTCATAACGGCAACAGGTAGACGCTTGAAATATTCACAGAATATTTAGTTATATATTCACTTTAAAAATAAATAATTAAATTAAAATAAAACGAATATTTAATGGGGGCTCCGATACAACAAACGTGATTTTTTTTGCCGTTTTTATAGATAATGGTACGGAACCCTTCGTGCGTGAGTCCAACTCGCACTTGGCCGGTTTTCTTTGTTGCCTCTACGGCTACGCGCGTCCTACGTCTACGCGTGTCTACCTACGGCTATATGTACAGACGCCAGCACATCAAGAATCCAATCTGTCATTTAAAAGATTTTCAACTTTCAAGGTTGATTGGGAAAATTTGACAGTTTCGGGTAGCTTGACCTGCTGGCGTCTGTACTTCTACGGCTACGCACTTACAATTTTCGATGCCCTGTTCACACGTCCCAAAGTTAACTCCTTATGATATAAACTCAAGTGTTTAATTGAAATACAAACTTGTCACCTAACAAAGTAATCAGATATTTATACAGTATATCTTTCCTTGGATGGTCCTTACAAAACCGCAAGCACATGGTTGAAAGATCAACGTATACACTTTCTTTACCAAAGTACAGTACCGTTTATTGTTGGCGAAACACCGTGCTTAAATAGTAATGGAGACCCCTTTGAAGTTGAAACTTTCGAATTTTGAAGTGGACTCGGACTCACTCGCAAACTTTGTTTGGGAGACTTGTTATACTTACTTACTTCGCCTAAGAGCATACTTACATTTAGGCCAGGGATGGCAAACCACTGTTGATGTCTGACAAAGGAAAAGCGAAGTAAAAACAATAATTAATTACTTAGAATAAAGTTCTTGACACAAATGTATCCTGAGATGTCCGCTAATACTATAGCATAATCAGCCTATAATCGTCCCACTACTGGGACACAGGCCTCCTCTCGGTGAGAGGGAGCGGGCAGTAATCCACCCCGCGGGCCCAGTGCGGTTGGTAGATGTCACATGTCTTCGATTTTTTTGGTTCTAGGACATGCCGGTTTCCTCCCGATGTTTTCCTTCACCGTTTTTTGAGCAGTAGTGATGAAATAATTTACACAAAGTAAAGGGCCTGTCTGGGTTCGAACCTACGACCTACAACTCGTAAGTCGCGGCCACTACTAGGCCACCACTGCTCATACTATAATATAATGTATATTAATTAATAGGTATAAATTATGTAAGAAAAAACCGTGCTGAGTCTAATTTAAATAAATTGGGATATGGGCAGGATTGTGATTAAAATTGTTAGCATAAAAGTATTTTATTGGTCAAAGATTTAAATCTTATAAATTACACGCTGTGGTGAGTTCTCGAGAACACGAGTGAACTGGTGAGTTCACTCGTGTTTATGAGAACTCGCCACCGCTACACTGTAGATCTGAATGTCTTACCAAGGGGTATTGTATTACCCAGAAGGTAAGGATGTGCAACAAAGAAAAGCAGGTGTGTCAACATTGTATACAAAGTGGCGCGGACCTCATCACAGCATTAAATGATACACGTATACCACAATATGGTATATACTTTGACCGTATACTAAATTTGAATGAAATCCATTCACTAAAAAAATCTGCTGTTCCATACAATTTGTTAGGTACACAGACAGCAGATTTTTTTAGAGAATGGATTTCATTTAGTATCATTTAATGTGATGAGGTTCGCGCCACTTTATATAGTTTGCAGAAATAGACATGTAAGTTTGAAATGTCGAAGTTGCATATACTTTATAGAAACAGACATTATGCAAGTTACTAGAAACTAGAAAGTTTGATTTAAACTTGCGTCAAGTGTATATACCTACTTGCCATGGCAAATTTGGATCAAACCTTCAATTTTGATACATCAAACTTATTGCAAGTCAGATTCAAGTTTAAATTGCTATCTGGGAACTGGGTTGTGGAGGTCAGATATGGAGTAGCGCCATATGATAGCTCCATTCAAAATACTGGTATTCAAATGCTTCCGGTTAGACTGGAAGCCGACCCCAACATAGTTGGGAGAAGGCTAAGCAGATGATGAGATCTGAATGATTGAAAATCATACGGTACGATTTCACACTTACTAAATCGATCAAGTAATCCCGTGTGCAGAAGTTTCGGTCGCCTGCCATTCGAGGCACCTGTGTTATTTATCTATCGCGGCCGTCGCCCATACCGAAGGCTCCCCATCTCTGCTATTTGCTTTGGTTACATAATCGACAAAATAGGAACAAAATAATACTATCCGATACTTATGGTAAAGGTTCGTACAGACTAGTGCGATATCGCGGGCGCGACGCGACACTAGTAGCACAATTTCTTTGTCGGTGCCTGTCGCGCCTACGATATAGCGCGAGTCTGTACGAGCCTTAATAGTAATATTAACGTAATATAATATTGACCCGTAAGTTCGTCCGAAGCCCGAAAGTCTGTAACTGTATTGTGGAGGTCAGATAGGCAGTCGCTCCATGTAAAATACTGGAATTCAGTTGCGTCCGTTTAGACTGGAAGCCGACCCCAACATAGTTAGGTAAAGGCTAGGCAGATGATGATGACCTATATGGTAATAGTAGGTAATAACCTAAAACACCATAATCATATCTTTCTTTGCATTCCTTAATGTTTAAAGATCTAACAATGGCTTAAGGCGCTGACAAGAGGCAAATTATAAAAGTAGGCTTGTCTTAAACAAAAAAATTGCCAAATCTATAGTTTGTGGTAGCGAAAAAATGTTATTCTTGAACATATTTCTCAGAACTTGGTTGTTACCAAAACACGTTTAGAAAAAAAAAATCTCGATACAAATTAACGGTAAACTAAGCCTTTAATTTGGGTGAAACCCAAATTAAAGGCTTAGTTTACTAAAATATCTGCTTAGTTAAGTATCAGCTTAGTTTACTAAAATATCTGTAATAAATATCAAAGTACGGTTGGTATTTAATAACAATATAACAAGAACATCATAATTGTATGCAGAACTTGGTTGTTTTTTTGAGTAAATAAATAGTTGCTTCATATTTTGCTATAAATCAGAAGCGTTGTTTTGTTTTGTTTTTTTTTTTGTTGTGTCATCGCGCTTCTCTTTCTTTTGTATCAGTCTGACAGTGACTGCGGCTGTTGTCAGCGTCTTAAAGCTAAGGCACAATTTACGGGCAAAGCAAAAAGTATAAAGTTAAATAACTACATATTATAAAACAAAGTCCCCTCGCCGCGTCTGTCGGTCTGAAGGCGATAAACTCAAAAACTACCGAACGGATTTTCACACGGTTTCCCCCATGTGATTCATGAGGAAGGTTTAGGTGTATAATTCATTAAGGTTTTGTGTAAATTGGCTGAAATATGACGATGATTGTTGACGATGTCTGAAAAAATCATGCCAACTGGGAGCTTTACTGGCATGCGCGTTACGGTAGGCAGTCATTTTCCGTGTGATAATAACCGACATCCACGCGGGCGAAGACGCGGGAAAAAGCTACTTAAAAAAAAAAAAAAACATAACATAACATCACGCCCGCAATCCCCAAATGGTGAGGCAGAGGTGTACCTCTAGTACACCCAAATTTCGCCAGTTTTTGTATAAGTCCCATGTAATAGGGGGCGAGCCTATTGCCACCAACCGGGCACAAATCCAGACTCCGGGCTGCTACGGAGAAATTCCAAATAGAAAATCCCAATAACACTTTGCCCGACCTGGGAATCGAACCCAGGACCCCATGCTGAACAGTCGCGCTTGCGACTACTACACCAAGGAGTCAGTCTAGGTAAATAAAATTACTAAGTAACTAATTTAATTAAAATAGGTAATTTCAATTAGTTACTTAGTAATTTTATTTTATTAACTTGGTTTGTTAGTAGATACCTTATTCATTAGGGAATTCAATGCTTAGCCAATTAATCTATTTACCTACCTACTCGTTTTATACATAGGTACCTGATTCATTTAGTTTCGTTTAAGAACTCTGAACATATACATATACATTGTTAACGTACTGTAGAGTAGTTGGTAAAAGTGCTTCGCTAAAAAGCAAATAAATCTACATTCAATCAAGCATTACTGCCTCGTTGGTCACTAGACTCTAGTGGCTGTACATGAGGCCCTGCTTTCGAATCCCGGGTCAGGCAAAGGGTTATTAGATTTTTCCTTTAGAAACTTTCCCATTAGCAGCCCGGAGTCTGGATTTGTGCCCGGTTGATGGCAATAGGGTTCCCCCTATTACATGGGCAATGTGGATGTTAGTATAAGTACACCTCTGCCCAGCCCTTCGAGGATTACAGGCGTTATGTTATGTTATTTATATCAAGAACACCAAACATAAATGTGAAGTTAAGAATTAATTTTTATTAGTTTCGAAGATAAGGTGGTCAATTTTCAACTATTTTCTTAAATCATTTTGAAAGTATTTATTTTAACATTATAAATCAAATCAAATCAAATCATTTATTTTTGCAAACATGGGTACTATTGGTACATAGACGTTTCCTTAAGACAGTAGTCCTCCATATTCTACCGTCTCATGGGCATAGAAATAATGTTCAACTCCAAAATTAAATAGAAATAATTGATACCGAATAAATATAAATGTCAAATAGTAAGAATTATAAAAAAAATAAAAAAAAACAGATTAATAACAGTAGTGACATTTTAGTTTTTGTAGTATATTTATGATGTTGATGATTTCTGAAAAACTGCTATTTAGAGACATCGTTTTATTTTTCCTGTAATCTTTACATAAACTTCTATCACATAGAATAATTTCAGATTTTTCTCTAATCAAACTTCGGAGATAAGGGGGACGGTTTTTTTTTACATTTTTCATCAAAAGTTGAAAACTATTATGCCTAAAACAAAAAAAAAATGTTTGAGAATGTGCAAACAGCGCTCGTTCATATGATACCCTACATGCCCTAGTAGACTATTCGAATGTTTAAGACCCCTTTCAGGCCCTGTTGCAAAAAAGATATTATTTTTTAAATTTCTTTCTTGTTTGCAAAATAGTTGGGTCAACGTCATCTAAAACTATTCTAAATTTCAAGTTGATAGCATTCACTGTTGTCACAGCTGGATATATCAAGAACTACTTTCTTGATATATCCAGCTGTGACAGACAGACAGACAGACTTAGTCTCACCATAAGGGTTCCTTTTTACCATTTTGGTACGTAACCCTAAAAGTGTCAGAATAGGAACATGTATGTCAATCATATTATTAGTTTATCAATCCGTGTAGAGATTTATCATTAAGGAAGTCGTCAATCGTGTAATAGATTTTCTCAATTAATATTTGGTGTAGTGCCCTTTTGAATTTTATTACAGTCATATTTTTATCACATCAGGTTCTTTATAATAAGTACGTGGGGCAATACCAAAAAACTTTTCTGCATAAGTGCGGTTTTACATTTCACTTGGCATAGTTTGTTAACATATTGAGTCCGTATCGGATTTTTTCGAACTGATGACAGTTTTTCAAATAATTGTGGATTGTTTTTTACAAATAAAGATGTTTCCAAAATGTATGAACAAGGAAAAGTTAAAAATTTTAAAGACTGATAATAGGAAAGACAGCTATCTGTTGTTTTAAGACCGCACATTGACCGTATACATCGCTTTTGCATTCTAAATACCTGTTCCTTATCGGTAAAAATATACTTATATAACTGAAATCCTTACAACAAGCCCTTTCATTTGATATTTCACACGGTGCAGTAAGCAAAACTTTTTCTAATTTGCCCCCAAAAGTGACCCCCATATTCAAAATTCATTTATTTACGTTACTCGTCCGTGTTTGAGTGTTTGTCACAGAAATTCATATGGGTACCTTTCAACTTAATCGGTCCAGTAGATTCGGAGCAAATTGGCTGTGACAGACGGACAGACAGACAGATACATGAGTGGGTTCCATTTTTTCCTTTTTAGGTACGGAACCCTAAAAACTGACCAAGTACGCGTCTACGCGCGGACCACGCATAATGAAAGCTTCCGTAGTTGGGATGAATTTATCTCAAGACCAAACTTAACATTGTAGTTGAAAAACATTCTCCACAACTGCAAATGTCGACTATTACTCGTTAACTTATAAAGCTTGCTTAGCTGTGATAGTTTTCTTTTTTTTAATGTGTGCTATTATTGCGTATCTTGTGTGGTACGAACCTCGGCTTAGGGCGTCGTTGGGGGAGGACAGCAAGATGGGACAGGCTGGATCAGATCTGGGTAATCATATAGCAAAAAACAACCATTAAGCTGGCAGGGGGGGGGCACACTAGATTCTAAAAAAATATTGCACTTTAAAGATTAATATTACACGAACGGATACCTGAATCGAAAAATGTTTTTTTTTTTGTGCGATGGGTTTGCTCTTGACCTTTGTCTAGGTCAGGCGTGACGATGGAGTGAGCTTACCCAGAAGAAGCCTGTTCGCTCTTACTTTGAAGAGATTAGGGTTGTATGCGTTCGGAAACAGACGCAGGCAGAGAGTTCCACTCTTTTGCTGTGCGCATTATGAAATACATTTGGAAACGCATAGTGCGAATTGGTGGAATAGCATCCAGGAAGGGATGGTAACCTGCAGTGCGTCTAGATGTCCGATAATAGAAGGGGGCTGGTGGAATGAGTTCGTGGAGTTCTTGGGCACACTCACCGAAGTACAGTCTGTAGAAGACCAACAAGCAGGCAACCTTGCGGCGATGGACCAAGCTGTAAAGCTTGGCATCCACCAGTTTTACGTCGCCAATGAGCCTCTTAGCTCTGCGTTCCACCGAGTCAAGCGCAGCAAGTTGGTATTTAGCTGAGCTATCCCAAAGCCGGCTACAGTACTCCATGCAAGATTGGACCTGCGCTTTGTAAAGGGTCAAAAGCTGTCCAGGCGTAAAGTATCGATTCACCCTATTTAGGAGGCCCAGTTTCTTGGCCGCAGTTTGGGCTTTGTACTCGATGGTGGCGCCGAAGTTGAGACTAGATGTCAAATCCATGGATCCATGGAGCTCGAGCCGACCAGTTACAGGAACCGATGTACCTCGAAAACTAGGAGTTTGGTCGGAACGACTCCTTTTAGCGGTAAAAAGACACGCCTGTGTTTTGGTGGCGTTAAAAGTGACCAGATTGTCATCACCCCACTGGGAGACAAGGCTTAAGGTCAACTCTGTCCCCTCAACCATGGCCTGTGTTTTCACAGTTCCACAATATTTTTAAACGGTCTATCCAACGATACCCACACAACAAGTTAGACGAGAAAAAGAAATATCATCCCCACTTTACGTGCAAGGGAGGTACCTACACTACATTATTATTTTTTTCAAGATTTTATTTTACCCCTTTGTCGGTGTGATTTTTATGTATATCCATGCCAAATTACAGCTTTCTAGTACTAAGAGTGTCTGAGCTAAGCCGCGGACAGACCTACAGACTGACATGGTGAAACTATAAGGGTTCCTTGTTGAATACATAACCCTAAAAACCGAATCGTTACCCGCCACCCTTTTAGACACCTACGAAGAAATCGAAACATAAAACACTCGCAGATAAGTTTGTTCGGACAGCGCTAGTTTTCTGCCGCGTTCCGAAGATTTATAAGCTAAATCTGGAACAAAAGAATATTACAATTCCACTGATATATGTTACACCTGTGCTGAGTGACGTATACATTTGGGAATTAAATGTATGACTATTTATTTTAGAGAAGTCGGAGTTTCTTTACATATATTATGGTTTGTTCCAAAATTAGATCATAAAAGTCAAAACAAACCCTGTTCAGCACCCTATTTGCTTAATGATTTTGAAGTTTATTGCTAATCCATTGCTTCATATGTTCGAAAAATTGTATTGCTTAACAACGTAAATAACGCAATGAATGTTGTAGAAATGTCAAAATGATACCCATTGTTACTGATATTATGTTATGCAATTACCGCTCAAGTTAAATTCTTATGCAATGACTCATTAAAGGGAATTAGTAACAGTCACCTGAATTTAGTTTTTTTTTTTTTTAAACTAGGAATTTCTCCTGTATCGTGGGTGCGTTTACAAACATTTAAACTCACATACACAAACAGCCAGACCCGGAACAACTAAATGTAGGTCATACAAATATTTGTTCCGTGCGAAAATCGAACCCGCGACACGCAGCGCAGCAGTCAATCGCTTAACCACTGCGCCAACCGTGGCGTCGAAAGATGGGTTCAACTTTATTTAATTTTCTCATCACTTTTTCTAACAACTATTGTTTGAATCATGATCATCATTTCAGCCGAAAGGCGTCCACTGCTGGACATAGGCCTCCCCAAAAGGGGGGTTTGCCATAATCAGCAGGCGGGTTGGCAATCGCAGTATGGTGTTAAAATGCATAGAGAGCGCTGCTGCCCATTCTCTAGTAAGTCCCTTAGTCGCCTTTTACGACACCCACGGGAAGAAATAGGATAGGTCTATTCTTTACGTCCGGCACTACACGGATGATTGTTGAATAATATTATTAAATTGTAACCGAAAAATCATCAACGTAAATTGAGGTTATTAAATTAACCTCAATTTTCAAATGAAAGACATCCTTATGGTGATTTAAAATTAGAATTTCGGGTTTTAGTATTCAAATAATCAAATCAAAGCACTCAGTTTGTAAATGGAACTACAAATTGGCATCCACAGGGACGTTTCCTGACTAATTTCTTGACATTTTCATTAGATACTTATAAAACAGATTATACCAACTCGATGAAAATCTATTCCTTTCATTCATCACGTTGGCGCATTTTCAATTGAATGTTTTAAACTAAGAATGATTCAGGTCTACTACCTTTGGGCGCAGCCAATACACGTTCAGCATTTCTGAATTATGTTTGGGTTAAGAAAGTGAAAAATGCAAACTATAGCCCCCGCCTAACAGGCCACTATGCATATAAAAGAAAATTATGCTAGATAATAGCGATCACCTTTGTCTAGCAGGTCGGACAGTTCTTCTTGTAGTAACAGGAATCGCCTTCTATTAATCATACTATTCTCTAAGCCAAACCTTAACGTCACACCTGTATTCCCCGAAGGGTAAGGCAGAGGTGTACTGAATCTACCTATAGTACACCCACATTTCGCCAGTAATGGTTAAGTCCCATGTGATAAGGTGCGAGCCTATTGCCATCAACCGGGTACAAATCCAAACGCTGCTACTGAGAAAATTCCGGAATGAAAAATCCAAAAACACTTTGCCTCTACAATCGAATCTAGGACCTCATGCTAAGCAGTAGCGCTTGAGACCAGGGATGTTGCGGATGCAGATTTTTTTACATCCGCGGATTTAGATGCATATGCGGATTTTTGGTGGCTCACATGCACCGGATCTTAAGATCTTAAGTTCTTTTCACTGTTTCGTTGTATGTTGTTCATAATTCAATTCGCGGCAATTATAATAAAATAAAACAAATTATTAAAAAAAACAAAAAACCCGACTGCAAAACATGAACTGAAAGGATGGAAACAAGATGAACAGTAAACCAGTATCCTTTATGTACGAGCATCGCCACATGATATTTATTGTTTTAGTTTTTACCTGATCAAGCAGTTGCTAATTCACCGATTTATGTACATTCGCTGACTAAGCTATTACGCCCGCCACAAGCCACCTACTTTTGGCATTATATAATTCGTTGTTTTATTAAATAAATGTTCAATCATTATCGGACACAAAACAGTGATTTTATTTCCTGTACACATCCCGAGTGATTCATCCACCTACATCCTACATCTCAGTGTGCGGAGCTGCTGCCCGTACACTTTAAGTACCAAAAATAAATAAATGCAGTCAAATGAGGCAAATTTTAAGGCGTTCGTAACATCCTAGTTGCCTCCGACTGCATTTATTTATTTTTGGTACTTAAAGGATACTGGTTTACTGTTCATCTTGTTTCCATCGTTTCAGTTCATGTTTTGCAGTCGGGTTTTTTGTTTTTTTTAAAAAATTGTTTTATTTTAAACTTTGTAGTGTTATTATTGAACAAATTGTTCAGTTAAGTATTGTTCGTTTAGCTTATAGCAAGATAGGATAGGATAGGTTTTAGAAAAGACTAGCTTCTGCCCGCGACTTTATACGCGTGAAAGTCGTAAGATATACTAAAATAAAATAGCAGCCACAGTTTTATAGAATACAGCGTCGTTGTTTTAGTGGTCGGAAGTGCTATTGTTGAGTATGAGGTTCGATTCCGGTCAGAGGTCGGTCACGCAGTGTTATTGGGTTTTCCATCTGAAATTTCCCAGTAACAGTACGAAGTCTGGGTTGGTGCCCGGTTAGTGGCAATAGGCTCGCCCCCTATTCATGGGACCTAAACATAACTGGCAAAATGTGCCGTACTAAGTACACTTCTGCCCAACCCTTCGGGGAATACAGGCTGTTATGTTATTTTTATAAGAATTCCCTGTATGCTACGTTTGTAGTTTTGATCTCAACAGCCAAAATATATACACGACACTAGTAGCACAATTTCTTTGTCGGAGCCTGTCACGCCCGCAATATCGAGTGAGTCTGAAAGAGCCTTTAACTGACTAACGTCCATTAAATATTTGCATGACATCAGTATACGGTGGAATATGACATTTCACTGAATTTTATACACCTTTTGTACCCATTTGTACACATTTATGCAAATAAACGATTTTGATGGGAAACGCTTTTTGCTATTTCTGAGTTTTGTAGCGACCAGTCTATTCATTATAAAAAACCGGCCAAGTGCGTGTCGGATCACGCACAATGACCGTAAGGTTGGATGAATTTATCCCATCAAAATATGTCGCATGAATGGCCGTATTTTTTTATTGCGTTGACTTGAAGGATGATTTTTTTTGAGCTTTTAGGGACCGTAGACCTTCATATTTGATATTGATTTCAACTTGATACCTCTCCGCGTTCCTGAGAAAAATGGTATTGACAGACAGACAGACGGACGGACGGACAGACAACGAAGTGATCCTATGAGGGTTTCGGTTTTCTTTTCGTTGGCGCCATAATGCGTTTGGATTTTGACACCCATTATCGTCGTCAGCAAAATTTGCAAATTTTCGTTGGTGCAATCTTGAATATTGATTTTGACCCCAGTTTTGTTATCAGAGACCTCGAAAACATGAAAACCACACAAAAATCATCACAAAATCACGACAACCATCTTTTTGTGCAAGTAAGTTCGCGCAAGTGTCTTTAGTGGAAATGTCATTCACGCAAGTGTACTAGATCCGATGTATTCAACCAGAGTTGGTCTAACTCTCTCATAAGAATCAGGATCTATTGGATTTTTTTTGTGAAAATATCTCATTATGCAGATTAAATAAAATATCTCAAAATTTTAAGGACAGTCTCCTAAGACCGATTTCGCGTAATAACGCGAAACTACCCCATCTTAAAAATCCACCGTGTATATGTCATGATGATTGACTGCTTAGTCCCATAAAAATATAGCGTAATGATAATCATTTAAAAGATTAAATCTGTACCTATCTGCAATGTTCTAACCGTTTGGCTCTTTTTACAATTTATTGTAAACCATAGAGGAATTCGAATATAATACAATATTGCTTATCTCCCATAATAAATAGGGTGATAAAGTAAATATAGCCTACCGGGTGACCAGACTTATAGGTAATATTGTGCAAAATTTGAACAGAATCTATCCATTAAATTTTCGTGATGCTGGAACATACATTCAGACAAACAGCCAAAAATTATAAAAACTATATTTTCGGCATTAAAATCGATTCCAAACCTCATAGCAATTGCTTTTTTCAAAAATATTCAATGTACAATTTTGATTTCGATACCATTTTGTTATTGTATAGAAAATGTACTTTTTTGTAGTTTGAGTCAAAATAGTAGCTAAAAAGTGTTATAATATATATATATTTGGAATTGGCTTTTTACTAGCTTTTATTTGATACCCATATTATTAAAATCACAAAATATTTTTTTTTATTCCTTCTGTCTTTTTTGATTTGCAGATGCCATGTGAAAATTTTATACCCTATGACACTTCTGCAATTAAAACGAATCTAACGATACCTCATATGTTAAAATCCATCAAGCCGTTTAGGCTACAGAGCGTGCCAAAGAAATAGACATACATACATACATACACTCGAAAAACATAACCCTCCTTCTGAGGCAGTCGGGTAATAATTACTAAATTATAATAATTTAAAAATCAATATGGCCCTTGTAATAATATGTGTTTGAAGGATATAAGACTATTTCGCGAAAATGTGACGATTTAGAGCTATAATGATCATTTATTATAAAATAAATAAAAAATATAATCATTACTTACTTATCTTAACTTACTATCACCCTTTTCCACCCACATCTGCATCCGAATTCAAGCTTCAATTCAAGCTTCCGCATTGATTAATGCGGAAGCTCCCCAAATGCTGATGCGGATGCAAATATCCGCAACATCCCTGCTTGGGACCATTAGACTAACGAGGCAGCTATCTAAGAAAAAATAATAAAGTACTTACGTAATACGTAGTGGCACCTAAACGGCAGCACAGAGAACCAAACAAGTACATACTTACCACATACCCAGTACCCACTTACGAATTCGCGACTCACTTAAATCGCACGCAGTTCAAATATTTCCTACATTTGGTCACAGCTGTGACCATTTTTTATAGAACGTAGGTCTGAAAATGGACCCAGAAGCCTTAATACTCAGATATGAGGAGAATTCAAATATGACGTTTCGAATATGAATTCAGCTCAGTCGTTACAAAAGTCTGCGGTCCAGTAAAAAAATGGAACCAGATATTGTCAGTATATTCGCTTTTTAACTTCTTATGCTACTTTATTTAATTTCCGTGTGTTATGATTAAAATGCGAATAATAATGTAGGTACCCCCCCCCAGCCAATTTCAAGAAACGAATTAGGGTGATATAATATTCCTGGTAGGCAGTAAGGTACGTAGGTACCCATGACAACGTTTTTCCATTTCGATTTGAAGATATTAAATAACGTAATGAGATCTTTCCTGATCAAGACATGTAATGAAAATTCTGTAAGTACCGACATACTCCATGATCGTTTTTGCGAATAATTAAATATTTATCACATTCCATAGAATGAAATACGAGCGTGACGACGCCTGGGGCGTCTCCTGCGGCGACTAGGGGCGTGAGGGCGCGAACCCTGCCTCTCCCTCACGCGTTCCGCCTCCTCCTTCGCGAGCATTACTGCTTGCATTGAGAGCATTAGTGCATGAGGTGCACAGGTGGTGAGGTGACGGCCTCCCATGCACTCTCGCTCCGAACCATGGCCTGAACCAGGGCCGGACGCGAGAGATCGCCACCGCCGATCGCCTCCGTGAGGACACGGCGGTGCTCCGCCCAAGCAGGGCAGACCTCCATCGTATGCTCCACCGTGTCCTCCGGGCGATCCACACAGTGGTGACACCCGGGCGTTTCCTCCCGCTTTATCCTGAACAGGAACCTCCCGAAACATCCGTGTCCGGTGAGGACCTGCGTCAGGCGGAAGGTGAGGACGCCGTGGCGCCTCTCTAGCCACTCCTCAAAGAGGGGACTTATCGCTGCAATAGTGGCGGGCCCAGCGCTGGGTTGCGACAATCGCACTCTCCATGTCGCCATAAGATCCCGCCGGAGCTCTGTCCGCTGTGCCGTGATTTCTCGCGGCAGCGGAGTTTATCTTCAAAGGGCTGACTTTCAATACGCCAAGTTGTTAATCGTTGAATGATTCTAGTTTAATTAATTATTGGCCTAGGCATCCAATTGAACGGCCTAGGCTTCCAATTAGCTGGCTAATATAACCAGATGGCTGCGATAGATACATTATCACGATTTATATCCATTTATATTTATGTGGATATAATATATGGTGGAGACGAGAATATGACATTAAATTAAACTTCGTTCGTATATCTAATCACGTTCCAAGTCTACATACAAAAATTCAACCAAATATATCAAATACTTTAGTCACTGAAGCTAGTCAAAGATTGGCAAAACCAGTAGAAGGCCCATGAATATTAGTTTCAAAAAATCACTTTTTTATTCCGATGTTAGGATTTGTTTGATAGTTCCAAAATACTCATTAAGTATTGCCAGTGTTTGGCGGTGATCTCTCGCGTCCGGGCTTGGTTCAGGCCATGGTTCGAAGCGAGAGTGCATGGGAGGCCGTCACCTCTTTCTGCGAAGCAGTAATGTTCGCTCGCAAGGAGGAGGCGGAACGCGTGAGGGAGAGGCAAGGTTCGCGCCCTCGAGCCCCTAGTCGCCGCAGGAGACGCCCCGGGCGTCAGGAGTCACAAGCCGATTTCCGGCCACCGTAGGCGCGGGCCTATGGATGGTGAGCGATGGGTAGCTCGCCGTCCGATAAGTACCACGCCCGGGTCGACGGCGCGTTGTGTTTCACGCGCGCCTCAAATGATGTCAGCACCAACTGACGGGGTCCGTTAGGACCAATGCCTGCCAGGGTTGCGAGTTTGTCCGAAAGGGATATCGTGGCCCTGGCACACAGGCAACGGAAGGAACACGGGTGGGTTTTAGTCAGTAAAAGTCTGACACGCTCTCCCGCTCCGCCCAAAGCGGGAGAAGTTATTAAGACTTAGTCAAAACTAGAAGTTTAGTAGATTCAAAGATTACCCTAGCAACACTTGACAAAAAACTGCAATTTAATTAACCACAAAATAAATATAGAATTTTTACGTACTTTGTTTTTTAAACTTGTAAAACACACTTATAAACTCAAACTCAAAGCATTTATTTCAATTAAACCAATTACAGGCACTTTTGAATTGTCAAAGAGTCGGTCAGTTAGAAAGTTGAAGCTATTTGCCCGTTTCAAAACATAGATCTCTATGGAGAAGAACATGCAAGAAACTTGGAGTTTCTTGTCTGTTCTTCTCCATACACTCTTTTAAATTAAGATATTACTAAATCCTGGGTATATTATACCTGTCGCTTCTATATGTGAGAACAATGTAAAAACAGTCGATTTTGGCATCGAGCGCAAAGTGAGTTATTAACGCACTCGTGCATTGTTATGTTGGTGCCCTAGCGCATGCGAGGGCACTAAATTAACACGAGTGCATAATACTCACTTTAGCAAGGTGCGTAATCTACTTTTTTTTCAACTACCAATCTACCTACCGTGATAAAATATCCCTACTCTCAAGTAAATATTCAAGTTAATGAAAACAAAGTTTTCGGTTTTATTCAGCCGATTTTTATTTTCAGCGAGTATCTTTTTAATCTAATGCATGCATTTTATAAGACATTAAACCTCTGTGGTAAATTTATATCTAAATAAAAAATTAGTAACTGTGCATTAACGAAAAACTGTGCATCAATGAGATTTTATAAAACATTTCTGCACTGTTTTGGTTCTAAGCAAAAAATACGTCCTTTGTGATCGGTTTTGTAGTGATTAATGATAACATTACTACAAATAAAAATAAATTACTTAAAAAGAATTCAAAATATAAGATTAAAAGATTACAAATAAGCCCTGGCACTTAAGAGATGACCAGTCTCAACTGACGGCGCCCGTTCACAAACATGACGCGTGGATCAGCACCATCCAGCTCAACCATTTTCTAGGGTAAACGCGGCGAACCTGCCTATACCAGCTTTGTAAAGGCGCCAAAAGTGTTAGTAAAGATCATCATCCTTAGCAAAACAATGTAAAGAGACTTAAAGTCGAATTATTAATTCACTGGAGTAATCTGACATGTCGTGCTAGCTGTCACTTTGTGTATTAGAATGGATATATTTATTGTAATGGTGATCGTTTAGTTTAATCGATTTATATAAGTGTAAAATTCTAGAACAGCGTTTCCCATTTGGTAGGTCGAGACCAGATACCCGGGCCATGAAAATAAAACACCGGGTCGCAGCATTCCCGCCTTGTTTTAAAATAATATTATCGATCGACGCATCGTAAGCGCCGCCGCCGCTGACTGACAAGACGACACGTATTTCAACACTAGAGACCTTAGAAATAAACATAGAAACCTACTTGAAGTGGAACCATACCTCAGGATAAAACTTTCAGCATTTGCGGCGAACTTGGATTCTTTGGTAAAAAATAAGATGCTCCTTACTTCGCACAAAATAGCCGATACGAAAATAAAGTTGGTAAAGTTATAGTGAAAACATTTTTAATTGTAATACTTATTTTCTATTTTTAACATTTTATTTATTTAAGTAGATTTAAGTATATAAAAACTCGCAAATGTCTACCACATATGATACAAAAATTAGCAGAAATTTGATAGTGTATTGACTGTCTTTTTTTTAAAAAATATTGAAAACTTGCATACATAGTTTATTAAATAAAAAGTTGTAATTATATAAATTTCTTTTGATTATAACAAAAAATTTGATTCTGCTCTGGTGGAAATATTATTCTGTCAGCAGTCGGAATAATTCTAGTGTAATATATACATGTAACCAGCGGAGGGGGGGGGGGGGTTAAAACTATTGAGTGGGTCATGGACGGGCAGTATGAAAACTACCGGGCCATGGCAAAACAATGTCTGGGAAACACTGGTCTAGAATACAATAAATACAATAATTAAGACCATTTCATGACACACAGTGACACCTATCACATGTCAGATTACACCAGTGAACTTTTAATTCGACTGTAGACAAGAGAATGCTGTTACTCATCTTCATGTCAAAATCCTTATGTAGGTATGTATTTTCGGTATTTATGGAAGAAAGTAAAACAGGAACAATGCCCTCTGCATTGTTCCTGTTTTACTTTCTTCCAAAAAAGAGATTGTTTCATAAAAAAATATTAAAAATTGCTCTAGTGTTCTTATCCAGGAATTAAGAAACAAGGTATCAAGAACTAGGTAGTAACTAACACCAGGCACTCTCAGACTGTGTATATCATAACGCTGAAGAATTGAGTGGTATACCCATGGAATTCATATGTATACTATACAGGGTGGCAGGGACATCGATGCGTAATCTGTTACTATAGATTCAGTACATGACTCTGGAACCTACGGTGAAATTTTTCGTCGTTTATTAAAAAAATAACGCCTTACAGTACTGGCATAATAATTATGATGTACATGTAACACCTGACATCTCACCTTTGTAATTAGCAACTGAGCAGCGACAGAAATTACCCCTCTACTTACAATCTATATAGTACTTAGTTATTCCATGAGTACACTAATTCTATACTATTATAAAGTACTTATTAATTCCATGCTATTCAAAATACTTACTAATTCCATGCTGAAAGTAATCATTTCCTGTTACTCACTTCCGTCCCTTTTCACGAAGTCACTCCCAGAAAGCGAGAGGTAAGAGGTACTACATAAAAAAAAAATACTATTCCATACATATTGCACTTTTGTAGGAAACAGCACATTTTTTAATGACCGATGAACAATTTCTGCGCTATGTTTAGAATCATGTGCTGAATTCATGGTTAAAGTTTGCGCATTGATGTCCCTGCCACCCTGTATAGTACAGCTATTAATACCACATTTTGCGTAAACAACCATTTTACAAAGCGGATAAATTTTTAAATGTTGATTATCCGATTTCAAGTTAAAGGTTGTTTTTGGGAAAAGAAGACAAAGTGTACCTACACGCAGGACGGTTTCTGCACACAGTTGCGTTAATCATGTGTATCGAATTTGTTTTTGTTTAAATTGGTTTTCGTTATTATATACAGTTTTGAATCTAGTTCCAAAAGTGATTCGGACATTGTCATTTATACGCGCCAGTACGCATGATTTACTATAACGCAGCGTCTACGAGTAGTTTGTTCGTTGGTGATCGGCCGTTTCCGTGCGTGTTCGGACAATGAATTTTAATGAACTTTGGTTTATCATAATGGGATAAAACACGTAGTTTCACCGAATTAATTTTGTGTAGTGCGACAATGGAAATTATTATTACATTATTCAACACCAACAGATCCAAATAGTTCATGGAAACAATATTGTAGTCTGGTGTAATAAGAGTAAAGTTGTGACATTATTACTGGTATTTTTTTGCGGTTCTATTAACATTTTGTTTAAGGGGCCGTGCACGGAATCGGTTGATTTTGATCAATTTTGTTCATTGGTTGTGAGAAATGGAAAAAGAATTTAAATAAAATTATTTGTGATGTGAATTTTCAAATAGATTAAGTATTCATAGAAAATCACAAATATTCGCAACAAGTTTTCCGAAAAATGACGCGAGACTGACGTTTGACCATCTTTTTACAAGACACTACTTTTGATTTTGAAAATTTAAAAATAAATCTAAAAATAAAATCATTATATGATCTACTTGCATGTGACGCAAACACTTTTTTCAACATCCATACAAAATATAGTCAAAAAATAATGTTGAAAAAACCTATATTTTTTTAAAAACCCAGTCGTTAATGTATTTATTCCTATTATTTAGAAAACCATATCACGATATTTAAAATCACTCATTGGGCTTCAGCTATCTTTGAGATAAAATCAAAATTTTATTTTATGTTTATCCAATGTCTTCTTTATGTAAATCAAAGGCGCAATATACTATCTTTTCGAGAGCACAAAAGTGATGAATCTATTAACAGGTGCTGTGACTGACACGAATGGTTTAGCACCACGATAACTGTACTTCTATAGTTACACAGACTGAATGTTTCAATTGTTTCAAGCGTTTTCACAATTAGATAAGAAATTGACGAAAAAAGGTTTTTTCGTGTACGGAGTCTTAAGCAGAAATATAATAATAATTAATTTAATAATCACCATGTTTCTGGAAGCTGTTTCGTTGTCAGATTTCATGTTGTTAGGTATTGGTCAACCAGAATTACCATATCCGATCATAATAACAACGTGGTTTCCCTACTGATTAAAATTGAATAGATTTTCTGAACTCGTTAAGGGTGCCCGCCCACGAGCAATTTTCTTGGCGATTTTTGTCAAAAAGAAATACAGTCACACAAAAATCGCCGAGCAAATCGCTCGTGGGTGAGCGGCGAATATGGTGTACAAAAAGGGGCTCGTGGTTAAATAATTACAGCCGCACAGGTCGATCAAAGATTAAGTTACGCTGTCGGTTCGTGGATGGGTGACCATCCATTACCTACATATTATCGAGACCCCTCCGTGCCTCGGAAAACATACAAAGCCGTTGGTTTCGGCTGTCATTCGTAGATCTTTGACAGTCGTTACGGGTAGTCAGAAGTACACAAGTCTGACTACTATATAGTCTTACCAAGGATTGTGTTACACAGTAACTGGGTTGTGGAGGCCAAATAAGCAGTCGCTCCATGTAAAGTACTGGTATTCCGCTGCATCCGGTTAGACTGGAAGCTGACTCCAACATAGTTGGGATAAGGATAGGCAGGATTGTTGAAGTGGTGCACATTAATTTTGAGTTAATTGCAATTCCGGACTATTTTTCGCCCTATCAGCGATATTTATGTCTGTAAAGTTCACTTTAGAAACAAAGGCACTTGAGGCTTGTTATAACAATATTTACGGAGGCATTGTGTCGCCGTCTTCAATAACATTTGTGTATTTCAGAGCCTGCCTCGGTGTGACTCGGCTGTCTCGAGTTTTGGGGATTTGTCCACCCGGCCGCCTCAATCTGCGCCCGTCGGGGGCTGTTACAATGAAATATGAGTATTATTACCAACTTTATAGCCGTTTTATTTCATTTCTACACCAAACAGTTTCGTATTTTTGTTTATTTGCATGTATATGAGAACATTTGTCGGTGTTAACGCTGATGAATTCGAAACTAAATCAGAATGAACCAGATTTTTTTTTGTTGAAAATATAATAAAACAAATGCTTGTGAAATGCAATTTACGGTATTATCTATCTACATTTAAATTAAAAATTAAATGCTGTTTGTTGGTAAGCGCATAATTAACTTGAGAACGGCTATTTTAGTTTTAAAATGTCCGTAATAATCCGAATTAAGTAGGTTTTAACGGAAAGAAATTGGAAAAGTATCCCTGAAAGTTTTTAAATTCGGGAAAAAGTGAACGTTCTTTTTTCTATGGGATTTTTGTATGAATTATTGAGAGGACGAATGAAAGGCGACTAAAAAAAGGTACCTATGTACAAGGCAGATGTACCTAGGTGAAAACGCCAGGAGGGGACGACCGTTTAATACCCGTAGACGTGTAACTATACTTGGCAATAGTAGACACAACCGTCTGTGCCATTTTTATATAGTCGTAGAGTTGCTGATGCGAACCTCCGAAGGGAAGCCGGTAGGAATCGTGTTATATGGTGGTTTCGCCGCTGTCACATAGGTACCTACTGAAAATATATATATATACGATTCCCAATAAGCGTTCTATAATACACTATAACAAATACATCAAACCTCATTTATTGATGATCACGGAACGCTACAAAACTAATGAATTCATATTTTATGCCACATACATCTATTACCATAACTATCCTCGGTTATCGGGGGCACGTCTGCATGATTTGTTTCTGAAGTCTCATAACGATCCTATTGGCTACGATAGCATCTTGCGGTATGAATATTGGCCAATACGGTAATAACACCGATAGTGCCCATTCGTTGTAATAATTACTTGGTTAAAGGCATCAGGGTCTTTCCAGTGGTGGATATTTGATGCGTGTTTGTAAGCTTGAGGTCGCGCTGTTAGTTACCAATAAAGATCTTAATCGTGCCTTATCTATCAAGCTTACGGTGTTAATGTATTATCATTTCTCGGTAATGCCTTTTCAAAATTAGTTAGCTGTTTTAGTAGATAAGCTGTTTGTTTTTTTTTATTTATTTATATATCATTTATACAAAAGAACACAGGATTACATAATTATTAAATAGCAACCAAAAACCACTAAGGTTTAAACTTGTGCTATCATGAGTCTGTCTCAATATCAAACTATACAATGAAGCATTTTATATGTACGAGTACCTTCGCGCTATTGATACAATTAATAACATCTTTAGGTATTAAATAGTTACAATCATTCCTACATCATAATACTTAAGTAATATTGCGTAAGTTTACATTTGATATTTTTATGTGTAAGAGAGCAGTGGTGGCCCAGTGGTTACCGGCCTCGACTTACGAGTAGTAGGTCGTAGGTTCGAACCCAGACAGGCGCTTTACTTTGTGTAAATTATTTCATCACCACTGCTCTCGAAACGGTGAAGGAAAACATCGTGAGGAAACCAGCTTCTCCTAGAACTAAAAATTCGAAGACATGTGACATCCACCAACCCGCACTGCGCCTGCGTGGTGGATTACGGCCCACTCCCTGTCACAGAAAGAGGAGGCCTGTGTCCCAGCAGTGGGAACATTATAGGTGGATTATGTATGTGTAATACATTTGTTTATATCTGAGGGTAGACTATTAATAAGTCTCGGTATAATATGTATAACCGATCATGTTGATACTTCTTGAAGTGTTTTTTCCATAAGTTTCTAGTAATGGTTAAAGTATCAGCGCCAGATATGTATATAAATATGTTCTTATTTTTAATCGACTTCCAAAAAGGAGGAGGTTATATGTTCGGCTGTATGTTTATTTTTTTATTTTTTTTATTATGTATGTTCACCGATTACTCCGTCAATTGTGGACGGGTTTTGAAAATTCTTTTTTTGTTTGAAAGGGTATACTCCCGAGGTGGTCCCATTGCCATCAAATCAGAATCTGATGAGGGGCTCCCATGGAAATCGAGGGAAATCCTCAAAATTTATAGGCATACCTATAGCGATTTGAGTATTTTTATAGTAACTCGTGCATTTTCACTCGAAAAGCACCATTTGGTGAAGTGGAACTGATGATGAAGACCACAGATGGCCACCGGAACTACTTAATACTAAGTATTTCACCGTTGCGATTCGATTAGGCACTTTAATATGGTTGCTAAGCAATTTATGCTCGTCAAAATGCATATGGTGCAGGCACCATCAGTTCTCCTGGTTCTTACCAGGAGAACGCCTCAACAATTAACGCCCCTGCATCGGGAAAAGCAATATTTTGTAATAGGAGATGAGCATTTGACATTAGGCTATTGTAAATTGGATAAATTACAAAGTGACCCACTAAAAGGTGAAAAATAAAAAACTTTTTACAAAAAAAAAACAACCGACTTCCAAAAAAAAACACTACAAAGTGAAAAATAACTTTAATTTCGGAAGTCGATGGCAAAAAACTAAAATACAGATGCAAAGCCACCGACTTCCGAAATTAAAGTTATTTTTCACTTTGTAGTGTTTTTTTTGGAAGTCGGTTGTTTTTTTTTTGTAAAAAGTTTTTATTTTAGGATTAGATACAACATGAAGCCTTTGAAGTAGTATTTGTATTCCCTTTCTCATTTTTATGCAGTACGCATATATGTAACGTGATTTAATTTTCGCAAGGTTCGCAATAGTTGTGAATAGCATTGCGTATTGAGCCCTTAGGCTAAGATTCTTAGAATGTGTCGAAGAATCCAAATAAAAATACCGCATGATACATACAATTCGAGGCTCCAAATAAAATAAATTGAATCCAGTCAGTTAGTCTAGACCTCTAGAGTATGTATCACGTTCCTCTTGTGAAAATCTTTATATGTTTTCTGTCTATAATTAAATTCGTCGAATCAATTAAAAAAGCAATTTGGAATCCTCTCAAACCTGATTTTATGTTACAGTTCATTATTTTTTGTTTAGTAAATAGCTTTTATTGTAGATTGTTGCACGATATAAAATTCAATTTCGATCAGAGAATGATAAAAAAACCATGATTTAATAAACATCTCTAAAAAAAGATCATAATTGGTCTCAGAAATAAATTCTCATTTAGAGTCCCGTACATAAATTATCATGTTAACGGAAAAGTCGCAGAGAAGGTATCTTTGTTAATAAAACGAAAACCAATACAAATAATTCATAAAAATGCGAATAATTAAACTGCCTCTATTGTGAATTTGCTGGTAAATTACAGGGACAGACCGAGAAAGGCAGACGCAAACGACATCATTTTAGGGAAAGCAGCCATTTCATTGAATAAATTATTTTCTAGGGAGTTATAAAACGAAAGTGTCCCTACGTAATAGGGTTAAGAGGCTTGAGCTGTCAATGTTGGGTCAACCACCACAGTGTGGTGTGTTGTGACCTTTATATTGCGTAGATGGTCTTAATGAGTTTGATATAACTTTTGGTACGTCCATTGTGGTGAACGGTAGCCTGGTTTTGATTACTGGTTAAAATTAACCGGGTCGGTCTTGTCACATGTTGATATTACGAGTATAAGTTCAGGGTATCTCTATTCAGTTTTTATTGTTGTACTAATACTTCATGAAAGGTATTTTCAAAAGTTAAGCACGGCGTAAGTAGATATGTTTTACTTCTTAAAACTTCGTCCCCCTTTCCCCCGCAATCTTGATGCTACCCAACTGCTTGTGCTATATTGTCATCGTACTTATTACGTTTAACTAAAATATCACATCATGCTGTAATCCCCGAAGGGTTAGGCAGAGGTGTACTTATATAACTCTTTTGACTTTTACATGATGATCTGCCTAGCCTTTTCCCAACTATGTTGGGGTCGGCTTCCAGTCTAACCAGATGCAGCTGAATACCAGTATTTTACATGGATCGACTGCCAATCTGACCTCCACAACCCAGTAACTGGGTAACACGATATCCCTTGGTAAGACTGGTTGTCAGACTTTTGGGCTTCTGACGACCCGTATCAACTGTCAGAGATCTACAAATGACAGCCGGGACCAACGGCTTAACGTGCTTTCCGAGGCACGGAGGTACCTTGGTATGAACAGATGGGCACCCATCCATGGACCAACCGTGGCAAGCATAGCTTAACCTGATCGATCGACCTGTGCGGCAGTTATTATTTAGCCACAAGCTCCTCCTTACAATGTATTCAAATTAGTGTTAATAGGTATGTGAGGACAGTGTTTGCCTGTCAACAAGTACCAGGTACTTAACCAAAATGAGGAACCGCCTGGAGGAAACGCCCGGGTGTCACCACTGTGTGGATCGCCCGGAGGACACGGTGGAGCATACGGTGGAGGTCTGCCCTGCTTGGGCGGAGCACCACCGTGTCCTCACGGAGGCGATCGGCGGCGGCGATCTCTCGCGTCCGGCCCTGGTTCAGGCCATGGTTTGGAGCGAGAGTGCATGGGAGGCCGTCACCTTCTGCTGCGAAGCAGTAATGCTCGCGAAGGAGGAGGCGGAACGCGTGAGGGAGAGGCAGGGTTCGCGCCCTCTCGCCCCTAGTCGCCGCAGGAGACGCCCCGGGCGTCGGGAATCGCAGGCCGATTCCCGGCCACCGTAGGCGCGGGCTTGCGGACGGTGAGCGATGGGTAGCTCGCCGTCCGATAAGGACCAAGCCCGGGTCGACGGCGCGTTGTGTTCCACGCGCACCTCAAAGAGACGTCAGCACCTATTGACGGGGTCCGAAAGGGCCAATGCCTGCCAGGGTTACAAGCCTGTCCGAAAGGGATATCGTGGCCCTGGCACACAGGCATCTGAAGGAACACGGTGGGTTTTAGTCAGTAAAAGTCTGACACGCCCTCCCGCTCCACCCAGAGCGGGAGAAGTTATTTGATAATTTCACACCCAAAAAAAAAAAAATACTTATCCAAAATAGAAAATGGTCTACAAATCTACAGTCTATTAAGCCTACAATGTTCTCAAATTCACAAAATATAAAAGAATCTAACAAATCTGAATTAATATCCAGTCCACAAAAGGCACTAAGCTACTAGTTGAATTTAGAATTGTCCAACGAGACATATCAAGCAGTCTAGTATAATAAATTGTCTCTATTGGTTCTTGTTAATTAAGTGGGAAGTTACTTCTCATTTCGTCTGTTCGTCCGTTGATATTCCGTACTCGATACATATTAATAGCATTCTTAATAAGATTATAGATATACGTGTACCTATAGGTATATACTTGATCCATTAAATCGTAATCCCATTTCTGTCACTTCAAAGCTACTTTGAGTGAGTATATCTTCAGTCCCAAATTATTAACTATAGATAAGTGTTGTGACAATCTTTAATGAAGTTTAAGTATCGTGTTTCATTACATTTAATTTAATACCAAAAACCGGCCAAGTGCGAGTCGAACTTTCGCACCAAAGGTTCCGTACCATTATCTATAAAAACGGCAAAAAAATCACGTTTCTTGTATGGGAGCCCCCTTAAATATTTATTTTATTCTGTATTTTAGTATTTGTTGTTATAGCGGCAACAGAAATACATCATCTGTGAAAATTTCAACTGTCTATCTATCACGGTTCATGAGATACAGCCTGGTGACAGACGGACAGACAGACAGACAGACGGTGTAGCCTTAGTAATAGGGTTCCCGTTTTACCCTTTGGGTACGGAACCCTGAAAAGCAGGTAATTAGGTACTTCATTACTTAAGTCCTAGGTACTCAGCAGGTGCTTGTTCTAGGAGTAGATTTTTAAAAGAGAATAAATTAAAAATACTGGAGAAGTTCGGACCTGTTACGGAGAAAATAATTAGGTATAATTTTTAGTATTGAGCTAGTAACATCTAGATTTTTAGTTCACTATTGGGCAGGTATTAAAGCTTTTCGTTCATACAAATCGTAATTTTCGTTAATTTTCACATCACTGTACTCTGCAGAGTTGTTTTTTTCAATTCAATTAAATTTATTTATTCAGTAACAATTCACATTGCGTTCGAATAAAATCCAGCATGAAACATGTTGTGAAAAATTTATAGAAATGCTGCTATTTATTTCAATAAGTCTAGATTAAATCATCGCATAGAATACGTCAACAGCACCTGATGCTGAACCATGCAGAACTGAAAAACTTAAAATAAACGAAAAACTTAGGGTTAACATAATAAACAGTAGGTACTTTGTTACAATTCGTAACTTTTCTTAAAAGTTTTCTGATAGAAAACAGAATCTTTAAACATTGTAAATTTTCGCCCAAATAAGGACCAACCTCGGCAAGCATAGCTAAGTAATAACAGCCGCACGGGTTGGTCGATCAGGTTAACGCTACGCGTGCCGCGATTGGTCCGTGGATGGGTGACCATCTTTACATACCATGACCCCTCCGTGCTTCGAAAAGCACGTTAATTTGTTGGTGCCGGCTGTTATTTGTAGATCTTTGACAGTTGTTACGGGTCGTCAGAAGCCCGAAAGTCTGACAACCAGTCTTACCAAGAGGTATCTGTTTCCCAGAAACTGGGTGGTAGAGGTCAGATAGGCAGTCGCTCCATGTAAAATACTGGTCTTCAGCTGCATCAGGTTAGACTGGAAGCCGACCCCAACATAGGCTAGGCAGATGATGTAAATATCTGTTAAATTGTACTGCATGATCATAACACAACTAACAGTAATCTATTAAGTATTTTGTCATTTTCTGGTATCAACACTGGTGATGAAAATCTTCATAAAAAAATTGTAAACATAATTATACTTAGGATGCTAAAGGATAATCAGTAAAATAAAAGGTCAAATTTATTTGCCTAGTGATAAACTGCATATCGATACCTACGTAAAGAAGAACCAAAAAAGATTCATAATATTTATTTTGTTGTATTATGTTTATCTAAATAGATACCCATCAAGTCTTTGGACACTAGCCAATTAAATTTTACCTCGTGTTTTACTCGCACTGTATAAGCTGCATAAGCTGTTTAGCATGTTTAGTACATAAGCCACATACATACCTACACAGACATACATGAGCCACTTGACAGATGACGTGTATTGCAGACACACGTGGGGTGCTCGCAAGGGAATTTCCATTATTAAATTTTATTTTCCCGACTTAGTGGTGTGCTATGAATATCCTCGTACTGTTTGAGCCAATTATTATTGGTATGGAAGTTTTTATGGCATACGTCATGTTTTCAGTGTGTGAAAAATAAAGTATTAAATAAAGCTGTCGCAGGCAGATTGTATGATTCGTCATTATACATACGGCGTGGTCTGTTTACAAACGCTCGCAGTTATGAAATATGCCGAAGACGAATTGGCAACTAGTTCAATTGTTATAATTTCGAAATTAATTGTTATTGTAGGTTCGGTTGGAACTGTGACCAACCACGCGCGACCCGAATTGGTCGCAGTAACTAATCCAGGGCACCCCGATCGGAGGTCTGCCCGGCTTGGGCGGAGCATCGGAGGCGATTGGCGGCGGCGATCTCTCGCGTCCGGCCCTGGTTCAGGCCATGGTTCGGAGCGAGAGTGCATGGGAGGCCGTCACCTCCTTCTGCGATGCAGTAATTCTCGCGAAGGAGAAGGCCGAACGCGTGAGGGAGAGGCAGGGTTCGCGCCCTCACTCCCCTAGACGCCGCAGGAGACGCCCCGGGCGTCGGGAGTTGCAAGCCGATTTCCGGCCACCGTAGGCAAGGGTCTGCGGACGGTGAGCGATGGGTAGCTCGCCGTCCGATAAGGACTAGACCCGGATCGACGGCGCGTTGTGTTCCACGCGCGCCTCAAAGAGACGTCAGCAAGAATTGACGGGGTCCAGTGGGGCCAATGCCTGCCAGGGTTGCGAGTTTGTCCGAAAGGGATATCGTGGCCCTGGCACACAGGCAAATGAAGGAACACGGGTGGGTTTTAGTCAGTAAAAGTCTGACACGCCTTCCCTCTCCGCCCACAGCGGGAGAAGTTATTTGATAATTACCCACCCAAAAAAAAAAGAAAAAGGGCACCCCGATCAAATTGGTTAGAATAGGTTATAACGGCCCGTCCGTCTGTCTGTATGTCTATTATTTAAAAAAAAAAGTATATTGTTATACAAGGGGCTAAAATGACCCATTATATACGAGGTAGTTTTACTCCTGAGCTTTAGCGAGGGAGTAAATAGAAACCGAGTTATAATGGGTTTTTACCGCCGTGTGTTAGGTACACGTACACTATACTTTTCACTACGATTGCGAGAAAATAAAATAATCCTAGACGGCAACAGATTGAAAATTATTTATTTTCCTTTCTCTTCCATCTGCAAATACGGGTCTCCATTCTCACTAGATGATGACATTTTCACTGTTGTAAAATAAATTACGGTAATCAATTCAATTTACAAAATTAGAGATTTTCTCTAATTACAAATTAAATTCTAAAGAATTCGCGGCAATGTTCTTTTAAATTATTTCTTCTGTAGCCACAATCAAGGAACATAATTATACTCATCTACGGCGAGGCCGCAACGTAATGCACGCATTGTACCGAAGAGACCGCCGCTTTTAGTTCCATAAAAAAAAAAATGTTATTTTTTATGATACAGTATTATATCGAGTCTGTATTCATGATTATTTTACTTACGGTGAATCCGCAGCTATAGCCCGTGAAATCCAAATTTTCTTATGTTTTTTGCTATTTGCAGGTCAGTGTCACGTTGTATCTTAATCACAATATGATTCGCGACTATAACAGATATGTATTTACATAATTAAAATCATTAATACAGCTACAGCTGCGGATTCACCTTAAGAATAATGACTTTTTCGTTTTTGTAAGCTCATTGTCGTTGGTAACAGACAAAAAAAAAACTTATTCCCCTAGAGGCTGATATGTTATTTTAGCCCCGCTCTGGTACGCTAAAATGACGGTCTTTTTGACCAAGAGTAGTGAAAAAAATATTCCAACCTCAAAAACAAACACTTACTTACCGGACTTTTTTTTATGTCAGTTCCGTTATTTTGCTAGCGCGTGAATATTATGAGGGCAAACATATGCATGTTCACAATAAATTAGAATCTGCACTTTCAATTCACCATATCCAAGTCCAATATTATCTGTTATAATAATAAATATGACACGTGTCATCGAAAGCAGTTCGGTTAATTTTTATCTTTTGTAATTCTCTTCAAAAACCTATATTACTGTGCCCAAAGGCGAGCGCTATGAAATAGAACTAAATACTTCAATTTGCCGCAGCAAGGCGTTTGAATTGTCCATCAAATGTTGTAGCATAATAAATAGTGACAAGCCAATTTTAATGTTGCCTTCGGGACATTTCATGACTGCGAGCGTTTTTAAATGGACGACGCCGTTTGTAAAAAGCTGAGTCATACGAATTGCCTGCGAGGTTATGAGATATATTGAAAGAAAGAAAGTTGTAGGTAATATCAATAAATTAAATTATTGATATTACAACTTATATCGTAAACTTACATAGAAAAAGTGTTATGAAGAATATAACACTTTTTACTATGTATACCATACAATTTACAAATCTAAAAGTAGGGTTTTTGATATTGTTACAAAGTTGTAATTTTTTTATTTTGAACGAAGTCCTTGTCTACCTTCTCAAGAAGAAGAAAATAGTGTCGAATACAAGATGATCAAAAATAAATGACTTTGTGAAGTGACATTATTTGATGACCAAATACGAGTAAGTTTCCTTCTTATTGTTTTGTGCAAACTTACAAAATATCTACATAATGTTACAATTCTGCTAATTATATTTCCTCGAATCATGATTTATTGGCTCGTCTAAATATTGTATTTTTGGGAGTTGCTTTTCGAATGTCGTTTAAATATTACAAAAAAATATGAGGACACGGTAAGTTACGATGTCAAGCACGTCCGATGTCTTCGACAGCTCGTAATAGAGTGATGACGTACTCACTCAGATGGACAATTGACATGACACTTGGCAGCTTGAGTGTTGCCAATCTTCATAGCCCTTCGTCTTTGAATGACGTGTCTTGTCCAGTGAAGACTCAGCTTCGATGGAAAGGTAGTAGTGGCTTCTACGAGTATCACTAGTAGACCAAACATGTTTATTTATACAGTTGTAATTTTGTTATAGTTGATTTAAGTCTTTAAATATTACCTGTCTGTAATCCCTAGTGGTTTCAAGGTATTAGCGACTTGTACCACTAGTAAACCAATTATGTTGTATAGTAAAGATGTTGGCGGTTTCAAGGTAGTATCGACTTGTACCGCCCTAGTGGTTTTAAGGTAGTAGCGACTTGTACCGCCCTAGTGGTTTCAAGGTTGTAGCGACTTGTACCGCCCTAGTGGATTCAAGGTAGAAGCGACTTGTACCGCCCTAGTGGATTCAAGGTAGTAGCGACTTGTACCGCCCTAGTGGTTTCAACGTAGTAGCGACTTGTACCGCCCTAGTGGTTTCAAGGTAGTAGCGACTTGTACCGCCCTAGTGGTTTCACGGTAGTAGCGACTTGTACCGCCCTAGTGGTTTCAAGGTAGTAGCGACTTGTACCGCCCTAGTGGTTTCAAGGTAGTAGCGACTTGTACCGCCCTAGTGGTTGCAAGTTAGTAGCGACTTATACTGCCCTAGTGGTTTCAAGGTAGTAGCGACTTGTACAGTCTGTGTCAGTATGTGCCAACCGCTCAAGTTATAAAATGTTACACTGTTACAACATTGAATTCGTTACGAATAATCTGAAGATTACTTCAAAAAGAGTTAATTGTTTCGACTTGAATTCGAACCATCGCATCGCCTAACGTTGTCGTACTCATACCAGCCGGCAGTTTGAAGAACTAGCCAGCGAGCCCATACGAATTGCGATGAAATTGTTATCTACTATCGTCCGAGTTACTTGTTTAGGGACCCGTTTGTGTCAGTTGGCAAAATATGTATATTATGATAACTGTGCTGCGCTGTACTGTGTGTGGTTGCCGACCCCAACAAAGTTGGTAAAAGGCTAGGCTGGGCTGGGATGATGATAACTAAATTATGAAATTAAATTGTAAAATATAAATCTTTGTATAAGACTTTTGTTAAATAATAGAAATAATAATATAAATATTATTAAAAGATTATTAAAATATTTTATCTTTCTTATGAAAGAGACCATAGGCCTCCCCCAAGCACCGCCACTTCAACCGTTTCTGCGCTTTCCGCATCCAGCGGATTCCTGCGGCCTTCACAAGGTCATCGGTCCACCTTGTGGCCTTCCAATGGTACTCGACGCAAGTAGCTAGTTATAAACACGTTAGTAAGTCGCGTTGTCATTTTGAGCAGCGTTGTGGACGATGGGCCTAACACTCCTAACAGTCACGAATCCTATTGCAAACGAACACCGGATGATCCTGTTACCTTTGTATCCGTAAAACTTTGCGCATACACTCCAGACCACTCCATTTGATTGATACACTTTTTTTTCCGGTCGACTGACTAACAACCTCATCACTTATTTTCCTCACAAAGGATGGGCGGTTTTTTGTTTGTGGGTAAGTAGCATTGTACAGACTTTGTAGAGTATTTCCTCTGTCTATGTGTTTTGTCTAAGACGCGTGTGTTGTATTTACAAGGCAGATATGAGTGGTAACGCTGGGAGAACACGCCCTAGGAGGACATATAGTGACCTAATTGGTGCGTAGTACTCGCAACCGACGTGCGTGTATAACCAGATGTATGAACGTAAACGAAGCAAAAGGAGTATGTAAGGAGCGTAGCAGGTGGCGTTCTGTAGTTTCTGCCTACCCCCATCGGAAGAAGGCGAGAGTTTATGTTATGTTGTTTAAGTTCCTCTGTCACTCATACCTGTGCGGCAGACAGTTTCTTTCTAACGACCCGAGTATTTAGAATTCATGTTTAGTATAGTTTTTTTATGTTTGTAATCCGGTTGAGCAGAAATACAGGAAATGTAAAACAAAATGTAAACATTCCAGTTTCATAACGTCGTACAAACTGTACTTTACTACGAGTAAGTAAAGTAAAGACTTTACTAAGTCTAGTTGGTCGTTAATTTGTGACTTTTTTAAAGCCGGCCAGTTCTTATTATCCATAAAACTGAAAGAACAACAATCATACATACAAAACTATGTGAATTTTGAGAACATCCACATAGCCGCTTATTCTATTTAAAATTCTTTCGCTTATTCCGACAAAGTTGAAGTTCTAATTACAAAAACTGACGTTAAACGTGAGTCTAAACGCCTATTCAGATATAAGCGATATCGCTGTTGCACTCGGTAGCGATACTGAGGGCCTAGACAACTGGCATTCACTTCGGAGCGATTCTATTTCTATAATAAAAAAAAAAAAAAAAAAAAAAAGAATCGCTATAGCTTCAACGATAACGAAGTTCGATTAGCAGGCGATAACGCTTAGCTACGCATCTCTAAGGAAGTTATCGTGCAACGCTGTCGATTCGTTAGGATAATTTATTTTCGTTGCCCTATGATCACGTGACATTTCGATAGTTTATGTAAACCCGAAACATTTTTTGGCTTTTCTACTAGCGTCATCGCTAATTGAATGTTACTTTGTCTAGACCCTCTGGTTCGCCTTCTGGTTAGTCACTTTGGACCAGTATCGCTACCGAGCGCGACAGCGATATCGCTGATATCTGAATAGGCCATTAGTTGTATTAAAAGCTGTATTTTAGTCAGAATAACGTTCGAAATACAAAAACCGGTCAAATGCGTGTCGGACCACGCACAATGAAAGATTCCGTACTTGGGATGAATTTATCCCAAGAACAAACTTAACATTGTAGTTGAAAAGGGTACATAATATATTTTAACGTCGAAAATTAAAATGTATAATGACTATCGACATTTTTAATCAGTAGATATTTTAATCACTCGGCATTTTAATCTTAGGAATACCAATTTTCGATATTTCAATACAATCGATATTTCAATTTTTGATGTTTTGAACAGTGACATTTTACCCGTAGGTATTTTAATTTTCGACGTTCAAATATGTACCTGTTGAAAAACATGCTCCCATACATCCCAACAGCAAATGTAAGAATGCACGCACAATATTGAGAGATTTACCATGTTATTTTAACACCATATACTTCTTATAGGTTTTCCTGTAATCTTACTATTTTCTGTAGTTACGTACGGAACCCTAAAAAAGAAAAGCGAACCTGCATGGTCCAGCGTGTGAATGACATTGATTTGTAGAAACCAGCCAGTAATAATTTTAGCCTCTATAAAGGACGGAACCCACAGAAAGCCCGCATCTTATGAACAAATAACACGGCAAACGGCGGTTGACGGCAAATGTTCTAGAATACAAATTAGACGAGAGATGCAATTTCACGGAGTGATGTGACGGTTTGAACAGCTTCCAACATTTCAGACGCAGGAATTTCCAATAGGAAATGATTATTTTTCAGTATTAGCTTATATTCTAGTCGTTTCTCGTTTAGTATTCATGCAATAACGGTAAAACTTCGGCGTTTTCTTTTTAAATGTAATATTTCTGGGGTGTTCAGCTGCTTGGCTTTCATTGGTGAACGTTTTGTTCGATCCTTAAGATGCTGACAACAGCTGAACCGCGGTCACATGCAGACTGAATACAAAAGAAATTGAAGCGCGATGATACAAAGCTTGTAATTTATTGCAAAATATGAAGCAATTATCTATTTCCTACTCAAAAATGAGTTAAGTAATCGAAAATAAAAAACAACCAAGTTCTGCATACAAATAAGACGTTCTTGTTATTTATTTTGATATTTAATACAGATATTTTGGATTGAAACTAAAAAAAAAAGGTTAGTTTACCGTTAATTTTCATCGAGATTTTTTTTTCTAAGCGTGTTTTGTTAACAACCAAGTTTTGAGAAATATGTTCAAGAAAAACATATATTTTTATCGCTACCATAAACTTGATACTTGCCAATATTTTTTTTAAGACAAGCCTACTTTTTCGTTTGCCTCTTGTCAGCGCCTTAACGCGTGGCACATGCTACCTAGAAAACTACAAGAGCATGCTACTTTCAAGCAAATGCTACTTAGTAACTAGCATTTGTGTATACGAAAAGAGCACGAGTATTTTACAATCACAGAGAGCATGCTACTAATAAGCATGCTACCTAGTAACAAACAAGCATGCTTAGTAGTAGCATGTGTATTCCAGGCTATAGTTTGGACGTGGGTAATCAAAGTTATGTCAGTACGAGAAAGGATAAGAAAAATGCTGTATAAAGGTATATAACAAATTACCGGGCGCCTTTAAAGGCCTACCTTTGATCGTGTTTAAAAAAAGGTAACGCAATGGTTAAAAGAAAAATGCTTTTCCAATCTCAATGAATACAGTCATATCAGATCGCGGAGACGGAAACTGAAATCTATAAATTGTATAGTGTATGCCTTATAATAATTAATTAATGTTCAAATGTTATTGAAACAACATTTTGAAATTATAATACTTATGACATTAGCAATTACAATTATTTGTATATTCTTAATCTGACATTATATTGAACTTTATCTCTTGAACTGACATAGGTATGACTTTGACATCAATTAATTAGTTTGTTCCATAAAAATCCTAATGAGCTCTTATTTGTTGTTGCTATCTTTTTTTAAATTTTATTAAAACAATAACATTGTGCAGGATACCATATAAAATAAAAACCATATAAAATTCGATTAGAATTATAGTATTGTCATTTCCTTTCTTTTTTTATGTTGGCAAATGAATTGATAGATAAAGTTGGTTTGTAACTTCCTATCATCTTTCCCATTCCTGCATATACCTTTTCTTTCGCGTGTGAACAAGAGGCCTACACAAAGTGGCGCCACGCCACGCAATCTCGTCGCAATATTTTGAAGAAAGAAATATGGCGTAGGTGTGTTCGAAAAGCGTCGCTGGCGCGTGTCTCCCGCGCTCTCGTGTGTTATACTTGAAGAAACAAGTGAAAATTCGTGAAGATTGCATATTTATCGTCGCTCTAGGCCTCCATCGCATCAAGTAAGGTATTGTGCACCCTTTCCTGTACAAACTGTTGTTTTTAGCGTTCCGTACCCATAGGTACCCATAGCCCTTTACTAAGGCTCCGCCGTCTGTCTGTCTGTCCATCTGTTACCAAGCTGTATCTCATGAACCGTGATAGTTAGACAGTTGAAATTTTCACAGATGATGTATTTCTGTTGCCGCTATAACAACAAATACAAAAAAAACAGAATAAAATAAATATTTAAGGGGGCTCCCATACAACAAAAGTGATTTTTTTGCTCATTTTTGCTCGATATTGATAACGGCAACAGGTAGACGCTTGAAATATTCACAGAATATTAGGTTATATATTCACTTTAAAAATTAAAATAAAATAAATATTTAAGGGAAAAAATGGAAAAAAAATCAAGTTTGTTGTATGGAAGCCTCCATACAACAAACTTGTTTTTTTTTCCATTTTTATAGATAATGGTACGGAACCTTTCGTGCGCGAGTCCGATTCGCACTTGGCCGGTTTTTTTTAAATAATCGCCCAATTTCTCCAAACAGTAAATGTTTTACACCACCAACCACGAAAATCCATCGTAAGATATCGTGTATTTTGCGTAAACAATGTGCGTTTAGTTATATGACAAATATAATAAAATTGTGGGTGTGGGTTTTTTGGAATCCGAACTAGTTTTTTTTGTAATGTGTTTGGTACTTTTGTAAACGTATCCTAGTATGGTTAACATTTTCCGCATAAAAAAACATACCAAATAAAATGTCGTGGCAATGCCCTTAATTTAATGAAAACGTACCTAAAAGGTCGTAGACAATGTACGGAGATAACGAACCTTTTTTTTTTTTTTTGGGTGGGTAATCATCAAATAACTTCTCCCGCTCTGGGCCGAGCGGGAGGGCGTGTCAGACTTTTACTGACTAAAACCCACCCGTGTTCCTTCCGTTGCCTGTGTGCCAGGGCCACGATATCCCTTTCGGACAAACTCGCAACCCTGGCAGGCATTGGTCCTAACGGACCCCGTCAGTTTGTGCTGACATCTCTTTAAGGCGCGCGTGGAACACAACGCGCCGTCGACCCGGGCCTGGTCCTTATCGGACGGCGAGCTACCCATCGCTCACCGTCCGCAGGCCCGCGCCTACGGTGGCCGGAAATCGGCTTGCGACTCCCGACGCCCGGGGCGTCTCCTGCGGCGACTAAGGGCGCGAGGGCGCGAACCTTGTCTCACCCTCACGCGTTCCGCCTCCTCCTTCGCTAGCATTACTGCTTCGCAGAAGGAGGTGACGGCCTCCCATGCACTCTCGCTCCGAACCATGGCCTGAACCAGGGCCGGACGCGAGAGATCGCCGCCGCCGATCGCCTCCGTGAGGACACGGCGGTGCTCTGCCCAAGCTGGGCAGACCTCCATCGTATGCTCCACCGTGTCCTCCGGGCGATCCACACAGTGGTGACACCCGGGCGTTTCCTCCCGCTTAATCCTAAACAGGAACCTCCCGAAACATCCATGTCCGGTGAGGACCTGCGTCAGGCGGAAGGTGAGGACGCCGTGGCGCCTGTCCAGCCACTCCTCAAAGAGGGGACTTATCGCCACAATTGTGGCGTGCCCAGAGATAACGAGCCTGTGTTTAGGATCTAGAAAGGAATTAAAATCTATATCGTCTTTCAGAGAAATAAAATATGGTGTCCCGCAGGGCAGCGTCCTCGGACCTTTATTATTTTTATTATACATAAATGACCTGCTTCGACATATACTTCATCCTATGGTATTATTTGCGGGTGACAGCACATCAATTGTTTCATGTAGCAATAAATAATCATATGTAAATGACATTAATAATACAATTAGTACTTTAATAAAGTGGCTTGACAATCATAATTTAGATATTAACCTCCAAAAAACTAAAATCATGAACTTTTACCAACGAATATCTACGGGAGATATGGATATAAACTACAATAGTCAAACTATAGAAAAAGTAAACAGTACAAAAATTTTGGGAATCATAATTGACAGCCAGTTAAGTTGGAAGCCGCAAGCAGAAGAAATATGTAAACGTTTAAGCACAGCCGCTTTTATGTTGCATAATCTATCAAAAAAAGTTAATTTACCGACACTATTAGTTGCTTACCATGGTCTGGTAATATCCATCATAAGATTTGGTATAATATTTTGGGGTCACTGTAGTGAACGAGAAAGCATTTTCAAAGCTCAAAAGCGCTGCCTGCGAGCTATTTTTGGTCTTGGAGTAACAGACAGTAGCGTACCTATATTTAAGTCTCAAAAATTGTTAACCTTCCCAAGCCTTTATATACTTGAATTAGCAATATTTGTAAAATATTAAATCGATGTCTATTTCCAACATTCATAGAAACAAGAAAAAGAAGTACAGCTATGAGATCTCAATACCAGAATTTATTATGCACGGGCGTATTTAAAACTAGCTTACTAAAAAGAAATGTGATTTGTATGGCTCCTGTAATCCTCAATAAAATACCTGACCAAATTAAAAACTTACCGTTGCAAAAATTTAAAAAACGTTTCACAGCGTTACTTGTATATAAATGTTATTATTCTGTGCAGGATTTCTTAAATGATAATTTTTTGTAACGTCTTTAGTATCCTATAATTTGTATTACATTTGCATGCTTTATTAAGGCAGAATGTACATGGATCCCATTATAATATTTAAAAACTTATTTTTATGTACCTACATTCTAAGCAAATAAAGACCTATTCTATTCTATTCTAAAAAAAAATCAGTCGTAAGAAAATGAGTTCATCAAAGTTCGCTTATTGTCTTGCACTTTCAGTTTTCTAATAAAATTAATAACGCTGTTAATCTCAAGTAACTCTTAAAGAAACTTAATAATGGTTCTAAAAATAAACTTCAAAAGTAAACAGAACATGAGCTATTTCATTATGAGAGCATCTAAACGCTTCTATTAAACTTAGCAGACAAGAGACTCTTAACAAGCACGAAAGGAAAAAAAAAACGAAAACTTCAGACGGACGTACAATCATTTAATGAATTCGCAATTTGCATACCGACAACGACCCAAGAAAAAAGTACGGATTTACCTAGAGAGGACGATACGACAACATTGAAAAGCATTTAATTTTAGCTCGCTTGTTCAGCGCACACAATATTAAGTTTGAAATACGTTGATCAAATTATTTGACTGCAATAGTCACAAAGCAAATACGTGATCTAATTTGTATGGCAATCGAATTTGCTATTTGTGGAGTATTATTTTAGAATTATGAACGTTTATTTTGTTATGCAGTCAAGACCTAAATATAAGTAGAGCAATAACTAAGCTTGTACTCACCTAAATGATACAGACACACCACTAAAATTGTCAAACAACTCTACAATATCTAAAGTTGGTGCTACTTCGTCGTTCTGTAATCGTACTCTTGTCTCTCCTATTATTGGTGTCCCTTTTGTTCCGTCTTTAAATTAAAGACTATTGACCTTAACTTTTTCCTTTGCCATTGCCCCGTCCCGTACTATTAGTAACTAAAGTAGATCGGACTAATTACAGGAAACACTTCCGTGGTAAAGTATCATCTGTTCGTGTCTGTACCTAATCTAAAAAATTCAAAGGACACCATTTACATTGAGTTAAAAGACTCATTTATATGTTGAAAGGTGTACACGTTTCAACATATATGCACAGATTTCAGATGCACAGTCGATCCAAAAAGTTGGAACGTTCGGAAAGAGTTACCGAGTTCATGAAGTGCAATTCCACTTAGCTTTGGGTCGGTAAAACGCTGATGTGGACGTGGTAATTTGGGTAATTTTTCGACGAAAAGAGTCAGTTCGGCGGTCAAAAGGAATGATTCCATTTCAGTCGATGTGCTCTCACGTAGTTCTAGTAGTTGTATTAATTAAATGCAAGCCCCCTGAGTCCATTTTACGAGTCCCGGTAGAGTGGAACTCGTTTCGTTTATCCGCTTCCACTCATAAGCAATTATTTTGCCGAAACGACTTTCCGAGGGACCACGAACGTGCAAAGAAATTAAGCTTTGCGGATTTTAGGACATTAATAGTGGTTAGAGATTTGAGAGTGGTGTGTCAGGTAGGTCTATACAGACTTAAGGATATCTGTTGAATGTGGCAGCAGTGTACAGAGTAGGAGAATATTAACTAGGGATGCAGAGTAAAATATGAAGTATTTTTTTTGTTGTTGGTTTTATTTATATGGTTCTCATTCTTCCCTTATTACCATACCACGTAAGATGAAATATGGCAAGATATTTTACGGATTTAAAGTATCGGGTCGTCGGTCCCCATAACAGAAAGCTTTCGCTCCGTTTTTCGTTTCGTGGTTGCCGCTCAAGATCCACCGCAAAATTGCCATTTTAAGTTGTTAATTAAACAACGTTACTGACTAATAAAATTTTATGGAGTTACCATTTCATTTTATTATTTAATCGTTTAATTAAGAAATAACTGAGTGTAATTTACTGTGAAGTTAGTGTGAAAAATTGTTTATTTATTCGACTTAAGAGCTTTGTTATCACAAACAACTGCACCTAAACAGTAGATGGGATGCCAACATAGCGTTATTAGAATATTTGTGTGTACACGGATTTAATAATTTGCTTTGGCTTTACAATTTACAGAGCTGCTCTGTGTTAGCAGTTTCAATGGAGACCCAAATTACTGTTTGTCTCAACTAAAACCAAGCTCTAACTCAGTTCTACCAAAATACTATTTAATATTTATAACAAGTTGGTCTCTTGTGCAAGATTTATATGCTTAATCGTAGTGACAATCGTTTTTTTACGATCGAAAGTATTGCCATTAAGTCAATACTTGAAAACTTTTTTACGACTGTCGATTAAGCGAATGAACAGATTTGAAGACCGAATAAAACGACGACAGTAGGTACGATTGTTTATAAAGTTAATTTATCAAGTTTTTTGTTTCGAAACTGGCCGTTGAAAAACGAATAACTGAATGTAAAAGGTTTTTGCAAGTTTTATGAGGCTATTGTCCGTTTTATAATTATTTTAGGATTTCTGACAAACGTTTCGAATATAAAGCAGATGTTCCTGAATATTTAAATTCATGATAATTTGAAAAAGGACCATTTAACCTTCTGAATTTGAAAGATGTCGAAACTTGGTTTTTAAATGTTTGTATTGAAAATTGCGCAAGTAGACCTGAGTTTCGTTCCATATTCAAAGTTTGGTGCTTGCAAACTTTGTGTGGATCCATAGATTGTGTGCCAAAGAACTCGGTATGTGCACTTCGTTGCAACTGAGTTCCTTTTAGGTGAATTCCGCATGAATCGAATGTAAAAGGCTTTCGTTCGGAATATGCGGGCGGCGTCCGTTTGCGTTGCAGGTTTGGTTGCTGGTTGCTGTAGAATGCTCGTGTTGCAATTGCAAACGAGCGGGGATCTTCTCACATGCTGTGTTTAACTAGTTCGGGATTATCTGGTAGTATTTATACATAATAGTAAGATTTAGTTTTGGGTTTTTAATTACTGTGGATTTTGCAGGCTCATTTAATTGTATCTGCGTTGTATACCATTGAGAGTATTTTAAAAGATGTCTTAATCAATCAATCAAAAGAATCAAAATAGTAAATACTTTAGCCTTTTATTAGTAGCTAGCAAGAAACTGACAGTTATTAAAGTATTTGTTTACAGTCAAAACGTGCCAGAGAGACACTACACGTGTCACTGATCCGACCCTACCTATTATAAGATGTAGGATAGGATATAATATATATATATATATATATATATATATATGATACATCATCTTATAATAGGTAGGGTGACACTGAAAGTTCTTAGAAAATCAAAAACTGAACTAACTAGCAAGTTATTAGTTTTATTATATCTTTTTAAAATAGTGTCCATGTACATTAATACATCGCTGCATCCGATGGAACGATTGAGAAAAGTACTTTGCCCACTCGTCTTTAGGGGTCTGTTCGACGGCATTTTGAAACGCATCCGCCATTACTTCCTCGGCATCTTTAAAACGTTTTCCTCGAATTTTTCTTTTATTTTCGGAAATAAATAAAAATCGCAAGGTGCAAGGTCGGGGCTATAGGGCGGGTGACCCAGTAATTCTATGTCTAACGTCGCCAAGTAGTCGATTGTTTGCTTGGCGGTGTACGACGAGACGTTGTCGTGGTGAAGGAGGATCCTACTGCGAGGTCGTTTCTCCAGAACTTTTTCCAAGACAAGTGGCAAACAATTGTTAGTGTACCACTTTGCAGTAGCTGTTTTACGATTCTCTAAAACAATTGTTGTGTCTGTCCTTCCGAAGAACGAGGCCACCATCTTTTTTCCCACGCTTCGACCTCCCTTCACTTTAGTTGCAGACTGTCTCTTAGTTTCAGGATCATAACAATAAATCCAGCTTTCGTCACCCGTAAGTATGTCGAACATAGCATTTGAGTCACCTCCGTTAAATCTTTGAACCATTTCACGACACCAATCAACACGACTGAGTTTTTGGGCCACTGTCAAATTATGAGGTATCCACCGGGCACAAAGCTTCTTGACCGCTAAATGTTCATGAAGGATTTTGTGCACTTGTCTCATACCGATGCCTAAGCTTGTCCGAATCTGCTGATAAGTCAATCTTTTGTCAGTCTCTATCATACGCCGCACAACACCGATGTTATCTTCAGTCGTCGCCGTAGAAGGCCGTCCCTCACGCAGATTATCGGTGAGATTAGTGCAACCACGTTTAAACTCATTAAACCAGTTGTAAACAGTGGCACCAGATAGAGCTTCATCGTGAAAGGCCAATCGAAGTCTATCATAACTTTCTTGTTGACTTAAATGACATCGAAAGTCTTAAAATATTATTGTACGAAAATTTTCTCGCGTTATATTCATGCTGACGTGACACAGACAATTTTCAATTTGCCGCCAAATCGTAAACAAATGACAAATTAATAAAATAATAGGTTGGGGAAAATTCAAAACATTTTTAATATAGTTTATTTATATTTAACTAAAGTATGTAGGTACCATTTTGTTCAGTAACTTTTTTCCATCTTGTAGGTAGGGACATGATCCTATTGCTATAGAAATTTTGGGACTTCTGATCAAAATACCGCGACAAGTGGTTTTGGCAGTCCTCTCGTGATGTTAACCTGACACTGCCTAAAGAATTCTGAAGAGACCGAAACAGGTGGAAATCTGAAGGTGCAAGGTCAGGACTATACGGCGGTTGCATTAACACCTCCCAGCCAAACTCTCTTAATTTTCGCTGAGTGGCTAAAGATGTGTGAGGTCTATCGTTATCATGATGAAAAACCACACCCCTTCTGTTGATTAATTCCGGCCGCTTTCTCTCAACTTCTTGCTTTAATCTCATCAGTTGTTCGCAGTAGAGTTCAGAATCGATGGTCCTGCCTGGTGGTAACAGCTCATAATGAATAATGCCCTTCCAATCCCACCACACATACAGCATCATCTTGTTGCGAGTTAACCCGGGTTTCGTTTCACAGTCTGTGAAGCCTGACCGGCCTTTGACCACGACCTTTTTCGCACGTTCTTGTCGTACGTGATCCACTTTTCATCACCAGTTATCAGCTTCTTCAAAAATGGTTCGGTTTCATTACGTCGTAATAAAGAATCACAAATGAGTACACGGTTCACTAGGTTTCTTTCAGTCAGCTCGTGAGGTACCCAAATATCGAGCTTTTTCGTGTACCCAGTTTTTTTCAAATGTGCCAAAACTGTTTTGTGGTCAATTCCCAGTTCTTCAGCTACGTCGTAACTACTGATATCTTGCTCGCACTTTTTCAAAAATGGCATCCATTTTATCCGTAATAGGGCGACCAGAGCGACGTGCATCTTTGACATCAAAATTTCCGGATTGAAAACGCTTAATCCAAAGGAGGCGGGCGAACGTCCATAGTAAGTTGGGCCTGACGTTACAGTAACGATTACTGCATTATTTTATTTAGATATGAATACCACTTCGAAAAAACTAAAATGTTTTCGAGTGCGCCATGGTAGAAAAAAAATATAGGGTATTATTGGTTTGTACAAAAACAACGTTGTTGCTCCTTATTATGTTATTCTTACACTGAACTCTCACGTTATACTTATTATATTGTTATAAGATTAATAATGAAGTAAGCATCAGCAAAATGTGAACTTGTAATGAAATAAACAACTTGAGGTGCAACACATTGTTGTATAACTGAAACAACGCCTTCGTCTTCTACTTGATGTAATCCTATAGGATTACGCCACCAAGTTGCTATGCCGCAGTTGATACAACGATGACGTTAATCACTCATTGTATTTTACTTCGAAAACCGGGGTAGATGAGGCTGATTTAAGTCGAGTAGGCAAGATAACTAAGTCCGTTGTTAGAAATGCGTGGGTCGTTCGTCAAAGTAATATCTGTTAAAATCCTTTTTAAGTAGCCAAAGTCGCTAAAGAACACTAATCAAATAATCACACGAAAATAACAGAAAATATCCACTACCGCAAGCTCAGAGCAAAACGAACGAAGCGAATGATTTGTTTGTTGACGTTTGACATGACATTGATATGAGTTTCACTTTGTTGCCTGTGTATTAAAATATGATGACCGATTGTGAAATCGATTTAATCAATTTATTTTACGACTTTTATATTACACTATTAAAAAAATGATTTTGTTAAACATATTTACGGCAGGAAACACTGAATCACTTTTTATTGTTTTTGTTTCTATTTATATTTAATGTCATAATGGTATAAAAATGATTAATATATTATTATGAATTCGATGAATCGAATAACTTATTTATCTGGCAACATTATTTAAAAATGAAAACATCGGAAGTCAGTATTTTTATGATTTAATATTTAATTTCTTATCCCATGATAAAACTGCGTAATATTTCGAGATAAACTACAAAAAAAATTAAAAAAATTATTGATAAATATTTCATTCCTGTAACGTCAGGCCCAAATTCGCCCGTCTCCTTTGTGCTACTCTCACAGACACTGCACTAGGTCCATAAACATAGCAAATTTTTTTCGCGGCTTGCGTTTCATTTTTACCTTTTTTGTAGTAAAATTTTAAAATGTATCGAATTTCTTCATATTTTTTTTTTTTTTTTTCTTTTTGGCTTCGCACGGTTTGTGCATTTAGCCAGTGTCATGTCAAATTAGGTAGCAAGTACAAAGTTATTGAAATAATTATGAAATGAACTCCACTCAATGCATGATAAAGATGATTGATGATATCCCGCCCCACTCCCCTTGAGTTTAAGTAAAGACGCGGCACTTTACTGAAACCTCGCGCGGACTTCTTGAGAGAACTTAAAGTGATGTTGTACTGTTTTGTTTCATTTGCCTACATTAATGCAGGTTCACGAACACTTAATGGTTAATAATCCACCACTATTAGACATTAATATTCGGGTAAACACAAATTTTAGAAAATAAAACAAAACTGCTAACATGACGCTTCACTTTCCCGCCAAGAAGTCAATTTCTTCATTAGATTCACTCATCTTGACAGTACGAAAAACAAATGAAAATCACACATTTTCCTAATTTGAATTTGGAATTATGTTCTTTAAAATTTAAACTTTCAATGATACCAAAACCAGTCAGATACAAATAGTATAGTCAAAGAGATTTATTACAAGTTCATACATACTATAATGCGAAAAGACTTTTTCCCCAACCTAATACATACACATTGATATTGCCAAAGAGTTCCATTTTCAAAATTTGAACTTATTTTTTAGGGTTCCGTACCCAAAGGGTAAAACGGGAACCCTATTACTAAGGCTCCGCCATCTGTCTGTCTGTCTGTCTGTCTGTCCGTCTGTCACCAGGCTGTTTCTCATGAACCGTAATAGCTAGACAATTGAAATTTTCACAGATGATGTATTTCTGTTGCCGCTATAACAAAATATACAAAAAAATAGAAAATAATAAATATTTAAGGGGGCTCCCAGACAACAAACGTGATATTTTTGCTCGTTTTTGCTCGATATTGATAATGGCAACAGGAAATCACTTATCATTGAACCTACCAAGTGTATAAGTATAATAATATTGGGATAATATGGAATATAACTGGTTAGTTATGTTACCATACCGATCAAATTCAATATTTAATCAAATTTTCATAAGTCTTATTCTTAACGAAAATTTTAAATTATCATAAGTTATATACATTTTAATGGCAAACACAGACAGAACATTTAAGGGTTATTTCATAAATAGATACCGTATCTTTCCATTTAATTAAGTCAATAAACTAAATTCATACCTAGAGCTTTATATACCTACGTAATGAATTACATTTTGTTACTATTTGAAAATTTCTGAGTAAAATAACAGTTCCCAAGTGGAATTGGAACTCAAAACAGTACAGGTTGCTTGTTTATCTCTGACAACTTTCTATGCAGAAGGCACAGAATAGATAGGTACAGAAGGCCAGCTCCATACAACGAACGAAAACAGGCGCACGCACACATAAACTCATACGTACAGGGATCTCAAATTATGTCGAGCAAATGCCTCGCACACGTTGCCTACGTAAATTTGCCGTATTTGTGGTTAGTTCATTCAACTATCAAAGAATGCCATTTGTGATTAAACACTTTCCGGGACACTGAATGAGACACAATAGAAGTTTTGTTATTATGACGCTTCTGGGCGTTTAGTGTCCCGGAAAATGTTAAATATACGGGCAATTTAACTTGCTATTCAATTTGTTTAACAATTAATTTACTGCGCGTGCATTTTCTCTAGTTTTATGAAGCCGACCTTCTGCACCTGTCTATTTCGTGCCAATAGCTCCGCTGGGAATAAATCTATTTGATTGCTTACGTGATCTCTGGCGGCTGAAACAAGCCTTTAAACTGCACACAATATGTTTTCAATAATTTCAGAAAAGCTAGCAGAATGTTTGATATTCCTCTTTAAGTAATAAAAGGAAAATGTTGATTTTTTGATGTTTGCAAGCGAAATGGATAAATTTGGTATTATCCAATGAAATAATATTTTTTTTTCTGTTTGTTGTTTCGTGAGATAATTGGATAAAAAATATTTATGTGGTTATTATTGATTATAGTAGGTACAATAATATTTATATTTCACATACAGATGTACACAGATACTAACTTACTTTAATCTAAGGTGTTCGCTTTTGTTTGTAACCTCATACTTGCATACCCAGTTCGAGGGCTCGAGGCGCTGCATGCTGAAACACAGGCTATAAACCTAGTTCGGCAGCAGATGCTAATAATTTACACATTTGTAATTGATTTGCTTTTAAGCATAAGTATAAGAGCTAAGACAAATTCGGTATGTAAAGTATTTTTCAGGTATGTTTTTTATATTTTTATTTTAAAGATAAGAGTATTTGAAACACATAATTTCATCTCTTTGTTTTTACAAGCTGTAGTTATTTTTATTTATTTTTTTAAAGTTAGCTGAATAGCTTAGGATGTTTGCCACGTTTAACACTTATTTAAAAACAAAATTCAGTAAAGTCAAACAGTCAAATTTGACAGTTAATTTGTTTACATTTCATACGAGATGCGATTTCCGTACCTTAGTTTAAAGTTATAGCTTATTAATCAAATGAATGGATCAAAGACTACTTCTGCTACGTGCTTCATACCGTCAAGTATAAACACCACAACAAATAGCCGACACAAATTGATTGTTAGTAAAATAAACCTTAAAAAAGAAATGGTGCGAGGAAGTAAACGTTGAGTACTAGTCTGTGCGGCGTCTGTTTTATTGTGAAGATCATTTGAACGTAAGTTAAATTTTCCTGAGGCGATACATCGATGTGATTCGACTTGTACTGTCGGCCGCTGGTGAAAAACTACACTATTTACCTATTTGAATAGAATAATAATAAGTGCTTCATGTGAATTTGTCGTTGACATTGACACTTGACACATACAGAACGACTTAATTATTTAATTACAAGAGGCACTGAAAATTCCCAATTCAGGCTACTTTTTATGACATTTAGAGGTCAAATAAAAGTCAAGTGATTTTAAGTATTTTTGTGAAAATAAATACGATCTTATAATTTTAAGACCTATTAATAGAAAAATAACTCATAAAACCTTAAAATCTCGAAATGGTTTTCGGCATAGGTTAATTTTTACTTTACATACCGAATTGTGTAACATGTTTACTCTTCTTGGTCTAATAAATATAAATAAATGAATAGATACAAGAGTACAAAATAAATGATCAATGACCCCATGCTAGGAAAAAACCAGTGTTACAGGGGTCTACAGGGGTCATCCATCCGTCCATTATAGATGATTAGCTATCTGTCTGCTTGTTTGTGAAATGATGATAAAATTAAAAGATTATTTGTAGTGAAGCGACAATTAATGGCATTTAAACTTTCATCAGAGATCCGGCTCGAAGGACCACTACACGGAAACAAAGAAACATTGCAATTTATGATTGACAAATGACCCGCCCCTGCTTCATACGGATTTTACGACTTGTCAAAATATATTTATTGTATGTAAGTTTAATGTTAGTACATACATAAAACCTTCTGGTGTAAATATCCTAAAGGATAGTGAAAACCGCATCAAATCTGTTGCGGAGTTTAGAAGAACAACGCGGGCACACAGATAGACACGAAAAGTGACTTTAATTTATAATACGTGTATATATATCAGGAAAATGTTGTAAGTAGGTTTTTGCAAGTTAGTTTTCACCTTTTTAGGGTTCCGTACCTCAAAAGGAAAAAAACGGAACCCTTATAGGATCACTTCGTTGTCCGTCTGTCTGTCAATCTGTCAAGACCTTTTTTCTCAGGAACGCGTAGAGGAGATTATATCAAATACGTAAGTCTATGGTCCCTTGAAGCTCTGAAAAAATCAAGCTTCCAAGTCTACGCAATAAAAAAATACGGCGATATACTCGTAAGCGACATTATTGCGACATATTTCGATACTCGCAAATAAATCAAAACCTATAGGGTACTTCCCGTTGACCTAGAATCATGAAATTTGGGCAGAAGCAAGGTCGCACAGCACAAGTAAAGGAAAAATTCCGAAAATTGTTAATTTGTAGTTTTATCACATAAAAAAACATTTTTTGCGATTAAAAACTTAAATTTTCAGTTGGAAAATTGACCGTGGCGTATATCGATGTATGGGAGAACATGTTTTTCAACTACAATGTTAAGTTTGTTTTAGGGATAAATTCATCCTAACTACGGAACCCTTCATTGTGCGTGGTCCGACACGCACTTGACCGGTTTTTTCAAGACATAATTCCTATCATGGTCTAGTATTTTTTTGTCTCAATAAGCCGGCTAGAGAATACAATTTTAATAAAGTTTTTAATAAATTTTAATACAGTTTGCTTATGAGTTTCCTCAGACAATGAGTAATCAATGAACTTTTTGAAGTTAAAACAAAATATTACTCCTAGACCAATTAGCTAAACTTAGCTTTTCTAACTTAATTATAATTATATTTAATTTACACCCAAATTATAATCACCTAATTCTCATTCAAATTCAAATTGAAACCACACCAAAAAATTGCTGGTACCACAAAAATCTGTTCAAATTCACGATCGCTTTTTGTTTCAAGCCCAATATGTTCAACACAGTACAGCTACATAAAAAGTGCAACATTACCGATTGTATCTCTAGTGATTTAGATACATTCGGTAACAAAAGCGTTTATTCGCACACCACAAAGCCTGGGCCGGCCCGTAAATAACACGACCACTCTATCCCATGTAACTACGTAGATAAAGGCAGTCTACACTGGAACAAGCGCCTCTAGATTTGATCATTATCGGATTCACAGTGCAATGGGAGGATTGTTAAAAAGCTTAGTCGGTCCCTAAGCGGATTTTACAAGGTAATGTGTTGTTTGAATATTATTAGTTCGTTGATATTGTTTTGGTTTGTGTGATAATGTCAGCGTAGCAATAATTATTTATTTATAAAGGTACCTACACCAACAGCTTCTGTATACAAAATATCAAATAACATTATATAACAGTCATGGGCTTATACAGTTGCCAATAACAGGCAAACCAACATTCTCAAATACAGTGATAACCCAAAAATAAAAAGTTAAAATAAAATTTTTGTGGTAACAAATTAAGAACAGAAATATAAAAAAAAAGTGAAAAATAAAAAACTTTTTACAAAAAAATGAGAACCGAATACCAAAAATAACACTACAAAGTGAAAAATAACTTTTTCACTTTGTAGTGTTATTTTTGGTAGTCGATTCTTATTTTTTTGTAAAAAAAAAAATATTTTTCACTTTTTAGTGGGTCAGTTCTAATTTTATCTAAGTTACGATAGCCTTATGTTAACTGCTCATCACCTTTTTACAAAATATTGCTTTTAATGCTGATGCTGGGACGTTCATTGTTGAGGAGTTCTCCTGGTAAGAACCAGGAGAACTGCCACTCACCATATGCATAGTGACGAGCATAAATTGCTTAATCGCAACCCGTTAAATAGGGGTACTCATTTTTATATTGTTCCGGTGGCCATATGTGGTCTCCATCATCAGTTCCACTTCACCAAATGGTGCTTTCCGAGAGCACATGCACGAGTTAATATAAAAAATACCCAAATCGCTATAGGTTTGCCTATATAATTTGAGGGGATCCCTCGATTTCCATGGGATCCCCTCATCTGATTCTGATTTGGAGGCAATGGGACCACTTCGGGAGTATACCCTTTCAAACAAAAAAATAATTTTCAAAATCGGTCCATAATTAACGGAGTAATAGCGTAACAAACATACAAAAAAAAAAAAAAACATACCGCCGAATTGAGAACCTCCTCCTTTTTGGAAGTCGGTTAATGACACAAGAAATAAGTTACAGAGGTTGCAAGAAATACCTACACACTAACATAATTCATCTTTAAATTGTGTGGGTTACGTGCTTTGGGACGTCAAAATTTGGGTTTTAAAGATATCTAGGGAGTCATGATATATGTCAACATGTGGAGTGCATTCATAACATAACATCACGCCTGCAATCCCCAAAGGGTTAGGCAGAGGTGTACCATAGGTACATCCACATTTCGCCAGTTTTGTTTGAGTCCCATGTAATAGGGGGCGAGCCTATTACCATCAACCGGGCACAAATTCAGACTCAGGGCTGCTACTGAGAAATTCCTTATGGAAAATCCCAATAACACTTTGCCCGACCTGGGAATCGAACTCAGGACCTCATGCTCAGCAGTCGCGCTTGCGTCCACTAGACCAGCGAGGCAGTGGATTTTATATAAGAACTCATCTCTCGGCTGAGGCCATTGAGAGGTGAGTGAATTATCGGCTTATAATAATCCTACAATTATGACAGCTTGTACAACAGTAAGAAATAATGAAAATAAATAAATAAAATACATTTATTAAGCACAGACTAAAAGGCACACAATATTATATACAGCAGATAAAAAAAATAAAAGAAAACAAGTGAAAAGTGATAAGTGCGATGTAAGAAATTATCGGGAAAGTGTACCTCACAAATGCCAGACAACTAGTGCCTGACGCTGGTTTTCAACTGTACCTGAAAGTGTGAGGTGACGGATGTAAATTAGTTTTATACGCAAATAAAATAAATTAGTGTCAGATAAAAATAATAACGATTATGTACATAAATAGTATGATTTTTAGTAAAATTTCAAAAAACAAAACAAAAACCGACCAAGTACGAGTCGGACTCGCGCACGAATGGTTCCGTACCATTATCTATAAAAACGGCAAAAAAATCACGTTTGTTGTATGGGAGCCCCCATACAACAAACGTGATTTTTTTGCCGTTTTCAGTTTTTTGCCACTTAAATATTTGTTATATTTTAATTTAATACTTTATTTTTAAAGTGAATATATAACTAAATATTCTGTGAATATTTCAAGCGTCTACTTGTTGCCGTTATCAATATCGAGCAAAAACGAGCAAAAAAAAAAACACGTTTGTTGTATGAGAGCCCCCTTAAATATTTATTATATTCTGTTTTTTAGTATTTGTTGTTATAGCGGCAACAGAAATACATCATCTATGAAACAAGTGTCTATCACGGTTCATGAGATACAGCCTGGTGACAGACGGACAGACAGACAGACAGATGGCGGAGCCTTAGTAATAGGTTCCCGTTTTACCCTTTGGGTACGGAACCCTAAAAAGACTGATAAATAAATGAGAAGGACACTATTATCCAGTCCAGTCCTTCTCCATTTATTTAGCAGTCTTTTTTATTGGCTTTCGTTAATATGTAAATAAATAAATCCCTCGAAACGAGTCAAAACAAAAACCAGTTTTAATAACGATGCCTGACATACAGTAAACATTAACTTTCTGTGGGTAGGCTGTATTTTTAACCCTTGACGAAAAAGAGGGGTGTTATAAGTTTATAGTGTGTATCTGTTTAACTGTGTGTCTGTGGCATCATAGCTCCTGAACGGATGACCGATTTTGATTTTTTATCGTTTGAAAGGTGTCTTAATCGAGAATGTCCTTAGCTATGTTTCATGAAAATCTGCTCAGCCGTTTGAAGATCATAACCTCTTTTCCAGTTGGTGATGAGATAGATATAAACAACTTCCACGGATCTGGTCGAATCGAAATTCGAAATCCTGTCAATGGGCAGGTTGTCAATGATATTTAAAAAGTATGATAACCTTGACCTGATGCGCAGGCATCACCAGGATCCTGCAGGATACCCAACCCGTCAGAAGAACTCCTCAACGTGTACGGCATCTACCTTGTGTTTGGGCTCATACGATGCGTTTTGACGAGCACATGCTAATTAATACATGCTAAGCGGTTAGCGTCATAATAATCTACAGATTACTCTAAAAATATAAACATTTTTATTAAATATCGAAGTTATTTAGTTCGGCCGCATTTTCGGTTGTCTACTAGTAATATATAAAGTTAAAAAAACAGGAAAAGTCAAAAATTAAAAATTTAAAAAACCCGTTGGTATCGGGCACAACCAAAAACCTCATTTTTTTTTTTTGGGTGGGAAATTATCAAATAACTTCTCCCGCTCTGGGTGGAGCGGGAGGGCGTGTCAGACTTTTACTGACTAAAACCCACCCGTGTTCCTTCCGTTGCCTGTGTGCGAGGGCCACGATATCCCTTTCGGACAAACTCGCAACCCCGGCAGGCATTGATCCTAACGGACCCCGTCAGTTTCTGCTGACATCTCTTTGAGGCGCGCGTGGAACACAACGCGCCGTCGACCCGGGCCTGGTCCTTATCGGACGGCGAGCTACCCATCGCTCACCGTCCGCAGGCCCGCGCCTACGGTGGCCGGAAATCGGCTTGCGACTCCCGACGCCCGGGGCGTCTCCTGCGGCGACTAAGGGCGCTAGGGCGCGAACCTTGTCTCACCCTCACGCGTTCCGCCTCCTCCTTCGCTAGCATAACTGCTTCGCAGAAGGAGGTGACTGCCTCCCATGCACTCTCGCTCCGAACCATGGCCTGAACCAGGGCCGGACGCGAGAGATCGCCGCCGCCGATCGCCTCCGTGAGGACACGGCGGTGCTCCGCCCAAGCTAGGCAGACCTCCACCGTATGCTCCACCGTGTCCTCCGGGCGATCCACACAGTGGTGACACCCGGGCGTTTCCTCCCGCTTTATCCTGAACAGGAACCTCCCGAAACAACCGTGTCCGGTGAGGACCTGCGTCAGGCGGAAGGTGAGGACGCCGTGGCGCCTCTCTAGCCACTCCTCAAAGAGGGGACTTATCGCCACAATTGTGGCGTGCCCAGCGCTGGGTTGCGACAATCGCACTCTCCATGTCGCCATGAGATCCCGCCGGAGCTCTGTCCGCCGTGCCGTGATTTCTCGCGGCAGAACCAAAACAGCAGAAACAAAAACCTCTAAAAAGAAAAAAAATAATATGTTTTAGCCCTTGAAGTTTAAAATAAGTTGTAGGTAATATTTTGATCCAAGCGTCGTCGCGTCGTCGCATCGGGGGTCGGCCACAAAGACGTGGCTTATACCTAGTATAGTTGTCAAAAAATAATAGGCCCGTTTTGACATTTAACTTGAATCGATTGACCATCGCGACGTAACTAGTGAAGTAACCATACGACTCGGTACTCGATACTCACGATAAATCGATTCAAGTTAAATGTCAAAACGGGCCTATTATTTTTTGACAAGTATAATAATGAATGTGTGCTATTTTAGAAAGGATAGCTGCTGTTAACTTCCTATTTTCATTAACCGTCCCCGACACGATGACGCCGATGGCCAAATCAAAACTGTACATTAAATAAAATAAAATAAAGTAATTGCTACAAGGTGTCGGAACGATTCTGGTGCCGAAAATATAGTTTTTAGAATTTTTGTCCGTTTGTCTGTTTGTCTGGATGTATGTTCCGGATTGGCGCAAAAACGGCTGAACGGATTTTGATGAAATTCAGCACACAGATAGTTTATAACCTGGGTTAACACATAGGGTACTTTTAATCCCGGTAGTACCTACGTTCCCGTTGGCTATTTTCCGACATCCACGCATGCGAGGCTGCGGGCAAAAGCTAGTGTTCAATAATATCGTTGTGAAGAGTATCTCTGAATACGTAATAATAAGTATTTCCCGAAACTACAGATTTCGCTGTGTAATTACTGAATGTTAATGAGTTTTTAATCAGCATGTAATGTGGGATTACAAGCATTATTTAATTAACGGGTAGGACATGATCTATTGTTTTGTTAATAAGTGGCCCACTTCGGCTTGGTTTGTCGAGTTCATTGAGGTTTACGTACGTATACATAATTATACAAAGTAAGAAATATATAATACTAGCTGCACCCCGCGGTTTCACCCGCATAAGTCTCGATTCCGTTGGAATATCGGGATAAAAAGTATTCTATATCCTAATCCACGTCACGGTATACCCATGTGCAAAATTTCATCCAAATCCATTCAGCCGTTTGAGCGTGAAAGTGTAACAAATAAACAAACTCTACAATTTACAGAATTATAGTCATTAGAATTATTAATACATCTCTCTAAGTGCCAATTTCACCAATGAAACTGAACGCGATCAACACATAAACCACGTTTAAAGAGCTGTCAGTGTAATTAATTTCTTTGTAATATTAACACTGACAGCTCTTAAACTCGGATTAGATGTAGGTACTGATCGCGTTCAGTTTCATTGGTGAAATTCGCCCTAAGTTAGATTTGTTCCATTGAATGACTTTTTCATGAAACATTGGGAAACAAGTCTAACTTAGAATAAATAAACCGACCTGAAGTACCGGGAAAAGCCAAGAGAACTGCGTTTTATTTTCTCACCCTCTACAACTACCTACCTTCCTACTTAAGTATATAGCTGTGACGCCACGACTACACATCCCGTATTGAGAGCTTACGACTGAACGCTGTATTAATTACATGCGCCCTCAAAGGATATTTACATTTCGCGTGGTAAAGCTAAGATTAGATAAACTGCGTTCAGAAGCCCCAGCAGGAGAGTGCGATGTAAACGTGACGTAAATTCGAACGATTTTTGAATCGAAAATACAACTATCCTACGGCATTTAGGTTTAAATTACGACAATTACACTAAGTATCCCCCATAGATATAAATAAAGTCTTAAAATTAAGTAGTTTTATTATTATGTGCGACACGAATTATTTTTTGTTGTGTAACATCTTTCCTCTCGCTTGATGTGGGAGTGATTTCGTGAAAAGGGACGGAAGTGTTAACAGGAAGTGACAGTTTGAGCATGGAATAAGTAAGTACTTTTTAATAGCATGGAATTAGTAAGTACTTTATAATAGCATGGATTTGGTGTACTCGTGGAATTTGCGAGTACTATATAGATTAGAGGGGTCGAAGTTCGACCAGTGGGCTGCCATTAGTAATGAATAAATATTTCAATATTTAGCGTTTTAAATTTTGAGGTTAATTTGTATCGCTGCTCAGTTGCTTAATACCAAGGTGAGATGTAAAAAAAAAAGTCAGATGTTACCATCATTATGCGACTACTGTAAGGCTCGATCGTTTTTTTAGGGTTCTGTACCCAACGGGTAAAACGGGAACCCTATTACTAAGGCTCCGCCGTCTGTCTGTCTGTCTGTCCGTCTGTCCCAGGCTGTATGTCATGAACCGTGATAGTTAGACAGGTGAAATTTTCACAGATAATGTATTTCTGTTGCCGCTATAACAAAAAATACAAAAAAAACTGAATAAAATAAATATTTAAGGGGGCTCCCATACAACAAACGTGATTTTTTTGCTCGTTTTAGCTCGATATTGATAACGGCAACATGTAGACGCTTGAAATATTCACAGAATATTTAGTTATATATTCACTTTAAAAATAAATAATTAAATTAAAATAAAACAAATATTTAAGGGGGGCTCCCATACAACAAACGAGATTGTTTTGCCATTTTTATAGATAATGGTACGGAACCCTTCGTGCACGAGTCCGACTGGCACTTGGGCCGGTTTTTTTAATTTTTAGATCATACGGTATTGCGTTACTTTTATGTCGCACGTTCGTTCTAGGCCCACAGTTTTGCAGGCAATGATCAATATGACGGAAATAGGAACGTTAACATACATGGTTGATGGACTTCCTTATTGCGAGTGTCAAAATAGCTGTGACTTTGACAACTTGAAGACATTTGTTACAATCAGTTTGCCTAGCCTTTTCACAACTATATTACAGTCGGCTTCCAGTCTAACCGGATGCAGCGGAATACCAGTATATTAATAATAATAATAAATCCATTTATTTTCAGGCAATACAGGCCCATAGATAAATACCTTAACCTAAACATACATATTTTTATTGTAAACAAAACAAAACTTTTGTTAATAAAAAGACTTAAGACTATGTTAGTAGAACTTCACTTTGCACTAACTTGACTATGTGCTGTCCTGTGGTACTTGTCCGCAGAAGCGACGGAACACCACATCCAGCGGCCAAAAGTCTTCTTCCATGACGAGGGGCATATGACAATTAGGTACGCGCACCACAAACGCCTTAAAGTTGACGTTGCGGCGCTACTCCAGTAACTGCACCCTCGGCGTGTACTTGAACTATGTGATAGTGTCTATTAATGCTAAGCTGTGTAGCGGAGCGAGTAAGATGTTCTATGAAGATGCGCCGCCGCAAGGTAGCTGTGCGAGGAAGATGCGCAGACCGACCTTTCGGTGACAAACGCGCGCCTACTGTAGGTTTTTTGCTCCGGACATAGCTAAACCACTCACGCATCCATAACTCCCATCCATAGCACGCATCCTTCCATATAAATACATAGCTTAGTTGAACCCGTTTCCACCAGGCAGTGCTATGGTATGTGGACGAATGAATATGATTGGTGGATATCAAACGAATCCATAGCAACGTAGCATAGCACATCTCTGGTGGAAAAGTAGCCTTAAACTTCTACAATTGTCAATTCTCAATAATAGTATCTACATCTCTGGCATTACAAGTAATACAATAACGATTTAAATCGTTAGGTTTGCCCTCACCGTACTGAGGCCATACTAGGAAGAATGAGCTTACATATCCCGCATGGAACGATAGAATAATATTTTCAGTATGTGTGAGCAAGACAATCATTCAAATGTCATTGTCAACGAAACAGAAACGTAACCATCTTTTGATGCGGTCGGGCGCGAATCTAACTATTTTAAATCTTTGCATTACTCACTGTACGAGCTACGTTGTACAATTGACCTTTGTGTTAGTTTGTACGTCACACTCATTTATGCACATCAATATTGTTTAGATATGCATTTCTCCAACATAGCATTTAAGTGTAATAATTGTGTAATTATATTCAGTAGCAATAAATCCATCAAGTGAATCATTCGTCTACTCATTTACATAACATAACAACTACATAACATTTTCACTGTTGGGAATTAGGTACACCCCAACATTTGGTCCTTCGATCAATTTAGTGTTGTGTCATTTATATCTTTAACGGTCGCGAATCGGTTGGACTGGTATCTCACAAAAGCGAGTCGCCCCCAGAAGGCGCATATCGTAGAAGAGGAAAGTTCACAATACCAAGAACCAGAAGTGTGGAGCAACAGCCTACTTCTCAAAACAAAGTTCGTCAATTAGTCGGAAAGTTTGGCAACATGACGTCATCAGCAAATACTTGCGAGAATCAGAGCGAACTTTATGAAAACATCAAGAAAGTCGGCATCAACACCAAGAAGGATATCTGGGACAGGAAGAACGTGGACTACTTCAAATGGCAGGCAAGATGCAGAGAATGTCAGAGCAACAACAGGGATCAATCGCCTCCTTGGAAACAACAAATCCCAAACAAGAGGGGACAACACGGGGTCCAACAGCAAACTGGACGACCTCTTACGCAAACAATCGGCGAACTTTAAGGCCTTCATGAGAGCTGTCGCCAACATTCAAGTGGAATTTATCACAGAAAAATGGGAATTCCAGGAGGCGTTGCAAACGTTACAAGCGCGTTCGGTTGCAATTGAGTGCGAACTTAACGGGGACAAAAACGCAGTTTATGAAAAGCGCTATATACGATTCGAGAATCAATATATCGATCTCAAGAAGACATTAAATACCAAGATGTGGTGCGGAGCTTATCGAGAAAAAACAACACCAAAGTTAGAGATACCAGTATTCCACGGAAAGTTTAACCAGTAGATACCGTTCAAAGACCAGTTCACGGAAGCTATCCATAATAATACATCCTTGTCAAATGTGCAGAAGATGCAATTTTTTAAAAATAAGGTCCAAGGAGAATCTGAAAGGTTGATACAACACTTACAAATAAGCTCGAACAACTATCTAGTGTATCTAGTGTGTTGGGACATTCAAAGCAATCGCTACAAGAACAAAATACTTATATTTACGTCGCATATCAACATGCTCTTCAACCTGCCTGCTATGAAAGAACAGTCATTAGCACCGATCAAGTAAATACATGACGTCACAATAGAATGTTTGCACGCCATCAAAAATTTAGAAGTGGATATCAGAACCTGGGATTCGCTACTAGTGCATATTTTGGCACAAAAAGTGGTCGCTGAGACCAGACTCAAATTACATTGAATCACTGAAGAACTCGGGAGAATTACCTGTATTAAAGGATTTCTTAGACTACCTAGAGGCGAAGTTTACTTCAATGGAATCGTCGCAGCGTAAACAAGACAACTATCAGAAGACACGTTCTGCAACAAATCAGTAGCATTAAATCCATCAAGGGAATCATACGTCTACTCATATAAATAACATAACATAAATAACAAGTTTACATAACATTTTCACTGTTGGGCATTTCACCCTCAATAATCACTATTTGGGTCATTGTTTTTTTTTTTCTCTCAGTTTTTTTAAATTTTGGTCTAACAGTTTGAGTAATTTATGCCCTACCCAAATGCCCTTTCATTGGTATTATTCGTCGAATCGTTGAGCTTCTTAAGTTCTGAGTTAAGCTGCATGATTACTGACAAATGCGGGCACTGACTAGTTAGGTCCACTCAATCTGTGTGCTTCTTTCCTCAAAATACCGTTCAGACACCAATCTACATGATCTGACCAAGATTATGTCGGGACTTTAAAAGAGACTGTGACCTCTCACTTTGTTTCGGCCTTTCTTCTCAGAGTAGTCAGATAGGAAACGCCGACCTCATCTAGTTTTTAAAATATGATTGACGTATAAAAGTGTTTGTACAAACCTACTTACAGAAATAAAATCATCTATCATTTACAATACAAGGGAAACGTACTACCAACAAGTAAACAGATCACAAACACAGATATGCACACAGAGACTAACAAAATCAATGTAGTGAACTAGTGTTCTTCCAAAGCGTAAGCGAACCCATCCGGCATTTCCATAAACCTCCCTTAATATCCCCATATTTCAAACTATTTCGTTAGTTTTGGGAATTTCAAATCCATAACAGGATTAGGTATTCTGGTAATTTTGGGACATGGCTGCAAGGGATATTGGAATTTGTGGAATATTAATTAAGATAGAATATTGAGATTATTGAATAATGTTGAGGATAGCTTTTGCTGTCGTCATGGAGTATTAATTTTTAGGGTTCCGTAATTCAAAAGGAAAAAACGGAACCCTTATAGGATCACTTCATTGTGCGTGGTCCGACACGCACTTGGCCGGTTTTTTATTTATTTCTGCTTGACTATAGTTTTCGACGATTCTTTTTTTTTTTGTTTTGTATAGTGGCGTGTGCTAGCTAACATAATTATGGCAAATAATTTTATTTTAAGTTTTGTGTTGCGTAATGAAAATTATTTTACATTCTATTGTATAGAATCAAGTTTTCTAACTGAACAGACAGCTGTGCTGCTGGGGAGTTTGTTGCGCCACTTCTTCTTCCCAGCTAAAGCACTAGGAAGTCGTGAAGGGTGGGCGTTTTGGGGGACAGTCTTATTTTTCGACGTTCGAAAAATGCTGATTCTCAGCCTAGTTTGAATAAATGACTTTGATTTTGTTATGTTCTATCATTGATAGGAAGCCAGCAATTTTTTCTTTTAGTTTGAAAAGCACAGTGTATATCACAGTTTCTAGTATTATGCGCAATGTTTATTTGTTCTTGTTAGCTTCGTCCAAAGTTTATTTGTTATTCTTATAAAAATCTGTGTGGCTGTTTCGTATACAAAGCAGAGTTAAATATATCATATTTTCATTTATACTGCCTCGTTGGTCCGGTGGTCGCATGCGCTAATGCTGAGTATGAAGTCCTGGGTTCTATTCCTAGGTCGGGCAAAGTGTTATTGGGATTTTCCATTAGAAATTTCTAATAAGCAGCCCAGAGTTATTATTTGTGCCCGGTTGATGGCAATAGGCTCGCCCCCTATTACATGGGACTTGTACTATAGGTACTCCTCTGTCTATCCCTGGGGGATTACAGGCGTGATGTTATGTATGTCATTTAGGTATATGTACTTATGGCTAACTCGACCATGGAAAAAAAACATTAGATCCTTAGTTCATTCTTGGTTTGGTATTTAACACTCAATCTAAAAAATGCAGCTCAAAAAGATGTTAGTCCTTTGAGTCGAGAACAAGTGGCTTCATGTTTAACTCAAAGATATAAATATGTCTAAATAGACAGTGAAAGCTGTGAACTAGAATAAAATAATGACAGCACAAAGACGTGGCGCGAGTGTAACCTTAGTGTAAATAGCACCTCCATGCGTAACAATTTAATTTTGACAGCGCCTCTATTTCGTAGCAGTTAGAGCGATATTCGTACTTCGAGTGGTCTTTGGTCCTCCTAACCCAAGTCATGGTCTACCTATGCCAATTTAATCGAAATCTGTTCAGGTGTGGAAACGTAACACTGTAACAGACAGACAGACAGAGTTATTAAAGCTTTTATACGTCACGTCGGTACGTAAGTAAAGTACGGATTCAGCAAGATATAAATATGTCTAAATAGACAGTAAAAGCTGTGAACTAGTCGAAAAAAATGCGTCCAACAGTTGGCCGCAAAATGCACGCACACTAGAATAACACAATGATGTGGCGCGAGTGTAACACGTAGCTGTCACACACACCAGCATAACAAAGTTGGCCTGTTTGTTTTAGTTCTTTTGCCATTCTATCCAAACATATAAACAATCAAAAGTTTAACCGTATAGTTCAAAAGTGATTGGAACCGAACACACGAACGTCCGCCGGCTCAGTAGTGGGTCCAGTGGACCCCAAAATTACGAAATACGTCATCCTAAATTACATACATACATAAATTCACGCCTCCTTCCCATGGGGGTAGTCAGAAACTATAGAACGCCACCTGCTACGTTCCTTACATAGGTACTTCTTTTGCTTCGCCTACGTTCTTACATCTGGTCATACACGCGAACCGGTTGCGAGTACTACGCACCTGACCTTTCTGAAGAACATCATCAATTAGGTCATTATAATATGTATACTCCTAGGGCGTCCCCTCCCGGCGATTCTGCGGATTCGGCGGTCATCCTAAATTAATTAGGTACAAATTTATTATGGTACCCATCAAATCTTATGAATTTGCATTATACTTATAAAGAGTTGTTTAAAATGTGTCAAAATTTTGTCGAACAGTGTAGTAAATTGAGGCATCATTATTATAATCTTTTCCCAGATCGTGGAATGACGTTTCAGTCAAATCTAAGACGTCTTTTAATAAAGATATTTTTAGTAAGTAGATAGGTACTTAACATAATTTATCCAACCTTAAAAGTTTTCTAAAAAAAACCAGTCAAGCTGTCAGCAACACTACGAAAACAATATCATAACGAACAAATCTAACTAAATACTTTAGACAACTTAGTGACAGTTACACAGAAACGTCATTTCGACGAAGGGTTCCAATCCAACTATAACTTGTCAAATCGTTACCGTAGTCCGTATAACAGGAAATTAAACAATAATTTGTATATGTAAATTGTTATCAGGGTACTATCTGCTGTCCGCGGCTTCGCCCGCGCGGCTTTTTCTCCCGTGTGGGTGTTGTAAAAGTCGACTAAGGAACTTACTAGAGAATGGGCAGCAGCGTTCTCTATGCATTTTAACACCATACTGCGATGGCAAACCCCCTTTAGGGGAGGCCTATGTCCAGCAGTGGACGTCTTCGGCTGAAATGATGATGATGAATTATCCTTATACTATACTAGCTTCTGCCCGCGGCTTCGCACGCGTGGATGTCGGGAAAATGTCACGAGAACGTACTACCGGAATTAAAAGTACGTGTAGTAGTATGTGTTAATACAGATTATAAACTATAGGTATGTTACCAAATTTCATCTAAATCCGTTCAGCCATTTTTGCGCCAATCTGAAACATAAAATCATCCCCTCTAAAATTGACTACCTCTTTTAGATTTCCGATCTTAAATATAAATACCGAGTTTCAAGTAAATCGAACCGCGCGTTATAATCTTTCCATTCAATTATATTCCCCCACAAAAGGGTCTTTGAGAAGTGGCTAGAGAGGTGCCACGGCATCCTGTTATATCCACGGGTTTCTGTTCAGGATAAATCGGGAGGAAACGCCCGGGTGTCACCACTGTGTGGATCGCACGGAGAACATGGTGGAGCATACGGTAGAGGTCTACCCGGATTGGGCGGAGCACCGCTATGTCCTCACGGAAGCGATCGGTGGCGGCGATCTCTCGTCGGTCCGGCCCTGGTTCAAGCCATGGTTCGGAGCGAGAGTTCATGGGAGTCCGTCACCTCCTTCTGTGAAGCAGTAATGTCCGTGAAGGAGGAGGCGGAACGCGTAAGGGAGAGGCAAAATACGTGCCCTCACGCCCTTAGTCGCCGCGGGAGACGCCCCGAGCGTCGGAAGTCGCAGACCGATTCTCGGCCACAGTAGGCGCGGGCTTGCGGACGGTGAGCGATGGGTAGCTCGCCGTCCGATAAGGACCAGGCCCGGCTCGTCGGCGCGTTGTGTTCCACGCGCGCCTCAAAGAGATCAGCACCAACTGACGGAGTCTGTTAAGGCCAATGGCTGCCAGGGTTGCGAGTTTGTCCGAAAAGGATATCGTGGCCCTGGCACGCAGGCTGATGAAGGAACACGGGTGGGTTTTAGTCAGTAAAAGTCTGACACGCCCTCACGCTCCACCCAGAGCGGGAGAAGTTATTTGATAATTACCCACCAATAAAAAGGGTTCAATTTTCGAAAAACTTTGATACATTTTATTATTTATTTTTGTTTCTAAGTATAAATACTGAGTTTCGAGTTAATCGGACCGCACGTTAAAATTTTTCTATACAAACTTTGACATCCCCAAATCCGAAACGGTACACGTGTACTTATATTATTTTTACTTGAATACAAACTTTAGCGAATGAACAACTTCAATACAAAACTTCATCCTCCTTTTCACCCCCTTGTGGGTTGAAATGAATAAAAACAATGGTTTGCGTTCTGTTAGTTTCCAACCATAAGCCGAAATATTAGTGAAAGTGAAAGAGGGATGAAATTCTAACAACACCGTTGCGTTAGCTTCCAACCATAAGCCTAGATGATAAATAAGGTGATTTTTACTTTAAGGACTTTCCATAAACAAATTCATCCCCCTTTTATGTATGTGATAGCTGAATATAACGCGTGTCGACCCCTTAACGTTGGACCACTATTTACGCCACACCCTGTATATATAGATAAATGAAATTAAAAAAAAAACGACGATTTACGTTGTGTTAGTTTCCAACCGTAAGCCGAAATATTATTGATTTTAACTAAAAAAGTAAAAAACTTTAATTAAAAATAAAATTTCATCCCCTTTTCACCCCTTAAGGGTTGAAATTCTCACAACACCGTTGCGTTAGCTTCCAACCATAAGGCTAGATAATAAATTTAGTGATTTTTACTTCGAAAATTAAGGACTTTACATACACAACTTCATCCCCCTTTTTAACCCTTCGGGGGTAGAAATATCAAAAACGCTGAGATACGTATAAATTAATTTTCAAGTGTCAGTCTAAACACAAAGTTTGAATATTCTAACTTCAAAACTGACGGACTTTCATATAAATTTCCATCCCCTATTTCACCCTCTTAGGGGTGAAATTTCGAAAAACCCTTTCTTAGTGGATACCTACTCTTTACAAAGAAAACACTTTCCAAATTTCATGTCTCTAGGACTAGCGGTTTAGGCTGTGCGTTGATATATCAGTCAGTGAGTCAGTCAGGACTTTGAATTTTATATATACAGAGTGGAAACTTTCAGCGGGGCAGTAAGGGGAAGTACCTTATTCGTTGCAGCTACGCGAAAATGGTCTGAGGAGACTATCCGTATCTTTTTGAGAAATTTTTATCTGCAGTCACAGATTTTGAAAAAAATGTACCGTCAGCAGGAAAATAAGCAATTTTCACAAAAACTTTGTTTTATGCCAATCGAATATAAAAATATCCCAAAACACGAAATTTTATTAGCGGTACGAAGTTCCCATACAAGCCTGCCGTTCACCTTTCTAGGTGAGTCCAAATGTAAAGTTTCAAGTTTTTAATTTTAAGGTGAAATAATACCCAAAGTAGAAGTTATAGTTTTTGTATTTGTTTTTCGATCAGTCTTTTTTGTAGCGGCCAGTTAATCGATGTTAAAAAATGTAAGTTCGAGTCTCATTTCCTACGAATTGTATGGGAAAAGTTTTTTGCGATTTATGACTTTTCTAGTAGTCAAACCTCAATTGGTCCAATAGAGCTTTTTGATCCTTATATGAAAGAGGATCGATTCGCATAAAAACAAGTTTTTGTGAAAATTGCTTATTTTCCTGCTGACTGTACATTTTTTTCAAAATCTGTGAATGCAGATCAAAATTTCTCAAAAAGATAAGGATAGTCTCCTAAGACCATTTTCGCGTAGCTGCAACGGATAAGGTACTTCTCCTTACTGCCCCGCTGAAAGTTTCCACCCTGTATAGATTATATAGATAAATAGCCTATGTAACTCCTTATAACATCAGCTATCTGCCAGAGAAACTCCCGTCAAAATCGGTATAACCGTTTCAGAGGTTAGCCGGAGACAAATAGTCTGAGAAAAAAAAAACCCGACAGCGTAAAAAGTGAACTTAAAAAAAGATGGAAACAAGATTTACAAATTAATACTTTATACAATCTCATGCAGTCGGAGGCGATAGGTCGTTATTTTTAAGAAGATGCCTATGCCATTATTTTTTTACATACTTTAGAGTCGTTCTCTATGCATTTTAACACCATACTGCGATCGCCAACCTGTCTGCCAAGCGTGGCGATTATGGCAACCGCCCCCCCGCCCCTCCTTCTGGGGAAGGCCTGTGTCCAGCAGTTTACGTCTTTCGGCTGAAATGGTGATGATTATGAATCATTAGAATCATTAATACATATTTCTAAGTAAGATTTGTTCCATTGAATGATTTTGACCATTGACCAATGACATTATTTTTGACTTATGTCTACTTCACATTAAAATTTACACCTAAAGATACAATGACATGCCTGTAATTTATACCCAGAAAACTAATAATGTTATTTACAATTCTGAAGGATTGTATTATAATTTGACCATCCCAAATATTCATTAGGGGTTGTTTACTTGCTCAGTGTTGCCGATCTTGGTACAAAGGTCGATGGTGCGATGGGATTCCTTCAACTGCTTAATTGCTGGGAATTAATAATCGGGCTCCCCGGGTTAATTAAGATAGACTCCAGGCTGTTTGTGACGTCAGATAGGACCGGGTGGATGTTGCAAATGCAGAAACAATGTACAGAAGGACCAATTAATAAAGTACAATAGCATTCGATTGAGTTAAATTATTATGTGTGTGTGTGTATTGTGTTGTGTTGTTAAGTCTTGAGAAATCTAGACTATATCCTTCTCATTACAAAACAAGGTTTTGACCCGAGTTTAAACAATCGAACGCTCGACGATTTTTAAATTTCGATCTTTAAGAGCCTATAATACTATCTCAAATGGCTTAGCATGATCCTCCGTTATGTAGAAAATACAGCAGCATTAATTTTTAAATAAATATATGGTAGAGTTGAGGATTGATGTTAAATACTATGTTTGACGAAAATACGATTCCATAAAATTTTCTTTATAGAAAAAAAATCCAAAGTTACTTCCAAACCGAACAATAAACCGCTTGTATTAAAAAAATACTTCACATTAGATAATGAAAATTTGCATATTCACTGAACTATAAAGCAGGTCTTATTTTTTTTTTTTAATGACCATATTTTCACCGTAAAAAGTAATAAACTAAATTATCGGTGCCTTGGAGTCTTCTCCGTGCCACCCTCTCTCGCTTGCTCGCGTAACCGCCAGCAGTAGGTGTGAGCGAGATAAAGAGTGAGGTGGCGCTAAGGTGAGTCCCGTACGGTATATCGAATTACCCTTGAACGATATAACTGTCTACAGAAAGCATGGTTCACCGACGAACGGTAATACGAGAAAACTATTAGTCGATACCATTATTTAGCGACAGCACGTTTCGCCGAATAACGCTACATAGAATGAATGGTTGGCCGATACCAAGATTTGCCGATGTCATGGTTCGCCGGAACACGCTTGAACTAAATAATCCTTCCGCCGGCTTCCTCAGGATGTATTCCTTCACCGTTTTGAGAGCAGTGGTGATGAAATTATTTACACAAAGTAAAGCGCCAGTCTGGGTTCGAACTCACGAGCTACAACTTGTAAGTCGGGGCCGTCACAACTGGGCCACCATTGCTCACGAAGAATAAGGGTGACAAATTGATGCTATTCGAAGAAATATGATTATGTTTTAGTACCGACCTAGTTGCCCCGTCATCTCTACCCATTTTCCTCGTGAAGCCTCTTTATGACACCTCGCTGCGTTTTTCTTGTTTCGCCAATATAAGCCCCATGTAATAGGAAGCGAGCCTTCTTTTACAGGGCTCAAATCAATCCCTGGACTGCTAATGAGGGTTTCCTAAAATGGTAAAAAAAGCAAATATATTATTACGCTCCATTAGTCAAGTAGAAGAAGTAACAGAAAAATAGCCAGCACCCCACCACCACAGTTTTAACTGCAATCGAAGAGTTTTGATGGAAGTTCCTGATGCACTGCTTCATAGGCTTAAAAATTCATCTGCTCAACAACGTAAACACCGCAAAGAACGTGGCTGAACTGTCAAAATGAAAGGAATGACCACCAATTGTCATTCTATGTGCGTTACGCAGTTACCCCACGGGTTGAAGTGACAGAGAAAATAGATGGTGAAAAACTGGCATTCACTGGTGTGGCAATCTGGACGTAAATTCAGGAAATATTGTTAACGAAATTGATTACCAACTTAAATAGCTCGCCGTATATTTAAATCACAACTGTTATTCGTTGACAGTTGTATGAAATGGCAGTTGTATGACGTACGTAGTGTGTCAAATTCATACCCACTTATGGTTGCACCTACCTTAAGTGAAATGAAATATCAATGAGCGGAAGACGACCCTGGAGGCGCGGGGGCCGCGCCGCGCCGCTGTTTTTGTACGGACAACCCGGTAACATACCAACCTTATAAGTTTGTGATTTTTCATGACAAAGTTCTGAATTTTTTTCATGGATTCTTTACATAAAAATACTAGACACGTGTTTCGGGTTTCGCATATACTAAAACTAATATTGTATATATAAAAATACTCACAGTTGACAGGAAAGGTAGTGCGCTTGTTCTTATAATGGAACAAATCTAACTAAGAGAGATGTATTAATGATTCTAGTGACTATAATTTTGTAAATATCTGTTATAGTCGCGAATCATATTTTGATCAAGATACAACCTAGCAATGACCTGTAAATAGAAAAAACGTAAGTAAATTAGAATTTCACGGGCTACGGCTGCGGATTCACGTTAATTTTGATGACCATACTACCGAGTATGCATGGCTGGAAACTACATAAGATTCAATAGAAAGGAGAAAAGGGAGCCTTTTGCTCAGCACTAAAACTACACCAGCAAAAAGCAAAATCAGTATTACTTCAAATACCCTAAATTCATGTTTCAAGTGGTTTTTCGGTCTTCCACTGCGTTACGGCTAAGGACCAGCAGTATTGCTCTTGGAAAACTGAACTCAGTGGAGATATCTGGATTCTGTTTAACTTGTGGAAGTAGAAACTTGTGTCAAGTATCTTCGTCACAAATGCTAATTTGTAGTTTAACTGAATTAATAGTTTGAGTATCCTGATTCCTGTGTAAATATACAGGAAGTATATGTTATTATTTTACGTAGATCAAGCTTCTGACGTTTAATAAGTGACCATGTAGGTTTATGTGCAATGAAATATTTTGATTTGATTTGATTTGACTCTAGAATTAAACGAAAAATTTGAATTTACGTCAAATGTCATGATTTCATGAAATAGTCATTCAATAGGGTAATTTTCACTTAAAATAAAAAGTCTAATTCGAGATAAATGTAAACAATGAAATGTCAAAGTAACAGTTCAGGGGTAGTCAACATTTCTCTAGTAATTCAATTTTTTATTTTTTATTTAGTGTTGTTGGAAGAACGCTTAAGCAGCGTGTCAAAATTAAATATATGATAGCCAGAAAAAATATTATTATAATATAGTTCATAATAAACAATAGTTCACTTTTTACGCATCAGTCGTGTTGTTTAATGTTTTTAACTTTTCCACTAACGACATCCGCGATTTTGTATTACCTACTGAGAACCAAAGGGCAATGAACCTAAATAATATAATATTATACCAAAGAAACGTATTACAAACAATTAAGTTGAACGAAAGAATTCTAGGCAAAACCTCGAAACTCGGACATAAGACACTTGACGTACCAGCGCGGCGCCTTTTATAAAATCACAGCAATAGCCCGTACCACTAACCCCTTCCTTATCTAAATAAAACAATTTCGTTGAACCATTTCCATATAAATCCTGTTGAAACAGCGCCTCTGGTGGTGCTTTCAGGAAATACAATAAGCACATGTCACAACCGTCCAATCCCTGTGTGGCCGGGCCCACCGCGCCTTGAATTTAAAACAAGCGATCCGTTTTCAAACAAAATCTGTGAAATAGGCCGGAGTCCGGAGTACCTACGGAGAATTTGTACAAGTGATTTCGTGTTTCTGAAAGATTTGTGCTACTTGTGGGTATTGGTTGATTTTATTGAATTAAATTAAGTGCAAGCAGCCATTTTATTTTAAATAGGTACTTATATCAGATTCGTGTAGTAACTGCTATAAAATAACCTTAATTTCGGAAGTCGGTTCCTTGGATCTATTTTAGTTTTTTGCCACCGACTCCCGAAATTAAGGTTGGTGTTTTTTTTGGAAGTCTGTTATTTTTTTTTTGTAAAAAAGTTTTTTTTTAATTGGGTTAGCTTGCAATTTATCTAAGTTACAATAGCCTAATGTCAACTGCTCATCACCTTTTACAAAAGATTGCTTTTCCCGATGCAGGGGCGGTAATAGTTGAGGAGTTATCCTGGTAAGAACCAGAAGAACTGGAAATGATGATGACTTCACCATATTATGCATTGTGACGAGCATAAATTGCTAATAATAGCAACCATAATATTAAAGTGTCTAATCGAATCGCAACAGTGAAATACTTATTATTAAGTAGTTGCGGTGGCCATCTGTGTTCTTCATCATCAGTTCCACTTCACCAAATGGTGCTTTCCGAGTACAAATGCATGAGTTACTAAAAATACTGAAATTGATATAGATGTGCCTATAAAATTTGAGGATTGCCCTCAATTTCCATGGGAGATTCTGACTTGGTGACAATGGGACTACCTCGGGAGCATACCCTTTCAAACAAAAAAAAAAGAATTTTCAAAATCAGTCTACAATAAATAAATATAAAAAAAAACAAACATGCTGCCGACCAAAATATAACCTCCTCCTTTCTGGAGTCAGTTAAAAACGGTAAAGTTAAAGCTACGTGCTATAAAAATAAATTCCTATTTTAAACAAAAATAAAAATTTAAGAGCAATGATGGCTCAGTGGTAACAACCGCGACTTACGAGTTGAGTAGGTCGTAAGTTTCAACTCCGATAGGCGCTTTACTTTGTGTAAATTATTTCATCACTACTGCTCTCAAAACGGTGAAGGAGAACATCGTGAAGAAACCGGCATGTCCTAGAACCAAAAATTTGAAGACATGAGACATCTACCAACCCGCACTCGGCCCGCGTGGTGGATTACAGCCCACTCCCTCTCACAGAGAGAGGAGGCCTGTATCCCAGCTGTGGGAAAATTATAGGCTGATTAAACTAGTCATTTGGACTCATCATCATCTTCCTGCCCTGGGGTCTACTCCGAAGATAAATCCGAAGTATCGGCCGAATGATCGGCCGTTTCCTGACTACGGCTAACTATGGCTGAATACAGGGAAAGAAAAAAAAAACGACGGTCAAAGATAAGTCAAAGTCAAAAACGTGACTTGAAGTCGGGTAAGGATTCAAAGTCAAATAAGGAAACTTTGGAAGTCAAGAAACAGCCGATACTTCGGATTATCACTTCGGAGTAGGCTCCATGTTACTTGGGGTCGGTGCAACACGTTTTCTTCTAACATTCTCTCTTGTCAGCCGTCACGCTCTCATTCACTCCCTTCTCTTTGATATCTTTCCTCACACAATCCATCCAACTTTTCTTTGGCCTTCCTCTCCCTCTGCATCCTTCATAACTCTTTTAGTCACATGCGTCCTTCTGTAGCAGTCATTTGGAATATGCAAGAAATAAGCAGCTTAAATTATACATACATTTTTGTGAAATTTGAATTAAAGTTAATGAAAATAATTGAAATAATTAAAGTTAACCGTGAAATGAAATATTAAATACATTGGTAGAATGAAACGTAAGATGAGTGAATGAGAGAGGGGTAGGAAAGAATGATGCACCTAGCTTCTGACGTTTCATAAGTGCCCATGTAGGTTTATGTGAAATAAAAAATTTTGATTTTGATTTTGATGAAAAAACGAATTAACGACGGTAAAAAAATTACGAAGATTTTTTTTTTTTTTGTATTTTTGTGCTTAACGAGCCAAAATAAACGAATATATCCTGAAAAAGTGTTTCTGTCGTCAAGCCCATCTCCTATATTTACATTTATATACATAAAACGGCGTAATTATAGAACCATTGATGCTCAATTGTATTCCTTTACATAGTCAACTGAGCAACTTAGTAGCTGCATTCTATTTAAGTTTATAGAATAGTTCCGTCATAAAACACAATTCAACTTATATAGTCCACTATAAAAATCCTAAAATAATTTGATTGAAGGCATCCGTACAAAGTGGAGAAACAATGTGACGTCATAGATTCAACATAGTCAATAGCACGTTTTAGTATTTATGCTTTTTAAGAGGGAATTTTGCACATCTCATCTACTGCTGAGCATGAAGTCCTGCGTTCGATTCCCAGGTGTAGCTAAGTGTTATTGGGTTTTTCTATCTGGAATTTTTCAGTAACAGTCTTTTTTTTTTTGGATTGGCAATTATCAAATAACTGCTCCTGCTCTGGGCGGAGCTGAGGGCGTGGCAGACTTTTACTTACTAAAACCCACCCGTGTTCCTTCCGTTGCTTGTGTGCCAGGGCCACGATATCCCTTGCGGACAAACTCGCAACCCTGGCAGGCATTGGCCCTATCGGACCCCGTCAGTTGGTGCTGACATCTCTTTGAGGCGCGCGTGGAACACAACGCACCGTCGACCCGGGCCTGGTCCTTATCGGACGGCGAGCTACCCATCGCTCACCGTCCGCAAGCCCGCGCCTGCGGTGGCCGGAAATAGGTTTGCGACTCCCGACGCCCGGGGCGTCTCCTGCGGCGACTAGGGGCGCGAGGGCGCGAACCTTGCCTCTCACTCACGCGTTCCACCTCCTCCTTCGCGAGCATTACTGCTTCGCAGAAGGAGGTGACGGCCTCCCATGCACTCTCGTTCCAAACCATGGCCGGAACCAGGGCCGGACGCGAGAGATCGCCGCCGCCGATCGCCTCCGTGAGGACACGGCGGTGCTCCGCCCAAGCCGGGCAGACCTTCACCGTATGCTCCACCGTGTCCTCCGGGTGATCCACACATCAGTAACAGCCATGAATCTGGATTTGTGTCCCGTTGGTAGCAATAGGGTCGCCCCCTATTACAAGGGACAACCCTTCGGGGAAACAAAGCGTGATGTTATGTAATTTTGCAAATCTAGACCTAAGATGGGCACAGAGGAAGTGGGTAATTACTTCTCCAGCTACTTGAGCATGGGCTTAATTAAACAGGGCGAGCAAATATTTAAAAAGATTTGTTTAAATGTAATGTTGGCATAACGTTATATACTTATAAAACAAACAAATTATAATTTGGCGAGAGAAGAATTTCATAATAAATAAATGACGTAACTACTTTTAATATTGGTTTACACACACTGGGATAAAGCCATCGACACATTACACTTACAGTGTCGTGTTGTGTCGTGACGCGGGATATACCAATCAAACGAATCTGTTCAGGACTAAGACAAATCACAATGAATTTTGATTGGCTAACACTGCGTCAAAAGGCGTCACGACACGACACAACACAGTAGTGTGAATCCGGCTTAAGCCTAGTGTCATGATTACCAAATATTAATAAGATTTGAAGTGATTTTAAATACTAAATATAAAATTGAAAGTATATGATTTGCCTCAATTGATTTTTGTATCAGTCATGAAGTTTAAAAGTATCTAATTTGACAGTTACGGTAAAAGTATTGGTTTTCTAACAGAATGAAATGAAAAACACGATTATTTGGGGCGTCACCCGCGTCACGTAGTTGATAAGTGAATTCTCTTCGAGTCTCGGAACCTTTTTGTTGGTTGTCTTCAAGAAGTCTAAAGTCTATACCTACAGATATTATATTGAATACCTAATTAAATAGTTTGATAAATATTGCTATATACCAAGTTTGTATGTGTGCAAGAAGATAAAATGATACAGAAATATTCGTACTGTGAAAAGGTGTTTCATTACACTAGTGAACATAGGTAATTGACACACTGATCATGAATGTAAAATGGCTGCATTTGAAGTGTAAAGTTATTAAGAACGCCAGTTATGTCGCTCATAGATCTAAAACAAAAGAAGTTACGAGATTGGCACAGCTGAGATCCAACATACGGGGAATTTTTATTAAATCTCTGATATGTGAAGTACGTTTGGGAATGCAGATTTGAATATAACAGCCGTATTGCACAAGTCTCCGGACAAATCTGATTCCAATATGTCTGTTCATGATACTCAGTGCAATATAGCTCATGCGAAGAACATAGAAAATAAGAATATTTGTTCGTCCCAATGTCGAAAGGAACAGTATTTCATATCTGGGAGTGGGACGGACAAATATTCGTATTTGATTGGGAAATAAAAGGAAAACAGAGATGAATACTTTATTATTGATGCAGTACCTTTAAGTTAAGGTCAAGGGAAATAATAATGTGGGGTAGGTCGTGGGTAGATACTCTCAGCAAAAAACTAACCTATAATATTTATGTAATATTAGTTATGGTTTATTATTATTGTTCATGGTTTATTCAAAGAAATCTCCAAACGGCTGGTTGACACTTCCCGTGACCCAAGGGCTGGCTTTTACCTTGGCCAGAGGCTAAGCATTGCCATACAACGTGGCAATGCCGCCAGTCTCTTGGGTACATTACCAGTCGACAGCGATGCGGAGGAATTTTTTGACGCCATATTTTAGTTATAATAATATAATATAATAACAATATAAATATAATAAATAAATAAAATAATAAATAATAATATATATATTATATATATATATTATATATATATATTATATATATAGTTAATATATATATATATATAATTTTGTTATTTTTATAAATTAATTAGATATAAGTTGTTATTCATGTAATATTTATAAATTAACCTATAATATATACATAATTGAGTGAGGACCAAATTTTTGACGTAATTGCACAGCGGAAATCACAACGAAATGTATAGCATTGGAAAATAACACACAACATCACGCCTGTAATCCCCGGGGGTTAGGCAGAGGTGTACCTATAGTACACCCACATTTCGCTAGTTATGCCCATGTAATAGGGGCCGACCCTATTGCCATTGGAAAATAAATGTAGCTCAATATAATTATCAGGGTATGTGTCGTAATATTATAAGTGTAAAATATTTTAGGCAAGTGTAAACATATTCTGACTATTTTACACACACCCTAATAATTATATTGTGCTACATTTATTTTCCAGTGCGATTCATTCCGATGTGATTTTCGTTGTGCAATTACGTTAAAAATTTGGTCCTGACTCAAATATGGATGCTTGAATTACACCAACCTTTTTAGACGAAGTTTATATTTCGTAAAGGAGCACAAGACTACTAACAACCTTGTGGTTAGCATGTTTTAGGTGGAACATACTTTGCGGTCAAATAATGAGGACATAAAATAAAACGGAATGCACTCGGCGGTGTTAGAACGTAGTTTAGTTTCCGTTCCTATTCTATGCTGCAGATTACTAGGAAAGAAAAGCTTTGGAACTGAAAGGTTCGGCTAGTGTTTAAATGTTAATGTGGCAATTGGAATGAACGAACATAATAAGTAACTAGCAGCAGTGTCTACGCAAGAAAACCAGCTAATCCTATCGGCATTTGGCAAGCACCTAAAGCCGTGCAAATGAGTCGAGCGAGATCCACGTCTTGTGAGGGAGGGAGCCCCGCTAAGTATTCTCTAAGTCGAATCCGTCATTATTATTCCATGAAAAGGGGCCACGAGTTCACCGGATCCACACCTGCGTTGTACAAATAACCACGTAAACCTGACAAATTGTTTCACATTCATATTGGTCACGAGTGGTGTTGCCACGTTGCCAAAAAGTAGATGTTCCGCGGAAACTTAAGGCTCGATTTGGATGATCACGACCTTTATTTGCCACATTTTGTGGGCGCAAACATTGCCGTTTTTGCTCCGTTGTTCGGCCGCCCGCTGACTCGGATTATATTTGGGATAGCATTAATCTCCCTGTAAATGGTGTTTGTAATAGAGTTTTTGGGATGCGTCAAGATAATGCTTGTTTTTTGTTGGCGTTTTATCGTGGCGTTGCAGCTGAACCGATAATTGTTTGTTTGTTACATTTCTCTAAAGATGTATTCGTTGGGAAAGTAATTAAGTCAGCCAACAGCTCGCTAATCTGACGTGGTACGCCGCCAAGTTGGGGACTTTAACTGTGATTACAGCGTTATCCCCTAAGGAACTTACCGGGATAGATCGTTGACAAAGGACCACGATGCCGCGCCATTGACGCGAAAATTAACAGATTGAAGTGCTTACACATCAATCTGTTAGTTTTAAGACAAAAAAAAAAAACTATAGTAGGGTAAGGTATTTAATCAAATAAAATGAAAAGCCTTATGTTTCTTGCAACCTTAACTAGTTTACAAAATAAAATAATTTAAACTAAATGTTAGTAATTATATTATAGGCTGTGTTAAACTGTGTTTATATTATTAAGTTTCTAAGTATCCTATATTATATAATTTATTCTGCAAGAACCCCTCTAAAGGTGAAGGCCTCCTTTATCCAGTCTTCTCTAGACTGGATATCTTTGAATCGAGTTTATTCCAGCTATCTTTTTAATGTCGTCTTCCCATCTAACGTAGGGTCTCCCCTTCTTGCACACGCAAGAGCCTCCTTGGTGGCCCATGCCGTATGGTAAGTATAAGTAGGTAACTGTTAATAATTTCATCATCATCATTATCTGCCTAGTTTTTTCCCAAGTATGTTGGGATCGGCTTCCAGTCTAACCAGATGCAGCTGAATACCAGTATTTAATGTCGTCTTCCCATCTAACGTAGGGTCTCCCCTTCTTGCACACGCAAGAGCCTCCTTGGTGGCCCATGCCGTATGGTAAGTATAAGTAGGTAACTGTTAATAATTTCATCATCATCATTATCTGCCTAGTTTTTTCCCAAGTATGTTGGGATCGGCTTCCAGTCTAACCAGATGCAGCTGAATACCAGTATTTTACATGGAGCTACTGCCTATATGACCCCCACAACGCATCTGTTAATAATAAATTTCAATAAACTTAATTAATATTGACAGAACAGTACGGTAATTGCGTACACACTTACAATGGGATTGGATTGAATTTGTGTTACGCAATTAGGGTGCTGGTGTTGATAAAAAAATCCAGCGTTTGCATTAAGTATCTGAAGAAACAAGTTCAAAAGTCATTAAAGTATCTCTGACAAAACACGTCGACAAGTCATTATAGTATCTGACAAAACACGTTCACAAGTCATTAAAGTATCTGACAAAACACGTTCACAAGTCATTAAAGTATCTGACAAAACACGTTCACAAGTCATTAAAGTATCTGACAAAACACGTTCACAAGTCATTAAAGTATCTGACAAAACACGTTCACAAGTCATTAAAGTATCTGACAAAACTCGTTCACAAGTCATTAAAGTATCTGACAAAACACGTTCACAAGTCATTAAAGTATCTTACAAAACACGTTCACAAGTCATTAAAGTATCTTACAAAACACGTTCACAAGTCATTAAAGTATCTGATAAAACACGTTCACAAGAAGTTAAATACTCGGTGGAAAAGACATTCAAAATCCAGGCTTTATACAGAGTATCGTGTGAAGATGTATGACATAAAACGCAGGTATGCTGTGAATAAGTAAGGAGGTGTGTTTAAGTGTTGTAAGTTATTAAAGGCGGCTATCACATCACGGCTTAACACTTTAAGTACGGTCCAAGCTCGGCTTTCTGGCGCTACATTATGCACCTCACTAGACCGAAAATAAATTACGCTAATTTTAGATTAATCGGTGTTCGGGAGTCATTATCAAGTGATGTCAAGTTGCGTTGCTGACCAATCATGACTTGATAATATTAAAACACGTTAGCTTTTCGTATTCAACTTCGACTGACAGAGCACTGACAGTTCTCTTTATTCTATAAGAAAGATGTTACAAAGTAAAACATAGATGGCTCTGCTTGTACGCATACACACATATTATTATAAGTTTGTTACCTACTTTTCAACAGGTAATGTATTTATTAATGGTCAGTATAGCTTAATAGTCTTTTTTCCTAATTGGAAGTTCGATAGATTTGGTGTAATCAAATCTTCTTTTAATGAACCCAGTTTGATGTCCTATTGCTGTCTAAGATTTATCGATTGTAGAGATCCAAGAAAATGGTACCTAAGATCTTTGTTTAGAAGTTGTAGGCCAGAAAGGTTATTTATTCTAATAGTTATATACATACAGTAAAATACATAGAGGAACGACATAATTCTAATTGCAGTACAAAATAATGCTTATTTTTTAGAAATTTCTTCCAGTAGACCTGCGAAAAGGAGAAATGAAAACAAAAAGTAGGTACAAGAGTGTGTGAGAACAAGAAGATAAAGATATGAATTTGCGAAGTCTTAAACTGAAATGTTAAATATACTTAGACTACAACGCAAAAAAAATAACATAAACTTAAATAAAAACATAAATACTCGAAACTTGAGAGGAAAGGCAATGCTCTTTTACTCGATATTTGAATAGAGAAACAGTTTTTAAGTCAGGAATGCTAGGCGGAAGTGAGCTCCATAATCTTTTACAGCATCGACAGAGGAGAAATAAGAAATAAGAATAGCAGCTAGTTTTATGAGGATTACATTTAAGGAGGAATCTAAGGTGTGTTCTCCACGGTGCGTCGCTAGGGCGAGCGTAAGAAAGTTACTTAGTTCCTATTTTTCAATTCAATATTTCCAACTGACACAGACTGATGCCAATGAACGCACAGGATTTCTCAGCTGTAGGTATACCCAATATGGAGTGATGGAAAAAATCTATCTGCCTAGCCTTTTTCCAACTACGTTGAGCTTCCAGTCTAATCGGATGCAGCTGAATACCAGTATTTTACACGGATCGACTACCTATCTGACCTCCACAACCCAGTAACTGGACTGACTTTTATGGTGTACATAATTAAGAACATTCTTATTCTATTCTATTCTAAATATGATATCCCTTGGTAAGACTGGTTGTCTGACTTTCGGACTTCTGTCGACCTGTAACGACTGTCAAAGATCCACGAATGACAGCCGGGACCATCGGCTTAACGTGCATTCTGAGGCATGGAGAAGTCTCGGTATGTAAAGATGGTCACCCATCAAAGTCAAAGTCAAACCATTTATTTCAAATATGCACATAAGAGGCACTTTTGAACGTCATCCACGGACCAACCCCGGCAAGCGTAGCTTAACCTGATGGATTGACCTATGCGGCTGTTATTACTTAGCCACGAGACCCTCCTATGGAGTGACTGACGTAATATGAAAAATAAAATCTGTAACCAAACACACTTGTTTTTAACAAAAAAAAAAAAAAAAAAGTTACTTCACAAAATGAAAACAAACAATAACAATGTATTCAATAAAATATTTATTTGACGAAATAACATTACATTTCGACGAAAAATTGCATTGTCGGCACAATGCGCATGCATAACGTTTGCCGATACACCTGTGTCAAAATATAAAGTTTTCATAAAAATGGCCTCTATCTGACTTTGTCTGGGATTTTTAATATAAATTCTCAAATGAAACATGGAATACTACGAGTATGACGCGGGACGGAATGGAGGGAATGAAGTCATTACGTCGTCTCTTAAATTTTAAATGAAATACCAAAAGAGGTGTTTACATAATATTTGGAATTTAATATTATGTGACAATAATAAGACGAATGAAGCTAAAAGCAGACTATTTTGCGTCACCACTCTTCGTAAGGTTTTACAGAATGAATCTTAATAAGAGCAGGCAGTCTAAATCAAATTTCGAACGCAAGCTCCGTCCCTCGCTCCCCGCCACTCCGTTATGTGCTAAACGCTAATACATCAGTAATAAAGTTAAATATCGTGTGCGCTCTTTGATCGTGTTCGAGCACGAAACTAAATGACGTAAGTCTCAATTCTTATTTAGTTTATAACTAAAGTAATAATTGATCTAGAGAAAAAATATCTTGTGTCGGGATAATAAACTATATTTTCTTGCTGTGAATATTTATTTTAGACATAAAAGCTAAACAATCTTGTTTGTGTTTTAGAATTATCCTTAAAAAAATTTTGAGAGAATATATTACAATTACGTAACTGTCTTCAACATGGAAAGAAAAAGATCTAATAAATCATATACTAAAGTTTAATTTTGCTTGTATGTGTGACTGTTTCAGAATATTCATGCGAATTAACACAAAAATAGGGAGCCTCCTATTAAAGTGAATCCGCAGCTGTAAATTAAATTTATCTTAATTTGTTTGTGTAAAGTAAATTTTCTGATATTTTCTGCTATTTGCAGGTCAGTGTTAGGTTGTATCTTGATCTAAATATTATTCGAGACTATTGGATATTGGATGATTTATTGTTTTTATGACATTGATTTTACATTCTGTGATTACCTTAACACTGACTTATTGAAATTGAAATAATTGATTTACATAAATATTTACAAAATAGGGCCTTAGACTAGAGGTTATGGTAAATAATAAATTGGATTCTACCCGAACTAGGAATAAACCTGTATCTCAAGTATCTCACTAAAGTGCTTATACATAAGTGTTACCTAAGATTCAAAAAAAAAAAAATGTAACTGATTTAATATTATCTACTATAAATTATGGTTTTATTCAAATTTAGAAAAAATAGTATGCTACTTTTTTGCATCATCGTAAGACATTTTTTACAACCATATGGTATTATGATTCTACCAATGTAACATTTTTAACTAGGTCGCATGTACTTTATCATACAGAGAATTTTGCCGTGGCAACAAAAAGTAAATATTGCATGTTTATTGATGCGAATTGTAAAAACTAAAACTATTTTTATGTGTAAAGGGCAATATTAGAGTAAATAACAAGTATATAACATTAATGAATAAAGACTTAATGATAAACTGTGTCGCTATTACGCGACTTCAGTATAATCTATAGAATTTATGTATCTTGTTTCAGCTATTTTCTTTGCAGGGTATTCTTGATCACCCGTTTTGTGGTTGTTTGGTTTTTTAAATCGCAAGCATGTTGCACAATGTGATGGTTCACTATAACAGATATAAATTTACAGAATTATAGTCTCTTATGGAAAAGTTCTTATGGGACAAATTTAACTTAGACAGATGTATTAATGATTCTAATTCTGTAAATACATATTTTTTATGTTCACGAATCATATTTTCACTATGATACAACCTGACACTGACCTGCAAATTGCAAAAAACGCGGGCTACAGCTGCGGATTCACCTTAAGGGCGAATTTCATCAGTGAAACTGAACGCGATCAGCACATCTAAACCGCGTATTTTGACGTTCAAAAGTGCCCTTTGACGTTCAAAAGTGCCCTTTGACGTTCAAAAGTGCCTTTTATGTGCCTATTTAAAATAAATAATTTGACTTTGACTTAGCATTCAAGAGCTGTATTAATTTGTCAATATTCCTTAACAATAATTTTGATTTATTTATTAAAACTTTATGCACTTAAAAAAATACTATACTTAATGCTTCTAACCTAACCTTTTCCCAATTATGTTGGAGTCGGCTTCCAGTCTAACCGGATGCAGATGAATACCAGTATTTTACATGAAGCGACTGCCTATCAGATGCCTAGATTATCCTCCAAAACCCAGTTACTGGGTAACACGATATCCCTAGGTAAGACTGGTTGTCAGACTTTCGGGCTTCTGACGACCCGTAACAAGTAACAAAGTTCTACAAATTACAGCCGGGACCAACGGCTTAGCGTGCTTTCCGACGCACGGCGGGGTCTTGGTATGTAAAGATGGTCACCCATCCACTAGCTGTTATTAGTTTGCCATAATCCATGAAGGACACGTGATTATACTATCCATATGCCTGTAGCGTTGACTAGACACTTTATTGGGGCTAATCCAAACTAATGAGTACGTCATACCAACAAAAATTCTCTCATAAGCGTAAAAATACTGTAGGTACATAAACACATCCCATTGGGGTAGGCAGAAATTATAGAACGCCACCTGCTACGCTCCTTACATACTCCTTTTGTTTACATTCATATATCTGGTCATACACTTAATTGGTGATGTTCTTCAGAAAGGTCATGTGCGTAGTACTCGCGAGTACTACGCACATGACCTTTCTGAAGAATATCACCAATTAAGTCACTATATGTCCTCCTAGGGCGTCCTCTCCCGGCGTTTCCACTCAATTTTTTAAATACCTTTTGTGAGTCGCCTTTCATTCATCCTCTCAACATGACTAAACCATCCAAGCATACTCTTTTCAATATTTGTCAATACATCTTCTTTTAAACTGCCTTATCACCTCATTTTTCAGCCTATCATTCATAGTCACGCCATACATGCATCGCAACCTGCCAGGGTTGCGAGTTTGTCCGAAAGGGATATAGTGGGCCTGGCACACAGGCAACTGAAGGAATACGGGTGGGTTTTAGTTAGTAAAAGTCTGACTCACCCTCCCGCTCCGCCCAGAACGGGAGAACTACTTGATAATTTCCAACAAAAAAAAAAAAAAATACATGCATCGCAAGGAACGTATTTCCACAGAATTTATTCTACAAAAAAACTAATTATATTTCACTAAAAAATATTAAATTACAATTACAGCTATTCCGAGAAATGTGAGTACAAAACGTTTATGTAAATATTCCGGCGTGGTCCGTAATATACTGCACCATAACTAAGTTACATTTTAGCATATCTGCGACAGTCTATCTGCTGTTTCGACTGCATAATTCGTGAATGCGTTATAGTGAATTAAATGCAGCTCTGGTTGCATTTTCTTGATAAAATTGGAGTTATTTGCAATTCAGATCAGACTCCGACTCACCAAGATTACTTTGGCTACGGAACAAAACGGTTCCTTTTGACTTGAGCCTTCAATTTTGAATAAAACAGAAGCCGCAAGCTGGGATAATGTAGTTTTTTATTATTTTCTGAACTTCTTACTTGCTTGGTTTGGGATTATTGACGAGTGAGACATGGCTCTGGGCAACCACGTTATGAATTTCAACCTACTATGGATAACTTAATACGAAACTTCACACTCTAAACTAACTTCACGTCTTGGTTCCTATTCCAAATTGGTTTCTTCAATAATGAACTGAAAGCTAACTCCATTAAAATAAGTATAGTGATGAAATCCAAAGTTAACGGATGCGACCTCAGACATTGCAGCACTCTTCCAGATTCTGAATTCAGGAGCCCCCGGCTGAATTATAATGAAGCAAGGAACTTCGCAGCCAGCTTGGAGCTTCGGTTGCAAGAAGAAGAGAGTTATCTACGAACGGCTATTGTTTTTAATGAATTCCCAACTTTTGCGAAAGTTCGCCTGAGTTACGAACATTACCTGCAGCAAATTCCGATACCCAAGTTGAGCGATGTGCTAATTATTATATTATCGCTTTTTGTTTTTTAGTGACTTTTTATTGGAGAGTGGATTTTGATAGTTTTTTTAGTGGAATAGTTGTTTAAGGTAGGACTGGAAGGAATGCTGTCAGTACACAACCACGTACGTTACGTAAGTTATAGGACATAACCTGTGTCATAGCTACACTTGACAGATATATTGCAGTTTCCACTACTTCGTTTTAAAAGTTGGGTTTACAGCAAGCGAGCGAGTGCACAAGCACATTTCCTTCCATTTCTTTACATGGAAACAATTTCTTTCTTAGTTAGAACTACGAAATAATGCTACTTCCGTCTATACTAAGAAACCGGCTAAGTGCGTGTCGGGCCACGCACAATGAAGGGTTCCGTAGTTGGAATGAATTTATCCCAAAAACAAACATAACATTGTAGTTGAAAAACATGTTCTCCCATACATCGATATACGTCACGGTCAATTCTCCAACTGCAAATGTAAGTTGGTTGATTATTACTTGTTAACTTGTTAAGCTTATTTAGCTGTGATAGTTTTTCTGTTAATTTTGTTATAATACATACTATTGCCATTAAATTTTTCACATATCCAAAAACAACCATTTAGCTACCAGAGACACACTAACAAAAATAAGCACTTTAAAGCTTAATATTACGCAAACGGATCCCTGAATCGATAAATGGATTTAAAAAACCCGCAATATTTACGAACGGCTTATTCAACGATACCCCACACCATGGTGTAGACGAGAAAAAAATCCAGTCAGTCAGTGCAAGGGAGGTAGGTACCACAAAAGTGGTTTTTCATGATTTTATTTGACCACTTTGTCGACGTGATTAATATGTACACGCATACCAAATTACAGCTTCTAGTACTTACTAAGAGTCTACGAGTATGAGCTAAGCCGCGGGCAGACAGACATGGCGAAACTATAAGGATTCCTTATTGACTACGGAACCCTAAAAATAAAAAAAAAGAGAAAATATTGCTCTCACTCTTGTCTGGTTCTATGTTCCTTTGGTTTACCTCGATTTACCACAACCTGGTTTGTTTTCGCAGACCCGTATATTCTCTTGCCTATATTATACACATTTTAAACTCACTACGTAACATACCAGTTTATTTATCAGACCTACGCACACAATAAAGCTAAACATAACTTCAGAATAACGTTATTAAAGCCTAAAGCATCTCATTAACCTACCTTCCAAATTTTACGATTCCCACGCCAAGATGTTGATAAACCTTTTGTTTACAATGTACAGTGGTTAAAGAATTTTATGGCTAATGAAAAAGTTTACATTTTAAGGCAATCTGTTAATAAGTAAGTTGAACAGCTTAACAAGTTTCACCTGTATAGCCTCGCGGTTCCTTAAAGCTTTAAAGAGTTTTAACTCGCAACGAGTCGAGTTCTCATTTGTTTATTTTTATGTTTCAGTTTTGTTTTAAATTGTTTTATTTAATTTTAATAGTTTTGTTTTTTATCATTTGCTGTAACACCAACACACACGATAATCTTCTACAGATTTTCGAAAAACAGTTAACATTATCTTTAATTTCCAAGGCATTTTGCGAGCAGATTTATAGCAGTTTAAAGATTACCAATAATTCCCACAGGAGTATTAATTGTTGAAATTGGCCATGACGACACAAAGCGTCACGACATGCTATAACAATTCCAAATACTAGTTACATTCAACAAACAGTTTCAAACGCCCAAAACAAATGACACGGCCACACTACTTGTAACGGTTCCGCCGTCAAAATAACAAGTTATCTGTCACTCTGACGATAACGGATGCAGTTTGAAATATTCCCATTAGGAAGCAGGCCGACAGTGCAACTGCCATTAGACATGGGTTATTGTGCAATAGTACGTTAGAGGAGAACAAATAGCTATAATTCGATCCACCAGTACCCCTCAGAGGCTCGTATGTTACTTCACTATACATTCGGCTCGGATATTTTCCAGTACGTGAGTTGTAAAGAGTGCAGACAATTAATGGTTACTCTAAAAGGTCTTTTAGAGTGGATATATATTTATTTGTTTATTTATGGAATGGGATGTTTACTTATTTATATAAATGTTACCTATGTAATGGATTTTTAATGGTGGCCCTTAGGGCGTTTGTCCACCGCCACCATCACCGGGATATCACCACGAACGAGATGACGGTGTTGAATTAGTGATACATATATTTATTGCAGCCGCGTGTCCACCGCACGCGCGCCGTCCCGGGCTCCGAAGTTTCAAGTAGTTCGGCGCGACCGCTAGAGAACTCGGTCTGAGATTGTGACGGGCCGAAGTGCCGGCAATAAAAAACGTTTGATCTTGTCCACACACTGCCGTCGCACCGTGGCACCATTCGCTCAGCTTTTGTTTTATCAACATACTGAACCGCCGAGTTCAGACGCGGTGGACAAATGAACACCGTCACCAGGACGTTACGTTCGGCTCTAATAATCTCGTGTCTCGGTGACGGCTGCGATGGACAAACGCCCTTAGATTATTATTATTATAGGTTTCAAACCTAGCAAGTATAGTGTCCACTATAACTATAACCTCGTAATTTTCTCATAGTTGAATATACATATTGACTTGTACGTCATAAAACAACAAGGCATTTTTGTCTATGTGACAGATAAATAGTTTTAACTTTAGTGAAACTCCAATTTACTGGGATTTGTTGTCAAAAGTCTAAAGCAATTTCTAAGTCGACTATACACTCTGAAGAGATTTCGACAATTTTGCGACTAATAGTGAAGGAAAACACCGTGAAGAAACAGAGTGCGACGTCTTCGGTCGCTACTTATATCACAGCTTTGTATTAATCCATACTAATATTAAAAACAAATTTCTTACTTAAAAAAAAAAAACTACTTTCTTTCCATGGGTGTCGTAAAAGGCGACTAAGGGACTTACTAGAGAATGGGCAACAGCGTTCTCTATACATTTAACACCTTACTGCGATCGCCAACCCACCTGCCAAGCGTGGCAATTATGGCAAATCCCCCCTTCGGGGGAGGCCTATGTCCAACAGTGGACGTCTTTCGGCTGAAATGATGAATGATGAATGAATATTAAAAACTAGCTTTTACCCGCGGCCTGCTTGGAAAATATCCCACGGGAAAGTACTACCGGGATTAAAAATAGCCTATGTGTTAGTCCAGGTTATATTTATATATATTATACTTTTTATCCTAGTAGTACGTTCTCCTGGGATAATTTACGATCTCCACGCGGTCGAAGCCGCGGGCAAAAGGTAGGAGTGAATATTGTATGTTTCATAGCCTTATTTTTTTTTCAAATATTATTGCAAAGGTCTGGTCTTATCTAGAAACTTCATTAGTTAAAATAACAAACAAAAGAATTGGGGAGAATATTCCGAAATCTCATGAATCTAATTAGCAGATATTTTATTTCAATTTGAATTATTCATATTTAATCAAGACGAATTCTGAAAATATTTAAGTTATTTGAATTTCTAGAATGCATTAGGATTGAAACTCAACACTTCAATTTCTTAATTATGTTTACTTTTACTGATCTTTAATTCATATTGAGAATTGTATTAACGATTTTTAACACTAGGTTTTCATTTGCGTATTTCTTTTATAATCAAACCTCAAATAATTCTTATTTTGCTTTCCTAAAATATTATTGGACATTATAATATAATGATTGCGCCTCTTTTTGCGAACCTAAAATAATTCTTATTTTGGGGTCCTAAAAATACTGCGGCCAACTTGGATGTAACGGTCGCTGCCTCGAAAAAGTGTGCATTATTAGAAGCGCAAAAAGATTTTACAGGTTCATTCATTAAAAAAAACAGACAGAAGTGCGTGTCGGACCACGCACAATGAAGGGTTCCGTAGTTCGGATGATTTTATCCAAAAACAAACTGAACATTGTAGTTGACAAACACGTTCTCCCATACATCGATATACGCTACGGTCAATTTTTCAACTGCAAATGTAGGTTTGTAATCGCATTTTTTTTAAAATGTGATAATACTATAAATTCACGAATTTCGGACTTTTTCCGTTACTTGTGCTGTGAGACCTTGCTTCTTGCCAAATTTCATGATTCTAGGTCATCGGGAAGACTTATAGGTTTTGATTTATTTGCGAGTATCGAAATATGACGCAATAATGTCGCTTATAATCGCCGTATTTTTTTTATTGCGTTGACTTAGAAGCTTTATTTTTAGAGCTCCAAGGGACCGTAGACCGACGTATTTGATATTAATTTCAACTTGATACCTTCACGCGTTCCTGAGAAAAAGGGTCTTGACAGACTGACAGACAGACGGACAACGAAGTGATCCTATAAGGCCTTCTTTTTTCCTTTCTTTTTTCCTTTTGAGGTACGAAACCCTAAGAAGCGTCCATCATTTTTAGAGGTCAATTCGTTTTTAGAGGATTAGTTAAATATTTTCTTTTCGTTTATATTGCACAAGAAGATGCCTCAATTTTTTTTTATAATAATTAGTAGTTCAGTGATAAATAGATATGCAATGTAACTAATTGAAATAATCCCTCCAATTGCATTATATTGCGCACTCGAAACAAAATGAAAGCGTCAATTAAAAACTGAAATCCTGTTACCAAAGAGTAGAGAGTATAATGGCAATGAAATTACCGTCAATCTGTCGCGAGCAATCAATGAAATGATTACATTCTCTGTGGAAATTCGACAAATAAGTTGAGCACGTAATTATTGTCGGTCAAATATTTGTCATGGAACCTTCCTGTTTGCTGATTAAGTAATTCAATGTTACATATCTAGGTATATTAGTCTGATTTGTTGGTTTACATAAATTGCGTGCTGGTGTTCTTGAATTAATCAATAAATAATCAGGTTTTTGTTTTCAATATAACTTTATCTTTTGATTTACTAATCAAACTTGGTTATAGAACCTAGACAAAACTGTCTCAAGCTAGACTTTTGCTCTGTGACAACAATGTAGGTTGAACAAAAGAACAAAACAGTATCAGGAACAGGGAACAGAACAGTGTTTTGTCAACGATAGACAAAATTGTTTTGACTAGATAGATAGAATACTCTTTATTATGTACACCATAAAAATTACAAATATGAATGTAAAAAGGAGATGTTTCAAAACGGGCCAGGTCTATGTACATTACCTTAAAGCAAAGAGAAAAATCCCTCTAATTCGGGAAAAATACAGATAGTTCATTTAAATGTATACTCCAGTGGCAGTGAATTGATATTTATCAATTATTTTTATCAACTTTCAACATGGCGTCCCACCAATTAGTTACTCTGTACTTGAAAACTGACAGAAGAGAACTGTCAGCTGTTACAACAGTGTCACTTCAGTCAATCAACCTTCAACCTCCACAGAAATAAACATGTCAAACGTCATTAATCAATCATAATGACAGCTTACCGCCATGACGGGTTTTTGTTGTGTGTTGTGAGAGTTATGGTGGCGAGGCCGCGGCGGTAGGTCGTGAAAGCCTGTCCCGCCATTCCGCCACCAGGGCTGCGCGAAGCTGTGACCGACGCAACTCCACATGTTACTGCATCAGCCACTCGCCCCGCGCCCTCGCTTCCTCACGCCACCGATACAGTGACGCGAGTACTTTCGCCTCGAGGTCCCAGGGCGGGGATCCAGCCAGTACGCAAGCCGCCTCGTAGGAGATCGTGCGATATCCCCTAATGACTTTGATTGTCATCGCTCTCTGCAGCTTTCGCAGGACTGCGATGCTTCCGGCCGTCAGGTCAGCCGCCCAGATCGGGGCCCCATAAAGGGCCATCGATCGCACGATCCCCATGTAGACAGGCCTACAGACGGCGCCTACAGGCGGCGCTCGGGCCCCCCAGATCAGGAAGCAGTGTTGACAACGCCCCAGCCGCGCCCAACATTTTGGGCACCAGCCGCCGAAAGTGAGGGCCAAAATCCCACCGGCTGTCGAGCACCAATCCTAGGTACTTCATGGTGGACTCGACAGCGATTTGAGCCCCCCCGACCACGATGTGTGATCGCTGGGGCCATGAAAGTTCACGGCCTCCGACTTAGTGTGGGCAACCTCCAGGCCTAGGTGACTTATGCGGCTCACCACCTGTGAGACCGCAGCCGTCGCCAGCAACGCTGCCTCCCTGTAAAAGCTCCCCAAGTAGTGTACAGGAACCTGGCCCAGGCTCCATACATCTTGGAACATCTTCTTTACATAGGGTGACACAATGGGCGGTCTTATCGCTAAAAGCGATCTTTTAAAGACAACCTTTGGGTGGATTAAGAGAAAAAGAGTGAAAATACTGCAGTAGTGCAGGTAGTCTGTGGTGTACTCGTACCATTTACATAATTATATATTTAAAAAAAAACTATACTATGACTAGGTCTGGGCACAGACTTAAGGTTCCGAAAGGAATTAGTTTAGGTAATAGGTAAAACGGGCTGGTTTCCGCAACTCCACGTCAATATGCGCGTATTTTGCGTACGGGTGGGAACATCAATTATTCGATCCACCCCAGCTCCTCAAGGAAGGTCAGCAACGCCTTGGTGTTACTGACAATCTCACAGAGGATACCTGGGTTACCGAAGTACTTTGCCCTGTATGTGGCGACCACTGGGCAGTATAGTAGCAGGTGCGCTGCTGTCTCGTCATCCTCCATGCAGGCCCTGCACAGCGGACTGTCTGTGACTCCTATGACAAAGAGGTGTTTATTAAATGACCCGTGGCCAGTTAAAGCTGCTGTCATTGTACGCAGCTGTTGCTTAGTTAGTCGGAGAACCTGTTTCGTGAGGCGGCCATCAATTGTAGGGAGTGCTTCCTTGGCCTGCCTGCACTCACCTTGGTCCGACCATAGTTTGTGATGTTGATCCCTGGTGCGTTTCCTTACCAGAGTGCGTAAGTACCCGAAGGGGAGTGGCACGATGGGCACAGGTCCCACCGGTGCCATGCTCGACCCCCTTCTGGCAAGTTCATCGGCTGCGTCGTTGCCTAGCGAACCGCTGTGTCCTTTGATCCATTGCATGGTTATGTTGTTGAGGCTACCCACCTGGTTGAGGCGCTGGTGACACTCGTATATTAGCCCAGAGTCAACAGTGTGACTGCTTAGCGCTTGCAGGACAGACATGCTGTCTGATAGTACACGAATCGAGTGGTCCTTAACTTGTCTGGCCATGATGGCCGAGGCGGCCAGAGAAATGCTCATGCATTCGGCCTGGAACACTGTGTTATGGATCCCCAAAGGCGTGGCTATGTGTATGTTCAAGTCCTCCGAGAAGATCCCAGCACCTGTGCCACTACCTGTTTTGGATCCATCTGTGAAGATACGCAGCTCTGCGGGGCGCAACCCCTCGCATCGGTGGTCCTCGTGAAATTGGATTCTGTATTTTTTATCAAAGATAAATTGTTTGGGTACCCGGTCATTTATGGCTTTCGTAATAGGGAACTCTTTATTGAGTCTCGCCAGCAGCGCGGTGTGTATAGTGTCCCTCTTACCCCAGAGATCTAGTGCATTTAGACGTACCGCCGCCATCGTCGCTTCCTGCTGTATGAACAGGTGAAGTGGTGGTAGTCCCAGCATGGCCTCGACTGCTGCAGTCGGAGTAGTCCTCATGCAGCCCGTAGTCGCCATGCAGGCCAGTCTTTGCATGCGTTGTAGTTTGTTGGAGGCTGTAACTAGCTCAGTGCGGGGCCACCAGACTACAGCCCCGTAGGTGATCATGGGGCGGATCACCGCCGTGTACAGCCACAGTATAATTTTGGGGGATAGGCCCCACTTCTTACCTATCATTTTCTTGCACTGCCAGAAGCTGATGCAAGCCCTGTTTAGTTTGTTGTCTAAATGACTACTCCAGTTCAACTTACTCAGAAGGAATTAGTTTAGGGCTGGGATGCATGGTCAAGTTTCTAATAAATAGATAACTGTACGTTTTTTATCATTAGAGTCGACCATTTTAATTATACACCACAAAACCAACTCTCTGAGACATCATCACCCTTAAAAAGATAGACATTCCCGGCGCATTAGTAACTTATCATTTCATTACAATAACCCAGGTTGTGAAGGTTTAATTAGGCCCTCGCTCGATGTAAAATACGTAGGTACTGGTATTCAGCTCCTTCCAATTAGACTGATCCTAACACACTGAGAGGAAACTGATCCCAACATAGTTGGCTAGGCAGATGATGATATTTCATTACAGCAAAACTCCACTTGTCGAGTACCTAGTCTACATACAAACATCCCTACAAATGTACCATCAATGGGAGACAATCTTTGTCTAAGCTCTCGTAACTCGATCGATCAGAATGGAATCGTATTGTACTCGAATTGAGTGGGTACTTTCTAGCAGGGACCGAAACCCTTTTAAATTACGGTACCGGTATTGAAGAATTTCGGTTACCTCTACGATTAAGGTTACCGCTATCTGGGTTACCATAGGAAGAAGAAATATGTTATCTCTATTTAGGTTACCGTTTTAATACCGGTTACCAGGGCTGTGCTTGGTCGGCGCGCGGATCGACTCACACACAGGCAATGCGCGCCCTTTGACTAATGGCGACGGCACGTGTAAGATAGAGGTAATCTTTATTTCGGTGACCGGTATTAATACCGGTTGTATTAAATTTATAAGAATTAAGGTAACCTTTAAAAATACCGGAAAAAATAATAAAGATTGTAACCGAAAAATACCGGTATTGATCATACCGGTTTCGGTCCCTGCTTTCTAGGATCTCAACTGTAGTATACTACAGACACATTACAGATATACATTCTGTTTACGATTTTATGTTTGAAGAAGGTGGGTTTGGGGTGTGTGTCGCATTGTTTTCCTTGCATATGCGAGGGTTAGTTCTACCACACGTAGTAAGTGCTTTTTCATTAGCCGACTTCATTTTATGATATCATTTTTTTGTAGACTCCAGTGTTTACTCCAATTTTTGTAAAAATATTATGTTGGCTTTATAGAGAGGTATGAGGAACAGGATATAAAGTTCACTCATCCTCCGTAGAAAAGGGAGGATCCTCTAACCAGACGGGTGTTGTGTCTGGTGGGCTCGACGATTTATGTCGGATCATTGTATATGCCAGTCGCGCGTCGAACTTTGCTTGCACGATGCATCATTTTATCAGAGTGATGCGCAGTTCGCTTGTGGCAATGTAGCTTTTGGCATCAAATGCGACAGCCCTCCATTTAATTTAACCTTTGGTGGTTTTTCGCCAGTTTACCTCGCCTGGATACCAAAATCATCGAAACCCAACATCGTGATGTTATTCAAATGCATACGTTACTCATATTATTAGTCAAAACATTAACACATTGTGCTAACCAACAATAAGTCCTAATCAGCAACAGCAACAGAGGAGATAATACTATTATATGGAGCTGCAGACCTGACCACTAATTAATCAATCACTGATCAAGGCATTGCTACACATGATGTTAACACTTAAGGGGTACTTACACGGCTGGCCGCCTCAGCAATGCGGCCATGCGTCGACTATGCCCCGCTGGGCTAAAGCCGACAGAATCGTATTAATTCTCAACCGAACTAGCTTCGAGATATTGGCAATATGTATTGTTCGAGGAAGGTTTCCTGGGCCTATTAACACTATGAATAGTAAACTAGGAATAATAATTGTACCTAACAAGAAGCTTGGATATCACCTACATGGCAGTTAGTAGAACGAATCTTTGTAAAGTGAATATTATGAAAATGTCGACGCGTAGCATTCGGTCTGGTAGATTTACTTCGTACATTCGAATATTCGATTAATATAGCAGAGTTTATGAAAGAGGACAATTTTTCTTCGTTTTTGAGATGACGATGTAGTATTTATTGACATGTTATTGTAATCAATTGTATTTTTGTGAAATGGTTTGTAATGTGGAAATTTTATGACAGTAATTCATATTTTTATTAACTAATTTATTTAATAACTACTTTGACATTAAATTTCATCAAAAAAATATGCTTGCTGAATTGTAACGATACCTAATCTTTAATGAATAATGATGATATAATTTCTATAATTTAATTTTGATGAATATTATCACGGTTTGTGCACCATCTCTTCCTACCAATTTGTACGCTACGATATGCGGCTGAACATGTAAGAACTTTTCTGTATTTTTTATTATCTTGCATGCAATGTATCATGTACAACATGTTTAAGCAAATAAAATTTGACTTAGTTACCTACTTAGCTACGAGTGCTACGACAGCGTAGCATGCGTAGCAGCGGCGTAGACCGTCGTGTAAGCTCCGTAGTAGTTTATTTTCAATTGCATACATACTATGACTAGGCTAAACTGATACTTATTTAACGTTTGGTTATATTTTAATTCAGGGTAAGAAATAGTATATTATGGTTTTATTTTTTCACATACAGCGTGCCGCTTTAATAGCGACCAAAATTTAATGGAATATAATTTTCGAGGCGACCTACAACTTAAAGGGCGACTAATTATTTGCTGCAAAAAAAAATAACATGGCAGCGATTAAATATTATTTCTTAATCGCTGCAAAGTCATCTACTGTTATTGAATCATTTGGGTTAGGTTAGGTTAGAACAGTAACCATTAACAAGCGAAGGCGAGCGAGCGAAGCTAGCGTGCCGCGGTAGCGGCCGCCGAGCGCCAGATCCCCTCTATTGTTGGTAAATTCAGTACCAAAACAAAAATTCGATGCCAGTTTAAATTAAAATAAAGCTAAAAACTGATATATTAATATGCTACCTATTACTTATTACGATACTCCTTATTAGCTGCCAACCCATTATATATGGTACCCACTCTATTTTTTTTTAAAACCTATATTCATTTTACTTAGTTGCCGCATTAAATACATGCCAAATTTAATTTAAAAATTTAATACGGTTTCGAGTTTACTTTTTATGAAGATATTTTATTGTATTATACTATTTTTTTTTGATTTATTAAAAAAAAATCTAAAATAGCATTTTGGAGCAACCTGTTCTTAAAGAACTGTAGCGCAGAAGTCAGTGGCCGGGGTCACGGATCATAACATCACATCAGTGAAATTCAAACGAATAACGTGCAAAGGGTAGGTGAATTGAAGGAAAGAGACAGCTTTATTATTTAGTTTGTCTGAAAATTAAATTTTTCCAATATACGATTTATTTTATCTTATTATATTTTTTATGATTACTGGCCACTAGCCTTACCCGTGTGTTAAATTAATGTCGCCACTGTAGCGGCACGTTGTATACACTGTGGCATTTTAATCGTTTTACAACGGCAGTCCACTTCATGTATCCAATGACTACTAATCATTCATAAAAGTAAAAAAAAATATTTATTAACATTATAATAATAAAAAAAAAAAAATTATTCATTATGACGCATGTCTTAGTTTGAAACACTCTGTTACGAGTGCGGTGTGAGCCTTGCGTTATGCTCGTTGTTGTTCCAAGGGCGGCGTGGTATGGAGCGCAAGGCTCGCACCGCGCTCATAGGATGTTTCAAACTACATCATGCGTCATAATTAATAATATATAAAAATAAACAAATGTTAATAAATATTTTTTTGACGTTTATGAATGTTTAGTAGTCATTGGATACATGAAGGGGGCTGCCGTTGTAAGACGATTAAAATGCCACGGTGTACCTATAAGTCTGAAAAAAAATCGGTAAATGCTGGTAGAGATAAACTACGATAACATGGCTCGCCTCTCCAAATTACTGTTTCAATGTGTGTAGTCACATCCTTACGAAACAGTTTGTATGTAGTTGTAAGTACTCGTAATATCTCGCTTATTACCAGATTTGTTGGTCAACTAATCATAAATAGCCGATCGAGCAAGACAACGCACGTGTCGTTTTCATAGAGCACGTCAGTGCAGCGCCATACTAATAATAATAAGCGATTCATGACGCCACTAGTCGAGCAACAAATCCGTGATTTGTTTTTGTTTGACGGCCGTCTCATTACGCACACATGCTTACAAATACGTCATGAATTTTGGAGGGGCGGGCCATATTATCGTAGTTGATCTATAATTATGCAATTCATAAAACACTCGCAAACTTTCATGAAGATATTTTGAAATGCCACTAGTAAATTTTAAGACATTTTAGAAAATATGTCACATCACCCCATTTACCTTGTTAATAAGTAAATAAATCCCCACATCCCATCATGGTTCAAGCCAAAAACCCAATTTGATTCTCCTCACTAGAAACTGCAATATATTCTACCGTTTAAATTGTTCAAAACCAAGTAGAATACCGTAAATATAAACCTATACATACATACTTCTTCTACATGGCCTGACGCTCGAGACATTCTCGTCTCTGCGTGTCAAACCGAAGTGATATAAAGAGCTTTACACGCCTTCCAAAATGTATTTACATACTCGATTCAATCTAAATAACGAGAGACGTATGCATGCTCTCTTTGTTTGTCGGAATGGGTTGAAGGTAAGCCGATACGAAGAATTCTGTATATATTGTTCGGAAGCTGTTGACAGACTTTGGTGGGGCTTTTGTTCCGAATACGACTTTCGAGTTTTTTTTGTATGGCTCATAGAATATTTAATAAATTACCTTGCTCAATAAAAAGTCTCAATTTAATCAATTTCAAGCGTAAATTGCGTACTATTTTAATACAGAAATGTTACTATTGTCTCAGTGACTATTTTGATGACAATTCTTTGACTGAATAATATTATTTTGTATAATCATAACTTGACTATTTATGCATGACGACTTTAATAGTAATTCTTTGGACAATGTGTCAATGTCAATTTAATTATTTTTATTATTTTAATATTAAGTTATTGACATTACTTATAACTATCTACTATTGACATTATCGCATTTGGTCAAATATTGACTATTTTTTATTACCTAACTACCTATTGCCTTCTATTAAATTACATTTATTTTTTATTATTTTTTTAAATTGACATCGGTTTCACTCCTGAATTATTATAAATTAATTTTTCTACGTAATGGCCCAAGCCTAATTAAATTGTATGTTTGTACGCCAAATGGCAAAACATAGAGAAACTTTATATTAAGACTTGTAACATCTTGCACATTGTTGTAACCTATGATTACAAATAAAGATTATTGATTGATTGATTGATTGAGTGGAGGTTCCTTTTTGTATAATTCCACGTTTACACGACACCGGGAGAAATAAAATAAAATTAGTTTATTGCAAATAACAAGACTCATATACAAACAGATGCATAAATCGATAACAAGCGAACACTCACAAGGTAACAATATGTCTGCTGCAGCATTGCCAATCCAGTCTATTGGCGATCATTGCCAGGACGGTGTTGGCACTGCCCCGCAATCTGCGGTGCAGAGACGCGCCCCGCTTGCGCATCGTCGCGTGAATGCAGTCGGTACGCGCCTCCGCGAATATGCCCGAGGCGCTGCAGGGGCGGGCAGTCCCAACACCGCCCTGAACGCATTCTTGAACTGGACGCGGAGGGCGCTGTATGCCGCACGAGTATAATTTGCCCACAGGCTGCACGTGTAGAGTACGGATGTACAATAAGCTCTCAACGAGCGTTATTTTTACCTCCCTCGAACAACGCACAAACCTACGCGCTATCATATTACCTCTGACTGACAACGCCGTCCGCTCCCGCTCAATGTCCGCATCCTCTTTTAGGTCAGCTGTAACAATGTGACCCAAGTATTTAAACTGTTCCAATTTCTTATATAGGAATTTATGTTCATCTGCCTCTTTAATTTAATTTTTTGGATTATTCGAGTGCCAAAATTCAACATCGTTGGATCGATTCACTAATGAATAAATATTTCACTTTTGATTCTTTTGTGTTCAGACGTTTCACTTCAAGTGAAAGATGCTGAATGAAACGTAAAAACCAACGAAAAGTGAAGCATCTGATATCGGCTTTAGACGCTGACAACAGTTAAACCGCTGTCACTGTTAGACTGCATACAAAAGAAAGAGAAGCGCGATGACACAACGCTTCTAATTTATTGCAAAATATGAAGCAATTATCTATTTACTCAAAAATAAGTTGTGAAATCGAAAATAAAAAACAGCAAAGTGCTGCATACAAATAAGACGTTATTGTTATTAATTAAATACCAACCGGACGTTGATATTTAATACAGATATTTTGGTTTGAAACTCAAAGTAAAGTGTTAGTTTACCGTTAATTTGTATCTTGTTTTTTTTTTCTAAACGTGTTTTGGTAACAACTTATACAAATAAATATGTTCAAGAATAACATTATATTTTGTCCGCTACCACAAACTATAAGATTTGGCATTTTTTTTGCTTAAGATAAGCCTACTTATATCATTTGCCTCTTGTCAGCGCCTTAGAGGGAGTGTAGGTGTTTTCAAGGGTGTGGCGTCTTTCTCTCTGGTATTAACTTCTGGCAACAGTGGTGATTAAAGAAATTCTCCTTCGACCATCAGTTACTGGCTCATAATCAGCAGATAGTTTATTGTTTTGTGTAGCAAGGTGTTTATTATAAACAGGCCGACTGGTTCGTGAATAAACTAAGGGCGCCTTCAAAGCTGCAAGCAATGATGCGACAGCAACGCGGCTGCAGCGCTCATATAAATAAACCAAGGCAGGGGTTCCCAATCTTTTCTATACTACGACTCCCTTTACATGTTGTAATTTTTTAGCGACTCCCTTATAAAAGAAGATGCGAGTAGCTCTAGAATCTAGAGTCAAGCAGCTAGACTCGTTAAAATAATCCAGCTAGTGGTTTCTGCTGGACATGTTCAAAACCAACGATAATCCCAAAAGGTTTTCGAGATCTTAAGATTCATGCCCTTTTGAATGCATAAAGTACTGTTACTCCTACGTTCTGGGGTATCTTAAGATATTCTATTAAATCGCCACGTAAGTGCATGCGTGTAAGTGATGGTGCAGAATTGTTTACAGCCAGCATTTTTCAACATCACTCCGACTAGACGTTTATTTAAACTAGCGACCCGTCCCTGCTTCAAAGGTTTTTTACGACTGGACAAAACATCAAGAGTTCCTTATTAATGTAATTTTAATCTATTAATATTACATTGGCTGCGTTGGTCTAGTGGTCGCACGCGCGACTGTTGAGCATGAGGTCCTGGGTTCGATTCCCAGGTCGGGCAAAGTGTTATTGGGATTTTCCATTAGGAATTTCTCAACGGCAGCCCGGAGTCTGGATTTGTGCCCGGTGATGGCAATAGGCTCGCCCCCTATTACATGGGACTTAAACATAACTGGCGAAATGTGGGTGTACTGTAGGTACACCTCTGTCTAACCCTTCGGGGATTACAGGCGTGATGGTATGTTATGTAATATTACATCTAACAAAGAAATATATTCCGGAAGGAACACACACACGTGTCTTATAATATATACCTTCCGGAATCAATCTGCCTAGGCTATTCCCAACTATGTTCGGGTCGGCTTATAGTCTAACCGGATGCAGCTGAATCCCAGTATTTTGCAAGAAGCGACTGCCTATCTGACCTCCAGATCCCAGTTACTGGGTAATACGGTACCCCTTGGTAAGACTACGAATGGCAGCTGGGACCAACGGCTGAACGTGCTTTCCGAGGCACGGAGAGGTCTCAATGTGTAATGAATGGTCACCCATCCACGAACCGACCGCGGCAAGCCTTCGATCAACCCGTGCGGCTGTTATTTTATACAGACACGAATAGCAACTTTATTTTATAATTATGTTTAAGTATTGATACCTACTACCGAGGGTGTACACATTTACGGACGCACATTTCACGGTCGGACGCCTCGTATGTGAGACAGTCTCGAAGAAGCTGGCCGCCAGCCGGATCAAGCCAGATGGAATGATTTCGTCTTACGCATGGCCGGATACCGATCTGCATCGTATAGTCGCCGGCAATTTGGAACCCAGTGTGCATTGTTCTCGAGTTAACGAATTAGTCGGCGATGAAGAGTTCTTCGATTGGTTGTGATTAGTGAAGTACGGGAAGAGGATATGGAATCGGGTATTTGAATAGCAGTCCGGACTTTTTATTTTTGAGCGTAGCGACTGCCTTTATGTCTATAGCAGATTCCGCCTCAATCTGCCTCTGTATATTTGTGTGCTAAAAGTATTCAATAAATATAGCAGATTTTGATGAAATTATTTTGTAAATGAAAAAATTGAAAAGAGTATGCTTAGATGGTTTGGTCATGTTGAGAGGATGAGTGGAATGCGACTAACAAAATGTATTTATAAAGCAGAGGTGAGTGGAAACGCCGGGTGGGAACGCCGCCCTAGGAGGACATATAGTGACCAAATTGGTGATGTTCTTCAGAAAAGTCAGGTGCGTAGTACTCGCAATCGGCGTGCGTGTGTGACCAGATGTATGAACGTAGGCGAAGCAAAAGGAGTATGTAAGGAGCGTAGCAGGTGGTGTTCTATAGTTTCTGCCTACCCCCATGGGAAGAAGGCGTGAGTTTATGTATGTATGTATGTATTTTGTGAATGAACTGGAAAATCAAGTTCACCAAAGAACACCAAATCTTTCATTGTTTTCAATTAAATTCAATATTTGAAAATTCATTATGCGAGTAACTATAATGGTTTCAATACATAAATGTAACAAACATTAATTATTGGCGGGTGTTATTAAACGGAATAACAATAGACATTGTTTCAAAACAATAACATCTATAAAACCCCGCTACAAAATATTTATAAAATCCGATCAAATAATCAAAGCAGAGTTATTTTTCCTCTTAGTATATTATATTTTTTTTAATTGGAACTCGTTAAGAGTTTAGAAAAACATTGTTTTTTTTTCATCGGCTGGTTTAATAATGTTTTTTGTAACGTTCAATATAAAATGATATGTTGAACCAGAGTGACGAGTATCGGATATTTTAAACAATTTTTTTTTCGCATTGGAAGTGTCAAGGGATATTAAAATAGCAATTTGTGGGTTTTGGTTCAGCTACCACGCCTTTATCCTGCTTTGTTTTTCTGGAAAAACTATAGAAATATATTTTATTTTTATTTATTAAGGGATAATAAACAACTGCAACATATATAATACATAAAGTTAACAAAGTTTAAGTAGCAATGTTGCAGTCCACTGCATTATCCGTAGATAGGACATATTTATAGATCAGTTGTTGCCACTAGACGAGCATTAACAAATATTTAGAAATAAATAAATAAGTTACTATAAAGCTAGCTATAGCTACAAAACCAAATTTGATCAGAAACAGATTCATTTACTTAAATTATGCAATAAATAAGTAAAAATAGTAAGATTACAATTAAGTTAAACATTTTATATATAATTTAATATAATATTTCATATTAGATTTAAATTTATTTTTCGTGCATGCAAATATATCAATATCAATGAAATTTGAATTATTTTCTCGAAAAAGGTGGGAAACCACCGCTTGGTGGCCTGAAAACCGTTAAAAAATATGGGGTGTAGTCGAAGTTTACACTACTCAAGCTGACCTATATAGATAAATCTTTAAATATGTTGTATCTTGGGCCGTCAACTACGCTACCAGTCTTGCTAACTACCTAGTTAATTTTTGCATCACAGACATAAGCCATTCGTTCAAAAGAACGATGAATAATCTGTCTTCTCAAACTTTGTAAGTAGTAGTCACATTTATGGTCCCCAAGACTCCAGAATGAGCATGTTCATATCCTTCTATACTTATAGTTCATGCCAATAGTGACAGATGATGAGAACATGGCACTTACTTCGCTGCTAGATAGATTCAAGGTGTGTAAATAAATAAATACAAAAACAAATACTTCTACTCACCTATATAAAAAACCGGCCAAGTGCGAGTCTGACTCGCGCACGATGGGTTCCGTACCATTATCTATAAAAACAGCAAAAAAATCACGTTTGTTGTATGGGAACCCCCTTAAATATTGATGTTATTCTAGTTTTTAGTATTTGTTGCTATAGCGCCAACAAAACTACATCATCTGTGAAAATTTCAACTGTCTAACTATCACGGTTCATGAGATACAGCCTGGTGACGGACGGACAGACAGACAGACAGACGGCGGAGCCTTAGTAATAGGGTTCCCATTTTACCCTTTGGATACGGAACCCTAAAAACCAGTTAAAATATAGCTATGTTATCCAAACCGTTTTTCATTCCCCCCACTCTCTAAACCCCAGCAAAAAATAAAACCACGATATGAATGTTGCGTTTACATCCATTCATTTCTAACTCCATTTAAAGTCAATATATATGTTTCCTATACTGGGGCACGTTCGTGGCCCAGTACAGGCAATCATGGCTTGTTTAGTTGAGATTGGCAACAATGTCCCTTCTAATCAATGCGTAGTGTGCCCTCGGGAAATACGCCGCCTACTGCACTACGACGTGATCGTCTCATACAAATACTGAATAATACACTGATTTTGGTTTGGACTGTGTGTTTTGGCGTATGTGTAGGCTTATTGAGGCGTAGTCGTTGAAGTTTTTGGTTTGTTGCTTTGAAAGGTTACGATGAATTGGGTGGCCTTAGATATTGATGTATCATCATCATCACTTCAGCTGAAACACGTGCTCTGCTGGTCAAAGGGGGGGGGGGGGGGGGGTAGCCATAATCGCCACGCTTGGCAGGCGGGTTGGCGATCGCAGTATGGTGTTAAAATGTATGGAGAACGCTGCTGCCCATTCTCTAGTAAGTCACTTAGTCGCCTTTTACGACACCCACGGGAAGAAATAGGATGGTGCTATTCTTTATGTCCGGCACCGCACGGAACTATTTGCTCTATACGAAATATTTATTGAAAGCAAAAAAAAAGTGTCTCTTAATTATCGCTTTTGATGTTAAAATAACAGTAAAAGCAGAAAAAAAATATAAAACCAAACCAAACCTTTTATTTATATTTGTAACTTTTATGGTGTACATAATAAAGAGTATTCTATTCTATTGAAATTAAAGTTATCGTTTACTTTGAAGTGTTTTGGCGTGAAACGTCTTTGATTTCGGTCAGGGGTCACTTGCAAAAACCATATGTAACGAAATATGTTATGGCAAAATCGCTTATGATATACTTTGGAAGGATATCACCTAACGGCATTATTTTGTTACCATTATTTAGAAAATAGAAGTCATTACTCGGTACTGCATATTATTATATCGGTAAGGTGTAGTTTTTTGCAGAAATTTGACGACTGCTCTTCTATGGCGCTACCACGTCAGACACGTAACGTACAAAACTGGCGTGCATGAGCTCGGGTAGCAAGAGAGAGAGATTCCGGCCCTCGATCAACCGCTTTGACACAACAACACATAAGAAACGCGTTACCTTGATCCAAGCGATGAACTTAGGTTACATAAAAAAATACATACACACGACTATAGACCGTCCTCCTTTTTTGAAGTCGTTTAAAAATAACGTGTTGTTTGTATGTAATGGTATGTTCTTTACGGCTTAAAATTAGACCAGCATAGCTATTCACAAACGTCCGAAACGCTTCCGTGCCGAATCGAACACCAATCAATGTTATCAAAAGAGTCCTCTGAGGGCTGTTCATAAATCCAAAACCCCGACTGCCACCATTCATCCACCATTTTTTCAGAATTGTATTGTAATGGATTAGAGATTTTTTTTTTTTTTTTGTTATGTCTATCTTTAGATTAGATACATGCGCGCTGGGTAAAATCTGCTTGTTTTATATTGCAGGTTAAACTAGTCAACTTTCAAGTCTTTAGAAAACACTCTGATAAAGATAAAACTGAAAAACATTTAAAAGTGTTCGCACCGTATACAATTTAGTGTGGACTAGAAACTGAGATATTTGGATAAATCATGTGCGAGACATAAATATTAAATAGTTCAGTTTCTTGACTCCACCGCGATTCCAAGAGTCAAGGCTCCCCGCAAACAGGCGCGACGCGACGGTGCACGGTGCGGCGAGATTCTGGTAGAAAAATGTCCATGAAGTTTTCATAGAAATTGTTCTACTAGAGTTTTGCGGGCCTTTAGATCTGAAAACCTCATAAAAATACTTGGATGTAATTTTATTGCAATCTTGTTGTGAAAGTATTACCTTTAGCAAGTTTTACAAAGTGTTTTGTTGTTGATAGAAGTTTTCACTTAGACGTTGTTTTATAAAATGTAATACCTACTAAAATGAGTTATAAAACTGCTCTTTAGCTACTTTAAGGGGTCTGTTAGGGTCAATGCCTGCTAGGGTTGCGGGTTTATCCGAAAGGGATATTGTGGCCCTGGCACACAGGCAACGGAAGGAACACGGGTGGGTTATTATATAGTCAGTAAAGTCTGACACGCTCCATCTAGAGCGGGAGAAGTTATTTGATAATTTATTAATTATTTATTTATTTAAACTTCTCACACAAAATAATGTACAAAGGCGGACTTTAATACCTTAGGCTTTCTCTACCAGTCAACCAAAGGTGGTGAAGAGATAAGATGGCGGGTGCTCTGATTGGGAGAAAATAATAATATTATAAAATATAACATAATTAATTACAAATAAAATAGGTGCACAAGTACATAAATAGGTTATAAACTTAGTTATAATACACATATATTTACTATAATATATCCCTACATTATACATACAAATTCAAGGAAAAGACAGTAATTGAGATGACTACCCTATTTGTTTTGAAAATGACTCACAATTTTCGCTTAAATGCATACCAACTGGTGGCCGTCCTGATATCGAGAGGAAGCGCATTCCTGAGAACAATGGACTGAATATGAAAGGAAGAATGAACAAAGTCAGAAGTATGAGAAGGACAGAGTAGAAGAAGATTGTTGGAAGAACGCAGGTTCATAGCGTGTGACAAAGAAAATTATTTTTCTATCTTTCATCTTTTCAGATATTGGAAATTCCAATCCAAAAAACAAAAACTGGCCAAGTGCATGTTGGACCACGCACAATGAAGGGTTCCGTATTTATCCCAAAAACAAACTTCACATTGTAGTTGAAAAACATGCTCTCCCATACATCGTTATACGGTTCGGTCAATTCTCCAACTGCAAATTTATGTTGGTCGACTATTACTCGTTAACTTGTAAAGCCTATTTAGCTGTGATAGTTTTCCTTTTAATTTCGTTATATATACTACTGCCATGAATTTTTTCACATGTCCAAAACCAACCATTTAGCTGGCAGGGGGAGGGAGAGCGGGAGGAAACGCCCCTGTGTCACCACTGTGTGGATCGCCCGGAGGACACGGTGGAGCATACGGTGGAGGTCTGCCCGGCTTGGGCGGAGCACCGCCGTGTCCTCACGGAGGCGATCGGCGGCGGCGATCTCTCGCGTCCGGCCCTGGTTCAGGCCATGGTTCGGAGCGAGAGTGCATGGGAGGCCGTCACCTCCTTCTGCGAAGCAGTAATGCTCGCGAAGGAGGAGGCGGAACGCGTGAGGGAGAGGCAGGGTTCGTGCCCTCACGCCCCTAGTCGCCGCAGGAGACGCCCTGGGCGTCGGGAGTCGCAAGCCGACTTCCAGCCACCGTAGGCGCGGGCTTGCGGACGGTGAGCGATGGGTAGCTCGCCGTCCGATAAGGACCAGGCCCGGGTCGACGGCGCGTTGTGTTCCACGCGCGCCTCAAAAAGACGCCAGCACGAATTGACCATTAGGGCCAATGCCTGCCAGGGTTGCGAGTTTGTCCGAAAGGGATATCGTGGCCCTGGCACACAGGCAAATGAAGGAACACGGGTGGGTTTTAGTCAGTAAAAGTCTGACACGCCCTCCCGCTCCGCCCAGAGCGGGAGAGGTTATTTGATAATTTGATGAAAAATGGTTTTCACAGACCCACAATATTTTTGAACGACCTATCCAACGACACCCCATACTATAGGATAGACAAGAAAAAAAATATCATCCTCACTTAACGTGCAAGAATTTCTTGAACTCCTTAAGTTAGGTTTATCTTTTACGACTTTGTCGGCGAGATTAATATCTATAGCCATGCCAAATTACAACTTTCTAGTACTAAGAGTCTCTGAGCTAAGCTGGGGACAGACGGACGGACGGACAGACAGACAAACAGACAGACAGACGGACTTGGCGAAACTATAAGGGTTCCTTGTTGACTACGGAACCCTAAATAAAGCTTCTTTAAGGAAAGGCTATCTAAGAAGCTATTAAGAGAGTAGAGAGGGGCTCGTGGCTAAATGATAACAGCCGTACGAATCGATCGAAACTTAAGCTACGCTTACCGCGGTTCGAGGGTGGATGACCATCCATTACATATCGATACCCCTCTGTGCCTTCGTTGGTCCCGACTGTCATCCATAGATCTTGGACAGTCGTTCCGGGTAGCCCGAAAGCCTGACAACCAGTTTTACAAAGCGGTATCGTGTTACCCAGTGACTGGGTTGTGGAAGTCAGATATGCAGTTGCTCCATGTAAAATACTGGTATTCAGCCTCATCCGGTTTTACTGGTAGCCGACCCCAACATAGTTGGGAAAAGGTTAGTTAATTGGATTAATCTAAGTAGGAGCTATATTTCGGCCGCAGAGAGAATGCGTTCCTGACATTGGACACTATTAGGAACGGATAAAGTTTAAATTCGTAAAACACGTTTTCTTTTGTACTCAGCTGGTTCCGGAACGCATTCTCTCATCGGTCGGAGAATAATATTTATGAACAATATTCCAGGCGGAATTATATTAAGGTGATACGTAAAAAATAAATCAGTGAACTGGGCGGCCGTAAGAAAGTGACAGAGTCAATTACTTCCACATGCAAAAAAAGAGAGCGCAATAAGGCGCTGGAACCAAAATACAACAACGTAAGAGCGCCACACCAAATAAAAATTGTTTAAAAATAAATTAAGGTATCTATCAAAAATATTTTCAGTCAGAGTTTCCAGTTACCTAATGCGCACATTTCGAAAGCAATTTTGCAATGAAATTACTTAGGATTTTAGAATTACAGGAAAAAATATGAAAAAATAGAGGTCTTTTCGGAATTAAATATGGATAATAATTTTCCAGGCGACTAATAACTTAAAGGGCGACTAATTATTTGCTGCAAAAAAAATAACATGGCAGCGATTAAATATTATTTCTTAATCGCTGCAAAGTCATCTACTGTTATTGAATCATTTGGGTTAGGTTAGGTTAGAACAGTAACCATTAACAAGCGAAGGCGAGCGAGCGAAGCGAGCGTGCCGCGGCAGCGGCCGCCGAGCGCGAGATCCCCTCTATTGTTGGTAAATTCAGTTACCAAAACAAAAATTCGATGCCAGTTTAAATTAAAACGGAGCTTATTACTGATATATTAATATGCTACCTATTACTTATTACGATACTCCTTATTAGCTGCCAACCCATTATATATGGTACCCACTCTATTTTTTTTTAAAACCTATATTCATTTTACTTAGTTGCCGCATTAAATACATGCCATTAAATATTAACGAGGAAATTTAACCCAATTGCGTTTTCCTTCAGTCAAAGTATTAATCAAATAGTCAATAAACATAATATCAAAAAATTAAATCCATACATGCTGTAATACTGAAATAAATGGTTACGGTAAAGCCCCAAATTTATTTTTGTATCGCCTTAAAGGCGAAAGTTTGTGAGTGGGTGTGTTTGTTACTTCTTCACGCTCGAACGGCTGGACCAATTTTGATAAAATTTTGTATGGAGGTAGCTGACACCCTGGACTAGGCTACTTTTTATCCTGATATTCCCACGGGATCGAACTTACGCGGGTGAAACCGCGGGGCGCAACTATTAAATAATATTTTCAAGGTGTAACATCTTTCCTCTGGCTTTCTGTGGGAGTGATTTCGTGAAAAGGGACGGAAGTGTGTAACAGGAAATGACAGCTTGATATGAAACGCGAAGGGTGGCACTTTTATGGTATTTTTGTTTATTTTTAACTTATGAGACTGATGTCGTGACGTGACTGGTGTCATGATGGCTCAGTGGTTAACGCCTCGTCTCTCTCATTCACGGGGTTCTCGGTTCAAATCCGGGTAAGTACCAATATGACTTTTTCAATGCATAAGTACTTTCTGAGTATAGTAATACGCTGGTATTATTATGAGACTGATTTACAAATACCCGAATATTACAAAATAAAACATACACGTCATAATTGCATTTTATGTATTTATTATTTTATACTTATACAGCGTGTTACGGAAAGGGGCAGGTGTGTGTGTGTGTACTAGGCGCACAGACACAGATAATGGATACTGACCCTCGTAGTACGGTGACACGTTTGTTATGATTTAAATTTAATAAAATATAAAAAAAAAACAAACATTTTCAAAGTTTTTTTTTTTGTGCTGAAATTTTGTACATAGATCCTGAACCAGATGCTCTCTTCACACTGTTTGTATGGATCTACCCTTTCCGTAACACGCTGTATATTATAGGTTGTTTATTATAGGCTGTTTATTTTAGTGATATTTATTTTAGAAGTATGTATGTTAGTATATTATCTTATTGTATATTTATATTTAAATTAGTGAATAGTATTTTTTTCATTTTATATTGTTTGTTATCACTTCTACTCTTACTGACGTACATCTCTTTCTCTACTTTGCTATCGCAGGTATGCTCGAAGAGATTTCTTTGTAAATAAGCATCACCTTTGTACGTATTTTTCTGTTCCTTTCTTGTTGTCTGTTTATATGTCTGAACATAAACTGTTAAATAATTCAAACAGATTTAAGGACTTTATGACAGTTCGGGAACTATCCACATCCCATAAAGGAAACACAGATCAAAATTCAGCTTATGACGAAACCTGAATAATTCAAAGGAGCAACTGAGTACAATTTTCCTACAGTTCCGAGATGCAAACGTATTCAATGCGTTTATCTCGTACAATACGATTGTTTGACTCGGGTAAATTGACTCTAGTGTTTTAAGATAATGTGCTTAACACCCTATCAATCATAATCTGAATGATTTTGGAGGATATTGCTAATCCATTGCTTCATATGTTCGAAAAATTTGTTTGCTCAACAACGTAAATAACGCAATGAACTTTGTTGATCTGTCAAAATTAAACCCATAGCTACTGATAGTGTTCGGGAGTCGCAAGCTGATTTCCGGCCACCGTAGGCGCGGGCCTGCGGACGGTGAGCGATGGGTAGCTCGCCGTCCGATAAGGACAGGCCCGGGTCGACGGCGCGTTGTGTTCCACGCGCGCGTCAAAGAGATGTCAGCACCAACTGACGGGGTCCGTTAGGACCAATGCCTGCCAGAGTTGCGAGTTTGTCCGAAAGGGATATCCTGGCCCTGGCACACAGGCATCTGAAGGAACACGGGTGGGTTTTAGTCAGTAAAAGTCTTACACGCCCCCCGCTTCGCCCAGACCGGGAGAAGTTATATGATAATTTCCCACCTAAAAAAAAAAAAAAGCTATTGATAGTGTGTTAAACTATCATCCCGCAGGTCTCACAGCAAATAAAGTTACTGTCTAGACTATTGAGATAAATTATGGTATAGATTAATTACGATAACATGGCCCGCCCCTCCAAAATTCAAAACGTTTGAAAATATTTGTGAAAGTATTTACGAAACACCACCAAGACTCACAACGTATATTGTGTGTCCTGAGACGACCATCGACCAAAATAAACTACCAAGGATTTATTTCTTAGTTAGGATGTGACTACATACATTGAAACAGTAATGTGGAGGGGCGAGCCATGTTATCGTAGTTTATCTAATATATTTGGTACTATATTGAATGCCCAATAGTTTATTAAGGGTCGGGTAATCGCAGTTGACTTTGGCCATAAAAATGCACGTCGCGCTAACACCGCGCCGCCGCCCGCCGTTCGGTTTCTGTAATATTTACTTTTAGTAACGAAAATATGAATATTTGAAGAAAATCACAGAATTTATTAAAAACATTCTGTCCGTACAAAAAAAAAAAAAACATGTAAATATCTTAATTAGTTTGAAAGTAATGTCGTTTTTATGCTTTGGGTAGATATTACTTCCTGAATTTATTTCATAAAGTATTTAACAACAATACTTACATATTTGCATAGGGAATTGATGTGTATGCGTTCTAGTTTTATGATACATTTTTTGCATAACTTACTTGCATTATATGAAGGCGAACTGATTTAAAAGACACTAAAATCATATATCTGCGCCTTAACACTGGTTGTAAATACTTATCTACACTTCTCAACGACAAGTGACTCGAACAATCTAAACAACTAAGCCAAGTAAACTTGACTGTCTAATCTTCTCTCCTAAAGATTAGTGACGCGTAAATCAAGCTTAAAGCCTCGTACACACTATCAAAGTTAAACCCACGTTAATATAAAGTGGAGACTTCGTTAATAGGCTAAGACAAGGTATATAATCGCGAAATGCATACGGTGGCGGCAAACATACTGCGTGGCTGCAAACGTAGCTGCATGGCGGCAAACACGACTAGTGCGAGAGGCGGCTTTCAGTCGCATTCCTTGTGCAAATCTAGTTTAACGTCTTGTTAAAAGGGTTTCGTGCACTTAGGCAGAGCTGAGCTGAAATGTTTGTAGTCGAAGTATACTTTACCGATGTTAAAGTGTAGGTTGGATCGGGTTCTTAGAATGTTTACTTTGACGTATACCTACATTACCTACCTGAAGGTACGTGAAACAAACGGGTGGCACAAACCGCAGTTTCTACAACTTGCTGAAAACTGAAAATTTGTCTTTAATTAATTATGCGTCTAACTTTGTTGTTCGGGTTTCTTGGCGGGAAGGTGAAGCGTCATGTTTAGCAGTTTGGTCTATTTTCTAAAATCTGTGATTAGCCGAATATTCATGTGTAATAATCGTGGATTATTAACCATTAAGTGTTCGTGAACGGGCATTAGTGTAGGCAAATGAAACAAAACAGTGCAACATCACTTCAAGTTCTCTTAAGAAGTCCACGTGACGTCTCAGTAAAGTGCCAAATTCTTTACTGAAACTCAAGGGGAGCGGGCAGGTGGGGATATCATATATCATACATTGAATATAAATAATTTCATCATTATTTAAACAAACTTCGTACTTGTTACCTAATTTTACTTGACACTGGCTAAATGTGCAAACCGCACGAAATCATAACGAAAAATCTTTGTTTTTCATACTGTCTCCTGTTGAAACTTAGAGACCCAAAACCCAGAACATAAAAGTTGTTTTTAAATAAACTTTCCAAAAGTTCACCAAATCGCCTTGTCAGGCGGTCATTAATCGGCCAGGGAGCGAGCTTGTCCGAAAGGGATGTCGTGGCCCTGGCACACAGTGAATTGAAGGAACACGGGTGGGTTTTAGTCAGTAAAAGTCTGAAACGCCCTCGCGCTCCGCCCAGAGCGGGAGAAGTTATTTGATAATTTCCCACCCAAAAAAGGCAGTCATTAATAGACGATTAGTAATCGATTAAAGTGTACCTACTTTTTAAAAGAATATAAAAAAAAACTTTAAAGCCTTTAAGATTTACACGGTGCGATTTAATTACCTGTGGCATACCACACGTTGAAGTAACGATAAAAGTTCTCCATTTAGGCTGCATTCCGAATTAAGACCATAATCGCTGTAATCGATTTTAGCGCGCTAAACGGTAATAGGGAACGCGTTTAAGCGCGCTAAAATCGATTACAGCAATTATGGTCTTAATTAGGAATGCACCCCTAATAAACAGTGTTTAGATGACGTATGTCAAAGGTAAGAAACTTGCATCTGTAAATGGGGCTTGAAATCGTTGCAGCTTTGTTGAAATAATACTGGGAATTTTGACGATTTTTGCATAATAAAATCCGCCCCAAATTAAGTTACCTACTTTGTTTTTCTTCCTTTCTTTGTTTTTTTGTTGAGTACAATGTGCCATAAGCGCCAACAGTAAACATGTAAAAATCCTTTAGTAGGTGACAATATGTCGAGCATTTACTCGTATGTAGGTACGTAAACTATGTGTATACGAGAACATTTCCATTTTGGCAAATTGTCTGCTACTTGTCGCCTGTCTTTATATTTATTTGATGCCATTGTTATGTCCTCATCTCTTAGCATTATTCTACATAGTAGGTGTCATCATATTCAGCTTTTTTAGGGTTGTACGGAACCTCAAGCTGGAATAAATGAAGAAAAAGATGTTTGCCGACTATTTTCAGAGCCAAACGAAGTATGGATACTAAATATTAAAAAAATACCTCTCTACGTATTCTACAAGGCCTGCTTAGTTAACTGGCATAACTTCACAGATTATTTGTGGATCAATATCTAGCACAATCAGTCTATAACGTTCCCATAGGACACAGGCCTCCTCTCCGTGAGAGGGAGTGGGTCATAATCCACAACGCGGGCCTAGTGCGGATTGGTAGATGTTACATGTCTACGAATTTTTGGTTCTAGGATATGCCGGTTTCCTCACGATGTTTGCCTTCACGGGTTTGAGAGGTTATGAAATAAATTACAGAAAGTAAAGCGCCTGCCTGGGTTCGAACTTACGACTTACATACTACTCGTAAGTCGGGGCCGTTACCACTGAGCCACCACTGCTAAATATCTAATAACAAAAAACAAAGAGAAACGATTTCCTTAAATCATTATTTTGTAGCAGCATCAACATCGCCACATGCGAACTACGGGTCATACTGACGTCACGACAAATCCTGCATCGCGCAAGCAGAGTTTACCGCGCAACAAGCATTATATACAACGTCCCGACATCAACTGTCGGGCAGTTGCCCACCAGACACAACACCCGTCTGGTCGAAGGATCCCCCTTTTCTATGGTGGGTGAGTGAAGTTTACACCCTGTTCCTCTTACCACCAAAATTTCAAGAGAAACAGCTCATCACGGGATAGACCTCCTCGTGTCGCCTGAAGTTAGGTACCTACTTGAAATTATTAATTTACAACTTAATATATTTTTTTGCTTTTATATAAATTTTCCCTTTACGGCTGTGAAGTTACTCTAGTTAATTAAATAAGGCTCTGTATAATAAAAGAAATTGGCACGTGTAAGTTTCAAAATATTTAGATTAACTTTTTTCAGCCCGTAATTTTGGTTAATATACGATCCGCCCACGTCTGACAGACCGCTTGAGTACCTTTTACTATTCAAATAGGTATAACCTAATCAAATACATTTATTTTTGACTATCTTCTGCCCTCGACTTCGTCTACGTGGACTTCAGAAATGGGTTCAGAGAGAAATGAAAAATGCAGATCATAGTTAAATAGCATTGCTACCATTTAATAGATCATTTTATGAGGAATAATTCTGTATTTGTTTTCATATAACTCCATTGGTTTACGCGGCGCACGCCGGTAAAGCTTCCAGTCGACATGATTTTTGACATCTTCAACAATCGTCGTCATATTTCAGCCAATTTACACATAACCTTAAAGAATTATGGGGAAGGGACCCCAACATCCGATGGATGCCTAATTTCGGATATATCAATATCTCTTATACAAAGTAAAGTTATCTATCGTGCAGCCCAGTTACTACGAAACTAGATGGAAGCACTGCGGTGCTTCCATCGACCTCTCTGTCAAAATGGCGGCAAAACCGATGCACATTTGATTTTTGTCTCGACAAAATATTACATTGTGATTTGTAAAGACCACATTTTTTTAAAGTAAGTGCTATATGATGTTATCTCTGCATTGTACTTTATTTATTACTTAAAAATCTAGTTTTTACATGACTGCCCAAAAAAAGGAGTGTTATGTTTTCAGGGTTCATGTATGTATGTATTATATGTTTGTGAGCTTCTTTATTCCACCATAACTTCTAAACGGCTTAACCGATTTTAATGTATGTGGTATTGTTAGAAGCGTTGAACTATTCCGGGTAACATAGGCTAGTTAACATTTAAAAAAATATACAGGGAGCCATGGTACATAAAAAAAACCGGCCAAGTGCGTGTCGCACAATGAAGGGTTCCGTAGTTGGGATGAATTTATCCCTAAAAAACCAAACTTAACATTGTAATTGAAAAGCATGTTCTCCCATACATCGATATACGCCACGGTCAATTTTCCAGCTGAAAATTAAAGTTTGTAATCGCAAAAAAGGATTTTTTATGTGATAAAACTACAAATTAACAATTTTTGGACTTTTTCCTTTTCTTGTGCTGTGAGACCTTGCTTCTTGCCAAATTTCATGATTCTAGGTCAACGGGAAGTACCCTATAGGTTTTGATTTATTTGCAAGTATCCAAATACGACGCAATAATGTCGCTTATTTTTTACGTTGTGTTGATTTGGAAGCTTGATTTTTTTAGAGCTTCAAGGTACGTTTTGATATTCATTTCAACTTGATACCTCTACCCGTTCCTGAGAAAAAGGGTCTTGGCAGACTGACAGACAGACAGACGGACAACGAAGTGATCCTATAAGGGTTCCGTTTTTTTCTTTTGACGTACGGGACCCTAAAAAACGGTAATAATTTGTTTTTTTCATGAAAATTTGCCTACGTATACCATCGTCTAGAACTTGCTTAGTACATAACAAAAATATATAACAAGCAGTGCACAAGCTGCAAGGGACGACACTGGACAGGGCACATTTCGTGGCACATTGTGCGTTTGCAAAAATACTGTTTTATCACTAAAAGGTATAAAATAAAAAAACAAATAAAAAATTTACCAAAAATAAATAAATGCAGTCGGAGGCAAATTTTAAGGCGTTCGTAAAATCCTAGATGCCTCCGACTGCATTTATTTATTTTTGGTACTTAAAGGATGCTGGTTTTCTTTTTATCTTATTTCCATCTTTTTAGTTCACTTTTTGATATGGCAGGCGTGTTTTTTAAATTTTTTAAATTATTTGTTTATTTTATTTGTTTAATTACATGTGTGAATTCCTAATAACTTAAACATGGTAATGCTCTATATCAGATAAACGATTTTAAGAGCCACGTTGAAATGCTAAATACCTCAGTTGATTACTATTACATTTATGTTAAAGTAAAGTTCCTTAAATACATAAATTATGTTTTTGTATTTATTTTGAATAATAAAAATATTTTAAGTTTGTTTATTATTTATTCCTATTATTTCTTTTTAAGTGTTATTTAGGGTCCAATATCCGAGGTATTATTGGATATCTAATAATAGGAGCCTACTTTTTTAAAACCTAAATTTCTTATCAAATTGAAGTATATAATTAGTGTACATAATTTAATACATTCTAGTGTAATTCATTAAAAGTTAATATAGTTTATGGAACCAAGATTACGTACACTAATTTATGTAACTTCGGTTACGTTTAATATATTTCCTACCAAACTTTCAAAAAGTATCCGATGTTCGGGTCCCTTCCCTACACCTAAACCTTTCTCATGAATCACTGCGTCCTTTAGTGAATACCGTATGAAAATCCGTTCGATATTTTTTGAGTTTATCACGTTCAGCCAGACAGACAGACGCGGCTATAATATGTAGTGATTAGGTAGATACATTTTGCTTAGCTACTATTTACAAAAAGAATACGTTACATTTAGGATTAATTTCTAGTGAATCCCACGTTTCGAAATGACTAATCAAATCTCAACCTAATAATTATGTTCAGATTATTATTATTGTGTAGAAATTATGTTAAAAATATTGAAGCGTTTTTATAGTTCTACAAATATTATATTATGAAAAAAAGAGTTCTGATGAGTTTCACATATTGTTTTAACCATTTAGCTGAGTTGAGAACGTGCTAAACTATACATTGCAAATCGTCAGTGAAGTTCTAATAGTGCTTAAGTCATTTTATGAGTGTTTTGAGATTTGAATGTCATTGGATTAAGCTTAATGGCGCGTATCGTATTTTTCTTTCTTTTTTTTTAAAAAAAAACGTCGCCCTACACTAGGACCGACCAACCTACCACCGGTATCGACCAATCAAAACACGATAACCTGACCAATATGAACGCGTTATTTGAAAAATATTTACACTGCGTATCTCAGTTGTTGGCGCCAACACTGCGTATGTCAGGGCGCCAACACTGCGTATGTCAGCCATTCACGCACAAATTCGTTGTGCTCCGATGTTGTGATTTCGATTTTTTTTTCATGGGTTAAAATCATCACAGAGTTCATTTGTATTAATAATCAAACACAATATGGCCTTAAGCATAAGTTACATTCATTTCATACAGTTTGTTCACTCTCCTGTAAAGTAGCCATTTTTGACTTCCGTACTTTTAGGACTTCACTGACGAAATGTAGGTGTCTCATTATTACACGTCAGCTTGTAAAAATGTCGTATGCATTCCTTCAAATCAGACTATCGCAGTCCACTGCTGGACATAGGCATCTCCCAGGCTGCGCCATAATACCCTGTCCTCCGCCTTCCGCATCCAATCTGCCCCAGCCACCTTCTTAAAGTCGTCCGTCCATCTAGCTGGGGGGCGTCCTGCACTACGCTTACCGATACGCGGTTTTTAGGACTCGTCTGCTTCATAGGCCCTTCGACAAACTTGGCCAGCCCACTGCCACTTCAGCATAGCATGCATAGCTTAAATGCAGTTTATTCAAATTTATCTCCACTGCACCATACAGCGTTGGACAATGATAGCCCGGAAGCAACTATAATAGCCCGATTACCTACAGACCATTACATTGATTTAGTATCAACAACGAATTAATTATGTTCACAATCACTTGGGAACGGTGGCGTTCATTGCGAATTATGTAATAATAATAAACCGTATTACAAGTACGTGCAGGCGCTGCTTTTTTGGACCCCATTCTTCTGAATCACATGAAGCTTAAGATTGATTCAGATAATTATGCACGTTGAATTGATTGCGATCTTGGAAGCTTTGTCTTATATTCTATCAATTGATGGCGATAAATTTGTGATTCTAACATACTCCAAAAGTTTGCTGCAACATTTGGCTAGGCACACTTCTCACATGTGAGGTATTCCGACAGCCTATGTGATTTATTAATTGCTCTTAAAGCTTCAGTCTAATTCCGAAACGGTATGTCTTCAATGGATTCCGTCGCATTGTCAGGTAGAATAAAATGATAAGGTTGATATGCTCGCCACACAAGCGTGTGTTCATGGAGTTCTCATGAATAATACTCCACTGTATTCGGACTATTTTGGAAAGGTTAAAAACAAAATGTTTAGATCTTTGGCAGGAGTATTTTGATGAAAGATCAAAAAAAAGGGATATGGTATCGAACTATCCAGCCAGAGATTTCTCGGGTTCCGTGGATTGATTGTGACCTCAATAAAAACCTAATTACTATAGCCTTAAGATTTCGTTCCGGACATATTCCATCAAATAGGTTTTATTACTTAATGAGGAAGGCTTTGTCTCCAAATTGTGATGACTGTGGTGTGGTTGATGATGTCTTTCATATTCTGATGGAGTGTGTCCGGAATGAAAATACTAGAATTAAAGTTTTTGGACAATATAAAAGGTATGATATTGGCTTTTGTAATACAATCCTTGCTTTTCCAATGTCCGATAAGGCTAAACAATTGTACAAGTTAGTGATAAGGTAGATAGTAATCAACAATTTTGTATTTTTTCTGCACTGGGCGATGTGGCCGCTAAGCGACAAAACCCTTTAAAAAAAAAAAAAGTACGTGCCCGACCCAGTTCTCGAAAATTACCATGGCACGTTGTACTGGGGTCGGTCTATCAATACTGACAGGACTATGCGCGGCGCAATGATTGTCGATGTTACCATTCCGCATGACGAGAATATCGTGTAAAAAAAAAAAAGGTTTAATTGTAGAAACTTGTACAACTTTTACAGTAAATCTTACATAGGGACCTCCTTTTAAGTAAATGATATACCTGTGCTAGGAGATCCCGCTCTCCAAAGACAAAATATAATTGGTAAAAGTGATGTAGAATATGAAAAAAGAATTGAAACAACAAAAAGAAAAAAAAAAAAAAAAAAAAAAATTAAACAAGTAAAATCCCAAATTAAACAGACAAGACTAAATAAAAAAAAACTTAGAGATATATTCTAAAATAGTATGTATGTGTGCATGTGAGTGTGTGTATTTGTGTGTCTATATTTCAGCTCACATTGACGAAGCTTGCAGCAATAATTCAATGTCATCATAGGTCTTCAGTTTTAGCCATTGAACTATTGCCTTTTTGCAGTCTTTAGTAGTCATTGGATTTATGTTAATTATTTTATTATAAAGGGCAGCGGAATTTTTGTTGAATTGCCTTGTGGCATATGCAGTTTTAACGTATTTTTCTGGTGCAACACTGTATTTTCTTCTTCTTTCTTGATGGTGAGGGTCATAGGGCAGGACTTTGTGTAATTTTAGGACAGCAAGTAGTACATATAATTTTTTGACTGTGAGAATACCGCTAAGAGAGTATAATTCATTGGTTGGGAATCTGTACGGTTTGGTATACATGACCTTGATAAGAGATCTCTGTGCTCTCTCTAGCTCAAGAAACTTCGTTTTTGTTGCACCACCCCACACGGGTATGCAGTAGCTAAGAATTGGTTGAGCCAGAGAGACATAGATTTCATTTAACATTTTTTTAGTTGTCGCATGTCTTAGGTTCTTAAATATCCAGATAAGTTTTCTCATGCGGGCCATGACCATATCTGTATGAGTATGCCAGGATAACCGCTGATCAACGATTATACCTAGGTATTTTATGTGAGTCACTTTTTCAATATTTTTACAAGAACAGTTTGTGCTAGATATATTATGACAAGTGTGAATTTTGAGAGTTACGTTAGGTCCAGGTTGAGTGTTGTTGTAAATTGTAAATGCAATATATTTTGTTTTAGAAATATTTAGTGTAAGAAGATGTGAGTTCAACCAGTTAGCAATTTTGGAAATACCCTTTTCAGCAGATTGATAAACGGATTCCCATGTATCACCAGAGAATACAATAGCAGTGCATATGAGAAAACGTGACCATTATCTAGCATCATTTTGCAGAGATGGTTTATGTATATTAAGAATAGAGTGGGGCCCAGTACGCTACCCTGCGGAACGCTGTAGGTTACATAAGACTCATTACTAATATACTCTCCTACCTTAACCTTTTGCCTACGATCCCGCAGATAATCTATTAGTAATGCTAACGGGTATCCTCTTATGCCTATACCCTCCAGACTACACACAAGAATGGGGACAGAAACGGTATCGAAAGCTTTTTTCAAATCAAGAAATACAGTTAGACATCTTTTCCCTGAATCTACTAGGTTAACAATATGAGTGGTTAATGCTGTAACTGCGTCTTCCGTAGATAATTTTTGCCTAAACCCATATTGAGCTTGTGAAATAATGTTATATTTATTAGTGTAGCTGGTTAGTCTTAAGTTAATTAGCTGTTCGATGATTTTAGATATTGCAGGTAAGACAGAGATAGGTCTGTAGTTGCTAATGTCATCTCTGTCTCCACCCTTGTGTACAGGAGGAATTATGGCTTGCTTCAGAGCTGGTGGAAATTTACCTTGGCTAAAACACAAGTTAGCAAGATGCGTAATTAAGGGTACGACTAAATCATGGGCAGTTTTTAAAAATTTGGTTGTAATATTATCCCAGCCTGGAGCACTTTCAGATTTAAGACCCATTAGCACGTTATAGACTTCTCTAGGATCCGTTTCGAGAAGCACGAAGGAGGAAGCCTGTGAATTTATTAAATGATCTGAATCGAGTTGAAGTTGTGATCGGTTTGCGGAGGTAATGTCTTCAGCCAGGGTTTTCCCAATGTTAGAAAAGTAATCGTTTATGTGGTTTACTGAAGCATGAGGGGTGGTCTTTATCTCTAATAGTTCTGAGTTAAGTTTTTTTTTAGATTTGCGATGAGTTATATTGTTAATTGTGTTCCATATCTGTTTCGTATTCTTGTTTGCCTTTACTAGTTGTTACTTATCATATTTTCTTCTAAGCTTTTTAACTAAACCATTGCAATAGTTGCGATATCTTCTGTAAGTAATTTGTAAGATATTGTTTTGTGGGTCAGATCGTAGCTTTCTTTGCATATTATTTCTGTTATCTGTGTAAGCTGAGAAAGAGAAACAAATAAAATATCTCGACTTAGCAAACGAGGTTGTTGACATGTGAAATGTGAGCTCGGCTATCATTGTGCCGATTGTCGTATCGGCCAATGGCCTGATGGCCGAAAACCTTTTTTTTTTTTTTTGTTGCCGGGGTGGAAAATCCTCATGGATGTCCTCCGCCCTGGGGTGGGCGGAGGAGTCTGTCAGACTCTTACTGACTAAAAACCACCCCGGTGTTCCCTTCCCACACTTGCACCGGGGATCTTGGGAGCTAGTATTACTTCCGTGATCCCGTGAGGTGGCCCGCCTCTGCGGGCCACCTCAATTCTGCGGGGGGGGGGGGGGGGGGGGGGTGTTAGACCCCCTCCCGCAACGTCTGAATGGGGCGCGCGTGGAACACTACACGCCGCCACCTCGGGTCCAGTGTGATAGGGGGCGGCGGACGTCCTAGGACGCTGATGACGCGATGCTGCGGGCCGGGTGAGCGGACGAGATCTCCCGCTCCCCTTCCGCAGCCTCCTTCTGCAACACGACTGTTTCGCAGAAGGATACCACCGCGTCCCAGGACTCCTCGCTGCCGGTCATCGACTCGACCACGGCCGGCAGCGACAGGTCACTGCCTACTTCTGAGATGAGGGCACGGCGTGGCTCCTCCCAAGCGGCCGAAAGCCTCGAGCAACATCTTTCGAGGCTCTCGTTAGGTGGTTGGATCAAGGGCCTGATTCAGAAGGCAGTACTCCTCGATACGGCTCGCATCGTGAGGTGTTCCTATCTCTGCAGCCCTAACCACCGGTAGCTTGCCCTGCTCCCGATATCGGTGGACCACTATTTTTTATATTTTTAAATGTCAGAATATAAAATTCTGATATTTAAAAATATATTTTTTATGTATCTAATTAAATAAAGGAATAATAATAATATTTATTAAAAAATTACAAGGTATAAAAATGTGTACAGTTTTGCTTAAATGTAAATTATATTCTTATGAATTACGTGCCTGAACTAGGTAATCCTGTGTTTCAGGCGAAAAGTATAAAATAAGTCTTATAAAATTAATAAATACCAAAAGTTGACAATGGACAAATAAATTATAGTTGTGTTGAGTAGCTTAAATCTTATTTTCTAAATTTGATAAATACTTATCGTAGGTTAGTATACATATTTGCTTTAATACAGTTAATAAATTCTATGTATCTTCGTAAGACATACTTTGGAGAGCCTCCTTGAGAATTCTCTTACAATTTGTGTAGTTCAGGGAGTAAATGTTTGCTTTCCAGTTTAGTCTATTATAGAGGAGAGGTAAAATTTGGAAACAAAAGCATATTTTGTTGTACTTCGTGGGTAGACTACATCTTTACGTCTTTTATTAGAATTTTCAGTTCTGTAGGGTAGAGCTGTGTGTTGTTTTAATACAATGCCCATTATAAATAGTTGCCGAACTGTTAATACGTTTAGGAGGTTGGTAAAAGTCAAAGTCAAACCATTTATTTCAAATAGGCACAAAAAATAGAATTGATTCTAGCTGCCCCTTCCAAAAGGTAGTTTCGTATGGAGAAGAATGGGCAAGAAACTCCACCGTTACTCTTTTAAAAAAACAAAACTGTTTCCCCTAAACCACGACACATAGTTATGGATTTTCATACAACTTTTGGTGGCCTCTGCTCGCATGTATTTGGCCAGTACAGCAATTTCGATTTATCTCGATGAAGGTTGTCAAAATAATGCTCAAATTTCCAAGTATGTTTGAGAAAATACTTTTTGAAGTTCTCTATTTATGAGTGGAACAGATCCCTCTGTTAATCCACCTACCTTAACTTTTACCATTGAAACGGAAATCGTTCTGCAGTGCAATGATAACGAGGCGAGCTTCGCTATTCATCGGGAAGTTCCAATTTCGGACGGTGACTATTACCTATTATAAATGGAAACCCCAATCGCATTATGACTGGTCGGATTTAAGGTATTAAATTTCTGAGTTCATTGGCTGTCAGTCTATTGTTACGTCCTAAGTCCTAACGACTAAGGCAAACTCCTACTTGGTAATGCTGGCATTTCATGTCAAAATATTCGCTTCACTTGGGTAATACAAAATATACCTTATTCCGATGATATTATATTATATTAAACAGATATGTTGTGAGCGCGCAGTCGAAAAGAAACGAAAACGTCCTAATTGGGACGTATTGACTTTAGCTTGCGACACGCATGGCGACGAGTAATACGCTTAGTTGCAGCAGCTCAAAAATTCAAAAAATGCCATCGTGTGTATTTAGAAAGTGTACCAATTATGATACCAAAGTTAATAAAACACAAGGGATCTCATACCACATGTAAGTACGCAATATACTTAGATTTATTAATATAATATTTCAATTATTTTCCTAATATTCTCATATTTGGAGGTTAGTTAGTTTGTTAGTCTGTGATGCCAACATTCGGTGATTGGTGGCCAGAATAATGTTTGTTTACATTCACGCGCAATTGACAACACTAGCTGTCTCTTTTTTTCTTGTTATTTTTATCAAGCCATCTCTTTTCTATCATTTTTACTTGTAGTGAAATTTAAAATGAATGAAAAGTGGGTATGTGTGCTGCCGCTGCTGCGCGGAACACTTTTTTCGGTTGTTTTGTGAGTACATAACATATTTATTTAATATCATTGCCTTATTCTTATTGTTATAAAGTTAATTTTGTATTTACGATACAACGCGAATATTTGGAAAAATACTAGTACAGTACTAATTGCGTAACATATTTTTAATCACAATCCGAGTGTTTTGAAGGAAATGCCCAATCCATTGCTTCGTAGGTTTGAAAAATTCGGCTGCTCAACAACTTAAATACAACGCAATGAGCGTGGCTGATCTATCAAAATGAAAGGCATTACCATCGATAACTATTATACAGGAAAAAAAATAACAGTGCGCAAATGACAAAGGGGCTTGCGCTAAGCCAGGCCGCGAAATTCAAATTTTCTTACGTTTTTTTTGCAATGTGCAGGTCAGTAACAGGTTGTATGTTGATCTAAATATCATTCGCGGCCATAACAAATACGCCTTTACAGAATTATAATCGTTAAAATCAAAAAAGTTAAGTTCAAAAAATCATACTGAATGATTATTTCAGAAATAATCATTCAGTAGGATTTTTCGTAAAGCCATATTTGTTATGGCGGCGAATCGTATTTATATTAACATACTACCTGTAACTGACCTGCAAATTGTAAAAAAACGTAATAAAATTTTAATTTCGCGGGCTACCTTAGCGCATTAAGCGAGTTTTATTAAACATATATATTTTATTTTGATGTCTTAGTACAAAAAAGTAAAGTTATCCTTAACGAAAGATGTTTTATGCTGACAGACTTGAAACTGATTTTATGGTGACATGCCAGCCGGCCGGCGCGTGTGCGCAGTGTAGAATGCGCGAAATTTGCGATTTGTAGGTTTTTAGGTATTTTATTAGTAGGTAGGTATTTCAAGTCAAGGAAAAAAAATGGAAATGTATTAAAACACTGATACTGAGCCACTAAAAAAATTTGCGCACTGGTTAAAAAAAATCCGGCTGGGAGGATCAGCTGTCAAATATAATATTCGTTGCTATCATTGGTTGAACGAATAACAACAGCCAATCAAAACGCTTAAACATAAGTTTTGACAAAATATTCCACCAATCATGATCATGTGAAGAATGTCAGTATGGCATTTCAAGCTTGGTAAATCAAACCACAATCACTTGTAACAGTAGTGTACATTTATATCTTCCAGGTGACACCCCTGCGTTACAACATAGGGATGCGAATGCTCGAAACATGTTTTTGCTATTTGAATAGCGGAAGGCGTTTCAACACGCGCTTATTGGCGTATGTTGGGCTTCTATTGGCGTGTCGGAGTACGACAGACAACGCAATAACTCACGACGATACATCAGACTGAAACTAGCGTCACTGTGAAATGGAGTCAACGGTTTGTAGGGGTTTACTATTTGTATATGTTGGCTTGTGATTTTTTTTTTGCAAATAATAGAATTAAACAAGGTATGGCAACGTTTAAAAAAATTACGTTCGGTTCAAACCAACGTGAAATAAATAAACAGTAATAAATAAGTAATTATTACTTCGTTTTCAGAAACAAAATCATCAAAGGACACTAATATAAAGTTTTTGACAACCTATTCCAGTATAGATTTACTAGCTGCGCCCCACAGTTTCACCCGCATAAGTCTCGATCCCGTGGGAATATCAGGATAAAAAGTATTATACAGGGTGTCCCAGAAATCAACATCAAGCCGGAAACGGGTGACAGTTATCAGAAAAATATATAAAAAAATCTTGGTCATGTACTTTTCAAATTATAAGTATCAAACAATGTATCGGAAAAACTGACACCCTTTAATGATCTTTCAAGTCCTGTGACTACAAATATAAACTTTTCTTTATTTTTTTTCTGTAATGTAACCATTGAGTAACCCTTCCAAAAAATACAAATAAAACTTAATATTTGTAGTCACAGGACTATATCAGGATAAAAAGTATTATACAGGCTGTCCCAGAAATCAACATCAAGCCGGAAACGGGTGACAGTTATCAGAAAAATATATAAAAAAATCTTGGTCATGTACTTTTCAAATTATAAGTATCAAACAATGTATCGGAAAAACTGACACCCTTTAATGATCTTTCAAGTCCTGTGACTACAAATATAAACTTTTCTTTATTTTTTTTCTGTAATGTAACCATTGAGTAACCCTTCCAAAAAATACAAATAAAACTTAATATTTGTAGTCACAGGACTTGAAAGATCATTAAAGGGTGTCAGTTTTTCAGATACATTTTTTGATACTTATAATGTAAAAAATATTTTTCTGATAAAGTTCAGGACTTGGACTATACCCCGTTTCCGGCTTGACGTTGATTTCTGGGACACCCTGTTTATCCTAATCCAGGTTATGGTCTATCTTGTGCCAAATTTCATCCAAATCCGTTCAGCCGTTTTAGCGTGAAAGCGTAACAAACAAACAAACTCACTTTCGCATTTATAATATTAGTAAGGATTTTAAAACAATGAATTATTTTCAGCAGTTAATAAAGGAAGGGTAAAGTGGCATCCGATTCACAGTTTATTGGACAAAATAATTATAACTACAACTTCAAGGAAAATTGGAAAAGTAAGTTTAATTATTTCTGTAGAGTGGAGCTAACAACGTTCGATATCGTGTATTTTCAGCAATAAGTTTAAATTACTTTTTCTTTGATGCTGATTTCCAAAAGTTATATTTGATAATATAAATTATGTATTGCTGATTTCAATACCAAGCTGTTCTTAGTGTAAAGTCAGATGACAATCTTTCACCTAGGCGTACTGTAGGACCAAATTTCCCCTCCGGAGCAACTGGACTGATTCGCAACTGGACAGTTTCTCAGCTGGACAGATTAGCAACTGGAAAGAACGTGTACAGTCCATAACATAATTAAAGTGGATGAGTTGGGAATATGGACGTTATGAAAAACTGGTCAAGATAGGAAAGTAGACAACTTTTCAACAGTATCTACTCCCTCAATTCTATAATTCTTTTGTCTTATTATCTAGAACGTAGGTGAGTTGTCACAAAACAATGCTTAGTTTTAGGTACATTCTACCATTTGGCATGCAAAAATGAGTACTTACTTATAACTGATACAATATCAAATTGGTGACTCTACAGTCCGGTCGTTGAGAAAATGCATTATATTTGAAACCTATCAGTTTCATACTAACAAATATGCGTTTTGCGAATTTGATCCTTATTACAACTAAAAATTGTCCAACTGACAGCTGTTAGGAACACATTCTCTCGACGGCCGTACTGTAGTTTAATCGAACGTTTTGGTATAATTTAATTCACAAAAGTTGTATCGATTGCCAATTTGTCACAATTGATTCGGTTTTTAATCGAAATCCTCGGAATCAGAAAGCTGGTATGTCTGCAACTTGGTAGCTTCAACCTTAAATCCATTGGGAAAAATAACACTCCAATTCGTATGTCGAGACGGAAAAAACATGCATACTTGATTCTAGGTACAGTGGACAAAAGAGATAGGTGTGTAGGTAATACTACCTGAATTGCCTACACACCTACGTACCCCTAAGTATACTTTTTATTCGGCAGAATATGTTGTGTCTTGTGTTTCTTATTATTTATATTCTTTCATAAACATGGAGTCAAATAATTATTTTCGGTTATCTGTGCATAACAACATATAACATCACGCTTGTTTTCCCCAAGGGTTAGTCAGAGGTGTACCTAAAGTACAACCACATTTTCCAGCCTCATGTGTAATGTTAGGTACCTAGAGGTTGCAGCGTTTATACATACATATTTAACACATTTTCGTGATCAACAGAATGCCCATAGCCAGAAGAGTATGGTCCTTTAGTCTGTTATCACAAGTGCACTAAGACTAAATTTTTCAAAACTCCACTTCAAAAAGGGCCAAACGATGATTTAAAGTTTATACGCAAAAAAAGTTGCGGGCAACCGCTAGTACATGTTATTTTTATTTGACTGCACACATAACTCTTTTGCCATGTGTACATTACTCCCAGATCCCTGTGGACCGTCTGAAGTACGACAGCTCGTTTAATTAGTGGCTATTTAACTTTCATTTAAATTTGTTTTGTCCATGTTTGAGTTTTGCTTTGCTTAGCGAATTCTACGCGACGCGAATTAAAGTTTTCGTTTAATTATGCAAGATGCGAACTGAGCTGACGAAAGGGGACGTCGTTTGACGGTGATTCTTGCAAGATTGTAGGTATCTGTGTTAGTGGTTTTGTCAGTTTCTTTTTTATGGATTGATATTTTTGGATGTTCAGTCTAAAATAAGAGATGGCTCTTTTGGGAGCCACTGTAAGCGTTGCTGTCAAAACATCATGTCAACTTCGCAAATTAAGTTAAAAAATTGCACTCAACTGCGATGTTTTACAAAAAAAAAAATTACGGAATTAGTGCCAAAAAAACATTATAGGGGCATAATATATAATTGACAAAAGTAGTTTCAGTTTGAGATAGTTCACCGAGTTTTTAATCTAAATCTTGTCAGTACTTATATACAGCGGTCTTTACTAAAATTGTTTCGGAGTAGAATGACGTACCTGCAGTTTAATGTTTAACAGTCTAATTATTATTTCACAATGAGTAGAATAAAATACAGCGAAAATGATATCACGGTAACGCACGTCATTTAGTCTTTGTTGGAACTGAACGGGAAGAACCGGCCGCCACGCGGTTCTTTTGACATCTGGATGACACTTGCTTGACGTTGATGACATTGACAGCGTCAAATTGGCGAGCAGTGGCGCCAACAAACATGTTACTCCATTAATTATCACAAAGTCGAATGACTTGTAATAATAGGATTAAAGTACATCAGACTCTAGGTATAAAATAAAGTGCTAGACTCTCAATTTTAAACAACCATTCATTGCCATGAACAACATGCCACATATTCTTATTCACACACCCACAAATCTCTTAGAAGAAAGGAACGCCAGCAACGATTGTATTGTTTCTTTATCCCCAAATAAAAATAAAAAAACAAAAAGGTCGAGTGTAATCCTCTATCAAAATTCAGCTTACCGAAAAAACACCTAGAGGAACGGAAGGCTCCCAAATGAAGTGGTTTGGGGAACCGGATAAGCGGAATGACTTTCCGGTCCCGCCGGGATCGTAAAAGTCAACGCATGCATTTAATTTCGTGAGTTATATTACTAGGTACGGTGTATATGCTTGCATTGTGGACAGTGGATGCCTTTTATTCTTTAAAAACTTAATTATGTAGATATGTACAGTCGGGAGCATACATTAAATGTATAACTTCACTTGGTGTAAAGCAAAAACTATAGATTGTAATTACACGTTGGGGGTTTTCAATTGGGAGATTATTCATTATAAATATGGAGACACATTTTTTTTAAATAAACTTAACTAAGTTGTAGTTTTAGCAGTTATGGCCCAGTGGTAAGAAACCCGATTTACTAGTTGTAGATTGTGGGTTCGAACCAACATTCAGGCATGATTTTTTTTTTGTTAGCCGGCACTCTTCTGTTGCTGCACTATAGGCATACTTTGTGCAGTTTATCTCATCACCGTAGTGCTAAAAACGGTAGAAGAAAATCTTGACAAAACTAGCCATTCATAGAAACAATATTTCGGAGACATTGTGCATTGCATTCACCATCATCACCTGCCTAGCCTTTTCTCAACTATGTTGGGGTTGGCTTCCAGTATAACCGGAAGCGACTACCTATCTGACCTCCACAACCCAGGTACTGGGTAATACGATACCCATTGGTAAGACTGGTTGGCAGACTTTCGGACTTCTAACACCGCGTAACAACTGTCAAAGATCTACAAATAACAGCTGGGATCAACGGCTAAACGTGTTTTCCGAGTCATGGAGGGGTCTTGGTATGTAAAGATGGTCACCCATCCACGAACCAACTGCGGCAAGCATAGCTTAACCTGATCGTTCCCGTGCCCTCATTTCTTTGCATTCACCATAAATACGAAAAAAAAAAATATAATTTATGTTCATGACCGTACACGGATTTTAAAACCGCGAATCCGTTTTTAAAGATCCGGAGGTATGTTTCGGATTGGTTGCTGCATATTGTCTTTTGTTTCATTCGTCTGTTTAACATTTTTTTTGCTAACAGAATGAGTGAAAACAAAAGAAATGGTTTGTATTTAAGGACCAGAACGACTCGTTTCTCTCAGTTGACTTTTATATACTACGGCCAGTTGATTCATCCTTTTGCTTTGTTTTTTGCTGAGTTAAGGTACAAGGCAGACGGTAATTATTTTATAATTAATTCCATTCTTATGTTAGAGATAAGTTATAACCTTTCCCAGTTATATTCATGAAATTATTAGAATCATAGCTGTTTTTAAATGTGTTAAAGCTCGTCTAAGCTGAAATGACGCGCCCCACTACTTAATAATAAATACAACGTGCCGCCACAATGGCGACATTAATTTAACACACGGGTAGGGCTAGGGGCCAGTAATCATAAAAAAATATAATATAATAAAATAATTTCAAATTGAAAAACAAAATTGTTGAAACAAACTAAATTATAAAGCTCTCTCCTTCCTTCAATTCGCTTACTCCTTGCACGTTATTTGTTTTAATTTCATTGGTACGGTGTTATGATTCATGACCCCGGCAAATGACCTCCGTGCTACAGTTCTTTAAGTACAGGTTGTTCCAAGATGCTATTTTAGAAAATTGAAAATAAATCAATAAATAATAACGTTTAATAAAATTAAAATATCTTCATAAACGTAAAGGCGAAACCGTATACGTGTGTTAAATTAATGTCGCCACCAAAGCGCCACGCTGAATATTATTTATTATCTAAATTATTATGATAATTATAGTCCTCCAGACCGAATTTCGTTATACGTTGTACCTTGGTGAAATTAAAATTGTAGGCATAATGTTAAATAAAGGCTAGTGCATACTGGTGCGATATCTGTCACGCCCGTCATATCGCGTCAGTCTGTACGAGCCTTAATGAAAAGATTATGTATGAAAGAGTATGTAAAAAAAAACGTAATTTGGGAGCAGTTAATAGACATTTACATAGTTATGCCGCTAATGAGGTACCAGGGAAGCCACATGTGCAGAAGAAATTATTGCCAAACTTCCTTGTCTTCTACGTAGTCTTTTATCTTATGTTTTTTATAAGGACACGTTTTTTTTTTTTTTTTGGTTTGGGTGGGAAATTGTCAAATCTCGCTCGGCGCTGGGCGGAGCGGGAGGGCGTGTCAGACTTTTACTGACTAAAACCCACCCATGTTCCTTCCGTTGCCTGTGTGCCAGGGCCACGATATCCCTTTCGGACAAACTCGCAACCCTGGCAGGCATTGGTCCTAACGGACCCCGTCAGTTTGTGCTGACAGCTCTTTGAGCCACGCGTGGAACACAACGCGCCGTCGACCCGGGCCTGGTCCTTATCGGGCGGCGAGCTATCCATCGCGGCTTGAGACTCCCGACGCCCGGGGCGTCTCCTGCGGCGACTAAGGGCGCGAGGGCGCGAACCTTGTCTCACCCTCACGCGTTCCGCCTCCTCCTTCGCTAGCATAACTGCTTCGCAGAAGGAGGTGACGGCCTCCCATGCACTCTCGCTCCGAACCATGGCCTGAACAAGGGCCGGACGCAAGAGATCGCCGCCGCCGATCGCCTCCGTGGGGACACGGCGGTGCTCCGCCCAAGCTGGGCAGACCTCCACCGTATGCTCCACCGTGTCCTCCGGGCGATCCACACAGTGGTGACACCCGGGCGTTTCCTCCCGCTTAATCCTAAACAGGAACCTCCCGAAACATCCATGTCCGGTGAGGACCTGCGTCAGGCGGAAGGTGAGGACGCCGTGGCGCCTCTCCAGCCACTCCTCAAAGAGGGGACTTATCGCCACAATTGTGGCGTGCCCAGCGCTGGGTTGCGACAATCGCACTCTCCATGTCGCCATGAGATCGCGCCGGAGCTCCGCCCGCTGTGCCGCGATTTCTTGCGGCAAGGACACGTTTGATGTGGGCTTTGCTTATTTTATTAGTTTATGCCCTTAGTTAAGGCCTCCAGCCTGAATTAGTTGAGGCACCCACGACAACCTCCTAGGTTGTGCGAGACGCCATTTATATATTTAAAAAAAAATGGTTTCCAACGGATTAATCATCGACACATCTACAATAAATAATATAAATGAAAGTCGTTTTTCATGTCAGTCGCAAGATCGCAACGAATTTTGATGCGCCATCATTTAGAGATTTTTTTCCGGAAAGTTTTGATATTAGAATTAAGCTTTATAATAATGAATTCTCGATATTTTGTCAAGTCGTAAAAGCTGTGAGAAGCAGGTCCCAGCTTCGCAGGCGGCTAAGGCCAAAAGGGCGGCCAATAAAAAGGAGAGGCGGCAACGGCGCAAGAAGCGAAGCGCCGCGGCTAGGCTCCGCGCCCCAAAGTCCGCAGCTGTAGTGATCACACTACAGCCGGAAGCGGAGAAGAAGGGCGTGACCTACCGTGAGGTGCTCGCTAAGGCGTGGGCGGCAGTGAACCTGGAGGAGATCGGCGTCGCCGATGGCTTCCGAATGAAGGTCACTGCGACGGGGGCCCGAATGCTGGAGATCCCCGGGGCGGCCAGCGGCCCTACCGCTGACGCCCTTGCCGAAAGGCTCAGGGCGTCCTTAAACGCGGAAGAGGCCCGGGTGTCCAGGCCTACTAAGTGCGCTGACATGCGCATTTTGGGCCTGGATGACTGCGTGACGGCGGAAGAAGTTGTGGCCGCCGTGGCTAGGACTGGAGGGTGCTCTGCCGAGCAGGTGAGGGCGGGCACCATCCGTCCTGATAACACGGGTATGCAAACCGTTACGGTGAGCTGCCCCGTGTCGGCGGCCCAAAAGATAGCCGGGGAGGGCCGAAGGCTCCGGGTGGGCTGGGTATCCGCGCAGGTTAAACTGCTGGAACCCAGACCTCTGAGGTGCTTCCGCTGCCGGGTGGGTTACCACGTGGGAGCATGTTGCACCTCGGAGGTGGACCGCAGCGATCACTGTTTCCGCTGTGGTCAGCCCGGTCACAAGGCCGGTTCTTGTAATGCCACGCCACACTGTTTTGCTTGTGCGGCGGCTGGCAAGCCGGCCGATCACCGGGCTGGGGGCAAGGCCTGCGCTCCCCCCCCCCCCAAACCCAGGGGCAGAGGCAAGCCCTCCGCCACCGCCGTCACCGCCGCAGCCGCCACTATCGCCGCCGCCGTTGCCGCCACCACCGTCGTCGCTGCCGCCGCTACCACCGCGGCAGGGCCTTCACAGGGGGCCCAGGAGGGGGCTGAAATGGAGTGCCAATAAATGGCCCCATTACGCCTCCTCCAGGCGAACATCAACCACTGCGCCGCCGCTCAGGATCTCTTGCTCCAGAGCATGGCGCAGTGGACGATTAACATCGCCGTGGTCGCTGAGCCGTACTTTGTCCCGCCCAGGGACGACTGGGTGGAGGACCTGAGCGGCTCAGTGACCATTATTTCATCGGCCGCCGCCGGTACCCCGTCCCTTGAGGCCGTCAAGAGGGGAGGGGGTTGGGTGGCAGCACGGTTCGGGGAGATTGTCGTGGTGGGAGTATACTTCTCCCCGAACCGAACTCTCGCCGAGTTCCACAACTCCCTTGGGGAGTTAAGAATCGTCGTCGTCGGGTACCATCCCCTCCCAGTGATCGTCCTCGGGGACTTCAATGCCAAGAACGTGGCTTGGGGTTCCCGGTATACGGACACACGGGGCAGGATGGTGGAGGACTGGGCTCTGGAGACAGGCCTGGTCGTCCTAAACCGGGGTTCTGTCCCCACGTGTGTGCGGATGCGGGGTGAATCAGTGGTGGACATCTCGTTCGCCAGCCCCGCTCTGTCACCGCGTGTCATCGACTGGCGCGTCATGGAGGGGGTGGAGACCTATTCCGATCACCGGTACATCCGGTTTGACGTCTCCGCCCAGACCTCGGGCGCGCCGGTCCGACAGACCCCGAGTGGTCCGCGGTGGGCGCTGAAGCAGCTGGACCGGGAGCTTCTCCTGGAAGCCACGATCGTGCAGGCCTGGGTGTCATCACCGGACAGGCCTGCCGACATCAATGACGAGGCGGAGTGGTTCCGGGAGGCCATGTCCGAAATATGTGACGTGGCAATGCCCCGGGTCCAGCCCGGACGTGCCCGGCGCCAGGTGTACTGGTGGTCGCGTGAGCTGACCGCTTTACGCGAGGCGTGCGTTGCTGCGCGCCACCGGTACTCCAGGCACCGCAGGCTCCGTGTCCGCCCTCCGGATACGGAAGCCATTCAGGCGGAGCTATACGAGGGGTACAGAGCAGCGAAGACTGCCCTCCGAGCAGAGATCCAGCGGGCCAGAGGACTGGCCCGCGAGGAGACGCTGGAGACTCTCAACAGAGACCCGTGGGGACGCCCCTACAAATGGGTGCGAGATAAACTCCGCCCATGGGCTCCCCCGCTGACGCAGAGTCTCCGGCCCCAGCTCGTGGAGGACGTGGTGAGCGCTCTGTTCCCTTCGCGAGGGGAACATACTCCCCCGCCCATGGCTCCGCCTCCTGCAGTGCCAGATGCGGACCACACCGACGACGACGATGCTCCAGAGGTGACCGAGGTAGATCTGAGAGTGGCGGTACGTAGGCTGAATGCCAAGAATACCGCCCCAGGACCCGATGGCTTGCCTGGAAAAGCCTGGGTTCTGGCTTTAGAGGCTCTCGGGCCTCGACTAAGGGGGCTCCTAAGCGCATGCTTGGAGAGGGGCCAGTTTCCACTTCGTTGGAAGACGGGGAAACTGGTCCTCATAAAGAAACCAGGGCGGACTCTCCGTCCGCTTACCGGCCCATCGTGCTGCTCGACGAGGTGGGCAAGCTCTTTGAAAGAGTAATTGCAGACCGCCTTGTCGGGCGGCTGGTGCGGGTGGGGCCGGATTTGGCGGAGAGCCAGTTTGGTTTCCGTAAGGGGCGCTCTACGGTGGATGCCATCATGCGCGTTCGAGCCCTCACGACGGGGGATGCTGTTGCCCGGGGTGGGGTCGTCTTGGCGGTGTCTCTTGACATCGCCAATGCCTTCAATACCCTGCCCTGGAGTTGCATTAGGGAGGCACTTCGGTATCACCGGATGCCGACCTACCTCTGTCGTGTGGTCGAGGCCTATTTGACGGACAGGGCCGTCATCTACCCCGGTCACCACGGAGAGTGGAACCGGCGAGGGATGTCGTGCGGTGTCCCACAGGGATCGGTCCTGGGGCCGCATCTGTGGGACATCGGGTACGACTGGGTGCTGCGCGCCGACCTCCCTAGTGGCGTCAGCGTAGTCTGCTACGCTGACGACACGCTGGTCCTGGCACAAGGGAGTTCGCATCAGGCGGCGGCCGAACTGGCGGCACGTGGGGTTGCGACAATCGTCGATAGGATCCGGCAATTGGGACTCGAGGTGGCATTGCACAAGTCCGAGGCCATGTGTTTTTATGGTCCTCAGAACGCGCCACTGTCGGGTTCCCAGATAACGGCGGGAGGGGTTCACATCGGCGTCGAGTCGACGATGAAGTACCTGGGACTCGTCCTCGACAGCCGGTGGAACTTCGTGGAGCATTTTCGACGTTTGGCTCCCAGACTGGAGCGGGCCGGGGCTGCTTTGAAGCGGCTCCTGCCCAATCTAGGGGGTCCAAACGCCTCCTGCCGGAGGCTCTACGCGGGGATCGTGCGGTCCATGGCCCTTTACGGGGCACCGGTGTGGGCGCGTTCTCTGAGGCTGCGACCAGCGCAGTGGTTGAACGCGTCCCAAAGGGTCATGGCCATCAGGATGGTACGGGGATACCGCACGGTCTCCCGTGAGGCGGCGAGCCTCCTTGCCGGATTGCCGCCATGGGATCTGGAGGCGAAAGTCCTCGCGCACATTTGGGTGTGGCGCGAAGAGGCGAAACTCCGGGGCATAACTCCGCTGCCGCAAGAAATTGCGGCACAGCGGACGGAGCTCCGGAGGGATCTCATGGCGACATGGAGAGTGCGATTGTCGCAACCCAGCGCTGGGCACGCCACAATTGTGGCGATAAGTCCCCTCTTTGAGGAGTGGCTGGAGAGGCGCCACGGCGTCCTTACCTTCCGCCTGACGCAGGTCCTCACCGGACATGGATGTTTCGGGAGGTTCCTGTTTAGGATTAAGCGGGAGGAAACGCCCGGGTGTCACCACTGTGTGGATCGCCCGGAGGACACGGTGGAGCATACGGTGGAGGTCTGCCCAGCTTGGGCGGAGCACCGCCGTGTCCTCACGGAGGCGATCGGCGGCGGCGATCTCTCGCGTCCGGCCCTGGTTCAGGCCATGGTTCGGAGCGAGAGTGCATGGGAGGCCGTCACCTCCTTCTGCGAAGCAGTTATGCTAGCGAAGGAGGAGGCGGAACGCGTGAGGGTGAGACAAGGTTCGCGCCCTCATGCCCCTAGTCACCGCAGGAGACGCCCCGGGCGTCGGGAGTCGCAAGCCGATTTCCGGCCACCGTAGGCGCGGGCCTGCGGACGGTGAGCGATGGGTAGCTCGCCGTCCGATAAGGACCAGGCCCGGGTCGACGGCGCGTTGTGTTCCACGCGCGCCTCAAAGAGATGTCAGCACAAACTGACGGGGTCCGTCAGGACCAATGCCTGCCGGGGTTGTGAGTTTGTCCGAAAGGGATATCGTGGCCCTGGCACACAGGCAACGGAAGGAACACGGGTGGGTTTTAGTCAGTAAAAGTCTGACACGCCCTCCCGCTCCGCCCAGAGCGGGAGAAGTTATTTGATGATTTCCCACCCAAAAAAAAAAAAAAAAAGCTTCGCACAGCTTTTTACGACTACGACAGTCGCTAGTTTTCTTATAAATAATTTTTAATAAAAAATTTAATTCTTAAACTAAGAAGCTTTACACAACATCATTACATAATAGAAAAACTAGTTATTAGGTGGTTTGTTCAATTCTTAAACTAAGAAGCTTTACACAACATCATTACATAATAGAAAAACTAGTTATTAGGTGGTTTGTTCAATTCTTAAACTAAGAAGCTTTACACAACATCATTACATAATAGAAAAACTAGTTATTAGGTGGTTTGTTTAATTCTTAAACTAAGAAGCTTTACACAACATCATTACATAATAGAAAAACTATTTATAAGGTGGTTTGTTCAATTCTTAAACTAAGAAGCTTTACACAACATCATTACATAATAGAAGTACTTAAAAACACGTTTTATTTCACAAATGTCCCTTAGCCGAAAGCTATTTGCTTACAATCTGTCGCATACCCTTAAAGCTAGGGATGCATAGGTATTTGTCTGGGACAAACAGTTCGCTAGTGGCGTCCCTCGGATCCGAGCCCGCTTGAGTAAACTCGGCTTAAAGCCAGGCCTCAGGTGCTAACTTAGATGCATATTTGTAAGAATTATGCGACAACTGTAGGTGTCTTAGGATAAGGTGTGTTTGTAAGTTATGATTAATTTAAACTGACAACATGCATGCAATTAAGGTATGTACTTATTTCTGTATCTGAAGTATATGTTTTCTGCAAATTCCCACCTACGCTTAAAAACAGATTTAATAACGAAAGAAAATTCTGAAATTGAATAATTCAAAAATAGAATCGCTCGATTCTATTTTGAGGAGTAAATTCACAACAAATGAAAGAATTTTTATATGAGAAGGGAATTTTGTACGAGTTTCTTTAGATCTCCTATTTCTTTTGTCAGGTAGTTTCTGGAAAAGTATTCTACATACCTTAGCTGAATTTTCTTTGGACAGAGAACGCTTAATGTTACGTAGCTCTAATATGAAATGGTTCAACTTTGACTACAAATGTAGATATTCTTCAACGAAGGATTCTCTATAATTTCGCTGAATATTTTCTGCTCGAGTCCCTACAAAACTATATTAAAAATAGCGAAGTCCGTCCTTTTGTTGCACGTTCCCGTTTCATAGAGCAAACTAGAATAGTTAGACATTTTTTAATACAAACTTTGATGTGAATATCTAGTAGTTTAATGAAATTAAAAGTAAATTACTTTTTTATGATATTAAAAATGTTGAAATATTACATTTAGATACGTAGGATAGTTAAGCTGATTATAGAAATGGCAGATTAAATAAAGGGTTGTGGAATATTGAAAGTTGAAATAACACTAAAATCTAGTTTTCTGAAATAGTCAACGGTTTGCTTCTGACAAGGGGCTGACAGGTGGCAAAATTATTATCTAACTTGTCAGTTCTAATACCGCAAACTGATGACGGGGAGCCACATCATCAGAATAAGAACACTGACTTTTGAGTGATAGTTTTATTAGTTATCGCTCCCTTTTTTTAAAGATTTGATAGAGAAATATATAACAGCAGGGATGCTTTATACACCTATATCATACTTCTCATAGGTAAGTAAACAATTGCTTATTTAAATTCTGTTTTCTATTAAAAAAAGCGAAGATTTAACATTTAATTTTACATAATCTCTAAAATACGGGCTGCTTATAGCAAAGCGGATCCAACACATGCCAGTAAAGCGCATTCATTATGAAAAATCATCCCGCAATATTCATGAGTTATATCATTTTTAGGGTTCCGCACCTCAAAAGGAAAAAAAACTGAACCCTTTTAGGATCACTTCGTGGTCCATCTGTCTGTCTGCCCGTCTGTATGTCTGTCTGTCAGTCTGTCAAGACCCTTTTTCTCAGGAACGTAAATAAACCAAAACCTATAGGTACTTTCCGTTTACCTAGAATCATGAAAGGCAAGAAGCAAGTTCTCACGGCACAAGTAAAGGAAAAAGTCCGAAAATCGTTAATTTGTAGTTTTAGCACATAAAAAAAATTGCGATTACGAACTTATATTAGCAATTGGGGAATTGACCGTGGCGTGTATCGAAGTATGGCAGAACATGTTTTTCAACTACAATATTAAGTTTTTTCTTGGGATACATTCATGCCAACTACGGAACATTTCATTGTGCGTGGTCCGACACACACTTGGCTGGTTTTTTTTTAATTTCGTAATTCTTTGTAACGCCACGAAAGGGTTTATCATTGTTATGTTTTATGATTATCTTGAAAAGTGCTAAAGCCTTTTATTACCCTTTTATAAATGCCGTAAAAGTACTGCTTGATTTATGTCCATATCTTTTTGTTATGTACCTCTACGTACTGTAATCCACTTTAATCTGACTGGGACAATGTCTAGTCGACAAAAAATCGGTCCTTCACTTCAATTTGCATTTGAATAGCGGACACAGTTCTCTTGGCCGACATGAGTGTCGTGGGGACATTTTTTGTGGATCCCGACCAGCCGTGATTAACATAAAATGTTTGTGAAAACCGCAATATATGGAGCGTATGACTTGATGTGTGGAACCTTCTGCCTACATAATACTTGATGAATAAAATCTTCCTTCACGTGAAGCTTGAATATTTTAATATCCTATAATCCTTGCAAATATTAAGCTTTAAGATTTTTTTACCGACATTTCAACATAAGTTAATTTAATTCCAACCTCGTAAAATTTACATAGTTTTAAGTTGGCAGTAGCTAATATAGACGGACCCATCCCTAGCCGGCGGCAGGAAATACACGCAAACTTCAATTTGCATGTCGAAGCTAGAAATAATAAAATCTTCTTTCAGTTAAATTAATATATCCTTCAATTAAGCAATTTAACGTCATAATAAAGAGCAAAATGTTGCTATAAAATGCTCAAGTTGGGTCGGAAATGACTATAGAGTTTGGCCCTTTTTACACAAAACGGTGAATCCTTGAGCGCTCATTGACCTTAAACAGGGCTTTGAAGTTAAAGTTAATTAAATATCTGCTGCTTATATTACAATAGAAATTTGCATCAGGTAAATACGAAGAAGAAAAACACATGGAGCCATGAATAGAGGAACTGTTGTTGTATAAATTATGACAGTTCGTTTCGCTGGAGTTGATTGATGAGGGTACGTGGAATGATTTCATCCGTGCAGCGGCGCCCAACTATTTAGGGATTGGATAGGATAGAAGATAGGCTATTTTGTAGAATGAACTATACCTAAATGTAAATCTTTGTTCTGAGATGGATTGAATAAAGCTAGGTAGGTGATTTTTTATCGCGTGGGCTGGAAGAGTATGTCGGATTGTGCCGCCTACGCAAGTAAAAATAACATTATTGAGGTAGGTAGAAGATAAACTACGATAACATGGCTCGCCCCTCCAAATTACTGTTTCAATGTGTGTAGTCACATCCTTACGAAAGAATTTCTATGTAGTTGTAAGTACTCGTAATATCTCACTTATTACCAGATTTGTTGGTCAACTAATAATAACTAGCCGATCGCGCAAGACAACGCACGTGTCGTTTTCATAGAGTACGTCAGTGCAGCGCCATACTAATAATGAGCGATTAATGACGCCACTAGTCGAACAACAAATCCATGATTTGTTTTTGTTTGACGGCCGTCTCATTACGCACACATGCGTACAAATACTTTCAAATGTTTTGTATTTTGAAGGGGCGGGCCATGTTATCGTAGATAATCTCTACTTACTGTTGGTCGTCCCACAGAAATCACTTAAAATTATTGCGAAGCTCAAGACACTTATCCTTATTGCCTGTTTTATGTAATATCCATTAATAATGTTTATAACTTCCATGAGAATTAAATCTATGACTGCTGACGAGTCTAGTTTAAGTAACTGACTTATATAATGATGAAGAATAATATTTTTAAAGCTGTTATAGTTTTTTTTGTATAATTTTTTCCATTTTTGTTAATAGGCCCTTTGTCTTGAGCTCGTGGCTAAGTAATAACAGTCGCACGGGTCGATCCATCAGGTTAAGCTACGCTTGGCGGGGCTGGTCTGTGGATGGGTGACCATCTTTACATACCGATACTCCTCCGTGCCTCGGAAAGCACGTTAAGCCGTTGGTCCCGGCTGTCACTCGTGGATCTTTGACAGTCGTTAGGGGTCGACAGAAGCCCAAAAGTCTGACAACCAGTCTTACCAAGGGGTATCGTATTACCCAGTTACTGGGTTCTGGAGGTCAGATAGGTAGTCACTCCATGTAAAATACTGGTATTCACCTGCATCTGGTTAGACTGGAAGCTGACCGCAACATAGTTGGGAAAAGGCCAGGTAGATTGAGTATATAGGCACTTTATGTTATTTCTGTTCAGAGTCCTAATTATTAAATGATTGGGGACATTTTTCACCCTCGGAAAATTCCCCTGTTATAAAAGAAAAACAAACTTAGTTCGGTGAAAATTTTCCGCTTTTATTATGAATACAATTCATGTAATATTATAGACCTCGGATTTTTAATGATTGTTCATTTACAGTAAAATTTTATACGCATTAACATTTCTAGGCAGGTAATGTGATTATTGTAGGTAGGGAATTGGTTGGTTGGTCTAGTGTTTGCAAGCTGTACTCTAAGCATGACGTCCTGGGTTCGATTCCCAGGCCGGGCAAAGAGTTATTGGGTTTTTCTATATGGATTTTCTGGAAAAGAAGTTGTAGTCACGTTAAATAATTATTACGCTGTTTGAAACACATTTTTACTAATATTTTTTTTAATTCTTACTGTTTTTACTCAAAACACTGTCTACCTTCTCAAATATTTTTTTTTATATGCTCTCTTCTATCTGTGAAAACTTTTAATTGGCCTTATTTTAATTACTCAATCATACAAAAGTGTTTAGCTGTAAGTTTTCCAAAAACTGTAAAATAAATAAATAAATAGGTACAGTTAGCGACAAAAACTATTTCAGCATTTCGTAGTTAATTTTTGTTAAGAGTTTAATTAAATATTTAGCTTAAAACTTAAGATTCAAAAACTTAAGGGTTACTATTTTTTATTTAATTTTTATTTTCTTAAAAAAAAACGTTGCCCACACTAGGAATTTCTCCTGTACCGTGGGTGCGTTTACAAACATTTAAACTCAAATACACAAACTAGACCCGGAACAACTACTTGTAGGTCATACAAATGTTTGTTCCCTGCGGGTATCGAACCCGCGACACGCAGCGCAGCAGTCAATTGCTTAACCACTGCGCCAATCGTGCCGTCTACTATACTGACCTACTTACTTACTATCGATTCAAACAGAAAAAAGAAGATACTTTTGGTACAAAGCTAGGTACATTATTTCATCTTTCATTTAAAAGTAAAGATTACACCTGCGTTTCTTAAAACAAAACAAAAACTTTATTGGAACGATTATAATGCTGCCTCCAATTACTACTTCCAGTCAAACTTAGCACAAGAAACCACTTAATTAGCAAATTCATTACATGATGATAAATGATTTTTATTTCTGTAAGTAGGTTTGTACAAACACTTTTACACGTCAGTCATATTTTTAAAACTAGATGAGGTCGGCGTTTCCTATCTGACTACTCTGAGAAGAAAGGCCGAAACAAACTCAGAGGTCACAGTCTCTTTTAAAGTCCAGACATAATCTTGGTCAGATCATGTGAAAGCCATGTAGATTGGTGTCTGAAATGATCTTTTGAGGAAAGAACCACACAGATTGAGTGGACCTGACCAGTCAGTGCACGCATTTGTCAGTAATCGTACAGCTCTACTCAGAACTTAAGGAGCTCAACGATGCGACAATCAATACCAAAGAAAGGACATTTGGGTAGGCCGCATAAATGACTCAAACTGCCAGACCATGATTAACACTAACTGAGTATAAAAGACAAAGGGAAAATAAAAGAGCAATAACCCACATAGTTTTCACATTCACAATGATTAAATTAATATAATACTTTACAAGTAAATAATCATGTCATTGCGTTAAATTACGTATATATTACGTTACGTATATAAAATAATAAAACTTAGCAAAAAAAACATCAAACAATAAAAATAAACCACTTCAATAAGTAAAAATTGGAGCAGCTCAATCCCAAGCCTTTTTGTCCTCAATATAATCTTTAACGGTATAAAAGGCTTTCTGGCACAACTTACGTTTAATGAATGATTTGAATTAATTAATGCTTAGATCTTGAACGTGGCTTGGAAGTTTATTATAAAAGCGTATACATTGACATCGGAACGAGCCACCTATTTTCTTGAGCCTTGTTGTAGGTACAACAAATTTATGTTTGTTTCTAGTATTTATATTATGGATATCACTGTATTTTTTAAACAATTTTATATTTCTATGGGCATATAAAAGATTTTCAAAAATATACTGAGAAGGTACAGTCATTACATTAATCTCCTTAAATTTCTCTCGGCAAGAGTGTCTTATAAACTGATCGTACAGCTCTTTTCTGCAAAACGAAGATAGTCTGAATGTCGGTGGCATTTCCCCACAACAGAATACCGTACGACATTACACTATGAAAATAGGCAAAGTACACTAAACGGGCTGTCTCTATGTCAGTTAAATTACGAATTTTTCTAACAGCATATGCTGCGGAGCTTAGCTTTTTTGACAGTTTATCTATATGTGGGCCCCGCTAAAGCCCCGCTATCTTCAGGATTCAATTCTTCGCCTTTTATCAACACATCAGTTTTCACTTGCCTAACGTGAGGTAGCGTAAACTTAATGCATTTGGTTTTTTTCATTTAGAAGTAAATTATTAACATTGAACCAGTGAACTAATTTTGAGATCGCGCTATTTACATCGTCAGTAACCAGCTGCTGACTTTTAAGTTTAAACAAAAGTGAAGTGTCATCTGCAAACAACACTATATCATGATTATCCTTTATGAGGTAAGGCAAGTCATTAATATAAATAAGAAACAAGAAAGGACCAAGAACTGAGCCCTGTGAAACTCCCATTGTTACTATAGATCCGGGAGATCTTTTTCCATTGACGTCAACGCTCTGAATCCTATTACTCAAGTATGAAGTAAGAAGATCCCGAGCGGTGTTCCGGATCCCGTAGTGGCGGAGTTTCCGGATTAACGTTTCATGAAAAACGCAATCGAAAGCCTTGGACAAATCACAAAAAATGCCCAAGGCATCGCATTTATCTTCCCATGCATTATAAATATGTCCTAACAGTTGAACACCAGCAAACATTCATCAGTAGTCGAACGACCCCTTGTAAAACCGAACTGTTTGCTATGTAGTAATTTATGTTTATTAAAAAATCTTTACAATTGGTCTAAAATTAATTTCTCAAAAATTTTACTAAAGGTAGATAGTACTGAAATAGGTCTATAATTTGTGGGGTCTGATGTACTACCTGATTTAAATAACGGTATTATTTTACTATTCTTCATGAGGTCAGGAAACTCCCCACAGTCAATACAATTATTAAAGATAAGAGCTAAAGTAGGTGCTACGATGTCTATAATAGACTTAGCAACTTCTACAGAATTACCCCACAGATCTGCAGTCTTTTTTACATTTAAAGTGTTAAAGGTTTTAATTATATCTCTACAGGCAATATGTTCAAAATGAAATTTCAAATCGCAAACATTTAAATTTTCCTTAAGCAAAGACTCAGCAACAGAAGGTGATGAGTTTAGGGATTTAATAGTTGAAACGGGAATATTTGAAAAGAAATTTTCAAAGGCCACGGCGACTTGTGAGTGAGCTGATTTTATTATGTTGTCATTAATTGACAGGCTATAGTCAGTATTTCGGTTCCTAGACCTTCCCGTTTCACTATTAATAATATTCCAAGTCGTTTTAATTACATTACTACTGTTTTTAATCTTCGAACTCAAATAACGCAACTTGGCGATACAACAAACTTTTTTAAATAATTTTGAATAATTTCTAACATACAAATTAAATTCATCAGTGTTTACATAATACCTTTCATTGTACAGCTCATAAAGCCGTGTTCTACTTTTATGAATACCAATGGTAGCCCAATCACTGAAAGATGCATTACTATTAACTGAGATAGTCTTGGGAATAAACGTGGAATTAAATTGTTGACAGTAAATATTAAAAAAATCATTATAAAGATGATTAAGATCAGCATTAATAGATGGAACTGGTAATTTATCAATGAGTTTACCTTTAAAAGCTTCCAAGCGACGTGCTGTTTTGGGTTTAACAGTGATATCCTTTTTAGCCACTTTGTTGTTTCGGTTTTGGATAGTAATCCTTTGCCCACAATGATCAGAATCTAGTAAATTTATAATTTATTTGTGGCTTGGTATAATATCTGTATAAATATTATCTAGACATGTGGCACTAGTAGAGGTTATTCTTGTGGGCTCCAAAAACAGGATTACAAGATTGTATGACTGAAACAGACTTATTATTTTACTACAAGAACCTGAGTTCTCTAACAAATTAACATTAAAATCACCACAAGTGATAATGGACTTGTTCCAGTTACAAATCTTGTGCAACACTTCATCCATTACCTTTTCAAAGCAGTCATACAATCCTGAAGGGGGTCTGTACACACTTAATACAATAAACTGCTCCAATTCTATACAGGCTGTTTCAACAGTCCGCTCAACAGATAGGCTCACAATATCCTTACGGTCATTAAACTTAAGCTGGTTACTTACTAAAATTAATGATCCACCGTGTATAGCATTTACTCTGCATGGGGTCCGAGTGCCCACTTGGTTTTTCAAGATATGGCCAAGCGGTTGGTCGACTCTTCACGTGATCAGAGGGCTGGCCTATTATTTAGCTAAAGAATCAGCATCGCCATACAACGCAATTTATTTCTGCTTGAGTAGTTTTCAATGATTTTTTTCCTTGTTAGAGTGGCGTGTGCTAGCTAACCATAAATTTTAACATTTGATGTGAAAGAACAATGCCCACTTCCCATACATTTGAAAACCTGATAATGAAAGTTTATGTAAGAAGGTATAGTAGAAAGACTTCATGTAAGTTTAGAAAAAAATGTCTTGTACTCATTTTTACGATTTAAACGCTACGAAGTTCAAAAAATATTAATATTACTTTTAGGTTAGGAATTGCCGATACCAAATACGAGTATAAAGAAATAAATGTGCTAGAACTAATTATTAACACTTGAAGTTCAGTCTAAAATAGGAATACTTGGTCAGTGGGTCGTCTTAGGGGTACCTACCTACCTAGCTGTGGTCTAAAACGTCTTTTTTACTTTGTGAATTCCTTGAAACCAACTGTCCTCGTTACTGCTTAGACTCTCGATGATTGTCAATATAAATTGAGTGTTGAGCATTAACTGTTGTTTCTCCAGCACACTTATATACTTACTAACTACTTTTTTAGTATATATAATAAACGATAGTTAGATAGTTTCTATACCTCTAAAATGTCTAACTTAGTTCTTGTATTGTCAAAAGTGATCACTTATCTACCCAACACATTTAATTGGCCTACGGTACATACATACATACCTGATGAACAAAACGGGAAAAACAAATAAAACACTACGTTAAAGTGGAATGTTTTATTAATTATCATCATTTTTCTCTAAATCTCTTATAACTACGTCAACCAGAAATGCTGCTGGAACAGATATATTTCTTGATTGGTACCTATTGGAAATAGCCGCTGCGTTTCTTTTAACATTGTGATAAACGTAATTAATATACAATTCAATTAGCTGAATTTTAAGAATTATTTCATGTCTATACATAGTCAGGTGAAAAATGAACATTCTTCTTTTGTTCAGATAAATGAAAAGCTGACATTGCCGTAAGGACATACAACTGACATTATCTTATATACCTATTACTAATAAATGTCCCCACTTGAGAAGTACGCATCATTTCCCTATTATAATTTAAGTGCATGATAAAATGATAAAGAGATAGGTAATTAGTAGGTACCTGGTTGTATGCAACAAATCGAGCCAAAGACTGCGACTTTGTATTCAACAGGAAGGGAATCATTTTGAGCATTTGATAAATTGATTATTTGTGACACTATGTTATTTAGAAAAAAATAATCCTTATGATGAAGCCTTTCAATCGGTATAATAAAGCTACAGGCTGATTATTTTTCTGGTGTAACGGGTTCGATTTACGGTTCAACCATGTAATTATTTAAATATTTATGAATGCAGTTTAAATTGTTTTTTTTTAAATTCAAATAATGTCTTCTTTCAGTAAAATGTTATATCTACAATATTCAAGGTACTTTTCCTCCATGTGGCATATCCGTGGGAAGCCCTGTATATATTAAGTTAATATTATTATTCAAAAATAAATAAGTATGGTTTGTATTTGATTTACAAACAAAACGAACGTAATTAGTTTCATTACAAGTTAGAAAAGTGTTGACTAAGGTATAAAATAAGTAACATTGTCTAGCTATGTGGCTAATTAGCGAACGGCGGTAATTTGCACATGTGAGGGCCATCCTTTGTACCCATTAAAACACCCATATCACGTTTCTTTGTGTCTGTGCTACTCACGCAGCGCCCACGCACCCCGCAAAATAAATTAATTTCAACTTTGAAACAAATGTTGACTCGTTAGCCCAACAATTGTAGACAATTATATTGCTATAAGTTCAACGGTACTATAAGGCTTTTTTAATTTAATCTCCCATTTATACCCAAGTCTGACGGCCTGACCCTTCAATTATGTACCTACCTGGTTTTCAAATAAGAAGTTTCCAGTTTTACAACGTACTTTGTAACTTAAATAACCTTTCAACATTCCCATTTTATTCTCATTTGAATATGCAAAAAATATCATTAACCTTTGTTAGATTTTTAGTTCACAATTTTTCACAGGAATCTCTGTTCATTTTATTTACGTTGAAATACCAGTTTCCTCCTTTATATTAACAAATGTAAGAAATGTTTCTCAAGCTTTTTCCTGTTTAACAATGGAAAAATGCAAGTTTGCAAACAAGACGGGAGAGACTTATGGTTTCTTCAGGGTGTCTGCACATTGACCTGCCGGGAATCAGCTACCATACTACAATAAATATTGTATAAATTTTTGGACAAGATTTATTGGCAGTAGAAAGTTTCAGGTATACTAGCTATAATTATTTAATGGGTCAGTGGCATAGTTAAACGCGTTTTATAGAGAGATTAAAAGCAAGACGCTGTTGTATGCTGAGATGGTTTGGTCATGTTGAGAGGATGAGTGAAAGGCAGCTAACAAAAGGTATTTATAAAGCAGAGGTGAGTAGAAACGCCCTAGGCGGACATATAGTGACCAAATTGGTGATGTTCTTCAGAAAGGTCAGGTGCGTAGTACTCGCAACCGGCGTGCGTGTATGACCAGATGTATGACCGTAGGCGAAGCAAAAGGAGTATGTAAGTAGCGTAGCAGGTGGCGTTCTATAGTTTCTGCCTACCTCCATGAGAAGAAGGCATGAGTTTATGTAATGTAAAAAGCAATACCTTAAGTAGTTATTTCGTGGAATCAAACCCTAAAAAGTCGAAACACCGAACGGATGCTGCAAGCTTAAGACGCTGCCACGTCTTATATGCTTACAGCATCATAAAACAGCAGTTTTGCCGGCTAAGCTACTGCGGTACGGTAGCTACATTGTAGTTGACGCTCGTATGTTCTGAACATTTTTAAACCGTCTCCACAGCAGTCAGTGTAAGGACACCCTAAGGACGTCTTTACAACTATATAGCGTTGTGTAAATTGGATCATTTTTCTGAGCTTGCAACTCAAAAGCAACCACGATTATGGCTTGGTGTGCAAAGGGAAGCACAGGTTACTTAGTGTGTCCCGTATATTTACAGTATTTTATGCAGTAAAACATCGCTTTAGAATATTCTGCAGTACCTAGGTACATAGGTACATGATAAGGCTAATGAGTTCATGCAGCGGTCACTGCATGAAGAGTATACTTAGGTATTCATTTTTTGCCGCTCCTGGTAGTTAGAATAATAGAAGCTGATTGAAACTTAGTTTGGAAAAGGGTTGCAATGAATTTCAATTTCGACTGCAAAACTCCTCTGTAATATTATCACGACGAAGGCTACAATATCATGATATATAATTAAAAATAAATTTATCTATATAGAATAAGTAGCAAAAAATAAATTTATCTAAATAGAATAAGTAGCAAACGAACGAATCCTAGAGATTTCTAGAACTATAAAATAGTCGTAAATTGTTTACAGATTCTGTATGTTGTATAACATACAAAGACGCAGACGAATATTGATCGTCCCGATAATTTAAAATGCGCAATTTTAAATTATCGAGACGATCAATACTTGTAAAGTACACTTTTCAATTGTTTGTATAGAAAATTAAGTTAGTTAAGTTAGCCCGCGGAATTCAAATCTTACTTTTTTTTAAATTACTGGTCAGTATCAGGTTGTATGTTGATTTCAATATGATTCGCGACCGTAACAAATATGATTTTACAGAATTATAATTATTAGAATCATTAATACAACTCCAGAATTGGCCTCAAATATCATGATTTCATGAAATAGTCATTGCGTAGGATTATAAGCACTTACGAGAGTTGTCTTGATGATCTTTATGATTATAATTCTATAAATAAATATTTGATATGACCGCGAATCATATTTAAATCAAATTATAAAGCGATGCTGGCCTGTAAATTGCAAAATACGTAAGATCATTTGAATTTTGCGGGCTACCCTGACGCTTTCACCTAAAGAACAACTTGTAGGTACAGATCTTTAGGCGCGTGGCCAAAATCTGAACTAACGGCGCCATTTTGTTTTTTGCATGCAATTTGTCGAATGTCTATCAACAACGCGCTCCTGTCAATTCAAGTGCCAAAAGATCCTATACGAATTATCAGCACGTAAATTCGACGAAAATGTTGACAGCATAATTTAAAAAGTTTTAATTCAAATCTGCGAATGCGTTTCGCTTCGGAGTATGTTTTTTTTTCGAGTTTTTCGTTTTTCATTTCGTTTTAACAACTTCTATGGAGAGCTGTATAGTTAACGTGGCCCTCACTGTCATTTAAGGAGGAGCCTCGCCGTGCCCTCATCTCAGGAGTAGGCAGTGACCTGTCGCTGCCGGCCGTGGTCGAGTCGATGACCGGCAGCGAGTCCTGGGACGCGGTGGTGTCCTTCTGCGAAACAGTCGTGTCGCAGAAGGAGGCTGCGGAAAGGGAGCGGGAGATCTCGTCCACTCACCCGGCCCGCAGCAGGCGCACTGGGTGTCGGCTGAGGGTAGACAATGCCCTCTTCCGGCCCCCCTAAATGGGACCAGGGACGGCGGACTCGAGGACGTCCGCCGCCCCCTATCACACTGGACCCGAGGTGGCGGCGCGTAGTGTTCCACGCGCGCCCCTTTCAGACGTCGCGGGGGGGGTTAAACACCTCACCCCCCCCAGACTTGAGGTGGCCCGCAGAGTCAGGCCGGCACTAGCCGGGGATCACGGAAGTAATACTAGCTCCCAAAATCCCCGGTGCAAGTGTGGGAAGGGAACACCGGGATGGTTTTTAGTCAGTAAGAGTCTGACAGACCCCTTCGCCCACCCCAGGGCGGAGGACATCCATGAGGATTTTCCACCCAGGCAAAAAAAAAAAAAAGGCAGAAGATGCCGACTCCAACGTAGTTAGGCTAGGCAGGTGATGACGTAGATGCCTAAGTACTTACGTCACGTTTTCTTTCAAGTGCTTGAAGAAAACAAATCCTGTTTTTACCCGACTGCCCCAGATGGAGGGAGTCACACCATATTTCAGGTTATTGCCCCGCCTGCAATACCAAAATTCTATAGATTATAATGCTTGTTTTTCTCTTTTCAGTTATGTGTTTTTGGAGTCGGGTTTTTTGTTTTTATAAATTATTCGTTGTATTGTTCTTACAAATGCTTAGATTTGTCCTCTTTTTTTAAGCCAACTATAATCATTGCGTAACCTGTTTTGCCTATAACATTTAGCAGAATTGGCTCCACGACATAGTTTCAAAAACAGAGGTGCGGCAACAAGAAAAATCGTGGCAAGATAAGCAATCCTAAAATGGTTCCCGTTTATGAGATAAGGCACACTAAAAATGATTTAAAGCGCAGTCTATCTTTATCGTGTCTCATGAATAACATATGAATGTGTGTTTTGTAAATTTTACTAGAATAAGTGAAGAGGAACTTGAATTTTGTGTAACAAACGCCACTGGAACAGCTGTTCAGAATTAATGGTATGGTTACTTTGGGAAATGTGTTTTTCTCGTATAATTTGTATCCCAAAGAAAACATTAACTATTTTGTTTGTAAGATGCACTGTTGAAAGATTCTCTTGCTCGTTCGTCGTTCATAAACTAAGTGCTTATCGACATTCCATCATCACAAATATTATTCTCAAATAGATATCTAATACATATTATATGTATATCTGAACCTGATAAACTCAATAACTACTGAACGAATTTTCAAACGGTTTTCACCAATGAAAGGAGTAATTCATGAAGAAGGTTTAAGTGTATAACTCATTAAGGTTTTGTGTAAATTGGCTGGAATATGACGATTATTGTTGAAGTTGTTTTAATGTTGGAAAAAATTATGCTGGCTGGGAGCTTTACTGGCATGAGCCACGTACACCGTACGAGATACATACAATTCATGTTCTACAGGATTGTACATATTAAAAAGTTCAACAAAAAAATCCGCGATAGCATTTATCTATCATCTAAGGATGGTCCACAGTAATCGTTGTTATCTTTCAGAATGTGATTACCTAAACTCACACACTGGCTTATTATTTTAAAATTTTGAGGAAAACATATACTTTAACTATGTTTGTAAATATGTAAACACCATGTATCTATCTCCTAATTAAGTTATTTTTATTGCTTAGATTTTAATTCTTTTTACCTATTATGGTATAGTAATTTTATTCTAGGTGCATCGTCTTCACATATAATTAATGTACTCAAACAAAATATTGTAAAACATTTTTAAAAGAGTAACTGTGGAGTTTCATGCCCATTCTTCTCCATACGAAACTATTTTTTGGAACAGGCAACTAGAATCAATTCAATTTTTTTGTAAATTTTGACATTCGAAAGTGCCTCTTATGTGCATATTTGAAATAAATAATTTGACTTTGACTTTTTATTTTCGAAGCTATTTTTACCAGGATTATACTAAGCGTTATGCAATAAAATATGTTATTTTAATTGGGAATTTAATTTAGATAAAAATACACCATTACATTATATCATTTAAATAAATACTTTAAAAGATATCACAGAATCAAAATTACTATGGTTGACGCGGCGGTCAATGACCTTTTCCTTTGCTATTACTACGACAGAAAACCAGTTCACCGGATTGGGTAAAATTTGGCACAGAGATAGTTAATAACGTGGATTTAACCTATGTTTTAACATTGGATAAATTTATCCCTATACGAGTAGTACCGTTGGATAATTTCCGACATCCACGCGAGCGAAGCCGCGGGCAAAAGTTAGTAAAGGATATTTTAAAAATTAAAATAGAAAAGTATTCATTTATTTTATGACATAATACAGAATCCGTTCATGTCCCGCATGTAAGTCGGTACATTAAATGAAGGCAAAGCAATAATCAATTATTCAAGCATGAATAAAACATCAAGGATACCTGTATTTTTTCCATATTATTAAGTACACCATCTGAAAAATGATGTGTTTAAACTTGTCAAAAAATAATAGACTAGTTCTGACGTTTAACTTGAATCGATTTGTATGGCTCTCTTAAGTAACCACTCACGATAAATGTCAAAACGGGCCTATTATTTTTTGACAACTATAGTAGTACGAGATTAACTACGACAGTTTTAAATCCTGGGGCCGTATTATGAAGTATAAATGTCATTATGATTCCGGACCGAAAAAGGGACGGTGCTAGCGGTCATGTATAGATCCATCTCTCTCTTGTACTGAAATCATGATGGCATTAAAGCGTCATAATACGGAATCCGTTTAAAATTACCCATTATCTTTTGCGCCAGTTAACGTGGTGGGGTTTGGCAGTCGAATTAACCACGGCACATTATACACGCGATACGAGTACTTGGCTCAATTTATCGCCAATATTCCACAAAATAATATTTTCTTTATTTTTCTACGTCGCCGTCGCAGACCGTGCAATGAAAAGAAAACTATGTTTTTTGTCAAGTTTTTTTCAGCAAAAGGTCACGACATTTTCCTCAATGAAAGCAAAAAACAACAAGTGATTTATAACCGCAAAAAATACCAACGTCCGAATTCAATATTAACTTCCTGACTGACATCCGTTACTGTTTTTCCTTTTACGAATAATGATAAAATCACAAAACTATCTATCCTAATTCTTAGAATATTTTATCTTCTATTCAAACATAAATGAAATAGTTCGGTGACTTACGTCTTTTCTTGTCTAAGAAAGAAACTATTTTTTTTTTATGGTTTTGTTTTACAACTTTATCAGACAGGACATGGCGAAACTATAGGTAAGGGTTCCTTGTTGACTACGGAACCCTAAAAACGATGAATCGTAAATAGGTAGTGTTCAACCTTCGTATATATCTTAGTACGGATCCGCCACTGGCTTCGTACGGGGGCATCGGCGACTTATCAAAATATCGAGAATTCTGTGACTTAGCTAAGTTAAAGATTAAAGTATTTCACACATAAAACTTTCGTAATAAATACTTCAAATGATTGTGATAACCTCAAAATCCTTTGTATAGTTTTGAAGATCTAAGCGGTCACACAAATAGACACGAAAAGTGATTTTGTTGTATGTGTAGTTATAGATAAATATAGATTTACTATCTCCATCGAGGTGGACCAAGACCAGCGTGGACTCAGCAAACTTAAATACTGTACCCACCTCAATTCTTTGGAATTACCTTTTTAATTTCTCTACTTCGTTTACCTTTAGCTGGTAACCAATCAGGAATTCATTGAAAACGCTTTCGGTGCTGAGAAAGTAGAATATATGTTTCCTGATTACCAATGTTTTTTTTTTTTTTGTATTGTCATAATTACCAATTATTATATTAAAATTGGCATATCCTACTATTTCTATTACCAAGTCGCTTTTGTCGAAGTCAAAGTCAAATTCTAATTATTATTTATTTCAAATAGGCACATAAAAGGCACTTTTGACCGTCAAAATTTACAAAAAAATAGAATTTATGCTAGTTGCCTTTTCCAAAAATTTGTTTCGTATGGAGAAAAAACTCCACCGTTACTCTTTTAGAAATGTTTAACAATATTTTGTATAGGTACATTAATTAAAAAGACGATGCACCTAGAATAAGATTACTATTCAAATTCAAATTTTGTATTTCTGAGAAACATCCATAATAATGTTAGTAGTAGTAGAACTTAGTATGCATGCATGCATGCTCACATATTTACAAAAGTCGTATAAGTATAAGTTTTCCTAAAAAAAAAATAAAAAAAAAATAAGTCAGTGTGTGAGTTGGTAATCACAGAATTTAAAATCAATGACATAAAAATAATAAACTATACAATTAAAATAGCAACCAGTTTGATTTTGTCTCGAATTACCTTGAATTTCATTTGCCCTTTCTAAAAATTCAGAATTCACAAAAAAATACTACCCATTTTTTCCCCTTCTCTTTATTTCTGTTTTAATTACTCCTACTAATGCAGCTACCGTGAAATGTAGTTTAATGTAATCCACATCAGTATGCATAGCGGAAATTCCCAGTTAGAACTGTTGTTAGATTTTATTAATTTAAATACGAAGTTTCGCGTGTAGCTTAGTGACATTAAAGGGTAATTAAAATACGAGTGTTGAACTGTGTGGCGCAGAAGTTGCTTAATGACCTTCCGTGAATTATTTGTTATATGGCAATATTGCGACCAGGACCATTCGTTGCGGTAATCAATGGGAGAGACCCGTAGAAGTTGCTATTTAACTAACTATAGCTTGACAGCAAACGTAGAAATGTAAATTTATTTAATTTTAATTAGACTTGGATTCAATTAGTATGCAGAACACTATCGAACTACCAATTTTTAATGAAAAACAAATAAAACAACACAGAAGTAGATAACTCTCAGTACAAACACATTAACCCTCTGGTGCCGTTGCGCAAATAAATGTATGTTATCTATATGCACATTAAAGAGTAAAGACCACTTTGCTGCCAAAGCGGACATTGAGAAAAAAGCGCTATATCCAGTGGAATATTAACACACTGGCTCTGTTCCACGTCTCTCAGAGAAGTCAAAGCAGTTTAGTGGTCAGATAAACAAAATAATTAAGCGCTTATGGTAATTCTGGTAGGAGTGGTGCCAGCGCTTTATGTAAATGTGCGAGTACCGAGTACCTACCCACGACGGCGACGGGATGCGCCGCTACAAATGCAACTAACTCGCCGACGACGACGGCTTAATTCTGTTTTAATTTCAACTTTAAACTTAGTGTTATGGGGAATTATGAATTCTGAAGGTGCTTGGAGCGGTAAGTTGTATACTTGTGTCGCTTGGAATTGGAAGGGGAAGTGAGTGCAGGGATGTAGAAGAGTTACGTTGTTAATTCTGGTATTGATTGCTCTGTACTGACGTGATGAGAGTAGTCTTTATTTAACTGTCTCGGTGCTACCGTAGTAACAAATAACTGTAGCAATTTTTGAACGTATAAAGTCCATTGAAAACAACTTCAAATACTTCGGTTATCCTTATTGGTAGTTAATTCAGTAATGACAAATATGTTTACTACCTGTATTTTGAAAAAAAGAAAGAAAGAAAAGAATGAAAAATTGTTTATTCTGCACAAACAAGACACTCTTTACAAAAATAAAAATTGACAAAAACACACTCTAATACAAAGTAGCCAATTACAATCATATTTTAAGACTATGATGTAAATCTTATCCAGAAAAAAAAAAGAAAAAAAAAAGCTAAAAGCCTAGTATTCAAAACCTTAAACGTTAAAAGTTTGACAATGTTCTCCATTGCATTAAAAAGTACGACCAGTATTACCTCTGCCTAACCCTTCGGGGTAAAATGGGCGTGATTTTATGTTGTTATGTTACGATACGACACCATAAAACATATTTATTTTGTTTTTTTAAATTTCTGATTACAAATAACTACGTCATCAATAGCATGCATAATCAGCCTAAAATGTTCCCATTGCTGGGACACAGGCCTCCTTTCTGTGAGAGGGAGTGGGCCGTAATCCACCACGGGGGCGAGTGCGGGATGGTAGATGTCACGTCTTAAAATGTTTGGTTCTATGACATACCTCACGATGTTTTCCTTTATGAATAGTAGGAAGATTCAATAAGCAAAGTCACGATAGTGACTAAACTAAATCATAGACTCAAAACCGTCACAAATCAACACAAATCACATCCACTTCTGATTCAATCTCTCGCGTATAAGTGAACGCATTTGGCATGAGCAGTAGCTCGATAAAATATGCACGAGCTTACATAAGTGCAGGTGAATACTATTACATTCCAATGATGTAGGGAGACGGGTTGCTCTGTTTATGCTCCAATATCCGTATTCTGCAAATTTGCATAATATGTCTACCGTATCTCTTTATGTGATTTTCATGTCAATATAAGTCTTCTGTTGGTAGTAGGGTTCGTGTCTCCCATAAATATTAAGTATACCATAATTATGATGTTCTTTTGTTTTTTGAAGCGAGTGTTGGTTTTTAGATCAGGAATTTCTCAGTCGTAGCCCGGAGTCTGGATTTGTGCCCGGTTGATGACAATAGGCTCGCCCCTGCTACATAGTTAGGCCTTGTTTACGGAGCCGCGGGGCGTCGCGCGTCGCGTTGAGCGGTCCGGCCCGCACTAAATTCAAACATATGGCGTTGTATGAGAGCGTTTTCGGAGAAGCGATTTTACCCGCGTTTGCTTGAAATGCATGCGGAGCACGCGGATGGCACCACCGCGTCACACGCGACGTTTATCGCGGTGGCGCACGCAGCGTTGCGTTTCTGTAGTTCTCCGTTCAGGGTAAAAAGTAACAACACCCGCGGCATCGCACGCCCCAGTACGAGCATACGGCGATACCCGCTACGCTACACGCAAGAAGTTCCGCAGCTGCCGCAGCGGCGGGGACCCCTACTCTTCACGTCCCGCGTCAAACAACATCGTACATTGCCACATGTTTGAGTTTGCGCGTGTGATGACGCGGGCCGCTGCACTCTGTAAACAGAAAAAACGTCCGACGCGCCGCGCGACGCCACGCTGCTCGCGACGCGCGACGCCCCGCGTCTCCGTAAACGAGCACTAAAACATAACTGGCATTTGGTTGTACTAATAGGTCGGTATACCTCTATATAACACGGGGAATTTATGCGTTATGTTATGTTTTCAATGTCAGCGACGTGTTTTTAGGGTTCCGTACCCAAAGGGTAAAACGGGAACCCTATTACTAAGGCTCCGCCGTCTGTCTGTCTGTCTGTCCGTCTGTCACCAGGCTGTATCTCATGATCCGTGATAGCTAGACAGTTGAAATTTTCACATATGATGTATTTCTGTTGCTATAGAGCAACAAATACTAAAAACCAGAATAACATAAATATTTAAGGGGCTCCCATACAACAAACGTGATTTTTTTGGTCGTTTTTGCTCGATATTGATAATGGTAAATGGGAATATTTAGTTATATATTCACTTTAAAAATCAATAATTAAATTAAAATAAAACAAATATTTAAGGGGGGCTACATACAACAAACGTGATTTTTTTGCCGTTTTTATAGATGGTACGGAACCCTAAGTGCGCGAGTCCGACTCGCACTTGGCCGGTTTTTTATTTTGTTTTATTTCTCAATTTAATAGAAGCAATGACTGCCATGAATGAATGAAATGCACCGACCTCAGCGTGGTTTGACCAGACTCGATTACTCGAATGAACCCAAAGATTTGCACTAGCCCCTGGAGCCTCATGTTTCATGGGGCTACAGAGCCCATTGCATATCAAAGAGTAGACCGGGGGGCGCGATAATAGTAGGGAAGACGTGCCCTTAGGACATGGAAGGATTATTAGAGCCGTACTGGATATGCATAATTGAGCAAGCATTGAAATAGTGGAGCGACGGGTGTTATTTATCTATGGGTTAAAATATATTTCAGCACAATTCCTGAACGTTGAAAAAAAAAATTGTCAATTTGATTTTACTTCACTCTTTTTTACGCTTGATTGCTGTTTCCATAATTATGTTTCTGTTGGAATGATTTTATTGATTGACAAGCTGTACCCGCGGCTTCGCTCACAAGTTTTATATTCTTTTGGCATTATTAATTAATGGGAATGTGAAGTCGTATGGAACTTATTTGCGGCTGTTGAAACTAAAACCTATAAGTAGATGTTTGGTATATGAAAGAATAAAAAATAAATAATTGTAATTCATGATCTATTCGGGGTCCCGAGAATTCAAATTGTTCATAATCAAGAAAACGAGTAGGTACTTGTAGTAAGTGTGTTTTGTATTTATTTTGATAGTTAGTTAGTTAGTCATTTATTTTAGTACCTAGTGTAAATAGTTAGTCGTGACACATATTATATATTGTATTTAATAAAATTAATATATAAGAAACGATTTAAAAAAAAAAAAAACTTGCACAATAATTTCACTTCTATGAATGAAAGAAAGAAAGAAAGAAAAAGCATTTATTGGGACTCGCACAGATCACAAATTAAACTATACAAAAACACACTCATAGAAACATAAAGATCAAAAACAAAAATAAAGTAAAAATGAAAATAAAAACAGAAAGTCCTGTACGAGGCCAAAAGGCCGCTATCACAGCATGATGCTGCGGCACTTAAAAAAAAAATAAGTGTCGCAGCGCTGGCGCTGGGCTATGACACCTTGATCAGCCAGCCGATTGAAGAACAAAAGTGAGATGCAAAAATACGCGTTAGGTATTTATATACTAGCTGCAGCCCGCGGCTTCGCCCGCGTTTCTTTTTTTAAAATAAAAGTAACTCCTTATAACATTAGCTATCTGCCAGTGAAAGTACCGTCAAAATCGCTCCAGCCGTTTCCGAGATTAGCCGGAACAAACAGACAGAGAGGCAGAAAAAAAATGAAGTGTTTTTTTTTTGTTTTATAAGTTTCGTAAATACTTTCATATGCATTTAGTAAAAAGCTGTTATTTTACATTCCAAACAGACGCAGAAATTTTATTTATGAGTATAAATAATTGATTTATTGACATAATAATGACAGAGGACTACTCTCACTACGCTCTCTCACATCAGGCCAGTCAGTATACCTTATTAGCCCATCGTCTAACATCAACAAATCACAAACGCGTACACGATAACGCGTTAGTAAGTTACGTCGCGTACGGACCACCACTAAAATACTAGTGCTGTGATATTCCAACTCCTCATTAGTGATTTGAATTTGTAACGCGCACGTCTTTTTAAATCGTTCTCATCATCACCATCATTTCAGCCGAAAAAAGTCCACTGCTGGACATAGGTCTCCCCTAAAAGGAAAGGGGTTGCCATAATCGCCACGCTTGGCAGGTGGGTTGGCGATCGCAGTATGGTGTTAAAATGCATAGAGAACGCTGCTGCCCATTCTCTAGTAAGTCTCTTAGTCACGTTTCCGTGAGTGTCGTACCCACGGGAAGCAATAGGATAGTGCTATTCTTTACGTCCGGTACCACACGAAAATCGTTCTCACATGTATAATTTAAACATAAATAATGTAACCATTAATTTGTATCAATATTATGATTTAAAAGAGTGTCCATGGAGTTTCTTGCCCCTTTTTCTCCATAGGAACCAAACTACACTCTGAAATGGGCATGTATCATCTTTTTGACTAATCCGCTCCTTGACAGTTCAAAACTGCCTTGGATGGTATAATTTAAATAAATGCTTTGAGTTTAAGTTTAACTGATTTATTTTTGAATAGCGTCGTGGATGACGTGCTTTAAGATAACAAGAAACAGTTTCTGTAGGGGACAGTGAGGATACAATGCGAGGTTGTGTGATAAATAATGCTCTGGTCCACTGTAAAGGCACTTCGCCATTATGTATTCACATAATCAAAAATTATATAGCGGTTCTATTTACTTTTCATAAGCTCGTCTTATGTAATGGCTTTTATACACCTATAAATTCTTAAGAAAGTCCGTAGTGTGCACCTAGGCTTATATATTTGCCTCGTAATCATTTCTGCAGGTACATAAGGCTAATCCGTGTGGTTCCGGATGTAAAGAATAGCACCACCCCATTTCCTCCCGTGGGTGTCGTAAAAGGCGACTAAGGGACTTACTAGAGAATGGGCAGCAGCGTTCTCTACGCATTTTAACACCATACTGCGATCGCCAACCCGCCTGCCAAGCGTGGCGATTATGACAAACACCCCATGTCCAGCAATGGACGTCTTTTGGAAGGCTATCAGAGTATGATTGAAACAGCTTTTACACATAAGGATGCATGGTCCGTCGTTAAATCGCTTAAATAGATGCTATCTCGTTGTCCGTAACAGTTTCCAATAACATACATAGTTATTACCTAGGCTGAAACTATTGAACTGTAATCCTGGTGAGTGTAAACTTGGAATCAGTAAGCCATGAGTATCAAGCCAGTCAGCTCGAAGTAATGTGATGAATCCATTCCTAGTGCGAACACGTATTAGCTGAAGGGTTTAAAGGATAAGCAAGCCGCAAGTCTACAAGCTATCCAAGTAATCCTTACTGAATTAGAACATTTAATTTTGAATTTAAACTTGTTGGATTGACTAGTTCAGTGGAATTCTCAAGTTTGTTTTGAAACTTCAGGGGCAACAGCGATCGTAAGCAAATTGTCATTCGGCAAGCCAAGGTCAAAGCTACAGAAAAGAATTCCATAGGATAGTAACACCAAAATTATAATTATGTCTTTTCATCAGATTCTGGCGATTGCTCTGCACATAAATAAGTAATAATAATAAGTGTAGTATAATTAGTGGTAAAAAAATGGATGTAACTGTTTACCAGACAAGTAAAACAATAAAAATAAACTAGATAAAATATAATTTATCTATATTAAATACACTAATTGCAACACAAAATATTTAAGCGAATAATTAAATAAGCTATAATTGCATAACATCTAATACAAAAATAAATAAATATATTGTCCGACACATATTATATTCAGATAATATATAATAATTAATACTGTTGTAAGAAACCAGATAATTAGGAAATAATTTAATATTTAGTAACAAGGAAAATCATCGATTCCCAGGTCGCGCAAAGTTATATTGGGTTTTTCTATCTGGAATTTCTCAGTAGCAGCCCGGAGTCTGGATTTGCGGTTAATGGCTATAGGCTCACCCCCTATTACATGGGACTTAAACATAGCTGGCAAAATGTGAGTGTACTACAGGAACACCTCTGCCCAACCCTCCGGGGAAACAAGGCGTGATGTTATGATGTTATGTTTTATTGCTGGACAAGTAACTGCGAAATGATTTTGATCTATTTTCAATCTGTTACTAACACATTGGCTTGTATCATGATAAATGCATGATGGATTTGTAGGTTGTGTGACGCCGGTAGCACATCTCCGCCGCGAAACCATAGCAGCGAAACCGCGGTAGTTCAATTCAACTGGTTCGCGTCATGTTCCGCTAGTCGCATCCGATTCGAGTAGCGAAACATGACGCGAGCCAGTTGAATTGAACTACTACGGCTCCGCTGTGATGCTTTTGCGGCGGAGGTGTGCTACTGGCGTGAAGGTCGTTAAATTATTTTTTTTCAGACAAGATCCAATTACAAAAAAAAAAAAAAAACAAAATACAAAAATACTCCATTCTAGATGTTAGTAAACAAATTAACTTATTTTATATGTTAGTACTTAAATTCTAATACCGACAGCGTCGTGCTTTTTAAATGCGTCATTATGGGGCTTTCATCAGGCCCATCAACAATAACTTTCAGGAGCCTGTTGCTACTGTCCCGTAATCTGCTGAGAAGAGATGCATTCTTTTTGCGCACTAAAGCTGAGAAGCTATCTACTCCGGCTCGAGCAAACATTGCAGATGCACTGCAATAACGTGGCAGCTGCAACAGCGCCCTAAAAGCGTTATTATATTGAACACGCAATGCATTGGCAGCACGTTTAGAACAGCTGATCCATAGAGCGCTTGAGTACAGGGATGTTCAGTATGCTTTAAAAAGCGTGATTTTGACCGCATCTGTACATCGCGCGAACCTACGGGCCAGCATATTCGCCCGCAACGCCAATGCCCTGCGTTCCCGCTCAACATCGGCATCGTCTCTAAGGTCGTCAGAAAATTTAACTGGTGGTACATTTTCTGGACACTTCTTGCCCACAGCCTTAAAGACCATGAGTTCCGATTTATTTACATTATAAAGTAACCCATGGCTGGCAACGTAGTCCTCAGTTAAGTTGAGTAATAGACTTAAAAGGTTTCTTCAAGATACAATTTATACTCGTTGTAATATTAACGTAAATTCTCAAAACTATGAAAATCATTAAAGCGCTATTCCTCTCTCTTAAAATGTTTTTGTGCTCGACAAGGTCCATAATTGTTTCTTTATAGTATTAAATGTGTACATTATGGATTGCACTAAAGATTATTTGAATTGAATTGTTATATAATTATATTTGCTAGGTATATTGTATAAATGTTAGAAGACGTGTTTCAGATCTACATGACAACTCATTTTGAAACCCTAATTTATTACTTCTGTTTTAGATTTAATTTATAAAATAACTTTTTGAATTTGGTTTCGTCAAGCCCAAACTAATCTGTAGCTGTATCCACCTAAAAGTTTCTTCTTTTAGTAGTTCTAATACACAAAAGTGGTTTTATCATCATCAGCGAATTACGTGGCTTTATTTAATAACTCTGTGAAATCCTTTTTTAATTTTTTAAAGAAACTTTCCCGTTCGAAGTCAAAATAAACACAGCCATTGGCTGTTTGATAAACTCAAGAATATTATTTTGTTTGTAATAAAACAAAAACATGCCTCGTTATCTGATCCGAGTTAACTACGGCTAAGTTGATTAAAACTTCACAAAGTTGTGTATCGTTAAGTAATAAAACAGTCTTCGAAGTTTACATATAATATTCACTTCAATTTTCAACTTGTTTACAAATTAATTAATTTTACGCGAAACTAAAAATTTTGAGTTTAGTTGCTTTTGAAAGTTTCCTTTGTGTAAAAAGAGGAGTTGGTCGGTAGTTAAGTAGTGTATATATTCAGCAGAACTTTAAAAGATGAGCGGGGACTATCTCGAGAGCTTTAGACAACTCTGTAGTATAGCTCGAGGCGGAGATGCTGACGACATGGGTTAGTGTTTTGTAATGGTTAAGTTATCAGTGCTGTCAGATATTTGGGCAATGGAATCTTATATTCCATTAAATATAACATTACCTAAAGTTGTCAAAAAATAATAGGCCCGTTTTGACATTAATTAACTTGAATCGATTTATCGTGATTTATCCGAGGACCATTGCGAAGTAACTAGTGAAGTAACCATACGACTCGGTACTCGATACTCACGATAAATCGATTCAAGTTAAATGTCAAAACGGGCCTTTTATTTATTGACAAGTATACTCATAGTTTTCTATTTTGTCATCATGCTGGTGGGATCAGCTACTTACTCGTTTTATCTTCTGATTTTATTTGACATCAAGACAATGATTGTGTCTTTAAACGTAAACAATTTTATAAATAAACTTTCGTGGGTGTACTGTTGACCTTATCAAGTTTTGTCACATTATCGTAATGTACTCCATGTAATAAATAAGTACTCATCCTGCCTAGCCTATTCCCAATTATTTTGGGGTCAGCTTCCAGTCTAACCGGATTCAGCTGAATACCAGTATTTTGCATAGAGCGACTGTCTATCTGACCTCCACGACCCAGTTACTGGGTAACAGGATACCCCTTGGTAAGTCCGGTTGTTAGACTATCGGGCTTCTGACGACCCGTAACAACTGTCAAAGATCTACAAATAACGGTCGGGATCAACAGCTTAACATGTTTTCCCAGGCACGGAGGGGTCTTGGTATGTAAAGATGGTTACCCATCCACGGACCAACCGCGGCAAGCGTAGATTAATCTGATTGATCGACCCATGCGGCTGTTATTACTTAGGCACAAGAGTACAAAAACAAAAAGTACTAACTTACTAAAAGAATAACAAGAATACAAAAATGTCGCCACTGAGAAACATAACTCCTCTGGTCAAGTCTTTGTTCCATGTTTCATTCTGTAACAAACTGATACAATATTTCGCGAACCTCAAGAAAAATATGTATTTGTCACAAGTTTTTTCTGAAAAGGTGTTTCCAACTTGCCGAGTAAAAACAATGATATATAACTTCTTGTTTTTAGACTGGCGACAATAATGTTCGATATGTTCGCTAATGTATTGACATGTCAACAGAAATTGGACAACACGGCGGCGGCCGGCATAACGTTCAGTGGTCGAATAAAATTTATAGCCGATGAAATATTTCCAGCTATTAGCTCGTTTTGTATTACCAATGAATGAAGTACATATCAATAATTTTGCAGTACGACCACATTGACATTCATTTCTTTGTTCACGGCGCTGGTAATATGTGTAATTTAATTATGGTAATGCTTTAAATATTTCCACTGGACATCAGAATTTAAAATTGAAGAGGAGTGAAATGGGGTGACCTGGATTCGCCAAATCTGTTTACAAGCACTACCTACTACTTGAATATCTGTTCAAATAGGTAGACTCAATGACGGGACGAGCTAGAAGTGAATGTGATTAGAGATATCGTATTTTTAGATTTCCGTACCTACCTTAAAAGAAAAAAATGTAACCCTTACAGCATCACTTCATTGTCCGTTTGTCTATCTATCAGACAAGGCCCATTTTCTCAAGAACGCGTGGAGGTATCAAGTTGAAATTAATATCAAATACGTAGGGCTACGGCCCCTTGGAGCTCTAAAAATGATTTGTTTATAACATTCAAGCGTTAATTTGAATATAATTAAATTCAGGGAAATTAATTGTTTACCAAATTGACTACCAATTTAAATTATCCCTATATTCGAATCACCACTGTCATTAAGTATTTGACGGCTGTACCTATATAAAACGGCTTTAACACGGCAAATAGATGAAGTGTGTACATTTAAATAAAGTAAAAAAATCGCTGACTGTGCCCTAGAGAAGGCATGTAATTACGATCCCATCAAAATATAAAGGAGATCAATAAAAGCCCATACAACTTTTCCCAAAAATGCACCTCAAGGTACACGTGCATCAAATCGTTGAGAAAATATAGAGGAATTAAAAAATAATTGTATATTTATCCTTAAATAATTTAAAACTACATAAATTAATAAATTATTTGAAGTTTTAACCTGTAACACAATGAAATCATGCGGCAACTTTGCATGTACAATTGCGTTACATTTCGTTGACACTCGGGTTGACATTGTTTCATAAATTCACATGTCGATCCGTTAGATTCTGCGTTTCGGGGTACTAACCTATCATATCACAGGAAAGACAGCTTCTAGACTTTAATTCATTCCGCGCCGCTCGGGCTCCAGGGCCAACAATAGGAAATGAATTGTGTATTTATGTCTCATTATCGGCACTTGAATGGTTAAGTTTAAAAGTTATTATAATCTCGTCCCCGTATAACCAGAAGAAAAAAATATAAGTGCAATGTTATTTAGTATAATAGTGTATTTTATGCCACTAAGTTTACCTTGGTACTTCGTTTGGGTCGATTTTGGTGACATCCTTTGAAAATGGGAGCCAAGTTCAATATTAAGAATATGCATGATTGTCGACTTCGCCGAAAAAAGAATTGAGATCTAAATGGGTGCCAAGTTCTGTAAATAATCCTGAAATGTATTTATAAGAACATACAACATTCTAAAATAAATTTAAAACACAATTTCTTGTTTTTTTCTGCTACAACAATATTTGCTTTTAAAAATATAACTTCTTGAACCGTCGAATTATTTACAGAACGCAGATAACTTAGGATAAATTGAAGCTCGTGATTTGATTTGGCTGATATGCTACGGCGTTTCTAGATAAAAGGTGTTCAGCAGTATCATACAAAAGTAAATATATAACATACTTAACCACAAAATAAAGACAGATAATATCCCGGATATAAAGACACAGATAATATCCCGGATATATGAACATTCAAGACAAAAATACTATTAAGCGATTTGCTTACTCGACAAGACAAGCGCAGCCTTAGCTTATATTATTCCCCTCAACAAGAACGGGCACAAAGAAATATTTGTACATACTTGGCCATTCAAAAACGAACACAGTCGACAAGGGATTACTGCACGACAAAGTTTACCAACTCGCGGTTACGATCCTTCGTGGTTCGCCAAATATCGTCTAATGTCGCCTCCACAGAGAATATTTATTAAAACTAAAGCAATACAAGACAATACAAAACGTTCAAGTTTCGCGAAGTAATATTTGCGGTAATATAAAAAGATATTTAGTTGTTAAGGCGAAGCTACACAGAATGTGGTTCACGAGCGAGAGAGATTCGATTGATGCGGGTGGAATGTACGACCTACGTCACTTTTGAGGCTACTCACCTCTGACAGGTTCTGGAGTGGCGACCGCGTACCCGGAAGATGTAGCGTTGGATGGCCTTTTTTTTGGTTCCGGGGTGGAAAATCCTCATGGATATCCTCCGCCCTTTGGCGGGTGGAGGGGGTCTGTCAGACTCTTACTGACTAAAAACCACCCCAGTGTTCCCTTCTCACACTTCCACCGTGGATCATGGGATCAAGTGCGACTTCCGCGATCCCCGGCTGGCCCGCCTCTGCGGGCCACCTCAAGCGCTGGAAGGGTTTCCACAAGGTGGACCGAAGGCCTTGTGGTGAAGGCTGCAGAAATTCGCTGAATGCGAGAAGCACAGAACCGGTCAAAGTGGCGGTGCTTGGGGTGGCCTATGTCCAGCAGTGGATGTCTTTCGGCTGAAACGATGACTCACATCATCGAAATCGAATCGCCAGAAGCTCCAAACTCGTTCAACACCTATAGTGGCTGTAAGTATGAATTCTTAAGCGGTGAAAATGACATAGCATAGCGTCGTCGTTTTGACTTTCGGCCCTAACGACCCGCGTTTTCTCAGTTCACTTCCTCCCCGGACCCGCAGTCTATGTGATATAGGCCACTCAACTTGAATAGCAATTGTGCGTCTCTCGTTCATTGTGTCAGCAGCTGTGTTTATTTATTGTGTGTGGCTTTATGTAATAAACATTTTCTTCAGACGACTACAACTAATGGCGTTTACTCGCTAATTTTGTGAGTGGATCGTTCATTGTGTTCGATGGAATATTTCATATTTAAATATTCATATCCTTTTTTCAGAATACCTGAATACTACAGATACCTACTTATTTTGTCCTAAATCCTTTATTGGCTGTACGTTATTATATTTAATTCCCAGGTCGGGTATAATTTTATTAGGTTTTTCCATCAGGAATTTCTCAGTAGCAGGCCAGAAGCTGGATTTGTGCTGCTTTTGACTTAAAAATAACTGGCGAAATGTGGGTGTTCTATACACCTCTGCCTAAGTCATCGGGGACTACAAGCGTGATATGTGTAATCTTATATTTTTTTGTGATATTTAATAGATTTACCATCCACTTAAAATAAATACAATCTACCAAAATTCAATAATGTGTACGGCGTGAGGGTTGCAGATTATTTAGTACCCTTTTTTCTTAATATATTAAATTTCCAGAGGACTTGCAAACGTTATACAAAAGGAGTTCGAAAAGTTATAAGTACAAATCAAAACCTTTTCTTACACAAAATTTATCCTAATGTATCATGTATTAATGTACCTTTAAATTATTAGCATTATTATAATATATGTATCATTGGTGTAATTAACATTTTTGTAAAATTTTAATAGACTTCTCGCCAGCACACAGATAAACACTGAGAGGTTTTCATTGTGTGGTTAAAACCAAATTGTAAAATAAGCTAAGTGTTTTAGAAAAAATAATAAATTAACAAATATTAATATAAAACTGGGCAGCAGCGTTCTCCATGCATTCTAACACCATACTGCGATCGCCAACCGTTCTGCCAAGCGTGGCGATTATGGCAACTCCTTTTGGGGGAGGCCTATAACCAGCAGTGGACGTTTTTCGGCGGAAATGATGACGATGGTGAATATAAAACTCGACGAACGTAATAAATGAGTATATATTATTGTTTTAGTAGAGAAGACAAAAGGTAGAATGAAACTGATATAAATTCCCATTCATTTTAATTATGTTTTTACTCGCATATCGCGAGAATTAACCTTTCCCTTTCCTCAGTAATCTTATTAAATTAAGTTACCATTATGAATATTTTCTAGTGGTTAATGTAGATATAAATAATACAGAATAGGGCTTTTCGGACGGAGCTGGAATATCTAAAACACCAATATTTACTTCGCTCTTTTACTTTTAATACTTAGTTTGACAGGTTCTAGAAAAACGCTGAGATGATCCATCTTAAGACGACAAGATTTTTGTGTTGCCTTTCTCAATTTTTCTTTTCTTATTTCTCTTTAAAAATTGTTTTCTTTGAAAAAAGCGGCCAAGTGCGTGTCGGTCTACGCACAATGAAGGGTTCCGTAGCTAGGATGACGTTATCTCAAAAACAGACTTAACATTATAGTTGAAAACATGTTCCCTCATACATTCGAACTGCAAATCTAAGTTTGTACGCACAATATTGAGTGATTTACCATGTTATTTTAAGACCACAGACTTTATACGAGCTACGCTGTACATTGACCTTTGTGGTAGTTTGTACGTCACACTCATTAATGCACATCAATATTGTTTAGATATGCATTTCTCCAACATAGCATTTAAGTGTAATAAATCCATCAAGGATCATTCGTCTACTCATTTACATAACATAACAACTACATAACAAATTTACATAGCTTTTTCACTGTTGGGCATTACACACTAACAGACTTGTTATACGGTTTCCTGTAATCTATAGGTAAATAACTATTTTCTGTATTTTTTTTCAAAATTTTAGGCTCAATGGTCTCGGAAATAAGGGCGAGAATGATAAATTTTCATAAATAACTTGAAAACTATTTATTTTTAAAAAGTTTGAGGCTCTCACAATAAGCCCTTTCATTTTGATATGTCACACGGTTGCACAGCTTACAATTTTTTTTTTAAATTTTCTGATTTGCCCCCTAAAGTGACCCCCATATTCAAAATTCATTTATTTACGTTACACGTCCATGTTTGGTTCACAAAAGTTCATAATTATGTGTACCAAATTTACGTACGTACGATTTTGGTACCTATGGAACCCTAAAAATTGTAGATTGTTTGTGTTTTTTGTCTTTTTCAATAAAAATACTAATAAGGATGTGTTTGTTAACTATCATTAATGCTGTAAATCTTTCGAAAATAAATAAATAGGTACTATCATTTCACTTATACTGTCTTCGAATCCTCATTTTTCCCGTAGAAACTGTATTAATACTTCCGAGAAAGAAGCACTTCGTCCTTTTTGCTGTAAACTCGTTACGTAAAACAAATGTTTAGTTGCCAAGCCACCAATTCCATTACTGGCTCAGTCCAAGTGACGCAGAGAAGGGATTACTCAGAAGCAGCAATGTACGTTAATTGCAATTCGTGCCCAGGTACAAAGAAATACTTGGCAAGTGTAATGAAAAAACTTTAAAACTATTAATTCCCTTTATAAGCTGGTCGTCTTAAATGTGGCTCTTTGGAGCTTTATTCTGTTATGTAAACTGGGAACTGAGAACTGGAAGTATTTTTAATTTTTCTCTGTACTTTGTGGTTAAAACAATCTGTGGAGTGTTCTTCTCATGTCGACCGTTACTTCTCGAAGGTCGTAGTGGCTGTGTGTTTATATTTTTATGCGACTCTCTTGTTTATTCTGTTAGCTCTTCAAGTTTATTAATAAAATAAAATAAAAACTTTTTAATTCAGACAGAATCCATAGAATGTTAGTAGAGTACAACTTATGAAACTAGTGTTAGTACAATATAATTACTTATTTCCTAATGTGGGTATTAACCCTGTGCTAGACGTAACGCGTGTCCAGCCTATCCGCAATAACAGCCAGGATGCAGTTGGTGCTGGCGCGCAGCCTGCCGAGCGCCGCGGCGCGTTGCTTGTGGAGCACGGCGTGGAAGCCGTCAACGTGTGCGTCCGCGAACATGCCCGACGCACTGCAACAGCGCGGCAGCTCCAACAACGCCCTGAACGCGTTGTTATATTGGACGCGCAGAGCGCTGAATGATCTTTGCGTATAAGCTCACAAGCAGCACGTGTATAGTGATGTAGAATGCGCTCTGAACAATGTTATTTTAACTTGAGCATTACAACGTTTAAACCTGTGGGCTATCATGTTCGCTCTGATCGACAGCGCCCTACGCTCCCAGTCCATGTCTTCATCGTCGCGTAAGAGATCAATATTATTTATTAATATTGTGTCAGGTAGTTTCTTGAGGTGACAGAAACATTATGTTTTTGGCGGAGGACTACCTATCTTGCGCCAAAAACGTCTTTGTGAATAAATCTCTGCCCTAATTGTGATACATACAATAGCAACACGTAGCTTTAATTATAATATATTAATAGCATCATTATTTTTGAAACCTTTCTCTATTTGACAGTAACTGTTTATTTAGTTAGATTAACATAATGGATATTGTTAAACTGTCATAATTGTGTTGCGATTATAAATGTGTCTACGCAATTGATGTCATGAGCTAAATTGGGTAATAAAACTTGATTGCTTTAATAAACTCAAAATGTTTTGAGTTGTAATGATTAAGTTTGAACTGTAAGTTATATTAAATCATTACGCTTTTGAACAGTCAAGGAGTCGGTTAGAAAATTGAAGTTAAGTTGCCCGTTCCTTTCGTTTAAGCTACGGATTCTTAGGAAAAAAATCTGCCTAGTCTTTTCCCAACTTTGTTGGGGTCGGCTTCCAGTCTATCCGGATGCAGCTGAATACCGCATGCTGCTGTATTTTACATGGAGCCTATCTGACCTCCACAACCCAGTAACTGGGTAATACGATACCCCTTGGTAAGACTGGTTGTCAGAATTTCGGGCTTCTGACGAGACGTACGACTGTCGAAGATCCACGAGTGACAGCCGGGACCAACGGCTTAACATGCTTTCCGAGGCACGGAGGAGTCTTGGTGTGTAATGATGGTCACCCATCCACGGACCAACCCTGGCAAACGTAGCATAACCTGATCGTTAAGCTCCGGTCGATCCGTGGGGCTATTACTACGTAGCGACGAGCTCCGCTGCTCCGGTTTCTGAGGAAAGCAGTTCCGTTATATTATAACGGTCATCATGAAAATCTGTCATTTTCACCAGTATTTGAGTTAGAGGTGTCAAAAAACATTCTGTGTATGAACAGCCGTTAGCATGTTTTGTATGACCGTTGTCCGCTTTCTTAGAAAACCAAAGCTTTAGTGCGGATTCCTATTAAGAAGAACGGGCAGGAAAATCCATGGTTAGATACTTATTTTAAAGTTCCTTTTTAAAACGACAAATACCAGTGTAAATTACCACTTTAGTCAAATAAAATAAATCGGCTTTATTTTTGGTATATATACCCTTCAACCGTAAGTGATTAATACCTAAGTGGCGCGTGGTGAGGGTTCCGTATAATGAATGTTGTCTACTATGTTTTTATCCCAAGACAGTTTATCCCAAGTACAAATTTAACATTGTAGTTGAAAAACATGTTCTCCGATACATTCCAAACTGCAAATATAAGTTTGCACGTACAATATTGAGAAATTGACCATGTTATTAAGTTTATTTGTAATCTATATATAAATAACTATTCTCTGTATTTAAAAAAAAAAAAAATAGGTTCAGTAGTTTTATAAAGAAAGAAAGAAAGAAAGAAAAATTATTTATTCTGCACAAACAAAACGCACAGTACAACAAAATAAGTCAAAAAAAAAATAAACATACTAAGTAGCCAAAAGCCTCGCATCCAATACTTTAAGCATTCTGACAATCTTGTCCATTGGTTGATGTCAGGGACCAAAGACAATTTACAAAGTGTTTACTAAATAGTTTATAATCTCATTCTATATATATTAGTCTATGGTCTATGTGATGACAACAAAGTCGACAAACAAACAATGAAAACAAAAACAAAATGCCGATTGCCGAGTGGAAAAATAACTACTTTTGAAACAAACAAACTATACTAATTATGAACAATTACAATAACCGTGCGTCACATCAGAACAGGTCTCTGCTCAGCAAAATGCTGTGACTTCGGACAAACCTATCGTCACAGCGCTGATTTTCAGCAGAAACCATGGACTATATGTAAATTATATTATGTGTGTGTGTGTGTTATATATTGGATTATAGGTAAATTTTCATCTATTTTCTGAAAAAACTTTAAAATTATAAAAAAAAAACGAGACCTTACGACCTTAGACAATACGTCCTTTCATTTGGTATGTCACACGGAACAGTCTGCAAAACTTTTTTTAAATTTTCTAATTTGCCCATCAAAAGTGATCCTCATATTCAAAATTCATTTATTTACATTAGCTTGGTACGGATCGGCTTTAAATTGATTGATTATTTGTGGTAAATCCTTTTCTGTTGTTCTTGTTCATATAATTATTGGTCTTAAAATGGCAGCCTACTGCACCTACGTCATCACAAACTTAATTAACAATAAAATACAATTAATATCGCGTAATGGTTTTAAATACATCTCTACACATCCTAATGTAGTTATTGAAAGCAGTTAACAATTACCGCCATAGGTAAACTATTTAAATAACATCATGATTCAATAATTGTTGCAAATACTAATTAGTGTCTAGTTTGTATTTGCTTTTACGTCAATGAGGTAAAGGTGCTGTTCCATTGCTGTTCACGGGCCCGCTAAGCATGTGAACTAAGCTTCACTTTGTATGAAAATCTAGGCAGGATTATTGACTATGACCCACGCTCTGTACCGATGCGTGGTTTGTAGTGATGACGTAGCAATAAAACACACGTGGCCTGGAGCCTAAGTCTAATAATTTACAAACGTTACATGATCTCTCCATTTTAATTCTTTGACAGATTCGGTTTCCCGTGAGATTTGTCAAGCGTAGCATGAAAGCGTCGTCATTTGTTTATTCTGCGTATGAACTAAAGTTCGTTTTTTAATCCCAGATACTAATTTGACAGGTGCAAATGTCAAACTCCAAATTGAAAAAAACAAACAATCATTTGTGTAAGACTAACAGTTAAATACACGATTTAGGTTATTATTTTGTACCAGTGACGAGTACTGTCAGCTGGCATAGACACGTAAACAGTCTTGTATCTTTCCGTCTGGTAACTTTGACAGATACCCGTCACTAAAGTAGTAATCGATTAATTTAATGAGTATCGTTTGGCTGTTTGAGAGTTGAGACTTTTGCCACATTATTTTGAATTTTGCACGGCACTTGTGATTGAACCATCGAACGGAACGTTGATATTTTGCTGTGAGAATTATATCGAAGAATATCTATACAATCGTTGTTTCATTTCTGAGTTTAGGTTGACTTCCTACATTTGAAATGTTTTTGGAATTAACAAACCGGCCAAGTGCGAGTCGGACTCGCGCACGAAGGGTTCCGTACCATTATAAATAAAACGGCAAAAAGATCACGTTTGTTGTATGGGAGCCCCCTTAAATATTTGTTTTATTTTAATTTAATTGTTTATTTTTAAAGTGAATTATTAACTAAATACACTGTGAATATTTCAAGCGTCTACCTGTTGCCGTTATCAATATCGAGCAAAAACGAGCAATAAAATCAAGTTTGTTGTTTGGGAGCCCCCTTAAACATTAATTTTATTCTATTTTTTAGTATTTGTTGTTATAGCGGCAACAGAAATACATCATCTGTGAAAATTTCAACTGTCTAACTATCACGGTTCGTGAGATACAGCCTGGTGACAGACGGACAGACAGACGGCGGAGCCTTAGTAATAGGGTTCCCGTTTTACCCTTTGGGTACGGAGCCCTAAAAACGAACTTTAATCCGTACATGAGCTGTGAAGTGCTGCTAATACACGCAGCCTAACAAATGAAACCAAGCAGCTTACGTGCGCAGCCTCTAAATGCACATCCTACGCGCAATGCAATTGCACCTTTACGCCAATGTGATAAGAGCCACCATGCATGGTTTTAATTACTGTAAACCGAACAGTATGGTGTAACTGGGAGTATTACCTATTACTAACTGGTAATTTAGTTAATTTTGATGTAATTTGATAAATACAGTGACACAAAGCTAATTAGCCGTATTTCGAATTAAGTATTTACTGTTTAGTGTTGTTACTTAGTTGGAATATGTGTTCCGTTTTGAATTGATGTTTGTTTTGGTTGTTACAGGCACTAATTTAGTTGTTAGGTGTGTTAAAGGTTTGAACTGTGAACAATGGTCGAATGCCTTCGCCTAAACAAACAGACAAACCGTGAAAACAGTTTTGTGGGGCATATTTTAATTATAATAAGACTGCTGAGAGAAACATATAATAACATAAAAACCGGCCAAGTGCGTATCGGACGACGTACAATGAAGGGTTCCGTAGTTGGGATGAATTTTTCTCAAAAACAAACTGAACATTGTAGTTGAAAAACATGTTCTCCCATACATCGGTATACGTCACGATCAATTCTCCAACTGAAAATTTAAGTTAGTCGACTATTACTCGTTAACTTATTGTAATACTGCCAAACTATTTTCTGTAAAATATTACTAAGTTTTTGAGCAATAAATTTTTTTTTTTAATTTATTTTATTTTTTAAAGCCTACTTATCTGTGATAGTTTTCTTTTTAATTTCGTTATATATACTACTACCATAAGTTTTTCACTTATCAAAAAAAAAACATTTGTCTGGCAGGGGGCGACACTTGACTCTAAAAAAAATTGCTCATTAAATCTTAATATTACGCAAACGAATCGAAAAATGCTCTTCACAGACCGTCAATATTTTTAAACGGCCTATCCAACGATACACCTCATCACGGGATAGAATCCCCACTATACGAGTAAGGGAGGTGCCCTAAAACAAAAATATTTTACCACTTTGTCGGCGTGATTAATATATACCCGTGCCAAATTACAGGTTTCTAGTACTAAGAGTCTCTGAGCTAAGCTGGAGGGGACAGACAGACAGACGGACATGGCGAAACTATAAATTGTTGACTACGGAACCCTAAAATGGTGAACTCGATACCAAACAAATAGTACCTGCTGTCTATATTTCATCTAGTAACCAAACAAGGAAAATACAGAACGTTGATTAAGAATTTCTGAAAAGAATATTCGAACTCAAAACTCAAGGCATTTATTTCAATTAAAGCATTTACAGGCACTTTTTAGTTGTCAAAAAAACACGGCAGAGAGATGAAGCTGGTAGTTATTCAATGAATATATCTTTGACAGTCGTTACGGGTCGTCAGAAGCACGAAAGTCTGACAACCAGTCTTACCAAGGCGTATCGTATTACCCAGTTACTGGGTTATGGAGGTCAGATAGGCAGTTGCTCCATGTTAAATACTGGTATACAGCTGCATCCTTTTAGACTGAAAGCTGACCCCAATTTAGTTGGAAAACGCTAGACAGATTGATACGTTATATAACAGGCAAAAAACTAAGTAACCACGCTCGTGACCAGAACCTAGATTTCTCAAACTTTCCTTATCTTTTTCCTATACCGCCCATAATGAAGATACAATAACGCTAGCAATTGATCATTAAGCCCGCATTATTGCCGCTTAAGAGAACAGAACACACCTTCGCTCAAAGATCAAGAAACTCACAGAAACTAATGTATAAAGTCAATTTCCGCGTCTGTCTGTGTGACCGCTTTGTCTTATAAAGTACATCATGGATTTTTGATGCGATTTGCACCATCATCTAGAGATTTTTTTCCGGAAGATTCCGGAAGAGATAGGTACCTATTCTTATTGGACTTTCAACCTCATTGCAGTCACTACCCACCTTTTGTATCCAATCTTTGTGTAATTTTGCTCAAGTTTACCCTTCTGTATACATGTTGTCATAGTTTATGTTTTGGGAATTAAAAAAAAAATATTTATTCTATTTACATGTATAAACATTCATGTTAAACTTAATTAAAATAGAAATGTCGATGTTTCTGCCCAGTCGGTAAAACCGTGCGATGCAGGGGCGGGTCGCTAGTTTTATAATAAATAATCGCTTTTCGTGTCTGTCTGTATGAACGCGTTGTTCCTCTAAACTACGCAACGGAACATCATTTAGAGAATTTATTCCCCAAATCATTTAGAGAATTTATTCCCCAAATCATTTAGAGAATTTATTCCCCAAATCATTTAGAGAATTTATTCCCCAAATCATTTAGAGAATTTTATCCCCAAATCATTTAGAGAATTTATTCCCCAAATCATTTAGAGAATTTATTCCGCAAATCATTTAAAAAAATAATACCCCAAGGTCTATGGGTTTACCCATAGACTTTGGCGAATAAATTCTCTAAATGATTTCTATAATCTACGTAAGTTGTACCGTGTGGTACGTAAAGAATAGCACCATCCTATTTCTTCCCGCGGGTGTCGTAAAAGGCGACTAAGGGGCTTACTAGAGAATGGGCAGCAGTATTTTCTATGAATTTTAACACCCCCCCCCCTTGGGGGACGCTTATGTCCAGCAGTGGACATCTTTCGGCTGAAATGATGATGTCGTAAGTTTTATGTTATACATTCTTGACAAGCTTCTTACGAAATAACAATCTATTTGAATATTTCAACATTTTTGAATAAAAATAAATCGACCGTTTAGCGCTCAAAAAGTACTTTTGTCTACCGCGTTAGCCGGGTGTATTCATCAACATTTTAACTCTAAGGGCGAATTTCACCAATGAGACTGAACGCGATCAGTACATCTAAACCGAGTTCAAGAGCTGTCAGTGTCAATATTCCAAAGAAAATAATTACACTTACAGCTCTTAAACGTGGTTTATGCGTTGATCGCGTTCGGTTTCATTGGTGAAATTGGCACTAAGAACAGTTTGTGAGTGAGCTAATAAATAGTGTTCAACATAAACATTTGTTTCTCCTCTAAAACACCGACACCTTGCTACGTACCCCCACCACCTACTGAAGCATAAAGGCTCTTACACACTCACGCGATATCGCGGGCGCGACATGCACCGACAAAGGAATTGTCTTTGTCGGTGCCTGTCGCGCCTGCGATATCGCGTGAGTTTGTAAGAGCCTTAATACAATAACATAAAACTTACGTACAATATTGTTATTGTTGTTATTTTTGTTGTTGTTTAATTTTAATTTTATTAAGAACTTAAATTTGATATAATTCTCTAAATTATGTGGTCGATGATTTTGATGCACGGTAAAGCTCCAACGAGTTTATGTTTGAGACAACTTATAAGTATAAAAATGTAAGTGAATGAATAAATAGTCTCTTATGTTTTGTCAAGTCGTAATAATCGTTCGAAGCAGGGTCAGACCGCTAGTAGTTATATAAACTGAATATAATGGTGTATAATAAAAAGGTATAGTTATTGCCTTCCTGTCGGATTCGCAGAGAGAATACTAATCGGAAATGGAACGAGTTTAGACGGGCTAATATTCTTTCTACGCAATCAAAAAGTCAACAGCTCATGGTTCCGACAATTCACTTTGCATTCATGACGGAAAAACCATTTGGAATTCAATTTACATGCATCTTACCTTGGTAGGTAAGTAGGTAAGAAAAATTCCATAGGTAGAACGAGGAAACTGATCGTCTAATGCAAGATGGTTTTGAACAAGTTGATTTCTGCAGGTTGTCTTTTAATAGTCTTCGTTGGTTGAACGAGTTTGAAATGAAATGAAATTTGAAATTGTTTATTGAAATAATTGATTTACATAATTTTTTACAAAATAGGGCCTTAGACTAGGTAGTTGCTTTCACTGTGTGGTTCATAATTGATGACGATGTTGTCTTGACCAGATTTCATGTGGTACATTAATGTCACATCTTGTGGCTGTGGCTTGTGGCAAAGTAATAGAAGCCGCACGGGTCGGTCGATCAGGTTAAACAACGCTTGGACTTGCCAGGAATACATTAACGTGTGTGAGATAAATTGTGCACAAGTATCTGAGCCATTCGATCAGGTTAAGCTGCGCTTGCTGCGGTTGGTCCGTGGATGGGTGACCATCTTTACATACCAAGACCCCTCCGTGCCTCAGAAAACACGTTAAGCCGTTGGTCCCGGCTGCCATTTGTAGATCTTTGACAGTTGTTACGGGTCGTCAGAAGCCCGAAGGTCTGACAACCAGTCTTACCAAGGAGTATCTTGTTACCCAGTTACTGGGTTGAGGAGGTTAGATAGGCAGTCGCTTCATGTAAAATACTGGTATACATCTGCATCCAGTTAGACTGGAAGCCGACCCAAACATAGTTGGGAATAGGCTATGCAGATGATGACATTAATGACACAAAACCTGCACCTAATGAAATGTTACACCAAACGACCAAAATAAAGCCATTGGTTAAACCGTAGACAGGTAAACGTTGGTTCAAATGCCGCTGAACTGCTGTGGTTAACCACTCCAAACACTGCCATATTTAACTTGGCTGGACGTAAACTGGCCTTTGGTATGCAAAAAGCGACCGTGCCACTGAGATCATGTACACTCGCTCCCCCACGACCGCTTACGCAATGTACAGTCAGGATAAAAAGGAAATTATTGTTTTACGGACTTGTATGTAGATGAAACAGTTTTACTTAGGTCATAATGAATGATTCTGGATTCTGATATATAAGACCAGATATTACTTACTCGTATGATACATTTGTTGTTTTTCAAAGTATATCACAATCACAATATATCACAATTTATTCACTACTAACTTAGGACAATTAATTAAACCACAGCAAAAATTGTAAAAAATCATTAAGCAAAAATTTTAACGAGTTAAATTCGTTGTAACAGCGCCACGCTACAATTAAAAAAAAAAAATACAGGCTCGCAAATTAAATAGTAACATGTTCCCAGAGAAATCCATTTTCAGATTCCGTAATTGTTTTTTTATTTTTTATTGTAAGTTGCCAGTTCCAGAAATTTTCAGTATGCCCGGCGTATTGGCCATGTATTGTGTCATGGCCGACATCGGCTCGTTTAATTTTTTTTTGTATATTACTAGCTTTTAGCCACGGTTTTTTAAAGAAGTTGCACTAAGATTTTCTTAATTTATAAAACAACCATGAACACTAACGTTTTAAAACGTTTATGCACTAATGTTTTAAAACGTTTATGCACTAATGTTTCAAAACTAAGATAACGATATGCCACTTAGATTAGGCGCTAGTGCATGCGCTTTTGGCTAAGTTAAAACAAATAGTGGTAATTTCTGCAAAAAAATGAGGAGTAATTTTTATTGAGGTATTTTTTATGTTTAGAAAAATACAAGTAATAAGGTTTTTTACTATTGGTAGTTGTCTATGATGGTCAGTATTTGATATAATACCAAGCAATTGATGAATATTTTTAATCATAGAAGTGACGAGGTTCTCTATTTGTGAGAAAAAAACGCCAATTTCATAGGTTACCCAATATGTAAATGTTTTTGTATAAATAATTAACGACCTGAACGACAAATTATTAATAAACAAACTAATTTAAAATATATCAGCAAGTGCAAGATCTTTTAGCTTCTACCAGAGAAAATGCCCTTACCCTAACTGTTTAATATTCTTTATAAGTTAGACTATCAGTAAAACAATCTAACTAAGTATTTAGCCGATACTAAAAGCTTTTGTAAACTGCTCCGGAAATTGGAAAACTCCATAGTTTACCGGAAAGTCTGCGGTAACTGATTGCTTTAAAAAGATTGGGGACGAATTTGAAGCTCAAGAAAAGAGTAATATTTTGATATAACATAGTGATAGGCACTTTATCGTATCCAATCTAAACTAACACTTAGGCCCCACGAACACCACACAAAAAAATAAGTATCTTTATAAAAAAAAATCCATAAAGAATTTTTGAAAAAAATATACGTACTCTTACAACAATAACAATACCGTGAGCTTAACCCAAGTTTAACGCACAAAGCGTCATCCGGCCCTACATATACGCATATCCAAACAAAATATCATTTCGGACGTATAAAGGATTTTCTGGTTACGTATTCTGCGAGAGGCTTTCGCGCGTCGCCAGTCACCGCCCTTTGTCCTGCATTGGCGTACTGTTTTTATTATGAAAATCACGGCACTTGCTTACGCTGTGGTAAATACAGGCGTGTGTCATGCGTAATGTCACCTGCTTACCAGCTGTATTGTTTTTGTGAAGAGCTTACGTTTGTAGGCTGTGGTTTTTGTCGCGGTTCGAGTTGGGGTTGAATTACAGGGTAATGTTTGTGTTAGTGTAGTGTAGATAGATGTGGAAGTTATACATATACTAGTAATCACTTTGTAAATTGTCTTTGGTCCCTGACATCAACCAATGGACAAGATTGTCAAAATGTTTAGGGTATTGGATACGAGGCTTTTGACTACTTTGTATGTATGTTTTTTGACTGTTATTTTGTTGTACTGTGCGTTTTGTTTGTGCAGAATATTTTTTTTTTTTTGTTTATATAATTGAAATAGCTTACTATGAATAACTTTAGTTAACTTGTAGCCATGCTTTACAAACAAGCATGAAAAGCTATGGCGTAAAAGGTCGGGTACGGCGTAGGCGATCAGTTACGCATGTTATGCCCTAGTACTCGTACCATGGCTAAGAAAAGTATAAAACACAAAAAGTTGCAAAAATTATTCGTAAATAGCCCGTCACGCTCGGCTACTTCCAGCGTATTGTGCGATCATGCGGTGAAGTGCACGGATTAATAAGTTAAGACAATGTATTGGAACATGGAAGTCTGGCAACGTTTTAAATAAAAAAAATTGTTAGTCAGGTTTTTGTTCCGACTAAGGCCTATTATTTGTCGTTCTCATTATATTTATTAGTCAATTCTAGTGTATTTTTAGTCAATTGAATTTTGCAATTTTACCAAAAATCACACTGTATGTACATATTCGTTATTATTTTTATCTGACACATATTTATTTTATTTATTTATGTATACACATGTTGCAGTTTTATAAAACTGATTTACATCCGTCACCTCACACTTTCAGGTCCAGTTGAAAACCAGCATCAGGCACTAGTTGTCTGGCATTTTTGCTGAACTGGGCCTTTTTGGCGCAGCCGTGAGGCACACCTTTCTGCTAATTTCTTTCACCGTACTTTACACTTTTTACTTGTTTTTTTTATCTGGTGTATATTTGTGTGCCTTTTAGTCTGTGCTAAATAAATGAATTTTCTTTCTTTCTTTCTAGTAGCACATCACAAGTCGATGTCTTGTATGTATATCATTATGTGATCTGAACCACCGTGATGTATGTTATAATGTGTTATAATATTGTTCTAGAGTTCTCTTGCACATTAATTTCCTTACAAATCTGTACTTGCAATAAAAATAATCATTTTGAAACTCGATTCAGTTTCGATCTTCCGATATTTACCCGTCATCCCTACAACTCATCTTGAACTAAGTCCTTAAATACAATCGAGATTATATAGATCGCTTAGTTTGATGAACTCTTTAAATGTGTAAGACGATGATAAATCCTCACTTACAAGCCTCCCCTTAATGGAAAATCTAATCTGAATAAAGGTCACAATTTCAATTTGTTTTTTATCATCCTGATTTTCCTGTTCCGTCTCCATCTTTCTGGTTGATCTCTTAAAATACAAGCTCATTTTGTTTGACTACATTCAAATGGAAAACGATGGCAAGTTTATGGCAAAGTCGGTATTTTTATTCAAAAACTTCCTTTTATACTTCACTGAGAAGAAAAAAATGTTCGTTGAATTTGTTTTCCAATGATATTCCAGTAGGTACTTTTTGTGAGACCAAAGTTTTTTGAATGTTTTATAATTATGACGAGAAACACGTTGAAGTTTGGGACCAGGTTCCCACAACAGATTAGCTAAAGGTTCTTTGAAAAATACACCAAGATGTAAGTAGGTGTTTTAAAGACGCGAAAAATTTTATTCTAGCATTTTTCTTTCGCCTTTGAGACAAAGATGAGAGGAATAATTGCGTGGGCTGGGTGCGGTCTCAAGAATTTGCTTTCCTCAAGTAAAACAAAGAATTTAATTGTAGTTACTACATTTTGTCGGATTGTTTGATGCAAACAACGGAAGAATTCTGAGGACTTCATAAAATAAGCTTGAAATTGTTACTGAAATTAGCTTTCTTTTGAGAGTATTCCTTTTGTTTTTAATTGTTTTATTTCTTACTGGTCAGTTTAGACAATTGGTAACTATTCCTATATAATTATTTTGCAGCGAAAACATTACAATGTTAACAGAAATGTGAGTTTAGTCAATCCAAGGCTTCATTGCTGCAACATAGATTAATCCATCTGTACACTTTAAGTTACGAACCCGTCGATATGTCAACATCAGACATAATATGGGGAAAAGCTGTTTCTATAATAACCAACCCCTTAATATCGAACACTTTTTTCGCATGTGCGTACCACTAACGAACATCAAACACTGTGTTCCTCAAAAATGTTCGTGGCGATCCAATTTTGTTGTTCTGTGTGGACGTTGTATGGCGTTCATGTTCGCTTTGGTAATTTTTGTCCACACGTATGGACCAAATGTTCGATGTTCGTGTTCACCATGTTTTGTTCGCTCTTGCGTACACAGCTTTAGGTGTGAATGAATGAATGAGTACATTTATTTGAAAATTAAAAAAAAACAAATAGATCAGGAAACGTACCTGTCGATGCCAATTTGCAATATATTATTAATTGTAATTACATATTTATAATTTGTATTTTAGCCACTTACAAATTGATTGCTTTGATTTCATTTTTTTTTTTTTCTTTTTTTCTTTTTGGCTTCGCACGGTTTGTGCATTTAGCCAGTGTCATGTAAAATTAGGTAACAAGTACAAAGTTATTTAAATAATTATGAAATGAACTCCACTCAATGCATGATAAAGATGATTGATGATATCCGCCCCACTCCCCTTGGGTTTAAGTAAAGACGCGGCACTTTACTGAAACCTCGCGCGGACTTCTTGAGAGAACTTAAAGTGATGTTGCACTGTTTTGTTTCATTTGCCTACATTAATGCAGGATCACGAACACTTAATGGTTAATAATCCACCACTATTACACATTAATATTCGGCTAAACACAAATTTTAGAAAATAAAACAAAACTGCTAACATGACGCTTCACTTTCCCGCCAAGAAGTCCTTTGATTTCATTATTTGAATACATAAATTCGAAATTCGAATGTTTTTAATTTTATGGTCATATTTGAAGTAAAATTTATAACCTCAATTTTCAAAACACAATTTTTTGTCTGGTTTGATATTTTTTGTGTAAAACTTTATTTTTCTTTTGTTTTCAAGTTCAGAACATGAGCCATATGAGAAAAGCACGGAGTGGTAAAAATACTAGCCAGTTATTATGTAGAAAAACATGATAGAATACTCTTTATTGCACATCATTAAGGTTTGTGGCGTGACTATTGTATCTGCTTCATGTTCACTGAAAGTGCCATAACGTCAAACGTCCAAACGTTTATTACTTACCAATTAATAACTATAAACTGGTCGCCCAGTAGAGCACTGGAAGCCCTGTAGTAACGGCCTCGACTTACGAGTAGTAAGGTCAAACCCAGACAGGCGGTTTACTTTGTGTAATTTTTTAAAGTTTTTGATGACGAGAAGCGCTTGTTGATCAATACACAAAATATGACCTTGCAAAAAAAAAACTAACCAAACTGTTAGACACTGAGACTGAATTGTTAGACAACTCATTTTTTTTATAATAACACTGTCTGTTGAGGACAGCGCCATCTACCGGCACCGACAGGAGGCACAATGAAGAACAAATGATGATCTACACAACTGACATGCGCCTACGTCACTCTTCGAGCTGAATAGTTCATTAACCCACCGAGAGGAGGCACTCGTCCAATCCTCTATAAGGACACGACGTCGCTAGCTCGCCCCTTTTTTTCGTCTTCTGACTCGACCATATCTAGACATAGTCTCAAACCCATGTAATTTTTATATTAACAATAAATTTCTGTAGTCCAGAGGGAATAAATCATTCATTTTGGTTGCCACTTCCTGAAACCTGAAGAGAACCCCTGAGAGTTAAGGCCACACCTTAACACTGTCCTTTGTATAAAATAACTTTATTGTCCACACGGAATACTGACTACAGTGTCAACCGATTTGCTTCGTAGTTCGTTTATCTCATCAACACTCAATTATTTCATCAACACTGCTCTCAAATCGGTGAAGGAAAACATCCTCAGGAACGTCCTAGAAATAAAAACTGGAAGACATGTGAGATCCACCAACCCGCACTGGGCCCGCATGGTTGATTACTCTTTCTGTGAGAGGAATCTAGAAAGGCTGATTATAAGAAGAAACAAGTGTATCTGTTGTCTTTAAAATATTTATCTGAATAAACACTTTTTCATTTTTTTATTATATTGGTGTAACTACAAACTTCCTTACAAAATTACTAACTACCGAACAAATTCTCAAACGTATTTAGTATGTGGTACTGACTAGCGAGCTGGTCGACAAGTGTCGTGTTTAAATGCGCCACCAACCGTGGCCGGCGTGATTTCTTCAGTAAACTACTCACGTAAAACTCTGCCCAACACCTGCACACAAATGTTTCTGTACAAGGGACAGGCGGTGGCGGGTTGAGGAACATTTTGTTCAGAATATTGAAGACTATTCTTATATGTGTTATGATATATCTTCCTGTATTTCATTTGATTTGCTTTGTTTAAAATATTTAAAAATATAATTGATGTGTATCATATATATCAACTACATTTTTAAATATTTTCAAAAATAAATCATTAAAATATCACATATAAAAATAGTGGCCCATCGACATTAGAAACAGGGTCTAAGCAGCCGGTAGTCAGGGCTCTAGAGAATGCAATCTCCTCACTATACGTGCCGTGTCCAGACTGCTTTTTGAATCAAGCCCAGCCGCGCAATGATACCCTCCTGAGGTGTTGGTCGAGGCTCTCCGCTTTAAGGCCATCTACTGTTACAATTATCGGTACAATGATTGCAGAGTCCACGTCCCACATGTCCATATGTCGACAACCACGGATGCTAGGTCAAGATATTAGATTTTTTTGATATATCTCTTTATTACACCATCTTAACCAGCCCTTCGGGGAAACAATGCGTGATGTAAAGTGTGTCGCAGGCAGATTGTATGATTTGTCATTATACATATGGTGCCGTCCGTTTACAAACGCTCGCAGTTATAAAATATGCCGAAGGCAAATTAGCTACTAGTTCAATTGTTATAGTTTCGGCTGGAACTGTGACCCACCATTAGGGCTTCCAATACCGGGATCCCGGTAGCAGCCAATACCGGGATCCTGGAAATTTTTCGAGTTTGTGAGTGTGTGAGTGTGAGAGGAAATTCCCTATACGCCCCGCCCGCTCCGCCTCCCCTCAGGTGCATGCAACGCGAAGCTGTTATAGTCTGTCAACGTCGTGCTTACCGTTCCCTAGGGGTACAGGGACGCGGTAATAGGTCTCAGAGGGGGTGCGGGCGGTGTAGCGGAAGGGTGATCCTAATAATATCAGGTGTTATTCAATACTTGCATGATGCCGAGGCTTTCTTTTCCGAAGAAGAGGATGATGTGTTTTCAAAACCAACCTCAAATGAGATCTACCGCGTCATTGTGAACTTATTAAAGCGCGTCAAATTTTCGAATGCAGAGTCAAGACATGAACCTCACTCCACTGTTTCCATAGACAGTGACAGTAGCGACGACATCCCTTCATTGAGTTTGAGCATGCCCACTTATGTTGAATTGCCGATTGAAAAGCAACTAGAAGCAGAAATACAAGCTAAAACTCAAAAGAAGACGGCTAAACGGCAAGATTCTTCTAGCACTGATATTGATATTGATTCTATTGTACGCGTTGAAATGGGTATTTATGATAGTACTGGAGGTGGCCGAGAAATGTATCTTGATATGGCTTATAATTATTTGTTATGCATTCCGCCAACAAGTGTAGAAGCGGAAAGAGCGTTTTCCTCGGTCACATATTTATGCAATCGATTAAGAAGTTCGCTCTCTGATAAAAGCCTAGATGCTCTTTCTTTCCTTAGAACGCAATTTCAGGAAGAAAGAGCCGCAGCCCAATGATATCGTGCTTGATGAGACAGTAAAATTGTGATTTAAGCTTTTTTTAATCATTAGATTTTTTATTGTTTATTTTTTTGTAAATGTTAACCAAAGTAAATAGGTATAAAATTATATTATTAAGATATCTTTTGTTGGTTAGATATTATGTGTTGATTACGGAGTATGTAAAAGTTTTTATTTTCACTGTTATTGTCTATCTTAGATGTTAAAACCTAAATATCGTTGAGATTCTTATTACTTACAGAAATGTTGTTAGACAAGTTTTGTGAAATTGTATAATAATAAATGTGATTAGTCATATTTTTTATAACGCGAATTATCGTAAAAAAAAAGACTGATCTAACTGACACTTAATATTATTGTTATATAAAAAGATAATTGTGCCTACATGTAAATAATATATGATTTGACATTAAAACTTTGTTTATTAATTTTACCTTCTAAATACGTACTTCCAAAAAAGAATAAAATTAAGTCTTTGGTTTTTTTTTTCAATACCGGTATCCCGGAATCCCGGTATTTAGAAAAAAACATTCGGATTGAAAAAATCCGGTATTCGAAAGCCCTACCCACCATGCACGAGCCGAATTGGTCGCAGTAACTAAGCCAGGGTACTCCGACCAAATAGGTTAAGTTAGGTTAGAACTGTGACTGAGGTGGCCCGCAGAGGCGGGCCGGCACTAGCCGGGGATCACGGAAGTAATACACCGGGGTGGTTTTTAGTCAGTAAGAGTCTGACAGACATCTCCGCCCACCCCGGGGCGGAGGACATCCGCCCCGCAAAAAAAAAAAAGGTTAGAACTGTGCAACGCCTGCAGCGACGAGCGCCTGAAGAACTATCACTAAATACTTAAATTAACCGCGGCATAAAAATAATTTTATTTCTATTTTATATAAATATGACGACTCGTGGCTAAGGAGGAGCTCGTGGCTAAGATATAACAGCCACACGGGTCGATCCATCTGGTTAAGCTACGCTTGCCAGGGTTCGACCGTGGATGGTTGACCATCTTTACATACCAAGACTCCTCCGTGCCTCGGAAAGCACGTTATGCCGTTGGTCCCGGCTGTCATTCGAGGATCTTTGACAGTCGTTACGGGTCGTCAGAAGCCCTAAAGTCTGACAACCAGTCTTCCAAGGGGTATCGTATTACTCAGTTACTGGGTTGTGGAGGTCAGATAGGCAGTCGCTCCATGTAAAATACTGGTTTTCAGCTGCATCCGGCTAAAATGGGAAAAGGCTAGGCAGATGTATATAGACTTCAATTTGCTGCGGCACGGCGTTTGAAATGTCCAACAAATGTTGTAGCATAATAAATAGTGACAAGGCGAGTTTTATTTAGCCTTCGGCAGATTTCATAACTGCGAACATTTTTAAACGGACGACGCCGCCGTTTGTAAAAATCGAAATCATACAAATTGCCTGCGACATGAGTACCTACATCATAAAAATATAACATTGGTTCTAAAGTAAAGTGAAGAAATTTATTTATTTTATTAATTCAACAATACCTTATCATTCAACTAATTGTACCATATTTCAACTAATCTGAAACTTGTTCGTAGTCCATTACCTTTTAAGATTAAGTTTGCAGATAAAATTTAATAAAAAAGTAATCTTGTGACTTATACCAAACAGTACTGTTGTACCTGTATTACATTTTATGTTTACGGTTGTGTCCGGGTGTGGCCATCCGAAGATGCATAGTTATGTTACTAGTATCTGAACGCTCCGAGGAAAATCCTGAAGTTTTGCTGCAAAGTAGTTTTTTTATTTCTCTACTAGTAAATGTACTTTCGTCTTCTAGGAAACATTTTCGATTTAGTGTGATTTGTTGAGTCGTAATATTGGTCCCCAATGACTGAATCTTTGACTTATGGTCTGAAGTTAGCATTTTGTTTGTTTTTTTGTTGGGAGGTTAAAAACTCGCTTCCTATGGTGTTGGTTTGAAACATGAAGGTCTTTTCCCGTATTTAAAAAAGTTCAAAATCTAATCGCAACCTCATCTCAACGACAATAAATGCCAGAAACTCGTCAAAAATGTAATTAAAAAGTCGACTACGCACAATGAAGGGTTCTGTAGTTGGGATGAAATTATCCCAAAAACAAACTTAACATTGTAGTTAAAAAACATGTTCTCCCATACATCTATATACTTCATGGTCGATTCTCCAACTACAAATGTAAATTGGTCGACTATTACTAGTTAACTTGTAAAGCCTGCTTAGTTGTGATAGTTTTCCTTTAAACATCGTTATATTATATACTACTGCCGTGAATTTTTCACATATCCAAAAACAACCATATAGCTGGCAGGGGGCAGGTCAGGACACTTGACTCTAATAAAAAATATCACTTTAAATATTAATATTACGCAAACTGATCCCTGAATCAAAAATGGTTTTCGACGAAACCCCAATTCACGGGATAGATGAGAAAAAACAAATCATCCCCACTTTACGTGAAAACCGTGCTTGCGTGCATCATACAAATGTTATTTTTTTACGATTTTATTTTAGCACTGTCCGCGTGATTAATATGTATATCCATGCCAAATTACAGATTTCTAGTATTAAGAGTCTCTGAGCTAAACCGTGGACTGATAGACGGTTGGGTTGTAAGTTGTACGATAAGGGTTCCTTGTTGACTACAGAACCCTAAAAAGAGGCTTTTTGGGAGATTGAGACTGATATAAGAATGCTGCACCGTTCTTAAAATAAGAGAGTTTGCCCTCTGGTAAGTGCCATTGTGACTTTTCATTACCAAATTCTTTTTTGTTGATAAGTTCTGTTTATCTAGCTAGGTCATCACTGACCGGTGAAGAAAAACTTCGCCAAAATTCTGGATACGCAACTGTTCGAAATTCGAAACCAACACACAATGAGCAAGCTATATTTCATTTTTAATAATAATAATAATAATAATAACGTTTATTTCAGGCGACACAGGCCCATAGAAAAATACCTTAACCTAAACATACATATTGTAATATAAACAAAACTTGTGTTAATAAAAAGGCTTAAGACTATGTTAGTAGCACTTCACCTTGCACTATATTAAATTGTGCTGATCTGTGGAACTTGACCGCGGAAGTGACGGAATACCACGTCCTGCGGCCAAAAGTCTTCTTCCATGACGAGGGGCAGATAACAGTTCGGTACACGCACTACGAACGCCTTGAAGTTGACGTTTCGACGCGACTCCAGTAACTGCACCCTCGGCGTGTACCTCGTCTTTTGGCGCACGTACTCCACGATGTCCTCCGCCTTAGTGGTGTAGTGCAGGCGGGAGATGTACACCGGTGTGTTCGGCTTTGCGGCACGCAGGCTCACTTCGGGCCCCGTAGGAGCTTTGCCGCAGCGGTTCTTGTTAGTTCGCGATCGGCGCTTTCTTCTTTGCACCGTCACGAAACCTTCATCATTAGTAGCCCTATTCGGCGCCTTTTCTGGCATGGGCTTGATAGTAGGAGCGCCAGGGGCACTCGCGGTGACGCTAGCGAAATCCCTTTGTAGGGGTTTCACCTGGGCTGCAGACACTGGCAGCGGGATGGGGCTCGGGGCTTGGGCGGCGTTGCGTGGAGGAGCCGCCGTAGCGAGCACGGAGCTGCAGGGCGCGCCGGAAGCGGCGGGGTGCTCTGCAAGCTCAGCAATCGACGGATGCGCTGGCGACGAAACTGCTGACGCGGAATTCGACGACGATATATCGAGGCCGGCTCCGCGACACGCGTTCACGTTTGACGCATCGACAGGTGCGCCACACTGTTGCGCAACTCGCTAACTTCATTGCGCAAATCAGCGACGGTGTTTTGGGATGCATCTAATTTCGTTAGCACATCCGCGAGGCGGGCCTTCAGAAAGACAATGTCCTTCAGAGGGCTCGTTACATCGACGTGGTCGAACGTGACGGGAGGAAGCTTGTGGAGCTCCTTCGCCACAAACGTTGGCACATCGTCTGGGTGCCAATTTTTAATCCCAGTGACTAATTTGGTATTTCAAATGATTCTTTTTCTTTTTTTAAATATACGGAGTTTGACATTTGCACCTGTCAAATTAGTATCTAGGATTTAAAACGAACTTTAGGAGATCTATGCTCGTTGCTTCTTATTATGAAAACAGGCATTTGCCCAGTACCAAAACAAATGCAGTGTTCTACAATATTATATGATATCGACCAATAAACTGCAACCATATCTCTCGCCAACACACAATACCTCCCGCGACACAAATAGGTGCCATAACTCGCTGTTCCACTAATTAATTCACATATCTTTCGGCTGCTTCACACCACTGGCACAATTAACACCACAGTCTGACAGCGCCATGACAGTAATATATCACGCGAGACTATTCATTAATTATTATCTACGTAGACATGTGTGAGGAACTATTTTCATATCGTGAAGATTAAGTCATAAATAAATTAAAAATTATTTTATTTATGTAAGAAGGTTTTGTAGTGTAGTAGGTAGGTAGAAGTATCGAACTACTTTTCGCGCAAGAAGTACCTAATCAGCAGAGTAATAACGCTGCAGTTTGTACAAACACTTTTACACGACAATCATATTTTAAAAACTAGTTGACTACTCTGAGAAGAAAGGCCGAAACAACCTCAGAGGTCACAGTCTCTTTTAAAGTCCACACATAATCTTGGTCAGATCTTGTGAAGACCCAAATTAATACCCCAAGGCAGCCTAAATCAATATCCTGAGGAATCTCAATTATTATCAATTTTGTGAGGTTCAAATTGATTTATGATGGCGGTAAGTGGTTTAGAACTAAGGAGTATTTTATTGAGAATTTTATTAATTTGTTCAACGAAGTATTTTCGGAATCGACAACAAAATGCGATGACGAAGTCAAGGACCTAAATACTGAAGTTCTGATGACTGTATTATTTTGTTTTTCAGGATTCGTACCCAAAGGATGGAAGCGAACGTCGCGTTTAAATTTTTACTTATTTGTTATCAAATAAGTAAAATATCAAATTGATAATGTTGAACTGTCAAATACGGAATTACCGACCACGAAAATTCTATGTGCACGTTACTGTACCAAAGTTAACCAAATATGAATTATTTAATTACAATTGCCAAACAAACAGTGTTATTTAGGTACATTAATTAAATGGAACAGACATTCTCATTTTTGAGGACTTGTGGAGTGAACACAGATATCCAATAGGTACGGGCTTCGAAGCGAGTTTGCAACAAATTGGAGAGTGCTCTGTATGTGTCAAGTAGCCAGCCTGTTCACAGCCATTCGAGATTTTTCTCCTCAACATTATCTTAATGATGTCTCTTAATTTTCTGTTTTTATTTTTGTTTTGGTTGTCACATTTCATAGCTGTTTGTAAGTTTTGTAAAAGTTGGCATAAATTGACTGTTACTCTTATTTTAAGGTAAAAAATCTTTGCCAATTTTAGGTATGAAAAAGCAAACTTATCAGTAATAAATTCTATTTACTAACTAGCTAAATACTGGTGTTCTATCAGCACCGACGTACGATGATATTTGACATTATCAGTATTAAAAGATCCCACAATTCAACCCAAAAGTCTAAATAAAGCGCAAACGGCATAAATGAATAGGCTTATTGTATATTCTTGCCAGTTTATTCGGAGTACTTTCTCTAATACCACAGATTTCAGCCTCTGGGGAGGCAAGCCCTAAGCTCCTTTGATTACGCTCATACATAATATTAGGACATTCGCAGTGATTTCGAGCGAAGAGCGAAATTTAACCTTATGAATACAAATTTTTATGAGAAGACGAAAAAAATCGTTTTAATAATGTCACATTTTAACTGTGCTCTGTCATGACTTGTGGCGTTTTTCCTTTGTGATAATGATGTAATTTTAGAAATTATTTCTACTCGGTAATAATTTTAACGTGAACTATTCGCTATAGGAATTATTAATGTTATGAGCACCCATAACAACGGCCAATGCAATATTATGTGCTAATTACAAAATTCCCAAAATAATAAACCTACCAAATAATTAATTTACATTATATTTTCGCTTGTTTCTAAATCCATTAGAATGACATTAATTTAAATGCATCAATAACTAATGACCGGAATTAGTCCTTGTTACATTGAATTATTAGGTTTAATACAATGTTTGATGATCAACCGGTATTGGCTAAATTAAAACGTTTATCATTGAATAAACACTTGTTTTTGTTTAGGCAATATTCGCTTTAGCATTTTACTAAACAATAGAGCTGTTGTTTAAAATCTGTTGAATCCAACGCGAACTCGTTTCACCAACCTATTTGGTCGTCAAATGCAAACGGTATTTCAAAAATGCTCATCAAAACATGCATACTATACGAATAGCAGCAAACCAATACAGTGTGCCATAAAAATATTTGTCCCACAGAATTTATTAGCTCCGGGAGCAGTTATTGTCTATTCGGGCGCCGAGTGACTTTATCGTACTCGTTCACACACCCGTTTGACTTACGTCGTAAGTTTGATTTAATATTTAAACGATGCGAAATGGAGTTCGATTCGCAAAATGGGGAAATTTTCGCAAAAGTGTTGGAAATTTCGCAAAGTTAGATCACGTATGACACGTAACGTCGAAGCCACTCTCCTCCTAACTTTATCGAGATTGGGTTGGTATTGATTGTTGCTCTTAATAACGTTGCATTTCGCAAAGCAAGCGCGTTTTGTTTTTATACGTCTGGGCTTTGAGAATAAAGGGCAGTTCAGACGATGCTATACTATTCCCCTATATAGTAAACCGTATTGCATCATTATTATAACTATATAAGGTACCTTAAATCGTGAAAAAGAATCAGCTGTTCCCTACATTTACGTTCACTTAACTCGTCAAAATATAGGGAACTGCTGATTTTTTTTTTGGCGATTTAAATTTTGGTCCCATAGTAAAAGTTGTTCATAGTGATGAGTACAATGACCCCTTAAGAGATTTCGTATATGAATAGATACACCTTATACAATATTAGTTTTAGTATATGCGAAACCCGAAACACGTCTCTAGTATTTTTATGTACAAAATTTCAAAACTGTATCATGAAAAATCACAAAGTTATAAGATTGTTATGTTACCGGGTTGTCCGTACAAAAACATGCTAACGACGCCCCAGTGCCTCCAGGGTCGTCTTGCGCTCATTGATAATAATTTGGCAGTAGGTACCTAACCGTACGACGATTACATTGTAAGTAATTAAACGGTGATAACATTTTCCATCACACTTAAATATTTTTGGGACAAAATATAACATGGTGTAAAAATTATTGAAATCGATTCAGTTCCTTATTCTGAACAAACTATATGCAGGTTTCGCATATACTAAAAATAATGTTGTATAGCATGACGTTCACACTATATGGTACATCGCAAGCCGGTCGACTATGTACGAGCATAACAAAAATTTGACGGCGATCTGTCATAATGTACACACACAATGGATTTGGTACTCACCACAAGCGTGAAAAGCTCATCAAACGATGATGATAATGATGATTGGGAATTTGATTATTATTATAAATTTTGAAAAAGAAAAAAGTACGACGTAGTTCCCCGCAATAGACGTGACAACAGCGTGCTGTCTACAGTCATCCAAGACAGCACTTATGGGCAAAAGTGTATACTGCATGGCTCCAATAATTTTTAACAAAATACCGAAGAGTTGGAAAGAGCTGCCGCTTGCTTTATTTAAAAATAGCCTTCGAAGCTTTTTAGTGGTGAAAGAGTTACTATAAATTAAGTGAGTTCCTTAGTGAAAAATATTTTTTTATGTTAGTATTATTTTGTGTATCTTTTGCATGCCTACATGGTAAAATATGGCTGACCGTGTATTAATTTGTGTAATCCTCTATACCAATATTTGCAAAATAAAATTATCTTTATCAGATTGGGGATATCAGGATCATAAGATATGGCTCTGAAAATAGCTCAAGTGTATCGCGTACAAAAGCCAATTCTCTATAGCATAGCGATGTGTGTCCATATAAAATGTATGCTGAGTGATATTATTGTGCTGTACAATATTTGTTGTAAGCTTTTTTATACGTACTATACGCGTAATCTGAGATCACAATTAACGGATGTTAATCATTGATTAGCAGATTAAGGTAAAGTACTATTCTTTATTTCACGATGAATTTATGAGTTACGTATTGATTGAAGTAACAATTGAAAAGAAAAGACACCGTCTGTTCTATCAGCTAAATCCGATCACGTGATTTTATACTGACTTATATTAGTTCCATGATTATGTTTTGTGTGATTCAAATAAATTTTATAATCCAATTTGTTGTAACTGCGTATGCAAATTAACACCTATTCATGGAATAAGTATGTCTGAGAAAAACACATTTATTATTTTATTTTTATCCTGTGTAAGGCATTTGCGCAGTAAATTGTAAGATGTGATGTAAAACTCAAAGGCTAAAGGCATTTGTTTCCGCGAAATCTACGAAAATGGAACGAAAAGGTATTATTTTCCAAGACTTGTCCCAAGTATTTTGTTTGTCAATAAAGAGAATAGGGTTTTATTTTTCAGTTCTTGAAGCATTACGGTTATTTGTATTTTCAATGAAAATAAATAGCATTTTCTTAGAAAGTGCCTATTACTTACACCGACTTACACGTGTTTCGTAAAGAAAACTAAGTAAAGACTCACCAAATATAATGAGTGGGTACTGCCGACGTTAAGGTAAACCCAATTTACTAGGGTTTCGTTCTCATTTATATTCATCTTCGAACAGTGAGAAAACGAAATACTTTGGTAGGTAGGTAAGCCGTATGTATATAGGGAGTACTGTAGGCAGCGTGTTCGTGAGGTCACCACTCACTATAACCGCACCGCTCCGACACAGCAAATAACTTGTCATTCAAGTTTGGATTTAAAATCAAATGCATCAAAGTCTATTTTACAATGACTATACAGCATAGTGGACATCTCGCGGGCAGTGCGCTGCCCGTGAACTGTTACACGTCGCGCCGCCCGCGCGCTTCAAGCGAGTAGCCTGCTCCCCAGCGAAGAAACTCCTGCAAGCGGTAATCCGTGCGGTGACCAACCAACCAACCAACTAGTAAGCGGCGCGTGAACAACAAGCTGTTAGGTCACCTTGTGGCGTGCCAGCAGCAAGCGATCGTCTTGCTAACGGCGCGTTGGCGACAAGCGAGTGGATATTTTCAAGTAGTAAGATAGTGAGTGATGACTAAGGTCATCACTCACTATACTATACTCCGAACTACGCTAGGCCAACTCAAGGTCAAAGTGTTACCACTGACGCGTGGTTAACTGTACCAATGTGAAGCTGGCCTCTTGTTATATTGAAACTCCGAACAACGCTAGGCCAACTCAAGGTCAAAGTGTTACCACTGACGCGTGGTTGACTGTACCAATGTGAAGCTGGCCTCTTATTCTATTGAAACTCCGAACTACGCTAGGCCAACTCAAGGTCAAAGTGTTACCACTGACGCGTGGTTGACTGTACCAATGTGAAGCTGGCCTCTTATTCTATTGAAACTCAGAACTACGCTAGGTCAACTCAAGGTCATAGTGTTACCACTGACGCGCGGTTGACTGTAGGTACCAATATGAAAATTAAAAATAAAATATGTTCGGTACTGAATTTAACCACTATGAATTTTAACTAATTGCTTCACAGAGAACCGGTAGGTCCATACTAAATCTTTTGTTAATAAGTTTCTTTTATAAAACCGTTTTTTGCTGGGTTTGCGGAAATGTTATTTATTTCCATCTAAGGAGTATAAATAGTAGCAGTCTGTTGTTTTGTTTTAACATTTTACTTTATTGCTTGTCTAATGAGAATTCTACATTTAGAAATGAAAAATTTCATTCAATTTCAGTCATTAACATGTTCACGCAGAGGAGCTTGTGGCTAAGTAATAACAGTCGATCGATCAGATTAAGCTACGCTTGCCTCGGTTGGTCCGTGGATGGGTGACCATTTTTACATACCAAGGCCGTGCCTCGGAAAGCACGCTAAGCCGTTGGTCCTGGCTGTCATTCGTGGATCTTTGACAGTCGTTATGGGTCGTCAGAAGCCCGACCGCCTGACAACCACTGTCGTAGCAAGGGGTATCGTATTATCCAGTAATTGGGTTGTGGAGGTCAGATAAGCAGTCGCTCTATGTAAAATACTGGTATTCTGCTGTATACGGTTAGACTGGAAGCTGACTCCAAAATAGTTTGGAAAAGGCTAGGCAGATGACATGTTCACATTTGGGTCATATTTTTTCCCAAATTATTAATTTCTTAAAAATTACAAAACGACATCCATTTTAAGTTAGTCATCAAACTTAAAAAATAAATATAAAACTGACCTTAAATTGCCAATTAAGCTGCCAAATCCCTAAACACACATCTATAGCAAGTCTCAACAAGTCAGTACCGGTCGTCACTTTGCGTCCCGCCCCTGTACGTCCGCCAGAAATGAAGTTAGCACTGGCAGTATTTCAATTTAAATGCTATACCTAATTCCGCACCCTTTTTACCCAGAATAGTAAGGTTCAGAAGGGCGGCTCCATACAAAGAACGAGAATGCATGGAGACATAGACACAGCTCACGTAGAGATAAACTACGATATCATGGCACGCCCCTCCAAATTACTTATTCAATGTATCACATCCAGGTTACGAAAGAGTTTGTATGTAGTTGTAAGTACCCTAGGAAAATGACACGTGCGTTGTCTTGCGCGATCGGCTAGTTATGATTAGTTGACCGACAAATCTGGTAATAAGTGAGATATTACCAGTACTGATTGCACAAAAACTATGAATAAATTCGACGAATACGAAGACGAATACTTACAACTACGTACAAAATCTTTCATAAGGATGTGACTACACACATTGAAACAGTAATTTGGAGGGGCGAGCCATGATATCGTAGTGTAAGAGATGAGCCGAACTAGTCAGTTCTAAGAGTATAAAAGCGCGCGCCAGCACGAGCGCGCCCCATCCCTTTCGATCGGCGACCACCACAGCGCGCGGACCTATACGACGTCAGGCGTCATCTGTATCGTGAGATTCTTTTTCCTATCTGTCCAATTGTTGCATTTATTTACATATGTTGTGATTTTGTGAACTAGCACGTAAGTTTTGATTCTGTTTTCTAATCATGTTTATTGCTTGTAAAAACTGAAGTACAGTAAAGTTTAGGTTACGTGTTGTAACGTTTTTTTTTATTTATTAAAATTCTACGTCCGATCTTATAGTATTATATCTGTACCGTCCGAGACAATGGCGAATTTGGAAATGTGCGTGTTTATGTGCTGACGCTACTCGTCCTCATGCACACACTCACAGCGTGTTTGTACACATGGTTACCACAAGTAAAGCGCGCGTCGCTTCGTGAGATAAAAATACTATAGTTGAATTATCTGAAGAAAGCGTTCACGTTAAAAAAATCTTACGCAGTCACTCACGATAGGGAATTAGTATCACATTCACATGTACTTAGAAGGTTTCGACTTTATATCTCACCAGTTTTTCCTACAATTATTGTCTCCAAAGATCATCTACGAAAATTGAGGTTATAAAATTAACCACTATTGTCAAATGAAAAACATATATGGTGATTTATACAGTCACGAGCAATCATATGTATTATATTGTACTTAGAAACTTTTCAAAATGATTTTCTCGTAGTGATTGTAATTTTATGTTGTTACGAACACAGTATTTTGGAACCAAAACTATTCTGAAATAGGTCTTATCTCAAAGTTCCAATCGTTATTCCACGAGAAATTAACTTTTATATTTTGCTAATTATGTACTTATTTGTGCTCGTGACTGTACATTTTACACTTAGATTTCGGGGTTACCTAAGAATACTTTTTTTCTCTCTTTCTAGCCTACGCTGTCCCATAGCTGGGCAAAGGCCTCCCTCCACTCCTTCCATATTTCGCGAGTCCGCGCGTCCTCCTTCCAGTTTTGACGGAACCTATCCAGTTCGTCCCGCCATCTCCTACGTGGTATGCTGCTACCCCATCGCACGTTCTCAGGGCACCAATTCTATGCCATTTGGGCCCACAGTTGGTCAGCCTTTTCAGCCACGTCAGCTGTCTTTGTTTTCAAATAATCAAACCATAACACTCAATTTGTAAGTGGCACTACAAATGGGCATCCACAGGTACGTTTTCCAATCCATTTGTTTAAATTTTCATCAGATACTTTAGGATACCTGTTCATGTGTCGGTCGTTGTGTGGCATCTACAACGCCACATGCGAACTACGCATCAAAGACCAGACGTCACACAAATCCTGCATCACGCAAGCAAAGTTTAGCGCGCGACTGGCATATATAAAACATACCGACATCAACCGTCGGGCAGTAGCCCACCAGACACAACACCCGTCTGCTCGGAAGATCCTCCCTTTTCTATGGAGGATGAGTAAACTTTACACCCTGTTCCTCATACTTCCATAGTTGTATGGTTGGCCTTCTGTATCTAGTTTATGCCTTCGATGGATCCGAGAGACGAAACAGACGCCTGGTTACATATAGACAGGTCTGGTAGACGACTATAGGTAGTTCTGGTGGCCCAAGTCTGGCAATTTCGTTAGTGTGTTTTGACTGGGTAATTTAAGGGTTAGGTGTTTCTGATTGGCCGTTGATAAGTTAGTTTTAGAGCTGGAAAAGCGTCCAGAAAGCAGTTCTACCCCGCCAAAAGATTTACCACCCATTGATAAATATCACCCGTCTCACCACTATTCCATTGCCTACTCTAGGATGCATATCCGGTACGGCTCTAATAGTCCTTCCATATCCTTCCACGTCTACCCTACCATTATCGCGCCCCCTGGTCTACTCTTTGATATGCAATGGTTTCTGTAGTCCCATGAAACATGAGACTTCAGGGGCTAGTGTTAATCTTTGGGTTCATTCGAGTTGATGAAATAAACAGTTTTTTTTTTTTTTTTTCGAGTAATCGAGTCTGGTCAAACCACGCTGGGGTCAGTGCATTTCATTCATTCATTTATTTATAGCTGTAGTTTTAGATGGACAAGGATCAGTGGCAGATTTGTCTAGGTAGAGAAAATAAGTAAAAGGTAATATACGATAAAGTGAGATTAGGTATACTACCTAATCTCACCCTATATTCTTTTATGTAAATTTAGAGTGTTTTTTATATTCTTATCTTATTGTGCTTATCTAAATACTTATGGGCCTTATTCTTAAGAGGGCCCATCCCGGTCCGTCTATCGTCGACGTGATCATGGTCGAAAAGCTTGTTGTATCATCCAGCGCAAGTGAGAACTACTAAAAAGCGAATGAGAACGCAATAACATTGAACGAAAAGTAGTGTGCGGAAATTTCATAAAACTTGTTCCAGGAAAAACGTGTTTTTGAGTAAGGCAAGTTACAAGTTTGTGAAATAAATGTTGCTCATTTAGAATCTCCATTACATGTCCGAGGTTTCTATTGTAATGTTTTCTTAACATTTACAATTTATGAGTACATTATGAACGGCCAAAGTTCAGGTAAAATTTGTGCAAAAAACCAGATTTTGCAAGCTTATACTGAATTTGTTTCTTCAAATTTGTTTTTTTTGCTTGCATAGAAACCTAAATATAGTGCACAGAATACCTATTGGTTAAAAAAAAAAAAAAAAAGATGTGTTACAACGCCATAATCACGTACGAGCGTTTGTATGAAAAGTATGACGGGTTGGCCGCTCTTAAGGGAGATTCTTAATCAAAACTAAGTACCTTTTGCCTGAAGGTGGAAATTATCCTAGGGAAACGTATTAAAAGTATCCTGTGTCCAGCACTCTAATTGCGTAACACACTATCAATCCCGATTTGAATGATTTTGAAATATTATTGCTAATCCATTGCTCCATACGTTCGAAAAATTTGTCTACTCAACAACGTAAATAACACAATGAACGTTGTTGAATTGTCAAAATGACACCCATTGCTACTAATAGCAATTACCGCAATTACCCCGGATGTCATGGTCTATACCTGCACAAATTTCATCCAAATCCGTTCAGCCGTTAAGGAATTAAAAGGTATCAGCAAGAAGGAAAGAGTTACCACCGCATTTATAATATTAGGATATTATGGATTCTTGAGGCGGCTTTTACTCTTATTTTAATAGAAGGTAAGTACTAGTTATTACAACCCCTCTTCTATTATTATCTTACCTAAAATACCCCCAATTTAAACTGATAGTTTTGAACTGCACAAATTTAAAATAGAGGGGCTCAGACAATTTGATTTGGAGCCGAAAGTGTCTCGGCACCCTCGCCATTTGTCGGGAGTATTTATTTAAATTGGTGCTAATAAAATGTATTTCATTGCGTTCTTATTACTAGGCCGGCCTTCAGACTCTGTACCTGCGTCGCAATGTAAGATATAAATTTACAATTAGATGGAATAGGCTTTATTGTATGATATTTTAGGAGGTCTCTTGTCAATTTATTGTAACAGTTTTTTTATTGCGTGAAAAACAATTGTTTTTATTATATCATGATTAAATTCAAAATTGCTCATTTCTAGGACGTTTTGTATGGATTGCTGTTTCAAGAATCAGTAGTTATTTCATTATATGTTTTACTTAAACATTTAATGGCCAACGGCCATTGCCACACGGATTCATACGGAGAATATAACAAATTAACTTATTTTACATATGACTGCCGCATTGGTCTAGTGGTCACAAGTGCTACTGCTGAGCATGAGGTCCGGGGTTCGATTCCCAGACCGGGTAAAGTGTTATTGGTTTCTCCACCAGGAATTTCTCAGTAGCAGCCCGGAGTCTGGATTTGTGCCCGGTTGATGGCAATAGGCTCGGCCCTTTTACATGGGACTTAAACATAACTGGCGAAACGTGGGTGTAACTACTACAGATACACCTCTGCCTAACCCTTCGGGGATTACAGGCGTGATGTTATGTAACTTATTTTATTTCGTCTTTATTACGTGTCAGTGATTTGTTAGACATAGGGGTGCCTTAAAGATAATGAGCCCCTGTTCCTTCCTATACCATGATCCTGCCTCTTCCAGTTTCACTAGGAGGTTTAAAATAATACGAACTTTGTTAAAATCATAACCTTTAAAGCAAGGTTTTAACTAATATTTACACGTACATTTCAGGACAAAGAGAAATATTTGAAGTTAGGTAACCTCGTGTACCGCCACAATGATTGACGAAACCCTATGATTTATCAAGCAAATTGTATAAAAACAAGTCCGTTTGATCTATATGTGGTTTATAAATCAAAGCAGAACGCGTATTTTTATGTCGCACCCTCTAGGACGGCTCGCCGCGTAAAATATGATCGGCTAAATCTGGCACAAAGAATATATGCGATTCTCGGACGGACAATAAAACAAAATGTATCTATTCATAGCTAGTTTCTTGTATTATCTAAAGAGCTTTTAGATACATCTACCGTAAGATGTTTTTGCTTAAAGTAAATCCACATAAAAAAGATTTGAAAAGAACTTGATTCGTGGACATATTTTTTGTGTTATTTTACAAAGAATACAACATAACATAACATCACGCCTGTAATCCCCGAAGGGTTAGGTGTACCTATAGTACACCCACGTTTCGCCAGTTATGTTTAAGTCCCATGTAATAGGGGGCGAGCCTATTGCCATCAACCGGTCACAAATCCAGACTCCGGGCTGCTACTGAGAAATTCCTGGTGGAAAAGCCCGATAACACTTTGCCCGACCTGGGAATCGAACCCAGGACCTCGTGCTCGGCAGTAGCGCTTGCAAACACTAGACCAACGAGGCAGTCAAAGAATTTTTGCATGATAAATGTCTGGCTAAGTTTTAAAACGCCTTTGGTGCCGCATAAAACTGTCTAGTAACCAATAATGTACCTATCTATAGGTACACACATATATGTACATACATATAGATGTAGGTAGATCAGTTGGCGCCAGCTCGGCTTAGGAATCAATCATCAACAATGCTATCGACGATGTCAGAAGGTAATTTAGTTTGAAAATGATAGCGTAACTGAGCGTATGATTAGCTGTGCCGTAAGACGTGGGTATCTAAAATACGTGTTCCATATCTATTGAAAATGCATAACATGATAAAGCTTTTAAAATATTTTTAGGGTTACTGTACCTCAAAAGGAAAACAACGGAACAGTTATAGTATCACTCGTGTGTCTGTCTGTCTGTCCGTCTGTCACAGCCGATTTGCTCCGAATGCACTGGACCGTCTAAGTTGAAATTGGGCTACACGTATGGATATCTGTGGCCCAAACACGGAAGTGTAACGTAAATAAATTAATTTTGATATGAGTGTCAATTTTGGCAAGCAAATAAGAAAAAAAAAAAGTTTTCAAACTGTACCGTGTGATATATGAAAGAACTTGCTGTGAGGGTTTTAAATATGCTTTTTTTAATAATTTTATAATAAGTAGTTTTAAAGTTATTTATGAAAATAGGCGAAAATTTACCATTACCCGCCATTTCTCCGAGACTACTGAGCCCAAAATTAAAAAAAAAATACAATAAATAAGTCTTTACTTATAGATTACAGAAAAATCTATAAGAAGTCTATGGTGTTAAATTACCATGGTAAATCTCTCAATATTCTGCGTACAAACTTACATTTGCAGTTGGAATGTATGGGAGAACTTGTTTTTCAACTACAATGTTAAGTTTGTTCTTGGGATAAATTTAAAGATGGTAAATAACATATTCATTGTACGGTACCTACCCACCACTCACCACGCGAGTTCAAATCGCACTTGTGCTGTTTTTTTTGAGTTACCGTTCAAATTGGCTAAAGTATAAAGCTTAGACCTAGTTTAGTAACGAATAAAAGACCCCCACCCAGGCCCATTGCCCAGCCCGAGGCCAAGGCCCATTGTGTCACCCTATGTAAAAAATTTACATTTATATCTGTAATTTTTAAGGTGTACATTATTATTATAGAGTATTCTATTCTATAAATTAATTATTCCAAATAACTGCTGTAGGTAAGCACACGATGAAAATGCTTTACATTAAGTTTAAGGTTAGTTTATATTAGTGCTTGTATTTTTTATTAGATTTCGCGCTCTGCAATGATAGAATAAACTACAATTGGAAACTAACCAATTAATTAAATACATCCTCGAGAACTAATGCATTAAAACAGCTTACTACCACAAAAAGAAAAACTCACTCACACAATTCCCACACGCCTATCTACTCCTTTTTAATTTCATTCTGATCCGATTTCAGATAATGAATTTACAATATTCCGTGCACAGAACTATACGGTGTCTGCCAAGACTAGGCTGGCAGAGGAAGCCAAGAGCTTCGCCACACATAGCGACAAACCTCCAATTAAAAGTACGTCACGTCCCGATGCCGGTGGAGTTGCCAAATGCAGGCGACCAGGATTTGTTCCCTGCGGCTTATTGTGAAATGTTATGACGGAAGACCGGTCGTGGATAATTGTTTTATAGATTCGGATTTTTTGGGGATGGGGACAGAACTTCGTTGCCAATCAAGTGTCTTAATTTTTAGTTTCGTTGTGAAATTATATTAACAAATTTATGACGAAACTAAAAACACTTCATGATGGGCTTTGTGATTGCTGTTAAGGGTGCTATCACAAAAAAACGTTTTTCGTCAATTTTTTACCTAATTGTGAGAAAGCTTGAAATAATTGAAACATTAGGTCTGTGTAACTATAAAAGTACAGATTTCATGGTGGTAAACTATTCGTGTCAGTCTCAGCACCTGTTAATAGTTTCATCACTCTTGGGCTCTCGAAAATATAGCTTACTTCGCCGTTCATTTACTTTATGAAGATATTGAATAATCATAAAATAAAATTTTGATTTTATCATACGGATAGCTGAAGCCCAGTGTATGATTTTTAAATTTCTTGATATTGGGGTTGTTAAATAATAGGAAAAAAAACATACCGACAGTGTTTAAAAAAAAAAAGGTTTTTTTAACATTATTTTGTAATATTTTGATAGTTATTTTTGCTATCTTTTTGAGTTGAACATGTCTGCTTACATAAAATATTTTTAATAACTAAATTTATGTTATTATATTGAAGAAAAATGTTCCTAAACTCAACACGATATCGTCAATTTTGTGTGAAGAGACAACGGAAATAAATTTTTACAATATTATAAACTAACATTTTCGAATAAAAATAGCTACCAATAGAGATCAAGGAGTAATCTATCTGTGGCAGTTATTAGTTACATTTGGTTTAGTTAAATTTTGCCGCAAAATATACCGAAAAAAAAAAATAAGACTCTAGTATAAGACCGTGTTCTAGCCGAAAGCGACCGTCGTGCGAGTACATGATCGTTGCGGTAAGAATTTGAAGTACTCACACCGATTGCGATGATCGCGTACTCGCGCAACGGTTGCATTCGGCTAAGAAACGGTCTTATACAGTCAATCTCTTTGATTATTTATATGTCTAGATAGTGTCTCACGGCGAAAGAGCTATAACAAAGAGGCTAACTTTGATAGGCTGGTGTGCGGGAAAGCTACGTCTTACACTTGCGTCACGTCATTGTGTTATGTTAGTGGGCGAGCTTTTTGCGGCCAACCGTTGGACGCCATTTTTTTCGAAGATTTCACAGCTTTGATTGTCTATCTAGACATATTTATATCTTTGGTCAATCGTTTTTGCGTATACCTCTATAATAAACCTGTGTCTGCCCGACATAGATTGTCGGGTAGACACAGGTTTATTATAGAGAGAGAGAGAGAGTTAATCGGGATTCATAACAAAGATCGTCTAATAAAATTCATAACGTTTGGCACCACCACAAACAAAGCAACTGACCGATCACAATAAAATTAATACGAGATGGACGCTTCTAAAATGCTAATTGAGTTTAAACAATCCATTGTGCTTCGGTAATGGCGGGTACGGGATGCGGATGAACAAAAAAAGTTCTTTGTATTGATTTCTTAAGCGCTAGAGTTTCTCGTAAGTACTACTTGGTGAAATAGGTCACTACAGTTTCTCTTTGACAAAATAGTGATTTTTGTGCTGAACAATGGTTTTAAGTAGGGATAAGTTTGTTAAAGATACCGAAGAAGTTCTGGACGGCTTGATGTAGTTGGAGTCTTACTTTGAATCTTTGGAGGAAGTTATTTCCATCGGATACAAACGATAATAAATTAGAGGGACAATGATTTAAGATCAAGATAAATGAATAAATTGATAAAAAATACCTAACCCTAAAATACACGTAGATACTAATACATATTCTTTTTTTGAGAAATAAAATAAATCTACCATTTTGTTATTTAAATATAGACAGACAGCCATTTTTTGCTGTTAAAAAATTCTTAACTAAAAAAGAGCGCTCTAAATAAATTTAAATATAAACTAGAACCCCTTTGAGACAAGACTGTTATTCAATAGCTGTCAGCAAAGAGTTTGGAACAGACAAAGTAACCAGTGAACCCAATATTGAGTTCAGTTTACCGTTTTCAGGGTTCAGTAGTCCCGAGTGCAAAGTAAAATCTGCGGGGATTTGAGAAAAAAGTAAAAATGGAGGCGCGGTAGGTATTAGCGAACATCGAGTATTTGTAGCGCTACTTTTGGCAGACTTTTAGTACATAAATCGTGTAATGGGCGTTCGAATGCTTATTTCGGAGTTTAAAACATTCAGAGTAAGCCACAATGAGAGTTGTTCGTACGAAATACTAATTTTCAGTACTAACGGACTTGAACAGAAATAAGCGCGCTGCTGTGGTGAAAGCATTTGATTATGCAAAACTCATGATTGGCTCCGTCTATCAATGTAACATTTTGTGCTCGCTCGTTTGAACTGGCAAATACCTCCGCTGTTTCATTTGCAGTTTTGTCTTTGTTTTTGTTGTATTTTATGACCAAAATATTTTTGTCTTCCGGTTTTTAAGGGGAAAAATGATATTCCATTGTCATCAATATCCTTGTGTATAATAATAAGATTTCTAGATCACACAGCCATCGCCAAACCCTTTGTATAAAAAAAAATGGAAGTAACCTTAGTAAACACACTTTTTTTAGAACGCAATGTTTCTTTTTTTAAATCGTTGCCATCGCAGTCGTCGTCATTTTTTTTTTAAATATAGCGCGAGGCTTTAACAGAAAGAGATAGCAATAGTAACGGGTGCGCTGAATTGAATTCATTGTAATTTTTTACCACTACTGCAGCGAACAACGTGCTAATGTGTTGTATTGCACGACAAAATAACAAATACGCGGCGACATGCGTGAATCGATACGGCGCGACTGTAATTACGAGTAAGTAACTGATATTTTAACCTAACTGATATTCAGATGTTTTTTTGTGCAGCTGTTATTGTAGGTGTATATATACAAGTTGTGTTGAAATGCTTGAAAATGACGTTTGTACGAGTATGTAAAATGTTTGAAACCCTACTATCCTACTATCTGTAGTGACATATAAAAGAAAATTCACCACTGAACACGTTTACTAATTTTATCATATAAAAAATCTGACGAACAATTTAAAAAAAAAGCTTAACTTAAAACTTATCTTGACACTTCCCACTACTTAATTAGTATACTGTAGCGATATCAAAAAGAGAATTCACCACTTTATCACTTATATTAATTTAATCTAAAAAAACGGACAAGAAAAATATAAAAGGTTTAAGTAAAAAAAACATAACCCTCCCTTCTGGGGCAGACGGGTAAAATGATCAAAACAGTTACTGAACCGGAAATTTGGCGTAATTGAAGAGGGATTACGAGAAAACTTGAGGTAGGTACATTAGATGGTAAATTTTTGTCACGCATTTTGGTTTACGGACGAAGGAATCGATTGCAATCGGTTTTAAGTTCGCGGCGAATTACGTAACCTGTCAAATTAATATAATCTTATAAAGATGAACCTAAGTTATTCCGACTGAAACAAGGCTGGTTTAAAAAAAATATCAACTAGTATTAAAATGTTAACCTAGAAAGTACTAATAAATATAGTAATTAAGTGTGAAGGTTCAAGTAACAAAAAACATTCTTGACGGAGTGCAACTGTAAGGCGTAGCGCGCCTCGACTGAACTGCGGGTGCCGCGACGATCACGCGACGCTCACCCTTATGGAGAAGCCGGTCTATGGACTCCAAGGATTCCGTGTGGTTGGTAGAAACGAACCGAGTATCGGACCATCTACCAGGCATACGTGCGCACGTAAGGCGGTAGATGGTCCGATACTTGGAAAAATAAGGCGGGTAGCGGCCTTTTTCAACTGTTTCTATATCTACGACAAATAAATTAGGTATTAAACCAGGGTTAAGAATAAAAAAGCCGTTGAGTGAGCAAATATACAAAAAAACATACCAGACTCGAAGAAATACACAGTAGTTTGCACCAACGTTTGCAGAACTGAACAGTAAATAGAAATACGTGTAACTTTTACTTGGTTGACTGCAGATAACACGACATTGTAACTTGATTAGGGACAAAATATACTTGGAACAGTTTAGAATTAACAGCCCTAATATTATAAAATCGACTTAATTCAATCCATATTTTTCAGCAAATTATTTTTTTATAGAAAATTGACAGCTTGGTTTGGACTCCTACCTTTGGAATTCTAAAAATTTTACAAGTTTCGGGACAGCTAACTATTTGCAAATGTTATGATAATTATGACTATTTGAAAAATGACTCGATAAGAGTTGACTAGATAAGAGAGAGACACCTACGAACGAATTAAGTCGCGTGATATGACACTAGATCAATTGTGTTTCCTAGGAATATTATGGGCAAGCAACGGCTATCGACGGTTTGCCAAATTACATGGAATAAAGTTCACCGCCCTTAGCCGTACTGTTACGTAACTATATACCGAGGTAACGTCGAGAGGCGGTCTGCCCCGGAAAGTGTTAAAAATATTTTTTTTATGACTAGCTAGAAACCAAAAAGTTGCAACCGCAGAGGCCATGCTGCATATCGTACTAATCCTACTATAATATTAGAAATGTGTAAGTTTTTACGTTCGTATGTTTGTTACTACAACTCATTAAGCCTGACTTGGGCTGGTGACCACTGAAAATCAGCGCTGTGCTGTGGGTCCCCCATAGCACAGCATCATGCTGAGTGCAAGCCTTCTTGTCACAGTCATGACGTGCAGCTGTTGACTATTTGTTTTTACCTACTCGAGTTTATGTTTTCATTATATGTTTTGCACGTGTTTCTGTGGCAATTTTTTTTTTTTTAATGGCTATATGGATTTGGATGAAATTTGGCAGTCAGATAGTTTATAACCTCGATTAACACATATAATACTTTTATTCCGATATTCCCACGGGATCGAGACTTAAATAGGTGAAACCGCGGGGCGCTGCTAGTGAGTTAATAAAAATAATGATAGTAGGTTCAAACAAGACAGCTTTTAGTACGGGAAAGGTGATGTTTAGCTGCACAACTAAGATAGGTTACCTAAAAACAGTGTTACCCTCTTTCTGTACATTTGGCCCGAATCGTTGAACGAATTTGGTCCACCACTGCATTTGGACACAAGATATCCATCAGAGTACTTAGGTAACAGCGAATGGACACTGCACAAGTCCCAACGTAGAGCCACGATGGGCCAGTGTGTACAGGAAATTCCACATTTTCCACGCAGTTGTTTTGACTCGATTCCTCTCCCATTTGCACTCGAATTACACAATTTTGTTTTCCACCCAATCGCATTATTTTACCGTCAACAAATGCGTTGTACAAACGAATTTTCAACGTCACGAAATTTGGTAGTAGTGCACGTCATATATATTGAATCGCTGTGATTCTATACCACGGCTAGATTGCTGATGACAAAGAGAACTTGGTTATTTTTTATGGGGAAGTGAACGCCGTCTAGCATTATGAATGTGTATGAGTATGTTTATAAAATGCTGAAAAGAGTTTAAAAAATATGGTACTCTAAAATTGATGTGCCTTCTTGCAGTAGATTATTTAAAATATATAAGAAATCCTAACTTTAAACGAGAAATCACGGCACAGCGGACAGAGCTCCAGTCTCATGGCGACATGGAGAGTGCGATTGTCGCAACCCAGCGCTGGGCACGCCACAATTGTGGCGATGAGTCCCCTCTTTGAGGAGTGGCTAGAGAGGTGCCACGGCGTCCTCACCTTCCGCCTGACGCAGGTCCTCACACGGTTGTTTCGGGAGGTTCCTGTTCAGGATAAAGCGAGAGGAAACGCCCGGGTGTCACCACTGTGTGAATCGCCCGGAGGACACGGTGAAGCATACGGTGGAGGTCTGCCCGGCTTGGGCGGAGCACCGCCGTGTCCCCATGGAGGCGATCGGCGGCGGCGATCTCTCACGTCCGGCCCTGGTTCAGGCTATGGTTCGGAGCGAGATTGCATAGGAGGCCGTCACCTCCTTCTGCGAAGCAGTAATACTCGCGAAGGAGGAGGCGGAACGCGTGAGGGTGAGGCAAGGCTCGCGCCCTCGTGCCCTTAGTCGCCGCAGGAGACGCCCCGGGCGTCGCGGGAGTCGCAAACCGATTTCCGGCCACCGTAGGCGCGGGCCTGCGGACGGTGAGCGATGGGTAGCTCGCCGTCCGATAACGACCAGGCCCGGGTCAACGGCGCGTTGTGTTCCACGTGCGCCTCAAAGAGATGTCAGCACCATCTGACGGGGTCCGGTAGGACCAATGCCAGCCAGGGTTGCGAATTTGTCCGAAAGGGATATCGTGGCCCTGGCACACAGGCAACGGAAGGAACACGGGTGGGTTTTAGTCAGTAAAAGTCTGACACGCCCTCTCGCTCCGCCCAGAGCGGGAGAAGTAAATTGATAAATTCCCACCCAAAAAAAAAAAAAAAGGGTTGACATCCAAATCCTTGATCAACACTGTGTCGGTATGTTTGTTACCTTTTCACGCCTAAACCACAGAACCGATCATTATGTTTGACAGATAGCTTGGAACTAGGAGAAGGACATAAGCTACTTTTTATCCTAGACCACAGACAAACTCGCAGGTAACAGTTAGTTTTTAAATATATGAGGTCGCAGCAAGTGGCGCCGTCTAGTTTTGTTACGTAGTTACTGGAATCACCGAAAATGTCTGGTAAGAGTGACACTGGCTGGTGACAGTCACTCTAGAGCAGAGCGTCGCATCGATGGTTGTGTGGTGGCTGTCTTCTAATCACAGAGTACTGATTGTCCGTATATATTATAATGTACTCTGTGGTACTAATGACGGAAGATGATGTCAGCCGCTGTAGTACCACGTCCATGACGAACTGCTATATTCCGGCACAATCCAGATGATATTGAAGCTGCTGAACCACTTATACGACGGTCACTTCTGGTAACGTCTATCCTGCGCCGTGATGTACGAAGGAATATAAGTGATAGTATTATTATAGTACAAACTCTTCTAAGACGATATTATTATGACCTAGATACTTACAAAATAATATTTTCTCTCACAAATACGAGTATATCAACTGGAGCACACACTCCACTCATATCCACAGTTTGCTTAGCCTAAAACCAGACATTTCTGAGTCTGTCCACTTTGTAAGTCATTGATAAGGGCCCTGAAATCCCACAATGTTAGTTTAGGACCACTACCATTAGGCCTTAATTCTTATAATACAAATAGTTTTAGGCAAACATTAGTTCAGTTTGAATTGAAGTAAACTAGTTCATAAAAGTAACACAAATTATCCCCTGATTTATCTCGAAGTAGCGACTCGGCCTTGTTTCACACGTTTATTACGACTAGCCATCGAGAGAGACAGATAGAACATCGAGATTTACATAACATCACGCCTGTATTCCCCGAAGGGTTGGGCAGAGGTGTATCTATAGTACACCCACATTTCGCCAGTCATGTTTAAGTCCCATGTAATAGAGGGCGAGCCTATTGCCATCAACTGGGCACTTCCAGACTCCGGGCTGCTATTGAAAAATTCCACATGTAACCCCAATAACACTTTACCCGACCCGGGAATCGAACCCAGGACCTCATGCTTAACAGTAGTGCTTGCAACCACTATACCAACGAGGCAGTCAACAAATCTGTTACGTAGTTTAGAAGAACAACGCAGTCACACAGACAGACACGAAAACTGACTTTTATTTATAATATTATATGTACTTATAGATTCATATTGAAATAAAAATAAAAACATACTAGTAAATAATTCATGGCACTTCAGGGAAAAAGCCTCTTCATACAAAGGCGTACGAGCATTGATCACCATCCTTTTTTTTTTGGTTTTTAAATTATCAAATAACTTCTCCCGCTCTGACGGTTTGTTTGCGATGTCAGAGTATGCAGGTTTCTTAACGATACGACCTGTTTACAATATTTTTATTTCCTTTATTATAACCCAGTGGGTGGTGCTGTCTACGATTCAATTGGAAAGTACCTCAACATTATCTCATGGGCAGCTAAAGTTTTAACCCTGGAATCATGTTTAAGGTCCATCCAAAGATTGCTTTAAGCGATAAGACAGTCCATTGTATCACTCTAAGTAAAATTTCTACATTTATATCTGTAATTTAGATGGTTTACATAATGAAGAGTATTCTATCTATCTATATGTGAATATTAATCATCCAGACCACTCCATTTGCGAAAGAATCACTAATCGGTCTAAAAACTAAACTATTCGGTCGTAAATAAATAATGTAACGTAGGTACACACACACATGAACTTACTATTACATAAGAGAAGTAACATGTATGGTATACGTCGAAACACGAACCAATAGTGTCATCGAATAGGCGGTCTGTAGCGAGCTACTCGTAAAACTAAATGCATTTTTCATGTTGTGAGCCCAACTTTTACAAAGTTGGGACATACTCTTGTGGATACCGTACACTGCTCTCTTTAATTATTTATTTCGTTTCTATGAATGTGATAAAAAATGTATGATTTTTTCTTTGTTCATTTGATTGATGATGAAGCCCGTACTGTCCAACTGCTGGGCAAAGATAACCTACCATATTTCTACTTGATGATTGATTTGTCGCTTAAAAAGCTACCTTTATGCATTTTTATATAGCGTAAAGCAAGATAAATAAAAAAATATATAAAACCCAACTGCGTAAAAACTGAACTTAAAAAAAAAGATGGAGACAAGATTTATGTAACTTTTTATTTTTTTCCCGTTCGTCATATTGATTTTTTAAAATTTTTATATACAAACTGACACTCGCAAAATAAAGACAAATCTAACGACATATTTTTATCATTCAACAAAATTGGTTCAGCCGTTTCGTAGTTACGAGGGAACATAGAAACGGACATACATACATACAGGTCAAAAACATAACCCTTCTTTTTTGGCTTCGCCACAGTTGGGTAAAAAGGTACTTAGTTAACTATGAAGGTAACTATGAAGATGTCTGTTACTCCATCACGTATAAACGGCTGAACGGATTTGGAGAGAAAAAAATTACATCTTTTTAGTAAAAGAGGCGAAAGACATAATTATAGTACTAGAAGTAGGGCTCTATTAGCTCAACCAGGTTTCAGACTGGCTAAAGTAGACTCATCTTTCATGGGGTACTGTTTAAAATGTTATAATAAAATTCCTCCCCACATACTTCAACTGAATGAGACGAAATTCAAATCTTGTATAAAACGCACAAGGCTGGGGATTACATCGCTGATAGAAATGCTCGGCTCAATGCTGGTCCTGCTCCACAACCTCAACTAATTGATTAACATTTGAAAATACTGTTGGAGCTGCTGAAGATTGTAAGACTATCTTTTCATTGTATAAACTCAATCACCTTTGTATTATATAATTGCATAACACAGGTGTGAGTACTATGTACAATAGAGCTACAATTTACCGGGTAATATGTCTTTCATTGACTTGAATATGTCCTGGCAGCTGAGAGTATGTCATGCTCACTCAGATGTCTCGCTGATGGTGGCGTGTGTGTTGGATCATTTAGCTCCCTTCAAAATGGTTGAGCTGAATGGTGCTGATCCATGCGTCATGTTCGTGAACGGGCGCTGTCAGTTGGGACTGGTCATCTCTTAGCTGCCACGGTTTATTTTTAATTATTTTAGTTTTGAATTGTTTTTTTTTATCACGGACGCTTCTGACGTTTTGCATCGTTCTCACATGTATATTTTCAATAAGAATGATGTAACCAATACTTTGTATCAAATATTTTATTTTAAAAGAGTGTCTGTGGAGTTTCTTGCCCGTTCTTCTCCATAGGAACCTACTATTTGGAATGGGCAACTAGCTTCATATTTGTAACTGACCGACTTGTTGACAATTCAAAAGTGCCTGTAAATGGTTTAATTGAAATAAATGCTTTGAGTTTGAGTTTGGATGAAAGTTGAAAAAATGTATTGATGAGTAACATCTTTCCTCTCGCTTTCTGTGGGAATGATTTCGTGAAAAGGGACAGAAGTGTGTAACAGGAAGTGACAGCTTGAGCATGGAATAAGTAATTATTCCATCAAATCACTCGCACAGAAAGCGAGAGGCAAGATGTTACTCATCAATACATTTTTTCAACTTTAATTCAAATCCGTTCAGCCGTTTATACGTGATGGAGTAACAAACATCTTCATAGTTCCATTCTTGAAGCCGTTCCGTACTTTTTAATAGCATGGTCAAAGTCAAAGTCAAAAGTCAAATTATTTATTTCAAACAGGCACATTTATGGCACTTTAGAACGTCAAAAAATTCGTCATGGAATTAGTAAGTACTACATAGATTGTAAGTAGAGAGGGTCGTATTTCGACCAGTGAGCGACCACTAGTAATAAATAATTATTCGAATAAATATTTTAGTATTTAGCTTTTTTTAAATTTGGAGGTTAATTTGTGTCGCGGCTCAGTTGCTTATTACCAAGGTTAGATTTCAGATGTTACACATCAAATACGACTACTTTAAGGCTCGCTCGTTTTTTTCATCACACTAATATTATAAAGGCGAAAGTTTGTGAGTGTGTGTGTGTGTGTGTGTGTGTGTGTGTGTGTGTGTGTATGTTTGTTACTTCTTCACGCTCAAACGGGTAGACCAATTTTGATAAAGTTTTGTATAGAGTTAGCTGACACCCTGGATTAAGACATGGCTACTTTTTATCCCGATATTCCCACGGGATCGGGACTTACGCGGGTGAAACCGCGGGGCGCAGCTAGTTAATATATAAAATTAATACTTTTTATCTGGGTACATTTAGTTATTGCTCCAGGATGCGAGTGAAACCGCAGTCAACAGCTAGTTTTCTTAATAAAATAAAATTTTGTCTCACAGTGTACACGCTCTATTAAGTAAAACGTATGTGCGCGTACCAAAAAGAACTTTTAAGTCTTACTCGTTTATTTCTAAAGAACTCTCAGAACGAAAGGGTTTCTGAAGTAACTTAGCAACTGCATCATAGACGAGATACAACGTTAGTTTGTGATTGTTGAAAGTTTACTAACAACACGACTTTAAAAATAAGCTCATGGAAGTTCGTTTTGTCCACGTTTTTTTATTAGTTTTTTTGTTGAGTTCCGTTTTAATGACGCTTTTGTCGTGTTGCATTGTCGTGTCGAGTTGGACTCTGGGGGTCTACTCCGAAGTATCGGTCGAATGTTCGGCCGTTTTATAACTTCCAAAGTTTCCTTTTTGACTTTGAGTCCTTACCCGACTTCAAGTCACAATTTTGAGTTTGGCTTATTTCTTTGACTGTCGTGTTTTTTTTTCTTTCGCCGTAGTCAGCCATAGTCAAGAAACGGCCGAACATTCGGCCAATACTGCGTGATTAATTGATTATCTAGTGGGCCACTCCACTTAATTAAAACGCCGGTTCTTGAATATCATGCAGTTTAATTTGACTGTTTCTAATAGATTTACAATTTTGGATAATCTTCGTGTAGTGGCTGTCAACACAATGGCGCGAGTCCGCGCTCGTCGGTGACAGGTTTAGTGACGTTCGGTAATGGCTTCAACATCTTCCCCCCCCTCGAACACTTCAGGGTTTCGAGGTTCTGTGGCTGGAGTCGGCTCGGGTAGAGAGCACAGGTTATGGACAGCTCGACGGAAAGTGCCCTTTGACGTGTAGACGTCCGCCACTCATCCATCAGTTCCACGATACAGCTTACAGATTCGCGCCATACGCCATTTCAATGGCGGAACGTTTGGTTCCTTGATAATAACTAAGTCGCCTTCCTGGAGTCCTCTTTGCGAGATCCGCCATTTGCGTTTTTGCTGCAGCTCGCTTAGGTACTCGTTTCTCCACCTTTCCCAGAAATGTTGCCGCATTTGTTCTAAACTTCGGTATCTGTCTAGTCTGTTGATGTTTTCATTGATTAAGGCTTCCGATGGGAACGAAGTTAATGGCCTGCCGATCAGGAAGTGCGCGGGTGTCAACGGATTCAGGTCGTTAGGATCAGATGATAGGGGGCTCAACGGACGTGAGTTGAGGATTGCCTCAATCTGCGCAAACAACGTTGATAACTCCTCAAACGTAAGATGTTTATCACCTAAAATCCTAGTGGTATGGTGTTTAGCGGACTTAACGCCTGCCTCCCAAAGCCCACCAAAGTGGGGAGAGTAAGCTGGCGAAAACTTAAACGTAATGCCTTCGTCGGCAGCAAAACCGGTAACGAATTCATTGCTTGACTTTAGAAATTTTGCTAATTCATTTTTTTTTTTCATTTTTTTTTGCACCGACAAAATTTGTCCCGTTATCGCAGTATAATTCTAAGGGCTTTCCTCTGCGGGATATAAAACGCCTCAAGCACAAAACGAAAACATCGGAAGTGAGGTCACTTGCTACCTCTAGATGCACAGCCTTTGTGCTGAAGCAGACGAATAGACACATGTAACATTTTGTGATTCTACACCCACGACCTTTGCGGTCGGTGATGTAGAACGGCCCGGCGAAATCAACACCGCTTACCTGGAATGGAAGACTAGGAGTAACTCTTGAAGCAGGTAAGTTATTATTATTATTATAGGATTAACGCTTTTTGCTTTTATGATTCTGCACAACTTACAGTTATTCACAGTTCTTCTAGCTAATATTCTACCTTTCAAGGGCCAATATTTATTTCTTAAATCGTTGAGCAATAATTGAGGTCCGCAATGCAAAAGTTTTTTATGGTAATGTATGAATAATAATTTCGTGAAATTATGGTTAGTATGTAATAATATAGGATGTTTTTTATTGCAGGTTTCATTTGAATTTTGGATGCGGCCGCCTACACAGAGTATGCCGTCATCATTTATGAACGGACTGAGAGATAACACATTGGATTTCGACGGTAAGTCTCGCTTATTTTTAATCAATTTAATTTCATTAGGAAAACTTTCATCTTGATGTTGTTTTATTAAGACATTTAATGCAGCGTCCAATTCATCTGGTGTGAATGGACCAGTAGTAACCTTCGCCTCTTTATACCGCTTGTAATTTATGTAACGTAGGAAATAGGCTATAGATCTTTGCATAATAGTAAAACTGGAAAATCTTCCAAAATCTACCAGCCTAGGACGAGCTGCTGTAGACTGCAACGTAATTATAGTTACCTTTTTGTTATTAGTTTTGATTTCAGGCAACTCGGGAATACCTTTGCTATTAATAGTCTGAGGCCACTTACTTGAGTCCTCAGTTAGAAATAATGGACCTTCCCACCAAAGTTTAGCTATCTGCAGGATTTTTATTGCCAGGAACATGTCTCCAAGTGCCCGACTTAGTCAATTCTTGTATTTCACTAACACGGTTCGACACAAAGGGTTTCATATTACAAGCCTGAGTGGACAACTAACTCAGGACTACTGTTGAATCCGTCCATTGGGTAACTGAATCAATTTTACAACGTAACGCTTTTAAAACCTTATTACTCAGGCGTGCGGAAAGCAAGGCACCACACAGCTCGAGTCTAGGTATGGTTACAGACTTTACTGGTGCAACCTTAGTTTTAGCACAAAGTAATCTAACGAGAGTATGCCCGGAACTGTCAACCGAACGGAGATAAATTGCAGAAGCATAGGCCACTTGGGAAGCATCTGAGAATGAGTGAAGCTCAATTATGATTGGTTTGCTAATGAGAACGCACCTAGGAATTTCAACTTTAGAGAGAGCTTCCATATTTCTCGCAAAGCTTGTCCATTCCTTTTGCATTGCATTATCTACAGGTTCATCCCAATCTAAATTCGATAGCCATAGTCTTTGTAGTATAATTTTTGGAACAATAGTACATAAAACAAGTAAACCCAATGGGTCAAAGAATTTAGCTGATTTGGACTAAATGGAGCGTTTAGTTGCGACTTGTTCACATTGTATATCAATAGAAAAACGGAAGACATCTTGGGCCGGGTCCCACTTCAACCCCAACACACTTGAAGTTTGAGAACTTAAATCTAAGTTTTTGATTGATGAAGGGTTTGAATCGTCATGAGTTGCGGATGGTGAGTTGGTACGCCATTTGCGTAGAGGAAGGCAAGCTGAATCGAGAATTGCAGTCACTGACTCTATAATACTCTGTAACTCCCTTTCAGTTTCAGCTCCTGAAAGGAAATCGTCGACGTAAAAGTCATTTTTTATGATGTTTGATATTTTATCGTCCTTGCATTCCTTGGCGAGCTGTACCAGACACCTCGTGCTTAGGAATGGAGCCGAAGCCGTTCCATATGTGACGGTATTTAATTGAAAAATCTTAATCGCCCCTGACGGATCGTCGCGCCATAAAATCTGTTGCAACATTCGCTGACTTGGATCCACCAATATTTGGCGGTACATTTTTTCCACATCTGCAGAGACCACATACCGATATTGTCTGTACCTCAACAAAATTGAAAAGAGGTCATCCTGTACCACTGGTCCGACATGTTGTATGTCGTTGAACGATACACCGGTAGATGTTTTTGCTGAGGCGTCGAAAACAACACGTAGTTTAGTAGTCTCACTAGTTTCTTGTCAAAGTCAAAGTCAAAGTCAAATTATTTATTTCAAATAGGCACATAAATGGCACTTTTGAACGTCAATATTTACAAATAAAATAGAATTGATTCTAGTCGCCCCTTCCAAAAGGTAGCTTCGTATGGAGAAGAATGGGCAAGAAACTCCACCGTTACTCTTTTAAAATGTTTTACAATATTTGGTATTGGTACATCAATTATATAATTATATGTGAAGACGATGCACCTAGAATAAAATTACTATACCACAATAGGTAAAAAGAATTAATAATGAAGCAATGAGGTAAATTAATTATGTGATATATACATGGTGCTCACATATTTACAAACATTGTAAAAAAAAAAAAATATTTTCTTAAAATAATCAGTGTGTGAGTTAACGTAAATCGTATTACTGCATGATGCGGGAAATAACAACCAAATTAAGGTTTCCTGTTTAATTGAGTCATATGACCTAAACTTTCATACTCGCGAATAAAATCACAATATTGTTGTTTCAAAGTTGGTTTGTTTTTAAACTTCCTCTCAAGTTGAAACAACTTTTTCTCAGCCATGCTGTACGAATTACCTAACATGTTTATAGAATCCTTAAGCGGAATTTTAACACAAAATCTGCCGTCAGTAAGCCGAAATGTAGTATCGCTAAACAAATTCTCACAATTGTTACCATCGTGGTCGATGTTTGAAGGAACCTCTTCGAGTTCCCAGAACTTGGCTAATTGATCTTTAATTCCTTGCGAAAAATGACAATGTAATTTTTTATTATTACTATTGTAGTAGCTTCTCCCCGTGGGACCAGCTACTATCCATCCTAGGTGAGTTTTTTGTAGTATTGGCCTTTGTGAACCCAAACTTACTCTAGCCGTTTGAATCAGCTCCCAAAATATATCGGCACCTAGCAATAAATCTATTTCGGCTGGTAAATAAAACTTAGGGTCAGCAAGCTGGATGCTACTAGGAATATTTAATTCTTGTACACGAACTGCAGTATGGGGCAAACTATCAGTAATTTGAGGTAAAACAAAACATTTGACAGGCCTGCTGAATGATTTGTGCATAGAATGTGTTTCTATGTTGCAAACTTCTGTAACATTTATTACTGTGTTGCCCAAACCAGAAACACAATGATAATAATCTTTCTCTTTACAGGTACCTATCATGTTCTGAGCCTTTTCACTGATGAAAGATGTTTGACTGCCGCAGTCCAGTAAAGCCCTCAAAATAAACAATCTGCCATCGACTGTCCTTGTGGTGTGACCTTGACCAACGCAGTGGATAGAAGAGCTTGATTGGTGGAGACAGCAGACATCGTAATGGATGTGGAGGGACCAGATGCTGCAGCGGAAGCAACTACAGGTAAGCTATTTTCAATCGTCTTTGAATTATTTTCACCAGTAGGTGTAGTACTAGATGTAGAAGTAGATGATGACTGTTCATTATGTTGTGTATTCTGTAAAAGAGATTGTTTGTGTAGGAGTGTTGTGCCTTCTCCGGCATATTCTACAGCCACTTAACCCACACTGGAATGCCTTATGACCTCCATGCAAACAGTTACTGCACACCTTTAGCAATGCAATTTGTGAGATTCGTTCCTCAACAGGAAGAGATTTAAGTTTAGTACACTCATACAACTTGTGATCTTGTTTATAGAAAACACACTGTTTTTTTACTGGAATAAGAATCAACAGCAGACGAAATAAATGATTTTGTTTTGGGCAAACTGTGTCGTTTTTCATTTTTTTAAATCCTACCAACATTAACTGTTTCCATAACTGTAGCTCGTTTACGAAGAAAATAATAAAATTGTTCTAAAGTTGGTGAGTCCTTATCACTCCTAAATTCTTCCCATTTTCTGGCAGTTATGCAGTCTAATTTTGTTGAGGCCAAGTAAATAATAAGTGTATCCCACTTGTCAGTGGGTTCCCCTAGTAAATTCAACGCACTTAGATTTCTAGATAAAGTATCAATTAAATTGTGTATGCCAACATCCGATTCCTTATGTAAGGATTCAATTAAGAACAAACACTTAATGTGTTCATTTATTAAAAGACGTTTGTTATCATATCGCTGGCAAAGTAAATCCCAAGCAATTGAATAGTTGTTTGACGATATAGACACAGAGCTTATGACTGAAGAAGCAGCGCCCTCTAGGTAAGATTTAAGATAGTGTAACTTATTTACATCATCAATATTTTCATTGTTATGAATTAGCGATAAGTATATATCCCTAAAGGAAAGCCACTTAGTTGATTCACCATTAAATGTCGCAATCTTAATCGGTGGTAGTTTTAAACCATGATATATTTTGGATATTGAGTTGGATGAGGATTCTAATTTGCCATGATCTCTCTCAAAGTTGTCCAACATGGACTGTGCTTTAGCAATCCACTTGAAAAATATATTTTCTGTAATTTCACGCTCATTAATTTGCTTATCTGAGTCTTTATCCAACATTTCAATTTGTGATTGAATATCATCAAAGGTGCAAGACAGGTCTCGTAACTTATTTAGTCTTAGAGGCAATTCTTTAGTATCTAACTTGCTTGATTCTATATATTTTTCAAATAATGTTAGACGAGCCCTGATATTGCCTCTCTGTTTAATGAAATCCCTTAAATCCAACATGATGCCGGCGCAAACACGTAACAACTATTATAAAGTTCTGTTATTAGAATAATAGATATAAACAATGAACAGGTACGTTACAGTTCTCCTTTGCGAAGATAACAAACCGGTTTCACAGCCGACGTCGCACACAGTCGCACGGTGATAGACACGGTGCTAGTTGGAATGCACGGATCGACACACAGCTGATTTTATCGTTAAAATCTTGCAAGCCTACTCCCAGAGTGCATCTGAAATCATCGACAACTGCGTAAGAATGTGTTATTGTATTACGTGAAAGGGAAATATCTTGGATTAAGATGAACAATATGGGAGCAACTCGACATAGTCGACACTATAAAACAAACACTTGTTTTTGGAATACTAGTAGGTAGACGTAAGAAAATTGTTGAGACGCAAATCTTGTGACAATTGTTAAACAATGGGTTATTAATTGAGTAACACAAGAACAGCAGAATATTGACAGTATTTTGTAGAATGTATGTGGTTTAAGCCGCAATTTGCAAAGTTGTATAACTCTGTGATAGGTAGGTACCTATTTCAAATAGCGGTAACGTACTTTTGATATAGTCATCGGAGTTACCAACGATATCTACACAAATTAAAGCACAGGATAGGATAGAAAATGGAAAGATAGATGCACTTCCCTCGGAAATGATGGCTGCAGCTGCTGGCTGGCGAGTTTCTCGAGGTTTGTTCGTTCCTTTGTAACTTGGGAGTTTGAATGACCGACCCGTTGGGACGAAACTTTCGTACTTTTCTTTGGTCGGATCACGTCGGCGTCACCAAATGATGGCTTGATTATCTAGTGGGCCACTCCACTTAATTAAAACGCCGGTTCTTGAATATCATGCAGTTTAATTTGACTGTTTCTAATAGATTTACAATTTTGGATAATCTTCGTGCAGTGGCTGTCAACACAATGGCGCGAGTCCGCGCTCGTCGGTGACAGGTTTAGTGACGTTCGTGACGTTCTAATCTGACGTTGAAATTTTGACGTTCAAAAGTGCCATTTATGTGCCTATTTGAAATAAATAATTTGACTTTGACTTTGACTTTGACAAGAAACTAGTGAGACTACTAAACTACGTGTTGTTTTCGACGCCTCAGCAAAAACATCTACCGGTGTATCGTTCAACGACATACAACATGTCGGACCAGTGGTACAGGATGACCTCTTTTCAATTTTGTTGAGGTACAGACAATATCGGTATGTGGTCTCTGCAGATGTGGAAAAAATGTACCGCCAAATATTGGTGGATCCAAGTCAGCGAATGTTGCAACAGATTTTATGGCGCGACGATCCGTCAGGGGCGATTAAGATTTTTCAATTAAATACCGTCACATATGGAACGGCTTCGGCTCCATTCCTAAGCACGAGGTGTCTGGTACAGCTCGCCAAGGAATGCAAGGACGATAAAATATCAAACATCATAAAAAATGACTTTTACGTCGACGATTTCCTTTCAGGAGCTGAAACTGAAAGGGAGTTACAGAGTATTATAGAGTCAGTGACTGCAATTCTCGATTCAGCTTGCCTTCCTCTACGCAAATGGCGTACCAACTCACCATCCGCAACTCATGACGATTCAAACCCTTCATCAATCAAAAACTTAGATTTAAGTTCTCAAACTTCAAGTGTGTTGGGGTTGAAGTGGGACCCGGCCCAAGATGTCTTCCGTTTTTCTATTGATATACAATGTGAACAAGTCGCAACTAAACGCTCCATTTTGTCCAAATCAGCTAAATTCTTTGACCCATTGGGTTTACTTGTTTTATGTACTATTGTTCCAAAAATTATACTACAAAGACTATGGCTATCGAATTTAGATTGGGATGAACCTGTAGATAATGCAATGCAAAAGGAATGGACAAGCTTTGCGAGAAATATGGAAGCTCTCTCTAAAGTTGAAATTCCTAGGTGCGTTCTCATTAGCAAACCAATCATAATTGAGCTTCACTCATTCTCAGATGCTTCCCAAGTGGCCTATGCTTCTGCAATTTATCTCCGTTCGGTTGACAGTTCCGGGCATACTCTCGTTAGATTACTTTGCGCTAAAACTAAGGTTGCACCAGTAAAGTCTGTAACCATACCTAGACTCGAGCTGTGTGGTGCCTTGCTTTCCGCACGCCTGAGTAATAAGGTTTTAAAAGCGTTACGTTGTAAAATTGATTCAGTTACCCAATGGACGGATTCAACAGTAGTCCTGAGTTAGTTGTCCACTCAGGCTTGTAATATGAAACCCTTTGTGTCGAACCGTGTTAGTGAAATACAAGAATTGACTAAGTCGGGCACTTGGAGACATGTTCCTGGCAATAAAAATCCTGCAGATAGCTAAACTTTGGTGGGAAGGTCCATTATTTCTAACTGAGGACTCAAGTAAGTGGCCTCAGACTATTAATAGCAAAGGTATTCCCGAGTTGCCTGAAATCAAAACTAATAACAAAAAGGTAACTATAATTACGTTGCAGTCTACAGCAGCTCGTCCTAGGCTGGTAGATTTTGGAAGATTTTCCAGTTTTACTATTATGCAAAGATCTATAGCCTATTTCCTACGTTACATAAATTACAAGCGGTATAAAGAGGCGAAGGTTACTACTGGTCCATTCACACCAGATGAATTGGACGCTGCATTAAATGTCTTAATAAAACAACATCAAGATGAAAGTTTTCCTAATGAAATTAAATTGATTAAAAATAAGCGAGACTTACCGTCGAAATCCAATGTGTTATCTCTCAGTCCGTTCATAAATGATGACGGCATACTCTGTGTAGGCGGCCGCACCCAAAATTCAAATGAAACCTGCAATAAAAAACATCCTATATTATTACATACTAACCATAATTTCACGAAATTATTATTCATACATTACCATAAAAAACTTTTGCATTGCGGACCTCAATTATTGCTCAACGATTTAAGAAATAAATATTGGCCCTTGAAAGGTAGAATATTAGCTAGAAGAACTGTGAATAACTGTAAGTTGTGCAGAATCATAAAAGCAAAAAGCGTTAATCCTATAATAATAATAATAACTTACCTGCTTCAAGAGTTACTCCTAGTCTTCCATTCCAGGTAAGCGGTGTTGATTTCGCCGGGCCGTTCTACATCACCGACCGCAAAGGTCGTGGGTGTAGAATCACAAAATGTTACATGTGTCTATTCGTCTGCTTCAGCACAAAGGCTGTGCATCTAGAGGTAGCAAGTGACCTCACTTCCGATGTTTTCGTTTTGTGCTTGAGGCGTTTTATATCCCGCAGAGGAAAGCCCTTAGAATTATACTGCGATAACGGGACAAATTTTGTCGGTGCAAACAATGAATTAGCAAAATTTCTAAAGTCAAGCAATGAATTCGTTACCGGTTTTGCTGCCGACGAAGGCATTACGTTTAAGTTTTCGCCAGCTTACTCTCCCCACTTTGGTGGGCTTTGGGAGGCAGGCGTTAAGTCCGCTAAACACCATACCACTAGGATTTTAGGTGATAAACATCTTACGTTTGAGGAGTTATCAACGTTGTTTGCGCAGATTGAGGCAATCCTCAACTCACGTCCGTTGAGCCCCCTATCATCTGATCCTAACGACCTGAATCCGTTGACACCCGCGCACTTCCTGATCGGCAGGCCATTAACTTCGTTCCCATCGGAAGCCTTAATCAATGAAAACATCAACAGACTAGACAGATACCGAAGTTTAGAACAAATGCGGCAACATTTCTGGGAAAGGTGGAGAAACGAGTACCTAAGCGAGCTGCAGCAAAAACGCAAATGGCGGATCTCGCAAAGAGGACTCCAGGAAGGCGACTTAGTTATTATCAAGGAACCAAACGTTCCGCCATTGAAATGGCGTATGGCGCGAATCTGTAAAAGTGAAAAAAAAACACGACAGTCAAAGAAATAAGCCAAACTCAAAATTGTGACTTGAAGTCGGGTAAGGACTCAAAGTCAAAAAGGAAACTTTGGAAGTTATAAAACGGCCGAACATTCGACCGATACTTCGGAGTAGACCCCCAGAGTCCAACTCGACACGACAATGCAACACGACAAAAGCGTCATTAAAACGGAACTCAACAAAAAAACTAATAAAAAAACGTGGACAAAACGAACTTCCATGAGCTTATTTTTAAAGTCGTGTTGTTAGTAAACTTTCAACAATCACAAACTAACGTTGTATCTCGTCTATGATGCAGTTGCTAAGTTACTTCAGAAACCCTTTCGTTCTGAGAGTTCTTTAGAAATAAACGAGTAAGACTTAAAAGTTCTTTTTGGTACGCGCACATACGTTTTACTTAATAGAGCGTGTACACTGTGAGACAAAATTTTATTTTATTAAGAAAACTAGCTGTTGACTGCGGTTTCACTCGCATCCTGGAGCAATAACTAAATGTACCCAGATAAAAAGTATTAATTTTATATATTAACTAGCTGCGCCCCGCGGTATCACCCGCGTAAGTCCCGATCCCGTGGGAATATCGGGATAAAAAGTAGCCATGTCTTAATCCAGGGTGTCAGCTAACTCTATACAAAACTTTATCAAAATTGGTCTACCCGTTTGAGCGTGAAGAAGTAACAAACATACACACACACACACACACACACACACACACACACTCACAAACTTTCGCCTTTATAATTTTAGTGTGATGAAAAAAACGAGCGAGCCTTAAAGTAGTCGTATTTGATGTGTAACATCTGAAATCTAACCTTGGTAATAAGCAACTGAGCCGCGACACAAATTAACCTCCAAATTTAAAAAAAGCTAAATACTAAAATATTTATTCTAATAATTATTTATTACTAGTGGTCGCTCACTGGTCGAAATACGACCCTCTCTACTTACAATCTATGTAGTACTTACTAATTCCATGACGAATTTTTTGACGTTCTAAAGTGCCATAAATGTGCCTGTTTGAAATAAATAATTTGACTTTTGACTTGTTGACAAGTTGGATGAGGATTCTAATTTGCCATGATCTCTCTCAAAGTTGTCCAACATGGACTGTGCTTTAGCAATCCACTTGAAAAATATATTTTCTGTAATTTCACGCTCATTAATTTGCTTATCTGAGTCTTTATCCAACATTTCAATTTGTGATTGAATATCATCAAAGGTGCAAGACAGGTCTCGTAACTTATTTAGTCTTAGAGGCAATTCTTTAGTATCTAACTTGCTTGATTCTATATATTTTTCAAATAATGTTAGACGAGCCCTGATATTGCCTCTCTGTTTAATGAAATCCCTTAAATCCAACATGATGCCGGCGCAAACACGTAACAACTATTATAAAGTTCTGTTATTAGAATAATAGATATAAACAATGAACAGGTACGTTACAGTTCTCCTTTGCGAAGATAACAAACCGGTTTCACAGCCGACGTCGCACACAGTCGCACGGTGATAGACACGGTGCTAGTTGGAATGCACGGATCGACACACAGCTGATTTTATCGTTAAAATCTTGCAAGCCTACTCCCAGAGTGCATCTGAAATCATCGACAACTGCGTAAGAATGTGTTATTGTATTACGTGAAAGGGAAATATCTTGGATTAAGATGAACAATATGGGAGCAACTCGACATAGTCGACACTATAAAACAAACACTTGTTTTTGGAATACTAGTAGGTAGACGTAAGAAAATTGTTGAGACGCAAATCTTGTGACAATTGTTAAACAATGGGTTATTAATTGAGTAACACAAGAACAGCAGAATATTGACAGTATTTTGTAGAATGTATGTGGTTTAAGCCGCAATTTGCAAAGTTGTATAACTCTGTGATAGGTAGGTACCTATTTCAAATAGCGGTAACGTACTTTTGATATAGTCATCGGAGTTACCAACGATATCTACACAAATTAAAGCACAGGATAGGATAGAAAATGGAAAGATAGATGCACTTCCCTCGGAAATGATGGCTGCAGCTGCTGGCTGGCGAGTTTCTCGAGGTTTGTTCGTTCCTTTGTAACTTGGGAGTTTGAATGACCGACCCGTTGGGACGAAACTTTCGTACTTTTCTTTGGTCGGATCACGTCGGCGTCACCAAATGATGGCTTGATTATCTAGTGGGCCACTCCACTTAATTAAAACGCCGGTTCTTGAATATCATGCAGTTTAATTTGACTGTTTCTAATAGATTTACAATTTTGGATAATCTTCGTGCAGTGGCTGTCAACACAATGGCGCGAGTCCGCGCTCGTCGGTGACAGGTTTAGTGACGTTCGGTAATGGCTTCAACACTGCGGATTTATGTTCGGAGTAGACTCCCTGATTTTCGTGACAGTAGCTGCCCGATAAATTCAACCTTTCATTTTTGGAATTTGGAATTTAGCTTTTTATATGACAGTAAACAAGTGTGAAGAAGATCTGAAGGCCAATTCTCGTAATTTAAAACATTCAAAATCTAGTCGCAATCTCATCTTGGCGACAAACAAACGTCAAAAAATTGTCAAAATGTAGGGAAATAAGAGGTATTTTTGACAGATTGAGACTGAGATCAGACTGTGAACGTTCTTAAAATTAGTAGAATTGCCCCTCAGGACTTGAATATGAAGATTTTTAAGATAGTATAGTTATAACATAACTTAGATATACACGCGTGGATTCCCGAAGGGTTAGGCCGAGGTGAACCTATATTATTATGTAAGGTGTTTAAAAATTAACCTTACTAACTTTAAGGAGTGCTTTAGACATCGAACTGTTTCTACCTGACTGCGGCAAAGCCAAAAAAGGAGGGTTATTGAGTTTTTTTTCGCGATTTCAAAGTTGGTCCCATAGTAAAAGTAATTCAATTGGATGTCTTACCCTATTTCTTCCCGTGGGTGTCGTAAAAGGCGACTAAGGCACTTACTAAAGAATGGGCAGCAGCGTTCTCTATGCATTTTAACACCATACTGCGATCGCCAACCCGCCTGCCAAGCGTGGCGATTATGGCAACCTTTTGGGGGAGGCCTATGTCCAGCAGTGGACGTCTTTCAGCTGAAATTATGATGATGATGATGGATCTTATGCACTCCTTAAAAAAAAAAAAAAATTTATTCAAGTATAAAGTAAAGTAAAATTATGATTTAGAGTAATTACAATCAGGGATAATTTTATTCTAACTGTAATGTTGACCTGCCTGAACCAGGTTTATGAAAAACCTGTGTTTCAGGCCATCAATTTTCATCAAACATTTAAAAAGAAGACAACAATAAGTTTATTACTAAGCTAAATTAAAAAGAAGACATAATATTTTCTATGAATTAAAGAGTAACTCTTTGGGTATATTATTTTTAAAACTAGATTATGTATGATAAATTATGTATAAATAAATTAACAAATAATATTATAGTAGATAAAGTGGACACTAGTATTAATTAGACAAAGGAATGGACTTTTAATAGAGTAGGTCTTATAGATTTTATTTTAAAATTTCTAGTAGTTTTTCCGTGTCTGCGTAATTGAGTTTTGACAAATATTCCTGTACTAGTAAGTTACACCTATTATAACTTAAACTATAAATCTTTAGCACTCTGTTAAACTGGTTATACAAGTAGGGCCCTAAAAATAAATAAAATCGATTAGCAAAAGCATGTTTAGTCTTAATGTTTGTAAGGTTAATTTTTAAACACCTTTAATTATTTATATCCACTTTTTGCCAGTTCTATTTAAGTCCCAGGTGGCGAACTTATTGCCACTAACCGGGCATAAGGATGTGTATATTATAGTTATTATTTTTTTAAGATTTAGTATTGTAGTAATTAAGTATCCTATATATAGGAACTACATTTTTTAGCCCGTACCTATTTGTCCCATGCATTGGAGATCAAACGCCTTTTCATACAGAAATATCATTTAAACAAGGCCTTCTAGAAATCAATTGCACACATACCTCATACTGATCCACGCATCACCAACTCTGGTTCAAATAATTACACAAACATTTGGACGCATTTCACACACTCCAGTGCTTCTACGTTCTACGGGCAGTGCATAGGTACCTACTGCTAGGTATAATCGGGAAGGAGCCATTGCACCCAAGTTCCGCATAGTCAGCGCTAAATCGACGTCTAACTCAGCAAGTAAACAGGGGGGCCAAGAGGAAGGCGGGAAGGGATGAGAGTTTGTAAGCAGGTACAGTCAAAGATGAAAAGAAATAGCCTTAGAAATAGAAAACATTTATTTGCTTATAATGTAGGATACATATACATACACATACATAAAGTCACGCCTTCTTCCCATGGGGGTAGGCAGAAACTAAAGAACGCCACTTGCTACGCTCCTTACATACTCCTTTTGCTTCGCTTACGTTCATACATCTGGTCATACACGCATGCCGGTTGCAAGTATTATGCACCTGACCTTTCTGAAGAACGTAGTAGCGTATGTAGGATACAGAATACAGATAAGATGTTATTGATATAAATAGTCTCGATACATTTTACCTTACGACAAGGTTGACTGGTACAAAATGCCTATGGCATTAAGTCCGCCTCTGTACATTTGTGTGCTCAAAGTATTAAATAAATAAATAAACATTTTCAAACAATAGGATTTATTTAAATAACTTCCACTGCTGGACTTAGGCCTCCCCAAAAGGACGTGGGCGGATCGCAGTATAGTGTTAAAATAGAGGACGCTGCTGCCCATTCTCTAGTAAGTCCCTTAGTCGCCTTTTACGACACCCTCGGGACAAAATAAGATGATGCCATTCTTTACGTCCGGCATCTCATGGAACTATTTAAATATAGAATTCAATTAATATTAGTACACGATTGCCCAAAAAAGAGTGTTCTGTTTTTTTTTGGGTGTGAGGTTCTTTAGGGAGTAGTAGAAATGAGGGAGTTTTTTGTTCCAGATAGTGATGGACACTTAATATTTATTGATTTATTTGCTTACTACAAGTGCGTGCTTTGTTAATGAGGTTTTCGGACAACTGAAGTACGCTCAAAGGGAATAAACAGTGCCAAATAGCTATTACTAAGAAAGACTGAGTTGATTGATCGACTACTTGAGCCAACTTTACACATATTACACCAGCATCCTCATAAAAACCATCTCAACGAATTCCGTACAATCAAACATATAAACTTAGAAAAACAACAACACATAACATAAAAAGTAAAAACTAGTTTCAACTAATGAATTCACAAGCACGGACTAATTACGGCAAAAAACAATATTGGTTGAGGGAAGCACAGCTGTTCAATAAAAAATTCCGGAGGATTTAATGAAGTGTGATAGTATAAACATATCTAAAAAAAAACTTAAGGACTCGTATGGTAACGTCACCAACTGCAAATAATATATGATAATTATAATTACACTTTGTACCTAATTTGTAGTTAGCATCTTGTTAATCAGTGTATGCTAATGTATGTTTCTTTGTGACAATAAACTATTATATTATATTTGGTAAGAGTACCAAAATATGTTTTTAAAAATTTATTAAATTTTGTAAAAAAAATTTATTGAACTGGCATTTATTTATTTAATTATTTATGTACACACAGTAAAGAGAGATACGACATAATTATAATTTTAGTACAAAGGTACTGTTTATTTCTTAAGAAATTTCTTCCAGCAGACCTGCGAAAGGAAAAATGAAAAAGCAATCTAGACAATAGTGTGTGAGAATAAGAAGAGAAAACTAAAAGATTAAATATACCTATACTATACCATAACTATAATATGTTTATAAAATATACGCACTGTTGTGTTAGCTTTTTTTTTTTGTTTTGGGTGGGAAATTATCAAATAACTTCTCCCGCTCTGGGCGGAGCGGGAGGGCGTGTCAGACTTTTACTGACTAAAACCCACTCGTGTTCCTTCCGTTGCCTGAGTGCCAGAGCCACGATATCCCTTTCGGACAAACTCGCAACCCTGGCAGGACTGTTGTGTTAGCTAAGTTCTTATGATAAACTAGCTGCGCCCCGCGGTTTCACCCGCGTAAGGGTCGATCCCGTGAGAATATCGATATCGGGATAAATAGCCTATGTCTTAATCCAGGATGTCAGCTACCTCTATACAAAATTTTATCAAAATTGGTCTAGCCGTTTGAGCGTGAAGAAGTAACAAACACACACATGTACACTCACAAACTTTCGCCTTTATTATATTAGTGTGATGATGATAACCTAAGCCACAAATACACTTGAATGTAACATGACACAGCCATACAATTAACTGGCATGCCACGTGCCATAACAACTTCTGTTTGGTGAATATTACAATGACATGTACGCTTGTTGCTGACTGGATGCGGAAGGCGGAGGACAGGGCGTTGTGGCGCAGTCTGGGAGAGGCCTAAGTCCAGCAGTGGACTGCTATAGGCTGAATTGATTGGTCGATTGATTGATGTACACCTGTGCAAGTTACAGACCATGATAAATTATATTTATTCCTGTAAATTTATTTAAAAAATCACTTTTACACGCCAAAATCATCATCTTTCTGCTCTTATCCCATGTTACTTGGGGTCGGCACAACACGTTTTCTTCTTCCATTTAATCCCATCTCTTTCATATTCATTCCTCACACAATCCATCCATCTTTTCTTTGGCCTTCCTCTCCCTCTCCACACCGTCAATAGTACTTTACTGCAGCGGCCTTCAAAAGGGGCATTAATAGACGAACGTGAAAATGTGGGCCGAGGCGAAGCTAAGGCACACACACGTGAGTCCATCAATGCCTGGTTGCGGCCAAGGCTTGTTTAATGCTTTTCTAAAATAATGCGCGGAAATTCAAATTAAGTAAATTATTTATATATTCCAGATTCAATGACGAACAAAGATAATTTTGCACACGCCAATAATATGTTCATTAGTTTCTTTTGCAAACCAGTTCGAAATTTAAACAAAACCTTTGATAAGTTAGCTCCTTGGTTGACATGTGCAGAAGTAAAAAAGTTATTTCCATGTTTAAATTACACGACAGATCTGTCGTGTGAACTCATATCAATATGAGTTTTCATAGTAATTTATTCGGCCGCTAAACACGACAGTTATGGATTTTCATACCAAAATTGCCGGCCGCTTCTCGCATGTATTTTATCTGTACACCATTTTCGAATTATCTCAAAGAAGGTTGTCAAAACCTTGGTGTAATAATGCTCGAATTTCCAAGCATATTTGAGAAAAATAAATTATGTTTTAAAACTAGTTGAGTTCGGTGTTTCTTATCCGACTGTGTGAGGAGAAAGACCGAAACAAACACGGAGGTCACAATCTTTTTTTAAGTCAAGACATAATCATGATCAGGCCATATGTATGAGGCCATGTATATTAGGTACGTGCATTCATTTCAACCCGCTAGCCCGCTGGCCTTTAAACACTTACTGCTGCCGCTGTCTTCAAAGCCACTGCCTACATCGATCTAATCCCGTGACACACAGTCACGTATTACATTCGTACACATTTCTGAACGAAATGGTGTCGAAAAATATCTTTATACCCTCCCCCTATATCAACATTCGAAGAAAATTGTTTTTATAGATTCGATATGCCTCAATTTCAATTGGTCTTGAATCTCTTTGGATATTCGACTTTGAGAGGAATCAATTTGGATTTGAATGAAGTAAATGAACCTCGGCTTGTGGTTTTCTTAATGCCCTTTTATTGACATAAATGTATTGGCGGGAAGATTTACAGTTAATTGTTTGGTGGAAAAGGTTACATGTAAAAGATAAGTAAATTAGGGAAAGATAAACACAGTGGTTTAAGTAAGTACCTATAACCTACTGGAAATAATTATTTTCAAATCAAAAAAATAAATAATGTTGAGGTAGAACCCTTAGAAAGTAGGTACTTTCTAGGGGTCCTACCTCGACATTCTTTGATTCTTAGTACCTACTTTCTAGGGGTCTTTGAGCAGTGATCTTTCACTGCTCAAAGACCCCTAGAAAGTAGGTAATTTTTTCTTCACTCTTGTGAAGAAAAAATTAAATAAATGTCAAGGTATCAGAAATGACAAAATAATTACCTACAGGTAGTTTTGTCAACGACTAGGGATGACAAATGAAATAATGGTTTCCTTTACAAGCTTTTCATTCGAAATGTAAATATATAAATTGTTAAGAACTTGGTGTCTATTGCTTGTAGTCTTGTTAGATTTTTATATATTCAATAGGGAAAAATATTGCAGTACTATTAGTTTATAACAGAATTAGTTTCACTAAAATGTCTAACTCAACTCTCACGACCAACATTACTAACTAATTTGTCAACACATACTCCAGTAAACATTTAGCAGTACACTATAATAACCATAGCTAGCACTACAACAATAATACATCGCCACAAAGCATTAGGATAGGATGACATCACATCTGACCCCGGACAAGTCCTGGGATAACTTCCGACAACTTCCCGACTAAATTGTCCATTTATTTGCTAAATTAGCATGAACTTGTGCCCTCCACCCACTGAGTACGCTCCAAGTGGAATTACGACAGTCCTAACTATTTTATAATTATGTCTTTGGGCCATAAAGTCTATAATATACGGCCAGTAAAATTAGTAAAGGTGAAGGAGGATTTATTCTATTATATCACGTAAGTCATCGTTTTTTTTACTTAATTTTTGTGGAAGTATTAGTGAGTACAATTAGACACATTCTAAAACTTTTTATAATAGTGGAATTTGTGTCTTTGCATGCTGTTTAAATATGTAGAATAAAGCATTCTCTTCACCAAAATTCTATGGTTTACATACGTTTCCATTTTTGTATTCGTCTTAATGTTACCAATTGGTTTTCATATTATTTGTTTAAGTCGGACTTCGAATTTTTTATAATAGCGTTACATGTTTAAAAAATTACAACCGGAACTTTAAAATCGAGTTCCTGTACATTATTTGCTCGGTTATTCTTTAATGGTTCACAAAAAGAATAAAACCTACAGAACGCCGGTGTTAATTAGGTACCACAATTAAAATTCCTTAGAAATTGGGCAGCAAACGACGAAAGCGACGTTTAAGGTAGAACAAGTTCTTATAACAAACATAGTACAGGATAGCGTGTGTTAAGTTTGCGCAGCAGCGTGTGTAATCACCCTAAACACATAATGGATAAATATCATGCCGTCGTCAAAGGGTTTCACATTAATTGCCATCAACTTGTGTTTGTGAAAGGCTAATCACGTATAATTGGATACGGGACCTTTATAACGAACCAATATGCTATTTATTGGACTGTTTAAAATTCAAACGTGGCATTTGCTTGATGTTTGAATGTCGGAATTCGATTGTATGATAAATGGAAAAGAGTTTTTTTTTTGTAATTTTGTTCCAGTTACATAACGCATTTTCAGAGGGCTTGTTATGGATGCTAAATAAAAATAAAAAAAATATATTATTAAAATAACAAAAGTAAAAACCTCTTTGACATTTAACTCAAGGAAGTATGCAAAAAAATAAACATCGTTATTTGGGAGCAGTTAATAGAAATTTACATTGTTTTGCCGTTAATAATACCTCATTAACGGCAAAACTATGGAGGCCACATGTGCAGAAGGAATTATTGCCAAACTTCTTTGTCTTCAACGTAGTTAAAGTTTATAATTTGTTAATATTATATGATAGCGTTTGATATGGGTTTTAAACTCTCCATCGCTAAGTTCTGTAACCAACTTTGGCAACTTGTTATAAAAGTGGATACTGTTTATAAGAAATGACTTGCATTCAACATCCCTTTGAGTGATAGCGATAACAATTCTACAACCCCAATCAGTTTTTTAATCATAGTCGCCAAAGCAATATTCCTTCAAGGCCTTTCTTTATAAAGAAAGACCACGTTACGGTCTAAAAAGAAAGTGTCAAACTTTTCACTTAACAACCTTATTGACGCACACACACACACACATACACTCTTTCCGAATCTCCTCACGTGTCGCCGTCCGTATAACTTACAACTACAACTATCAAGCTAGATTACAAACAAGTTGTTAATTGTGGCGAATTACGACGCCCGTTCTGGTTTTACTAATGAGTTCGCCAGTTTCTTGGCAAGCACATATCTTTAGCTTAAACTGTGAGAAGTAAAACAGAACACATCGGTACCGAATGCACCCAAGAAGCTTATTTGTTCTATTTGTAGGTAATGAGGTCTTGAGACTACATTTGTTTGCTGTTAGATAGTTTGTATGTGTTTTTAAATCTTTAATTTTATGGGAATACGATGATTTAACCTTTAACACATTCGGGGACACTAAACGGTACGCCAACTTCTATTGTGTATTTTTCAGTGTCCTTGAAAGCATTAAGTATGTTGTAATAAGTTGCGCAAAGAAAGCTCATTGATTTATTTGTTTGCTATAATTTTCTCTAAGAGTGTTATAACACTGACGATTTGCCAGTGTTTCCAACGCAACGAAGCGATTTATCAACGTGCTCTCCGCGGGTGCGATGCGAGCTAGCTACGACTACGCAACGTGTTTGTACACTCGCTTGTCTCACTCACTCTTGTACACTCACGTCAATCGATTTCGTTATACAAACGAGACGAACACATTGTGCGCACAGGTGGCGTGCTCGCTACGCCTCACTTGTAAAATGATCGCAAATCATCATTGTGTTAAGGCCCTTATTCTTCCTAATATTCGCAAGTAGTTTTACGTGAGAACCCCATGGATGCCCAAGCCAGGATGCAGTCTTTATCTACGTGCTTTTGTCGACCCTACAGTGTTATTATTTCTCTTATCAGACATGGGTGCAGGTGTCTTGTCAATAGCCTGCTAAGTCTTATTGACGAAGCGAATTAGGTAGCGGACCTTGTGGAAGGATTTAGGTGAACCCCGAATAATCCTGACTTAAAATCCTTTATATTTTACAGGGATTCTATGTATCGTCATCATCATCTTTTCAGCCGATAAAAGTCCACTGCTGGGCATAGGCCTCCCCCAAGCACAGTCACTTCGACCGGTTCCGTGCTTCCCGCATCCAGCGGATTCCTATGGCCTTCACAAGGTCATCGGTCCATATTCTGGGAGGCCTACATACATTATAATGTATATAGTGACTAAATTCATGATTATTTTGTTAGTGAAGTCTGCTTACTAAACAATTAAAGTGGAATTTATAATTTAGTCAGAAAAAAAATTCTACAAACATAAACAAATACATGTTTACATAATTATTTTCAAAATTGTTTTTGCTGTGTGGGTGTTATTGCGTGGGTTGTATAAAACACAGCTATGAATCATCATCATCATCATTTCAGCCGAAAGACGTCCACTGCTGGACATAGGTCTCCCCCAAAAAGAGGGGGGGGTGGGGGGGGTTGCCATAATCGCCACGCTTGATAGGCGGGTTGGCGATCGCAGTATGGTGTTAAAATAGCTATGAATATTACAATTCATTTTTATGGAAATTTATAATTCGGTGAAAGAGTGTATAGAGGTATGAGGAGCAGGGTGTAAAGTTCACTCATCCGCCATAGAAAAGGGAGGAACCTTCGAACTGACATAGACAGGTGTTATGCCCGGTGGGCAACTGTCCAATGATTGGTGTCGTATATATGCCAGTCGCGCGGTAAACTTTGCTTGCGCGATGCAGGATTTATGTGACATCAGGTTTTTGATGCGTAGCTCGCATGTGGCCTTGTAGATGCCACCACAAGTGTTTACAATGAATTTAAATCTAATGGCGTGTACATGTTTTCATTACAAACAAAATAATATAAGTAATCAGCAAAAACATATTACGTTTGAAATATACATCATGCTGAAACAGATATTTTTGAGTTAATTGTATTAAATCCCGATAGACAGCATTTGCTGGACGTCCTGAATTATTATAATTGATAATAAATAATGTAAGGTTTCATTGTGTCATTGTTAATTCATTCATCGCATATGCATCAAATTTCGTGGATTTCGAGAATATTAATCGCTTAACTACCGTTACAATCTTTATTTCAAAAACTGTCGAAGGCTGACTGCAATAATTCTTGAAATAAAAATTAACCTACAGAGAGCCTAAAATGGAAGTTTTGGCAGAATCATAATATGATCTGCGTAAAATTCATACAGGTCAAATAGCAGCTGTCAAACAGATGAATTGCGTCTGTTTGACAGCTGCTATTTGACCTTCTCTGCTAAATTATTCAGAAATAAATCTAATCTTCATAAAAATGTAAGGAGACGATTCAGTCATCTGATAGTCATGTAAGATTTTTGTCTAAATGAGGTAATCGAAGATTTGTATTTTTTTTTAATTTACTTTGAAAAGCGTTTTGTAAAGCTACGGTTTCCTTTCTAGGTCACCGCTTTTACTGAACGATGACCGCCACAAAGCGTTCGCAATTTACCGGCGAATGTATTCACTGAAAAGTTTTATATTAAAGAATGTTGTTGTGTTTTCCAAGAAGTCGTTTTATGACACCGTAAATTCAAACCCCGCTGCCATCATTTTGACATGACAGCCGTTACTGCGGCCGTTATGTGGCGGCCACCGTTCTTCTAAGAAACGGTAACTTAAAAAAATTAATGAAATGAAATCGTTTATTCTGTAAATAGGATATTATGAATGTGAGGACTATGTGAATTGTTTTTTATTTTTATTCTCAATCAAAAAAAAATTTAATGCAGGTCTGGCAGTTTGAGTACTTTATGCGGCCTAACCAATTGTCCTTTCTTTGGTATTGTTCGTCGAATCGCTGAGCTCCTTAAGTTTTGAGTTGAGCTGCACGATAACTGACAAATGCGTGCACTGACTGGACAGGTCCACTCAAATCTGTGTGGTTCTTTCGTCAAAAGACCATGTCAGACATCAATCTACATGGTTCTCAAATGATCTGACCAAGATTATATCTGTATTTTATATACACATTGACATTGATTAATTTTATATATACAATGACATGAATATTTAATTTGTTAAGTATTATATTGTTTTAAGCATTGTAAATGTGAAGACTATGTGGGTTATTGTTCATTTTTCTTTTTTTTCTCACTTAGTTTTTATCATAGTCTGGCAGTTTGAGTGATTTTTTGCGGCCTACCCAAATGTCCTTTCTTTGGTATTGTTCGTTGAATCGTTGAGCTCCTTAAGTTCTTAGTTGAGCTGCACGACTACTGACAAATGCGTGCACTGACTGGACAGGTCCCCTCAACCTGTGTGGTTCTTTCGTCAAAAGATCATTTCAGGCACCAATCTACATGGTCTTCACATGATCTGACCAAGATTATGTCTGGACTTTAAAAAGAGACTGTGACCTCTGAGTTTGTTTCGGCCTTTCTTCTCAGAGTAGTCGGATACGAAACGCCGACCTCATCTAGTTTTTTTTAATATGATTGACGTGTAAAAGTGTTTGTACAAACCTACTTACAGAAATAAATCATTTATCATTTATTGGAATCACTTTTACACGTCATATTAAAAATTAAAAATAAGCCAGATGGAGTTGGCTTTTTCTTATCTGACTACCCCTGAGAAGAAATGGCGAAACAAAATCAGGAATCAAAGTCTCTTTTAAAGTCCAGACATAATCTAGGTCAGATCATCCCCGGTGCAAGTGTGGGAAGGGAACACAGGTGGTTTTTATTCAGTAAGAGTCTGACAGACCCCTCCGCCCGCCTCATGGCGGAGGACATCGATGAGGACTTTCCACACCGGAAAAAAAAAGAGTCAGATTATATGACGGTCATGTTGGTCCGTATCTGAAATGGTCTTTTGAGGAAATAAACACACAAATTTGAGTGGACCTGACCAGTCAGTGCAAGCAATTGTCAGTAATCGTGCAGCTCAACGTAAGGCCCTATTTCATAACGTTATGATCGCAAAATGGCTCATAACCCAATTCCATCGCTTAACAAATCGAAGTTCCTAAAACTCAACTACGGAGTCAAACATCGTGACACTACCGAAACCCGAAACTTTTTGGCATACAAAGGACGGGTAGTTTCTCAATTTTTCCATACCATGGAAATTGAATTTCTGTTCCCCCATAAAGGACCCGAAAAAGGAAAAGTTTGTGTTATGGACGATTTGGCCAGGCCATTTGGCAAACATTGGCGTTCAAGTTAAAAAAAGGAATGAGTAGTAACGTAGTAAAGGGGCACTTTAGTATGCGCTAAAGTTCGGCGGTTTCGTGGTACGGGGCACTTATGTTGGTCCATTGTGATTATGTACTCTATGTTGTTTGTGTGGGCTTGTAAACAGTATTTGACTTCATACGTTACGGTTAGCTTTTTGTTAATTACCCTACGTTGATGTTGTGTGACGAATAATTATTGTAACAATACCTAGAATTTCTCAGAAACAGAAAAGCTGTTTCTGAGAAATTACTCTCGCTATTCGATTTTATAAAGGCTAACACAACATCACGCTTGTATTCCCCGCAGGGTTCAGCAGAGATGTATAGTACGTACAACCACATGTATGTATTGTGGGTGTACTGTTTTGTAAGAGCCATGTAATTGAGAGCAAGGAGTTCACAATATCCTTATAAGCACACTTTCCTGCAAATATCGTTTAATTTTTTACACTTTTTTTTTTTTTTGTAGATAATATGTTGTGTTGTGTACCTTTTAGTCTGTGCTAAATAAATGTATTTTCTTTCATATTTATAATTGAATTTGTAACGATAAGATTTGTAAAAGTATACAAAACAAATTATACCAGTTGTACCAAATCAACAGATAGAACGGCGTTGGACGAATATTAACGTTCAATTTCATTTGCCGTTGATAAATGAACTTGCAAAATTAAATAAGTTTGGACTCTCCTTCCAAACAATTGAGTTATAAATTTAGATAAATATCCCAACACAAACTTGTATAATTTATCATAATTAATGGAATTGGTAAAAAATTATGAATTTGAATAATAGAATAAATCAGTGCTTATTATTACAGTAAACTTTACTGATGATTGTGGGTACAATAAAATGGCATAATATTAGCGTTCATGGCAATAAGCTCGTCCCCTATAGCAAGGGACTTAACAAATGTAGGGGTACCATAGTTCTTTGACTACCCATTCGATAATTACAAGCGTGATGTTGTGTTAAAAAATAGCATAAGAAATGTTTCCATATAGAAATATTCAAGATCATTTCGCGTGACCACAAAATGAAACCCCATGTCAAAGGTGACGACGAAGCTTAGGATCCATGACGCGAAGAAACTTTAATAAGAATGACCATCATCAACATTTCAACCGAGCTCGTGGGTAAGTAATAACAGCCGCACGGGTTGACCCTTCTTGCCGGGGTTGGTCCGTGGATGGGTGACCATCTTTACATACCAAGACTCCTCCGTGCCTCGGAAAGCACGTTAAGCCGTTGGTCCCGGCTGTCATTCGCGAATCTTTGACTGTTGTTACGGGTCGTCAGAAGCCCGAAAGTCTGACAACCAGTCTTACCAAGGGGTATCGTATTACCCAGTTACTGGGTTGTGGAGGTCAGATAGGCAGTCGCTCCATGTAAAATACTGGTATTCAGCTGCATCCGTTTAAGACTGGAAGCCGACCCCAATATAGTTGGGAAAGGGCTAGGCAGATAGATAGATCATTTCAACCGAAAGACGTTCACTGCTGGACATAGGTCTCCCCCAAGCACCGCTACTTCAACTGGTTCTGTGCTTCCTGTATCCAGCGGATTCCTGCGGCCTTCACAAGGTCATCGGTCCACCTTGTGAGAGGCCTTAAATCGAAGAACAGTAAGAATATAAAGCTTTAAAATAAACACGTAGTTCTCTTAATTAATCCCCGTTTCTCGTTATCTACAAATCCACATGAATCAATTAAATATGTTTAATTGATAGTCTCTCTAACACACAGTTTGAAGTGCAATCCGCAAACAGAAGTGCAAACTAATAACTTTCATCGTGTGGTTAGTAGGGAAACACTATTTCAAACTGGTATTAATGTTCGTTCTACTAATTTATTGCTCCACTAGATCCTATTAAAGGCGTAGGGTTAGTTTTGAGAGTCTTTAGGTTTTGTTGTAATAGGATTTTATGAAATTGATTTACGTTCGTGGTTATTTTAGTGTGAAGATATTAATACCTGGTTATTTTATGAATAGCAGTGTAATATCGGCTTCTCTAATGAAGTTCTACGTTTGACGGCGTAGTGTGTTGCTACGGCGGCGTTGAAAAGTGCTACGGCGTAGCAAAGTGCTACGTCATCATGCTACGCCAAATGTAAAGCTAGAGTATTCTAAGATAGCGGTTTCGCCACATATGTACATACTTCACTGTATCATTATGGTGTAAGTATATAAATAAAAAAATCACACTAATATTATAAAGGCAAAAGTTTGTGAGTGTGTGTGTGTGTGTTTGTTACTTCTTCACGCTCAAACGACTGGACCAATTTGACCGACTGATAAAATTTTGTATGGAGGTAGCTGACACCCTGGATTAACATGTAGGCTACTTTTTCTCCCGATATTCCCACGGGATCGAGACTTGCGGGTGAAACCGCGGGGCGCAGCTAGTCTGTTGATAAAATGTCCGAAATTAAATTTCTTTGTTTAGATGCATCGCGTTTATGTCAGTCCCCGTTGCCCGCAGTTCGACCAAAACATCTTATACTTTTATATATTTAGTAAAGTAGCTTATATAAGTCCCCGCTCTGCATATGGTGATAAAATAAAATATACAGAATTTAATAAGAGAATTTATGCGATAAGTCACTGGTCGACCCTGAACGTATTACGTATTAAAAATATTAACAAAGACTTTTATTACTGAACCTCGGTTCTTCATTTTTACGATGGTATTGAAGTAAACTGTTTATAGCGGTATGAACAGGAGTTAGGTTGAGTTTTATTAACCTTTTTTGGTCGGACTCCTTTAAGGTTTAGAGTTTAGGCCTCATTGGTTGCAAAATGGGTTTTCGGTGGATCACGTTTGGTAAGATGTGTTGGTGAGTTCTTGTTTTGTGTTTGTTGCTGATTTGTTCGTTTACCTATTATCATCTGCCTAGCCTTTTCCCAACTATGTTGGGGTCAGCTTCCAGTCTAACCGGATGCAGCTGAGTACCAGTATTTTACATGGAACGACTGCCTATCTGACCTCCACAACCCTAACTGGGTAACACAATATCCCTTGGTAAGACTGGTTGACAGACTTTTGGGCTTCTGATGACCCGTAACAACTGTCAAAGATCTACAAATGACAGCCGGGACCAACGGCTTAACGTGCTTTCCGAGGCACGGAGGAATCTTTGTATGAAAAGATGGGTTTTCCATATTTTATTAAAAAGTAATTGAATATTATCTAAAATAGCTCATTATTGTCTTTACTTTTTCCGCAGGCAATTCATTGTATATTTTCTACATCAACAAAATGCGTCAGTAAACTACTGACTTTAATAAAATCTATAAACATAAATTTATTTCGGTAACTTGTATTGTTCGTAATAAAAATTCTCATAATCATTTACTTGTCAGAATATGGTACATTCTAAGGTCTTAAAATTAGTCAATGGTATCATCACATTCTGCCAAGTGTGGCGTGCAAACTTATTAGGTACATAAAATTATTAGGTTAGTATTAACATTATTAATTGCTTAAATATGAATTAAATTACAATTTGAGGTATGCCAGTTAAAAATAAAATCATAAACACATACAAGTTATTTAGAATGTCAAAGTATAATTCAGGCTGATGGCACACCTCCGCCGCGAAACCATAGCAGCGAAACCGCAGTAGTTCAATTGTACTGGTTCGCGTCATGTTCCGCTACTCGCATCCGATTCAAGTAGCGGAACATGACGCGAACCAGTACAATTGAACTACTGCGGTTTCGTTGCTATGGTTTCGCGGCGGAGGTGTGCTACCAGAGTTAATGTCAGAGTATCAAAGAGTTAGGTGTCCAAGTATAAAAGATTACAATTCAATTAGGGTGTCAAAGTATCATTCAAATAGTCGTTTAAATTATAATAACATTTATTACATAGCAATTGTTATGGAATACCTACAATGAGTAATACTAGGAATGTCGTTACTCGTATAAATATCTCATAAAGTACGTCATAAAACTTGCACATTTATGTAGACAAGTTAGTAACAGTTTATAATCAAAAGCTGAAACTTTTTTTACCTACAGCACTTCCAAAACACAACTCCTGTTATACAAATAATATTTTTTACAAAAATAAAGGATTTGGGAGACCAAAAATATATTCCGAGAAATTTTCTCTTATTGAGTGACCAGGCTTTTGTTGTGGGTCCTTTGTGTCCGGAAATGTGAAGATTTTATGGCTACCCGAATGTGGACCACTGTCCCTGTAACGTGCTAACGTTACAGGGACAGTGGTCCACATTCGGGTGAATTATTATTATATATTAACGCGTTAAAAGCCCTTCGTATTCGGGTGAATTATTTTAGGCCTTTGAACTATTATTTTTCTATATCTTTATTAATTTATTGAACATCAATATATGAATAATTTAGATTACCAAGTGCGTATTAAGCCTTTTTAGATTTAGAGCACATTGCCGGCCAAATGGCTCTGACTCAGGGAAACAAAACAAAAAAACCGGCCAAGTGTGAGTCGGACTCGCGCACGTAGTGTTCCGTACCATTATCTATAAAAACGGCAAAAAAATCACGTTTGTTGTATAGGAGGCCCCTTAAATATTTATTTTATTTTAATTTAATTATTTATTTTTAAAGTGAATATATAACTAAATATTCTGTGAATATTTCAAGCGTCTACCTGTTGCCGTTATCGATATCGAGCAAAAACGAGCAAAGAAATTACGTTTGTTGTATGCGAGCCCCCTTAAATATTTATTTTATTCTGTTTTTTAGTGTTTTTTGTCATAGCGGCAACAGAAATACATCATCTGTGAAAATTTCAACTGTCTAACTATTACGGTTCATGAGATACAGCCTGGTGACAGACGGACAGACAGACAGACAAACAGATAGACGGACTAACAGACAGACAGACGGCGGAGCCTTAGTAATAGGGTTCCCGTTTTACCCTTTGGGTACAAAATCCTAATTAAGCTCTAATAAAAAATATAAAAATCTAGTTATCTAGATTTTTCAAAAACCTCTCCTTCTTGTTTCATTCATCTCAGAAACATCCACGTAACCTCAAACGCAGAGATGAAACCATTCACCAAGTCTTTTCATTTCAACTTTTCCAGCATCAACAAGGCACTGAATTACGGCACTATTTACTAGAAAATGAATTGGCCAATCTGCACGCCACGGGTAAAGGGCTATGTGCATTTATGTGAATGGCACCGCGCGTTAACTGTGCGGTTACAAAGCGGTTGTACAGCGGTTAGTAATGACGTCATCTGTATGGAGGCTCTCATTAGATGTGTGGTTGAATCTAAATGACTTCATTCTGTCAATCGTTCGGTTAATGTTGAAGATATTTTTTTTTTGGTTTGTTAAGGGTAAGTACCCCTTTTTTAAAAAGCGTGTTGATGTTTGTTAATTTTATCAACAATTTAGTAAACTGGCTCACCCGACAGTTGTTGTAGTGTCCATACAATAAATACAAAAATCCCATAGAAAAAAGCACTATCAGTTTTACCGACCTCATTGATTCAGTCGTTTTCAAGTGATGTGCTTACCTGCAAACAGCACTTAATTTTTATTTATATACCTATAGGATTTAGTAACAGAGTCTAATAAACCCTTTGTTGTCGGATCTATACAATCCTTAAGCTAGACGCAAACGCTGAAGGCATTGAAAAATGACAACACAAACCAACAGCGCTTTAAAGCGATGAAAAAACGCCACAAGATGCACTCTAAGTTCTGGTACTGAGCTGTTTACAGCTCTGCAGCTTATATTGCGCTGGTGACACCACTTCCCATTTCCGTTCCATTTTCGCGATTTTTAGCCAAACTACGTTCCACACTGCCAATATTGAAAAGCGAGTCGAATATTTGGCATGGGAAAGCTTTGAACACCCGAGGAGTTTTAGTACATGAGACACACGACCGCTCGGCGAGGTTCGCTGTTATTTAATTTTTTTGGTTCGAATGTCAATTTTTTATTGTAATAAAAAATTGACATTCGAACCAAAAAAATTAGAGACCCAAGAATGTTACTAAATTCTTGGGTCTCATAAAAGAAAACAGTGGGGAAGAGCCCTTAATCCCCTTTTCTGAGGCACTATGTGGGGAGAATAATCAGGTAGCATATTCCTTGCTTTACCGTTCTCTGCACATCCTGCCGCAGTAACCAACTATTCTTATCTTTATTTTGTGTACTACTAACACTAGTGATAAGGTATTTTACTAACAAATTGGACCATATTGTTGTCCGAACTGAATAAATAAATAAAAAATGAAAATCGGATATGCCCAAAAAAAATCCAGTGTCGATTAAAAACATTATAAGTAAATATCAAATGTGAAATTAGTTTCTCTCAAAATAATGTCCTTAGGTGGGGTGCGCTAACGTAGCCCGAAAATTCAAATTTTATTAAGTTTATTGCAATTTGCAGGTCAGTAACAGGTTGTATGTTGATCTAAATATGCAACAAATATGGCGTTACATAATTATAATCATTTGAATCAGCATTACAACTCTCTAAGTTCATAAAATCCTACTGAATGATTATTTCAGAAATAGATTATTATTTTCAGTCATTCAATAGGATTTTACGAAGAGACTTAGTTGTATTGCCAATTCTAATGATTATAATTCTGCAAAGCCATGTTTGTTACGGCCGCGAATCATATTTATTGCCTGCCATTATTACCTGCTATAAAATTTTAGTATTGCGGGCTACCATAGCGCATCTTCCTTACGTGCAACGTGCAAGCGTTGAATAAAGAGTTTCTTGTGGTCAAAAAGAGATAGGTAGTGCACCATGCGGTTATGTTGTACATAATCCACCATGCAAAAACGTAACGAAAGTAAGCTAAGGGGGATCCGCTAAGGTAGCCCACGAAATTATTTATGTTTTAGGTTTTTTTGTAATTTCCAGGTCAGTTGCATTTACCCTGATGCTTTCGCCTTAAGCATTGAGAGTGCTAATAACACTTATTTCAACAAAACAGCGACGAATGCAATGAGTAACTTTAGAATCGCAGTCCTCATTAATATTCATCGAGAACGCTGCCCAGGCAGGGTGCATCAAGAATAATAATAAAAAAAAACTGGTCATAATAATAAAAAAAAAAACTGGTCTGTCCTCATACCTACTTTGAGAAGTTGTGCGCATGTGATCAGCACATGAATACAACCAGCCAGCAAACAGCTAGTTTCTAGATTATTTCCTATTTAGTTGATCACGATAATATATAACAGCGATGTATTTTTTGTAATAAATACCTACGCTTTTTCGTGAAAAAGCGTAGGTATTTATTACAAAAAATACATCGCTCTTTCATATACGATCATCTTCGATCTCATCGATCTTTTTATATACTACTGTACCACTATACTAATTATTATGGGAGTAATTTTTAAATAAAGTCTTTCAAAACTGAAAACTACAATCCCTTTTATTTTTTTATGGATTATTTTTTGTCCATACATTTTTGGGTATTCTCCTTAGCTTTATTGGACTCGAATTGGGATAAATTGTCTCTTCGAAACCTCAAATTTTGACGTAATCTTACGAATTCAGAATTTAGAAGAGATCTTAAAACCTCCAATACCTAACGTCAAACTTATACAATATGTTATATGTATTTAGAAAGGTTAAACTATCCAAGTACTAACGTAACTAATGATTTACCATAACAGTTTTAGACAGAAAATCGATATAGTTCGTAAGTGAACGTTGTTTCAAATGTCCGCATCTCAGGCATAGTTATGGTAAGTTGGACCATAGCATTTACTTATTAATTCCGACAGGGCAAGTTGCTAGCAAGTTGTTGAACTCCACGCCAGATTCGGTGCACGGCGATGAGTACTAAACTGGTTTTATTAGCTTTATATCGCGTACACAAACAGGGAACAGTAAGTTCACTTTGTGTGGAAGCTTAGTATTGGAACAGCTGTTTTCTTGGACCAAAACTTGGTGAAGATGAGTTGGTCGGTATAAGACTTAGGGTGAATTGAAATAGCCTCTATGACTGGTGCTACTTAAACATGCTTCCGGGCTCATCTTGGACAGCTGACTGCCCAATAGTCTTAATATGGCATGGAGATATTCGTATTAAATAAGTTCCTATACAAGAAAAGAAGAAGCAAAGATACTTTATAATAAAACCGGCCAAGTGCGTGTCGGACCATGCACAATGAAGGGTTGCGTAGTTGGGAAGAATTTCTCCCAAAAACAAATTTAACATTGTAGTTGAAAAACATGTTCTGCCATACATCGATATACGAGATAGCTGTGATAGTTTTCTTTTTATTTTGGTTATACAACATTATTTTTAGTTTATGCGAAACCTGAATATAGTTTGTTCAGAATAAGGAACTGAATCGATTTCAATAATTTTTACACCATATTATATTTTGTCCCAAAAATATTTAAGTGTAATGGAAAATGTTATCACCATTTAATTTCTCACAATACAATCGCCGTACGATTAGGTACCTCGCAGGCGCACCGGGTGTCGGCAGAGGGCAGATCATGCCCTCTTCCGGCCCCCCTAAATGGGTCCAGGGACGGCGGACTCGGGGACGTCCGCCGCCCCCCATCACACTGGACCCGAGGTGGTGGCGCGTAGTGTTTCACGCGCGCCCCTTTCAGACGTCGCGGGGGGTTCAAACACCTCACCCCCCTCCAGACTTGAGGTGGCCCGCAGAGCCGGGCACTAGCCAGGGATCGCGGAAGTAATACTAGATCCCAAGATCCCCGGTGGAAATGTGGGCAGGGAACACTGGGGTGGTTTTTAGTCAGTAAGAGTCTGACAGACCCCTCCAGACATCCATGAGGATTTTGCACCTCGGAAACGAAAAAAAAAGGGTGGAGACACAATTCATTTCAATTCTTTTAAGTTGTTATCTATTAAGACTCGCGTAAGTCTCGATCCCGTGGGAATATCGGTATAAAAAGTCTTAATCCAGGGTGTCAGCTACCTCCATACAAAATTTTATCAAAATTGGTCCAGCCGTTTGAGCGTGAAGAAATAACAAATATACACACACACACACACACTCACAAACTTTCGCCTATAATATTAGTGTGATGATGTGATGTGATGATTGTGTGTTGTGCTATGTCTTTTGTGAGCACTGAGTAAATGTTTTATCTATATTATTTTATCTACAAAACTCGACAAAAATTAGCACTTTAAGGCTTAATATTACGCAAACGGATCCCTGAATCGAAGAATGGTCTTCACAAACCCTCATTATTTTTGATCGGCCTATCTAACGATACCCCACGCTATGGGATAGCCGACATATTATCCTCACTTTACTTAACCTACAATTTTTTTTCAATGAAATCAAGTTTTTAACCGACTTCCAAAAAGGAGGAGGTTCTCAGTTCGGAGGTATGTTTTTTTTTTTTTTGTATGTTTGTTACGCGATTACGCCGTTAATTCTGGACTGATTTTGAATTTTTTTTTTCTTTTTGAAAGGATATACTTCCGAGGTGGTCCCATTGCCACCAAATCAGAATCAGATGAGGGGATCCCATGGAAATCGAGGGAAACCCTCAAATTTTATAGGCAAACCTATAGCGATTTGGGTATTTTTTATAGTAACTCGTGCATTTGGTCTCGGAAAGCACTATTTGGTGAAGTGGAACTGATGATGGAGACTACATATGGCCACCGGAACAATATAATAATGAGTACCCCTATTTAACGGGTTGCGATTAAGCAATTTATGCTCGTGCATTTATGCATATGGTGGCTCAACAATCAACGTCCCAGCATCGGAAAAAGAAATATTTTGTAAAAGGTGATGAGCAGTTAACATTAGGCTATTTGAACTTAGATAAATTCAAAATTGACCCACTAAAAAGTATAAAATAAAAAACTTTTTACAAAAAAATAAGAACCGACTACCAAAAATAACACTACAAAGTGAAAAATAACTTTAATTTCGGAAGTCGGTGGCAAAAAACTCAAATACAGATCCAAAGACACCGACTTCCGAAATTAAAAGGTCTTTTTCACTTTGTAGTGTTATTTTTGGTAGTCGGTTCTTATTTTTTTGTAAAAAGTTTTTTTATTTTACCACTTAGTCGGCGTGATTAATATAATATGTATACCCATGCCAAATTACAGCTTTCTAGTACTTAAGGTATCTGAGCTAATCCGGAGACGGACAGACAGATAGACAGACGGAATGGCGAAACTATAAGGGTTCTTTGTTGACTACGGAAAGCTAAAAAACGCTACGGATATTTTGTTGTTGATTTTCATGATTTGTCCGATAAAGTCCTTCTGTTTGGTTTCGCAGATTGCAAGATTTCATCATCAAACAAACTGCAACCACCTGTGTATTTGATATACAGTATTGAACTAGTAGGCAGGGCTATGACGTCCAGGCGTTTGAAATCTACACAAGAAATACACATAACGTTAGGTTTTGAACTTGAAGGCTGCCGAATATCGGTTATTCAAAGCCTTGTATTGGTTTGTGAGAAGTCGTACTATTGCATGTTTCAAACACGTCAAGACTGTGTTTGTGATTTCACGAATAACTTGTCGGTAGCCCGAGTGTTCCTGAAACATGAACCCTTTGTTCTTCTCGGGGTTTCCTTTGTGTTGGATATAATCCTAACGGATTTGATTGTGCGAAACCGTATTTGATAATCATCAACAAAATATTTTTGTACTTAATGGGGGAATTAAAATGGCCGTCACTTGGGCAGTTTATTCCACTACCAATCTTGCTTACATACTGGCCAAGAGTTTTCACCTACCTATGCATTGGCAGTTTCGAAATTTCTACGTTATATCATACCTGTATTGTCTTGTTGGTTAGGCAAGGTGTACTTATACCTTCAGCCGGGAGGACACGGCGAGAGGATACACTGACAGAGTTTGCCGCTTGGGAGGGGCCGCACCGTGGCCTAATCTCAGGAGTAGGCAGCGACCTGTCGCTGCCGGCCGTGGCCCTCTTCTGGCCCCCCTAAATAGACCCAGTGACGGCGGGCTCGGGGACGTCCGTTGCCCCCTAACATACATGACCCGAGGTAGTGGCGCGTAGTGTTCCACAAGTGCCCCCTTTAGACGTCGGGGGCAAACACCTGACCCCAGACTTGAGGTGGCCCGCAAAGGCGGGCTGGCACCAGCCAGGGATCGCGGAAGTCGCACATGATCCCATGATCTCCGGTACCAGTGTGTGAAGGGAATACCAGGGTGGTTTTTAGTCAGCAAGAGTCTGACAGACCCTTCTGTCCACCCCAGGGCGGAGGACATCCATGAGGACTTCCACTCCGTTACAAAAACAAAATGTACTTAAACTTAAGTACAGCCAAATTTCACCAGTTATGTTTAAGTTCCATGTACTTTCAGCATGGTACACCAGGGCCTCAAGTCTGCTATTACAATAGTGTCAGAATGGTCGATCATTGATTTCATAATGGTTGATTTTGACAAGTTTGGTAATCTACTATTATAATGGCGTCATTATGACTTTCCAATGGTCGGCCACTGACACTACATTGAAAGAAATTGCATATATTGGTAATCTCGTACATAATGACATTTCTACTAATGGGTTTTATAAAAATGGCAATACGACAAAGCCATTATAATAACACAATTATATTACGAGAACATTGACCGACCAATGATCGACCATTATGAATTTACCAGATTACGAACTTTTAGCAAAATGACAATGGCATGACAATGGGATCGTGTTGGAATGACTGAATTTATAAAAATAGCAGACTCGGGCCCCTGTTTGGTTGGTGGGTTGCTGAGAGTGTGAGTGTGAGAGAGAAGAAGAAAAAAAAAAGAGCCGTCACGGGACGCCTGGCAGATGTGAAACATGAACATCGAAATGATTTACACACTAATATACAAAGACTGTATAGTAGCGACGAATCGCCACGTGGTATGCGTCGACCCGCCAGCAATCGGTTTTACGTGCGCCTATAGATGTTTCACTTTCACAAAAGTGAGATGCAGATAAGTGAGTGAGATACAGAGGATCCTTTTCATATTACGTTTGACGTTTACACGAAACGATTTACGCAAATCAAATTATTAATAATGAATAATTTTTCTGTCCCTCACTTGCATAGTGTATTATTAACTAACATAACGTGGTACCAGCACATAAACTGCGACTCTTTTTACGGCACCGCGAAAATTAACGTAGCCGCGTAAACTTGAGTTATTAAACTCAAATATACCTTCACATTTTGTGGAAGTTCGGATTTTACTTGGCAAACCACAAGCTTAAGGTATCGCCGACAAAGAAAACTCTTCCTTTGTTAATTTATATTGTGTAATTTTATTTGCTCGGTATATTTTATGAACATACTGTAGTGAATACTTCTTGGCTTCAAGTTTTTGAAATTAGCAGAATTTTGCTCTGTATACTTAGGACTTGTTTAGGTTTCCCCGAAAAGTTTTCGGCAAGGTTTTCAGTGTTTTGACCCCGTCTTTAAATATTTGCCATAGGGTTTATAGCGGTCACATAGAACCTTGAAGGTTCTTACATAATATACGGTCAGTACATGCCTTTATAGTATGTAACGCCTAATAGTGATGTATAACCGTATATCAGGTACAAAACGCCCAAAATCCGATGTTCTACGGTAATGTCTTAAACGGTTAGTGTTATCATAAACACTATTACCGCCATAACTCTGCGAGGATATCTTCGACTAAAATTTTCTTTGTCATTTTGCAGATGGAAATGATAAATAATTCATCATTCGAGCCTTACTTAGACTAAGTACACCATATTTCATATCGGGCCCTTCTGTGGATGTGACATAAAATACAGTCGAGGTAATCCTATCCATCTATGATTTATTTGGAAGAAGGGTCAATGTGGAAATTTCATAAGCGATATATCACCGTTTCCTATGCAGAACTATTAAGATATGGAGTTTTATAGGATTGGAATAATCGCCAGGCTTGGCGACTGATGAAGCAAATGTAAAACACGTGGCTCGGGTAGTAAATATATGGAATCGCTTTCCATAATAATTTGTTACAGTGATGGAGGATTTGTTTGGTCGTATTTAGAAGATTGTATAAAATCCGTAATATGTACTTAATGATCCATTTTTACTGAACCGTTTTCTTAACTTCATTATATGCAGCTTATTGTTATGCTCTTCATATTTTAACGTTATTCTGATGAATTTCTCAACCTTGATTTACTTGATCTTACGAGTATTTTGTTACTCACAACGAGATTTAATAATATTTACACTGAGCGTTCAATAAGGCGAGGTTTTCCGGGCATGTAGGCCTTTGAAACCTTACCTCCGCCTACACTAATTGCAGCGTGACGTATTTATTTACGATGCGCCGCCGATCATTTCGCGGAAACTCCATGCCACAGTATAAAATATTTGCAGTTGATCAACTGGATTCGTTTTTCCTAGGTTGAAAAGGTGTGAAAAAGTGTGTTCAATTGAAAGAATGCGCGCTACTCTCACCCCGCACTCTCTGTCTTCGCCGGTAGATATCGTGCCGATATCAGTGTCAGGGAGCGATACAAGGATGTATCTATGACATTTTGTTTTTCAGGATCTACATTCAGTTATTTTACCTTTGAAGGCCCTTGCGCTCGATGACGTCCGCGAAAATTGATTCTAAAACAGAAAAATTCGGATAACCTTCCGGAACCTTTCGGATTCGGTTGATCAGCTCAATGTCGTTCAACCCGAATAAAACGCTGCTACAAAACCGAATGAATCAGTACTAAATTACAAATATACGATACAAATGAAAATGGATGAATTAGTCACGCATTCAGATCAAAACAGAGCATCATGTTTGATCTAAAAGCAAGCATTTCGTATGAACGAGGTACAAATTAAATTAGTTTGTTGAATGCTAAGCTTTCCGCTACTTTCAATCAAAACACTTTATTTATGTTCTCTTCAAAAGAAAATAACGAAATAAATTGAAAATACCTTCATTTGTAATTAAGGGGTAGGCTTTTGAGAGATGAGTAGTGGGAAGCAACTTTGTTATGGCTTGATTTTTATTTAATTTGCCTGCAGATAAAGTTTGCTGCGTGGTTTAAAAAACAAAGACTTGCCAGTCGTTATGGTCGACTAAAGGATTATGTGATAAGCAGAGGCAACAGCATAGTTTATCTTTGTATACGCTTTAGGTACAGTACCTTATGTTACCTCGATATGATAATGGTCGATGATTGAATAAAATAACATAAAATCAAGTCTGTTTTCTCCGAAGAGTTATACTGAGGTGTACTTGTATTACCTACACAGATATTTCGCCAGAAAAATAGAATGAAAGAATTATGATGTTTTGAAATTAATATATTAATATATAGGGTCAAATTAAATTAGCTGGTAAAACCCCGCAGATGACGAAAAATTAAAATGGTTTGATGATTTTTTTTGGGATCAACGACCGCTGGTATTGGTTTTACTTTAAGTATGGATTGAGAAAATCTGTTTTTTTTTATCGTGTTTAGTTATTGTGCCTGTGAGTTTATACAAAAAAAAACAGTTTTTTTTAAACTGATATTTCAAGTGACTACACTAGATCAAACTAATGTCTTTTTTCTTTTATCATTTTTAGATATACCCATCATGTCTGCGGAGTTTCACTAGCTAATTTAATTTGACCCTATAGGTATATAAATTAAATTATTTAAAATATTAAATTAATTCTATTAATATAATATAATTAATTGTTTAATTTTCAATTTAGTTTTTAATATACAATTGCTCACTATTTGTAGCTACGTTTATAAAAAACGGCATTATAACAAGCATCTCAGCCAATAAGTTCATTGTTTCCCATTCCCAACACGAAACGTTCACTTAAGAAAAGAGAATATCCTCCTTAAATAAAAGATATACCTCTCGTCGCATTACATCCTTCCGAATGTCGTAACGCATTTAGGCATTCACCTCGAGCCCTATAAGATTTAACATAATATCATAAGATATTTTAGCAAGACGCCACCCTCCTCTCTAACTGTCGAAAAGTTCTTTACCTAACTTCTGATTGCCTTCTTTACTCCGTTTGTTTACTTTTTTACTTAGAACGGGAAATATTATGAAACTTTTTTCGTTAAAGGCTCGAAGATACATAAATGGGTTTAGAACTCGTTCTCCTTACTAAAATTTGTTTACCTATGCGCTGTTTTTATTGGTCTTTCGGCTCTCGCTTGAAAGGTTTTGTTAATGGAGGAAGACGAAAAGAAATGTCGATATTTAAATAGGATTTTTTATTTTTGAACCAAATGAATGGATTTAATTGGGAGTATTGTTGCGTAACATGTTTTCAAGGCACTTTTATTGGTATTTTTTAAATTATTAAAACACAAAATATCTCAAGCCTTTCAAACAATATTACATAATTGGTTATTTCTCAATTGAAGACATTTCAACCAGCTGAAATGGTCCTTAATTGAAAGGCAACTATTAACGCTTACTTAATCCTTATTCAATGTCAATTACTCCACGGCCAGAGCCAAACAAGTCACGTAATTACAAATTGTAATTAAACCTAAAACATTGGCCGTTCGGTTTGGCCATCTCAGACTTCCTAACTTAATTCGGAGCACGGAACAATTCCTCACGCCGTGCCGCGCCGCCGCGCCGTTGCATAGAGTTGGGACCAAGTGCGTTTTTGCGTCTGCTTTGCGGCTGTATACTCCCCAACCAATTACTGTACGCTACTTAAATTACACAACTTGTAGCGAATAAGTTTCAGCTGAAATTAGATTTAAAGTAATTTATTACCTTAATTCTCACTTTATAAATTACTTTTGTAATTAAGATCTCAATTTAAAGTTGCGCTTGTCGGTCCGGACACGTGTTAACTAATGAGTTGGTTTAGTTTCACGCTAGAATTGTATGAATGTGAATTTGGATTTTGACAGAAACATGTGCATACAAAAGATAAGATAGGTATCTCGAATAAAAATAATTGATTTATACCCACGAACAGAGAACATAAATAGTCGGCAGCTGCACGCCCGCCGAGACTGTGACATGAAGGCTTCCACTCAGCATGATGCTCTGCGATGGACCCACAGCGTACAGCGCTCATTTTCAGTACCTATCACTACGTAAGTTCTTGACGTGAATCCTCCAGCTGTCATATCTAGGATATACCTGGGTGCAGTAAGTATTACCTACTTTTCGATTTATAGACGCTTAATTTATTTGTACAAAAGTAAAAAGAGTAGCTTAACGGTCAAAATTGTGACTAACTAACCTCAATCCTAGCAAATGTAATTTTATTTAATTTCTAAACTTGACTAAAATAAAGTTGGAAAGCTAAAATTAATTTAATACACAAGTGCACTCGCTCAGTTTCAAAGCGCATCCTTGATTGGGTCAGTGTCACCGTCATGTTAGGACAGGATATGTCCATGTCCATGTTCCACCCGAGGTGGTGGCGCGTAGTGTTCCACGCACGCCCCTTTTAGACGTCGCGGGGGGGGGGGGTCTAACACCTCACCCCCCGACTTGAAGTGGCTGGCAGAGGCGGGCCGGCACCAGCTGGGGATCACGGAAGTCGCACATGATTCCATGATCCCCGGTGCAAGTGTGTGAAGGAAACACCGGGGTGGTTTTTGGTTAGTATTAGTCTGACAGACCCCAATTGACCGTACTATGGAGATTCAAAACTTCATAATTCTGAGGCTCTTTCTCTGGTTCTGAAGTTTTATGAAGAGGATATTATGGAGTCAGGTGTTGAGATTACGCTGGTGGTTCTGACTGTTGGTAATCATCGGTAACAGTGTAACTTGTGTGTTATTTTGCTATTCAAAGCCACATCTTCATTATATTTATATCTATATTTACCTTTTAAAGGGTTACTATGTCCATCAAATCTTGTTAAATCTATTCTTTGTTTTCGAACATGAATTCTTACACATATATTATCATCCCCTTTACAAATTACTCCTGGAACACTATTAACGCTCAAAACACAACCTTTTAGTCTCTTATAAACTGTTTTTGAATACAAATAATGTATTTTATAGTATTAAATCTCATAATGTAAACAATCTTAAAATATTTATGACATTGACATATTTAATTAAAAACTGACACCTGTCTTTGTTTCATTTTAAACTCTATGGCTTTCTTGATTAGGCCAGGTACACACACATAGGTAGTGTTATAATGCAGGGTTCACATGTAAGCCGTTTTTATTGATTCTGGCTGACAATCAAACGAAGTAATTTTTAAATTGTAGAAGCTTCTAGAACGAGCCCAGAATCTATAAAAGCGGTCATCCAAGCTGACACGGGGCAGTTCAGTCCGTTCGTTCAGTCTGTCAGTCAGTTTAGTCTACCTACGTTCTAATCCATCTTCGGTTGTGAATACTTGAGCTTTTCTGTCTTTAATTAATAATTTTGATTCTTAGTACTGTTTAACTTCAGTTTTTTTAAGTCTAAAATTAGTGCTTGATGTTATTGGAGACTGAATTATTGTGAAAATTAAACAAATACCTAATAACTAATTTCAATTGAGTGTGATTGAAGACTACCTCGTCCAATACCTGCCTCCTCTTCCCTACGCTTCTGGGAGGCCTCTGTTACCAGCGGCAGACTGGTCGTGTGAAGAAAGCCGCGGCAGCTGATCTATACCAGTTGCTGATCACTTCCTCACACGTAGGGAGGCCAGGGCTCTCCTCCTGTAGAGCGTGAGGCGGTGCCTCCGCTCTCCTGCAGCGGCTTAATTAAAGATCACCTCTGTGCTGTGCTCACCTACGGACATCATCTAGATTCCATAGAATTTATCTGACATCGTACATATTCTCTCCTAAATAGATTTGCCTCCTCCTGCCTATCCAACTGAGGGACATTGACGCTGTGGTCCCGTCCGTTCCTATCCTGAAGCCGGCAGAAGATCCTGCTCCCGTACCTGCTTTCACTGAGGGACGCTGACGCTGAAACCCCGTCCGTTCCTGTCCTGAAGCCGGCTAAAGATCTAATTCCTTTTATATTTTTTATTATTTCTTAATATGTTCTTTATATTTAACTTGTGACCTACGACTGGCCCTCCGGCCAATCGTAACAGTACACTTGTAAAACTTGGAATTTATGTAGTTTTGCTATATTACGCTAGATGGCGTTGCTGACAAATGGGATCACAGTTTTTCTATGACATATCTTCTGATTGTATAATAACTTTCTTTTTTTTTTTTGGGTGGGAAATTATCAAATAACTTCTCCCGCTCTGGGTGGAGCGGGAGGGAGTGTCAGACTTTTACTGACTAAAACCCACCGTGTTCCTTCAGATGCCTGTGTGCCAGGGCCACGATATCCCTTTCGGACAGGCTTGTAACCCTGGCAGGCATTGGCCCTTTCGGACCCCGTCAATTGGTGCTGACGTCTCTTTGAGGCGCGCGTGGAACACAACGCGCCGTCGACCCGGGCTTGGTCCTTATCGGACGGCGAGCTACCCATCGCTCACCGTCCGCAAGCCCGCGCCTACGGTGGCCGGGAATCGGCCTGCGATTCCCGACGCCCGGGGCGTCTCCTGCGGCGACTAGGGGCGCGTGGGCGTTGATTTTTCCTTACCCTTACGCGTTCCGCCTCCTCCTTCGCAAGCATTACTGTTTCGCAGAAGGAGGTGACGGCCTCCCATGCACTCTCGCTCCGAACCATGGCCTGAACCAGGGCCGGACGCGAGAGATCGCCGCCGCCGATCGCTGCCGTGAGTACACGGCGGTGCTCCGCCCAAGCAGGGCAGACTTCCACCGTATGCTCCACCGTGTCCTCCGGGCGATCCACACAGTGGTGACACCCGGGCGTTTCCTCCCGCTTAATCCTAAACAGGAACCTCCCGAAACATCCATGTCCGGTGAGGACCTGCGTCAGGTGGAAGGTGAGGACGCCGTGGCGCCTCTCCAGCCACTCCTCAAAGAGGGGACTTATCGCCACAATTGTGGCGTGCCCAGCGCTGGGTTGCGACAATCGCACACTCCATGTCGCCATGAGATCCCGCCGGAGCTCCGTCCGCTGTGCCGCGATTTCTTGCGGCAGCGGAGTTATATTGTATAATACCTTAAATCTCTTTCGTACTACTGCATTTTCTTTTTGGGTTTATAGCTTTTGGGTTTCTTTACCATACTTACTGCGAGGTGAAACAAAACCAAACATTAGTCAGAAACAAAAATCTGTTGTGATTGAAGGTTAGGTCCAATTTCCGTATGTATCCATGATATTACAGCGGGCTCTAGCAGAATACGAGCGCTGCGACACTTATTTTTAAATGTCGCAGCATCATGCTGTGCTAGGAGCCTTTTGGCCTCGTACAGGACTTTCTGTTTTTATTTTCATTTTAGTTTGTTTTTTTTTTGTTTTTGTTTTTTATGTTTCTATGAGTGTATTTAAGTTTAATTTGTAGTCTCTTGCGCAAGTCCCAGTAAATATTTTTTATTAACGAATCCATAAGCAGAAATTAAAATTTTCTTTTAATTTTAAAACCGAATGCTGACCGCTCACAAACTCTAAGTTTGGGTCCCAACGTAATACTTTTTTGATGAATCAAAGTTTTATTCCACTAACAAAATAAAACACTCGTAACTGTGAGCAGAAACGTTTTTTAAACTGCTTAATAAGTACAATGAATATTGATAGCTTTCGTAAACCGTATTAACTCAATTAACAGAGCTGAGAGGCTCACGGGAGCTTTACCAGCTGCCGTTCAATTAGTATTTTTTATTTAATTTATAAAACAACGTGAAAGAAGAATCTCTATTTGTATAATGGAGAAAATTTATAGATTTTCAAAGGATATAAAATGTGTCATATCTTTTGACTTTCTGGTACATTGGGACATTTAATAATACTAGTGGTCGCAATGCGACCCCCTTTACTTACAATCTATATATACTTAGTTCTTACTAATTCCATGCTATTATAAAGTACTTGCTAGTTCCATGCTATTAAAAGGTACTTACTTGTTCCATGCTCAAGCTGTCACTTCTGTCACCTATCTATCTTCAAGTCCTCATTACTTGATGCCTGGTACTGTGTGTATGTGTGTCAAAAGTGTGTTTGACATAATTTATTTCCAATGCCTATTATATAAAAATAACAGCTTTCTGCACTCCTCCTCCATATAAACTTTAACTGTGCCAAATTTCATACTCCTCTGTCCGCGTTTTTTTCGTAAAATGGGGTACAAAGTCTTCGCTTCACGTATTAATATAATGTTAATGATTAAATAATTAATCGTTCTACTTCTGTTTCATTCATTTATTTTATTCGATAACGTCATTGATAATTTCTGAACTCGGTGGATTGGAGGGTTGTCCTTTTCATGATGTTAAATGTTCGTTAAACTGAATCCATTGGTCTACACTTTGTTCCAGTTATTTCTGGGTATTTTGTACATACATTTTAAGCCATCTCATTTTAAAGTATTTCGTTAGACGAACGAACAGAATAGGAATGACAATATATTTCAGACCAAGATTTATCTACGCGGGCTATTTTTATTCAAAATCCCTTATTCCCAAGGGAGATAACATACAAATTTATCAGGTGCTTAAATTAATAATAATGTTTAATGGAGGCTCGTTGATATTTACGCACATTTTCAGTCATAATTTCGTCCCGCAGCTGAAGGCAACAATCTGGTAAAATGCAAGATTGAATTTGCCTCTGATAGCTAATTTATTTCTCCCTCGAGGCGTCGTGTACACTCAACCGCATTAACTAATCACAATGTTATCATACAAAATCTTTTGCATTCTATTTTATTTTAATTTCGCAGCTGTTTTTGACAGTTTTGGAATTGTTGTCTGTTTGAGGAGATAATTAATCATTTCAGAGCTGTCATTTGTGGACTTTGTTATGTGTTATTTTGGCGATTCTGAAGTTGCTGATTGTATTTCATAAATCAACATTTTACTTGCCATTATTTTGTTTAAAATTCATAAAACAAGTTTAAGGCGGATTTTTGTTATTATGATCTCCTTAAATACTGCACTTAGAAACCCTTGAAGTACCAAAGTGGGGTAAATTAGTAAAAAGTATTTTCTACTTATACTTTACTACATATACAATTCTCAACAAAATTCAGAAAAATCCCGTGTTATCCCGTGGCAGTTGATTTTGTTATTTGGTTTTCAATGCAAATTCAAAATCTTTATTGCGAACTAAGTGTACAGGATTTTGTAGATGTTAACAATAGGTAGGTTCTAGAACTTAGTTGCCTGTTAAGGCATTGCAATTTAAATGGTTAAAAACCAAAGAAGAAAAAAAAAAATTATATGCTTGCTCAATATTACAGTTATACAGACAATTGAAATTGGAGTCATGTTCTTACAACGCATGGTCACTCTCAATCCGGAAACAGTAAAAATTAATTACAAGCAAACGATCCCAATGTAAATCGAAATCTAGCCCAAAATAACCAATTAAAATCCGAAGACCAAACACACTTTCGTTGGTAATCATCACACTAATATTATAAAGGCGAAAGTTTGTGAGTGTGTGTGTGTGTATGTTTGTTACTTCTTCACGCTCAAACGGCTGGACCAATTTTGATAAAATTTTGTATGGAGCTGACACCCTGGATTAAGACATAGGCTACTTTTTATCCCGATATACCCACGGGATCGAGACTTACGCGGGTGAAACCGCGGGGCGCAGCTAGTCTAAAATAAATGTCGCTATCAGATAGTCTTTGTGGTGTCACACCAAATAGCTCGTTAAAATGTGCCCCGCGATTTTTAAAGTACCGTATAAAGAGTAAAGTACAGAATAAAAACGTGCAACTTCATTCGTCTGTATCTCAGTCACACATAAACCTCACAAATTGACCCATTTCAAGTTGAACGTAAAACTAAAGGCCCCCACACACATTACCGGGAACCCGGCAGCCCTGCCGGGTTACCAAGGACGGTACTTTAGTACTTATGGGCCAATAAAAAACCGCGTACAGCATAATTGTAGTTATAACATTATGAACTTTAACTTTGTGCAAGAATTAGTTTTTGTTTAGTTTTGTAACATTATTAGCATACTACTGACAGTCCAGTCAGAGAATGAGTTCCTAACACCTGTCATGTCAGTTGGATAATTTCTAGTTATATAAGGATCAAATTCGCTAAACACGTATTCGTTAGTATGAAACAGTGTAAACAATTAATTAACGGGAACTGAATTAATCTTAAACGGCCATTATTTTGCGGATTACCTAGTGCTTAGACGTAGGCTTAGTGTTTAAGTATTAAATGTTTATGATAGTAAGTACTGCTATGAAGCTTTGCAGGTGGGGGGCCTACAAAATGTATTAGAAAAAGGTTGCTCCGAAAGAGCAATGAACAATGAATGGTAAGTAACCAAAAACCAGCCAAGTGCGTGTCGGACCACGCACAATGAAGGGTTCCGGAGTTGGGATGAATTTATCCCAAAAACAAACTTAACATTGTAGTTGAAAAACATGTTCTCCCATACATCGATATACGTCACGGTCAATTCTTTAACTGCAAATTAAGTTGGTCGACTATTACTCGTTAACCTGTAAGGCCTACTTAGCGTTATCGTTTAATAGTTTTCCTTTAAATTTCGTTATATATACTACTGCCATTATTTTTTTTTATATATCCCCAGTCAACCATTTAGCTGGCAAGGGCCCTTGCCAGCTTTAAGTGTAAAGTTTTGTTAGAGTCAAGTGTCCCCTGACCCTGAAAACTTTACACTTAAAGCTTAATATTACAAAAACTGATCCCGGCATCGAAAAATGTTTTACCAGATTTACAAAATTTTTGAACGGCCTATCCAACGATATCCCACACCATGGGATAGACGAAAAAAAAATATCATCCCCACTTTACTTGTAAGGGAGGTTAAAAAAATTTTCAAGATTTTATTTTACGACAAACTAAGAGTCTCTGAGCTAAGCCGGGGACAGACGGATGGACGGACAGACAGACAGACGGACATGGCGAAACTATAAGGATGCCTTGTTGACTACGGGACCCTAAAAAGGATTGTACCTGGCAAGGAAAAGGCTGCCACGTCATCTTCAGTGCATGTAGAAAACTGAACAATGGCACTATGATAAAGCTGCTATGTTCCGTCTGAGTTAAAAAAAAAGATGCTCGGAGCACTAATTGATCTGCCTACCTTTGATGATAATCTCCAATTACCGTTCATGGATCATTAAGGTTCTAGATTTGAATGATGAAAATGACAAAAATCTAACATGATAACTCTCGATCATCAAGCGTGATGATTCCACCAATATTTTCAAAAGATTATTATTTTAAAACACATGTTTATCAGTGTCTACGACAAAGTTATGTTAACTGAATTCAATATGATGCCAGAAGCCGTACCCGTTGTTGAATTATTAATATAAAAGCTTCATGAACGCATTGCTGGGTGGATACAACCTAGTTTTACACGGACACGGAATAAATTCATGAAACGACACACCTTTTCTTCGTTTTCTTTAATATATCTGTGTTTTCTTTAGATTACCTACTATTTTTTATGGAATTAATAGCTGGTTTCTGTAATCACTTCGGTTTATTGGTCGATTTGCACGAATTTACTCGCCCAAAACGGGCGAATCGACACTTTAAATAACATTATTTATTCTGTAAGCGATTCGCATGAAGTTTATTTATTTGTACGACAGCTCCAGAAATACGTATAAGGCAATTGGCTCACAAAATATTTTATTTTATATTTATTCATAAATGTTTGCTGAATAAAATATAAACTTGTCCAAAAATAATTGTTAAATGTAGTTTCTAGTGTAATTTTTCATAATTTTATTACATAAGAATTAAAAATGTGCTAATTGCTTAATACTTATTTCTGAAGTTGTCAATTCGCCCACTAATAAATTAACTTCGTATAAATCGCCTACAGAAATAATCATATTATTGTGGCTATTCGCCCGTTTTGGGCGAGTAAATTCGGGCGGATCAACCAATAAGCCGTCAATTCAGGCTTTCACGCTCATTATGATGATTTGGTTCAATTTTATGACATGCCTTCGATGGCGAATAACATTTTTCACTACACTAGAATATTATAACTACCCACTATACTACTGCGTCGAATATTTTTTTCCTAGTGATTAAAGTAGATGGCAAAAAACATATAGAAGATAGCCTTTAATTTTGTAGCTAAAAATCCCATTTTCTTTCTTTTTTAACAGTTTTCTATGATAAATGGATGCCATCTACGGGATATTCTTATTATGTGCTATACGGAAAAAAACGTTATTCGATTCTATTACAAGGTCTCAAGAGCTACATCATATTTATATAAGTACACAAAACCTAGTGAAATGAAGTCCTAGGTCTTGGATTTCGGACCTTTGGATTTCATCTTCCGGAGATAAAATGTTCAGACCTTACTAGCCTTGCGTGTTTTTTGTATATGATTTCCAAGGTTCCTTTAATTTTATTTTGTTAATATAAGACTTTTTTCCTAGAACTCACTCTTGGCAACATTATTCAAGTATTAATAGGAATAAAATGTACTTCATCCTGTGTTCGTGATCTCTTAAAGCCTTAATGATGCATTTTAATGACTCTTGAAAAATCTATGCTCTCTCTTCGATGAAATTATAAATCTGAACGAGAATTTCGTTGTTGTGTTATTGTTTGTTATTTATTTTATCCTCAATAATTAATTAATGGGCTTTAATGGCCTGATTATGGTAATTAGTGATGAAATTTTTCATCTCGTTGGAAATGAGAGAAAACCTGTCATCGCTACTCGCGCTCAGTAGGTTAAGGGATCGATGAAAAAATTATACCTAATCCACAGTTAGATACTTGAAAATAATACTCGAATATGTTAATCAACAAAATTAAAGCACCCTCGGGAAGTGGTCAAACACTCAAACAGATTGTCATTACATCTCATCTTCATTGTCTTACAAAAACACTTGAACAATCAAAGTAAAAGTGAACATTCAAAGGGCGTCAATTGAATTATTCTAACTAAGGCGAATGTCATCACTCTACTTAAGGCGAAGATTAAATAATAATGAGTTGGAAGGCAAAGTGATGACATAAAATCTCGCGGGAAAATTGCTGGAGACACTCGTCTTTACTCTCAAGTTTGCATAATGAAATACTTGTGGAAATACAATATAACTTGAGTTGGAGTCAAGTTAAGCAGGCAATTTGTATTTTGCTAACTTTTCATTTAGTTATAATAGTAAGATAACTTTGTTATGAAGCTGTGACGTAATTATTAAGTTTGCAGCGTTTATTTATTCAAAATGGTGGATGCGAGATAATGCTACATAAACAGAAAATACTAAAAAAAATGCAAAAATAAAAGTTGCAATAATATTTTACGTCAGTTCATCAGCATCAGAAATAAAATGTTAATGAAGCATTAATATAAATTTTACTGTCGGATCCTTGAAACGAATTCGGCTTTAATATCTCATGTCAATTATTTATTTGATTTGTGGGTAGGTACTGTGCAGGCACTGGCTTCATTATTCAGTTTACAAAATACGAGTTAAAACTTAATTATCCGTTAGCCATATTTATATCTACTATATGAAGAGAAAAAAATATTTTTATGCTTTCGTAAAATGCGTGCCTTATTATTAATGGAAATATTCTTCATGTGTATTGCAGCTATCAGCCGATTTTCTACTCATTTGTTAAAACTTCTGGGAAATAATAACATAGGACGAATAAAGCTAAATGTTTTCTACTTAATAGAAAATTCTGATAGCAAGGCCTCATTTTATAAGATACGATGGAAAGTTTCTCTTCAATTGTATCTGCAATTTCGGAGTTATGTTACGGTTGGTGGGGCGCATAAAATTGCTATCCTTAATAAAGTTTCAATTCTCAGAAGCATTTTGCCAGTCCCCTTGTAATTTTGTATACTAAAGACTCGAGCGAATTCTAACAAAACTTCCATTAGACTGAGTTTATTGAATGAATGTAAAAAACTGAGTCTTAATTTTATTTCAACACACTTCGTGTGAGCTTATAGCAGTCAAAATTTTCTTTAACTTTCTAGTTAAGATAATATGATACGATTTGCATTTTCTACGTACAGAAAAAGATTGAACTTTAAAAGACAATTTTATCTTGTTATAAAGACTCGTACGTAAGACTCATGCACTTCAACACAACATTAACAAAAAATAATAAAAAAAACACTTTAAAATTCACAAACGAAACACAACAGACAGTTACAAACCATAAAGTTAGAAGCTCTATTTTGCACCATTAAAAGCGTTTTACCGCTGTTTATTTGAGAAAAACTGTCAGATTTCACATTTTGTCGTGACACAAGGCTGGATTTTACGGTTTCCTTCAACGTGGGTGCAATAAAGATAGGTAGGTACAGAAGGTCGACTCCACACATGGAGTGAAAACTGGGCACGCATACATAGACGCATACGTACGGCGATCTCGGGCGATTGCCAGTCGCGAGTACACTTGCACTCGCTGTACCTACGTGAAGCGTGTCAATGTGTGCGTGCAGTTACGCTCGTTGTTTGAAGCTGAGCTTCTGTACCTATTTATTTTGTAGCATGGGCATGTAATCCCGGGCGTCGGGCTGTGTGCCCGCTGAGGCCGTGTCTCCGGTGTCACCCAGGCGATTATAGTGATTTACAATGTGGCTGCTGGCCCAAGAATTAAGAAATTTATTTTAGTTCTTTGAACTAGGATTTATTAGGAAACATATTAGGTATGTGCAGGTTTTAGTATTCTTACAATGTATGTGGGTTTTATTAACGTTATAGTTAGCAATTCCGGAGTCGCATGAGTTCCGCAGCAGTACTTAAACCACATAATTTTTAGTTTTCTATGTTTATTTATTTATTTAAACTTCTCACACACAATTAGGTACAAAGGCGGACTTAATGCCTTAGGCATTCTCTACCAGTCAACCAAGGGTGGTGAAGAGATAAGATGGCGGGTGCTCTGATTGAGAGAAAATAATAATATTAAAAAATATTAAATTATAACATTATTAATTATAAATAAAACGGGTGCACAAGTACATAAATAGGTTAAAGACTAAAAAAAAAAAAAAAAAAATTAATTATTTTTATTTTAATTAAATTAATTTATTTTCCCAAGTGCCTACCTAAATATTTTGGGCTACGATCAAATATCTACAAAACGCGTAATCTAAAAAAAAGATTCAGAACTTTTGTGTTTCATCTACGCTTGTTGCTGTTATACTAATAAAATTAATGGCGAAATACTCAAATCAAATCAAATCAAAATATTATATTTCACATAAACCTACAAGGTCAAAAGCTAGGTGCACGGTTTCAATTGGTCTTTTCCTATTGAGAAGAGCCGGCAAGAAACTCCACGGTAACTCTTTTAAAAATAAATGGCTATTACAATGTTTTCAAATTATAGTGTTAATAGGTATGGGAGGGCAGTGTAGGCCCATCAAAACGTACCGGGTACTTAAACAAAATAGAAAATGGTCTACAAATCTACAGTCTTAATTAAGCCTACAACGTTCTCACATTCACAAAATATAAAAGAATCTATATAAAATATTATTAAAATAATAAAAGTAAAAACCTATTTAAACCAAATTAAATGATTGCCTTTACAACTGTAACAAATCCGAATTAATATCCTGTCCACTCTGTACTCACACAATAATCACAGAGCCGCTATCACATATAAATATTCTTAGGTGAGAATTCTCTTTTAATCGTATATTTTGCTACTAGAAGTATAATAATGTGCTGGTTGCCTCAACTTCAAGAGCAAGCGCGTATTTCACGTATGGTATTCTACTACTAACCCAGCGGGCTAAGGAATGGGCACGCCACAATTGTGGCGATAAGTCCCCTTTTTGAGGAGTGGTTAGAGAGGCGCCACGGCGTCTTCACCTTCCGCCTGACACAGGTCCTCACCGGACACGGTTGTTTCGGGAGGCTCCTTGGTTCACGATAAAGCGGGAGGAAAGGCCCGTGTGTCACCACTATGTGGATCACCCGGAGGACACGGTGGAACATGGAACATACGGTGGAGGTCTGCCCGGCTTGGGCAGAGTACCGTAGTGTCTTCACGGAGGCGATCGGCGGCGGCAATCTCTCGCGTCCAGCCCTGGATCAGGCCATGGTTCGGAGCGACAGTGCATGGGAGGCCGTCATCTCCTGCGAAGTACTAATGCTCGCGAAGGAGGAGGCGGAACGCGTGAAGTAGAGGCAAAATTCGCGCCCTCACGAACCTAGTGCCCGCGGGAGACGCCCCGGGTGTCGGGAGTCGCAGGCTGATTCCCGGCCACTGTAGGCGCGGGCTTGCGGACGGTGAGCGATGAGTAGCTCGCCGTCCGATAAGGACCAGGCTCGGGTCGACGGCGCGTTGTGTTCCATGCACGCCACAAAGAGATGTCAGTACCAACTGACGGGGTCCATTAGGGCCAATGCCTGCCAGGATTGCGAATTTGTCCGAAAGGGATATCGTGACCCTGGCACACAGGCATCTGAAGGAACGCGGGTGGACTCCGCCTAGAGCGGGAGAAGTTATTTAATAATTTCCCACTCAAAAAAAGGAAAAAAAAACAGGCTATGGAACGGAGCTTTCTAAATATTAACGAAAAATGGCTATATGAAATATTAAAGGCTGAATGACAAACAAAATCAGAAAATATACGCAAAAAAACCAAAGTGATAGATGCTCTCCAGCACATGAAACGACTGAAGTGGAAGTGGGCAGGTCACGTGGCAAGATCGACAGTTATAAGGTGGACAGAATTGGTCACTAATTGTCAAATCACTAGAGAACGATGGATAGGCGAAATTAAAAAAAATCTGGACAAGACTGGACAAAGAAAGCGAAGACAAGGACAACCTGGAAAATGTTGGAGGAATAAAAAATAAAATAAACTATGCAAATCTAACTATTAATAATTGTACACACAAATTAACATTACACGTATTTCCATAGTATTTTTAAGTTCTTTTATTTAGTCTAGTCTTCTGCAGCAATTTTTTTAATTTCGTCCATCCATCGTTCTCTAGTAGTTCAGTTGTTAATGAAATAAAAGGGCTTTATTATAATATTATTATACTATTACTAAAACTATCTATCTTCTATATGCTTATCTATATAAATAAAATCTATATAAATAAAAAGAAAGGTCCTGACTGACTGACTCATCAACGCCAATCCTAAACCCTTGGACCTAGAAATCTGAAATTTTTCACAGAGGTTTGCTTTATAATGTTGACAAGGAATAAGGAAGGATTTTTTGAAATTGAACCCCTAAAGGAGTAAAATAGGAGATGAAAGTTTGTATGAAAAATCGTCATTTTGCTAGTTTAAATCATGGAAATTTGTGTTTAGCATTCTGGTTAAAAATTAAAAACCACATATTTCAGCGTTTTTTGAAAATCATCCGCTAAGGGGGTAAAATAGGGGATACCCGTTGTTTCTACTATAGTTCAAACCATGGAAATTGGCGTATTTAGCCTTTTGGTTGGTAATTAATCATTACATTCATCATCAGCGTTTTTGAAAGATAGATTAGTAATTCAAAGTACAATAACTTTACTAAGGGATCAAATGAAAATCATAATTAAATTTTCCTTATTTCCTGATTAATAAGGTAACTACTTTTTTCGAAATTCCCACGGGATAGGGAATAAAGAGGATTTATATTTTCACTTTAAAGTTGCCTCATACGCAAGTAGGTAATTTTCAGTTCCGTTAATTTTCCGTACTTTAAGTACAAACTTTAAAAATAAATAGTCTTAAACCCCTGTGAATAACAATGTCAGTTATTTTACCCTCAGTTACCGGATTTTACAATAGATGGCGTGTAAGTCGTTTAAAAAAGAGTGACAATGTGAACGAAGTTTATATACCCGGATTAACACATAGGGTAGTATGTTCCCGTGGGGTATTTTCCGACAACCACGCGGGCGAAGAAACGGGCAAAAGCTAGTTAAACATCAAATAATTTCTCAATTCTCCATAAAGCCCATAAAAATTACAAACAAGAAGCCATTATATCAGTACGTCTTCAATTATTTAATTGGATAGTGTTTCCATGGCGAATATTAATAGTCGTAAGTACATACCTACACCAGTGGTTCAATTAAGACATCGTGTATCAAAGATATACCTTAATGGCCTTTACTTAGATCGCTTGGGTATATCTGTTTGACGAAGTGAAATATATGCCCATATTATAATTATGTTTATACAGGCTGCTTACATATCCAGCCTCTATAAACATAATTTATGCTAAGTACACAAGGTACTTGAAAATAAATAAGTTTATTGAAGTAAAAACTTTAGGCGCGTTGAGGGATTTTTGGTAGGGGAAAACTTATGAGTTGCGTCACCGTCAAGCCTGCGCCGAGATGCTGTAGTAGCAGTAAGTGAAGTTAAATTGACCACGTGAAAAGATTAATTAGTGTATACTGTGCATTGTTTAAATTGTGTTTTAGATAATCATTATTTTATTGAAATTAAAACTTCTTTAGGCACGTTTAGCGATTAGTTTTAATTTCTGTCTGCAGTATCCATGACAGTAAATTGTTTATTTTTGTATCTTCCTATTCATCCTTCAAAAATAATTATAACAAGTTTACAATAACGCCAGTAGCACACCTCCGCCGCGAAACCATCACAGCGAAACCGCAGTAGTGCAATTCGGCGTCAACTGGCTCGCGTCATGTTTCGCTACTCGAATCGGATGCGATTAGCGGAACATAACGCGAACCAGTTGAATTGAACTACCGCGGTTTCACTGCTATGGTTTCGCGGCGGAGATGTGCTACCGGCGTGAACAACGTGATAATATTAAAGTTAAACAGTTTTTCGTTGCCTAAAAGCGTAGACTGCTTGGTTACAGTAGCTACAAAAGATCTAGCACATATGTAAATTAATTTAGGTATTACGTGGTATCGTAGTACCCAAATAATTTTTACATAAGTTAGCAGATATACTAACAAAGCTAGAAGCTAAACACAACTCTCATTTACATTAGGGGTTTAAAAAAAGACCGTAATCAGTGGTCAAAAAGATTGTAATACTTTTATTTAATGTTGTTCATTAAGCCGTAATTAAACAACCGACTTTCCACTTCGGAACTTTCAAATATAATTAAATACGCTAGACATATAATTTAGCTTAAGTACAAACGCCGTGTTTCTCGAAACGAGATCCTTAAAACGAGGTTCAGTAAGAAGAGACTGAACCTCTCCAGCGTACTAATAATAAGTAAAAAATCAAAAGAATTTAACAAGTGGTGTTTCGTAGCGGCGAAGGACGGCGATGACAAATGCTCCCTCGGGCCCACTCCACAGAAACTTGTACTGAAAATCCCGCAATGTTCACCAACTTATTCCTACTCATCTGTTATGTTTCATTTGGGTCGAGTTTAATGAAAATGATAAAAATATTCAAGCTACGCTTAGCCTATTGTTGTACGTTTTTATTGTTCACAACCTTTATTCGATATAAACTGAGTGTACTCGATACGTCATCAATACAAAGGCCAATTGTTTCATATTTTATTAGAATTACAATTTCGTTCGTTTTCAATTATTTCGCTTGTTGTTTCCCTGTACGATGTATTAAACGAAATTAGGTCTTATATTTAATTTATTAGTCAGTAAATTACCATCGTATTGCCGTGAGTGCTTCAATTTCGCATGTTTGAATTCGTGACGTCATCGTGTAATCACAAGGCTGTGGAGTGCTTACACATGCGCCGGGTAACTGATGCTTATCATCCGTTACGACTTACGTACAAACTCAAGCATTGTCTGGAACAACGTTATTATTCTCATCAGATTAATGCACGAGTATCAACGCGAAAATAAGATAAAAAAACTTTTCGTTCTTACCGCAAAAATCCATTTCCAAGTTAAACAGATCTTTTCACGTTTTTTGCTCATTGAATCTGAGAGTTTTCGTTCCATATTTTTAAAGATTATCGCTGGAGTTCATTTGGAACTTTACCTTAATGAGAGATGTAAGGTAGATATCTAAAGGGGTAGGTGTAAATTAAAGGGGGCTGGAAGACGTTAAATTCTGGACGGAATCTTTAATTATAATGAGTGACTTTTGTTATCATTAGTTAATTAAATTTGATTGAAATATGAATAATTTGGAGGTGTTTGTAATTTGAAGTTAAACAAGTCACTTATTGAGGAATAACTAATTGCATTTACTGATAAATTAAAGCACTAACAAGAATACCTTTTGGGAGGCTTAGGTACTTTAAATTTTGCTTTCAGCTTGAATTTTTAGAACCTTACATGAATATGCATGTAAAAGTCGAGTAACTAAAGCAAAGGATTATTAAACAGCTCTTGGGCCAAAATGCGGGGATAATGACTGGGGGCTCAGAAAGGGTCTAGAAATTTAGTAAATCTTAGTAGGCACCTGACTAAGGGATTTGATAGGCTTTGGAAGCCTTGGGCCTAAATGGGCGAAAAGAGTTGTCAAAATTTAAGAGGTAGAATTAGAGGACATTGCAAATTTACGTACCTACAATCTAGTTGTAAAAATATATATTTCCCCTTATTATTATGTAGATAAATAAATATGTAAAATGTAGAAAATAAAAGTAAACATTGTCTCCGTCATAAAAGGCAAACACGTTATCTATAAGGGGACTTACAAGGGATGTGGGGTTCAGTATGAGCAAACGAAGGGATGACAACGCGTCGTCCCAAGCTTAGGTACACTTTTAGGAATTAGATTGGCGTAACCGTTTTGATTCGTGCTTAGTAGGCAACTCTTGAGATAATCGAAACGTAGTTTTGGTGGACCTGATGTTCAACCGTTTTCAATTGAGAAAGACTGACTACCAGCAGTCATCTACGTTCAAATTATTAAATTGTAGTAAGTTTAAGACGCTGATACATAACAGATAAACCGTGGTCCCTGTCAGACTGCATACAAAAGAAAGAGAAGCGCGATGATGCAACGCTTGTAATTTATTGCAAAATATGAAGCAATTATCTATTTACTCAAAAATGAGTTGAGTAATCGAAAATAAAAAACAACCAAGTTCTGCATACAAATAAGATGTTCTTGTTATGAATTAAATACCAACCGTATGTTGATATTTAACACAGATATTTTGGATTTAAACTCAAAGTAAAAGGTTAGTTTACCGTTAATTTTTATCGAGTTTTTTTTTCTAAACGTGTTTTGATAACAACCAAGTTCTGACAAAATATATGTTCAAGAATATCATATATTTTTTCCGCTACCACAAAGTATATAGATTTGGCATTTTTTTTGTTTAAAACAAGCCTACTTTTATCATTTGCCTCTTTTTAGTGCATTAATCAACAACGCAGAGAAATATGATATGCGCGGTAGGCAGAGTTGATTAATTTTTGCAAGTTGCTTTTAGAAAAAACTCAAAGCATTTATTTCAATTAAACCATTTACAGACACTTTTGAATTGTCAAAGAGTCGGTCAGTTAGTCAGAAAGTGGAAGCTATTTTCCCATTCCAAAACGTAGATCTCTATGGTCTTCTGACCAGGCAAGAAACTCCAAGGACACTATTTTAAATCAAGATATTACAAAATCCTGGGTACATTATTCTTGTCGCTTCTATATGTGAGAACAAAGTAAAAAGCAACAATTTTTTTTTTATAAAACTCTTCAATATATAAGATTAAAATATTACAAAATAAGCCCTGGCAGTTAAGAGATGACCAGCCTCAACTGACGGCGCCCGTTCACGAACATGACGCGTGGATCAGCACCATCCAGCTCAACCACTTTGTAGGGAATCGAATGATCCAACACACGCGCCACCATCAGCGAGACATTTAAGTGAGCATGACATGCTCTCAACTGCCAGGCTTTTTTAAGTCAACATACGTCATAACATAATAAACGGCTCCATGGTACTCACATTTACAAAAATGAAAAAATGCTTTTAAATTTTACAAAACTATAGCTTGCAATGTATTTAAAAAAATGTACCGCAACAGTTGAGCAAGGAGTAAAAATTACAAGGTCAGCTGCGTTTCTTATGTTTCTAAAAATCTTTTATTTCTGAACTTCGCTGCAGTGCGTGCGACAAGCGTCAGCTTGATAAATGTTATTTGCATGTATTTGCCATAACAGCCAACAGGACAATCGACCTGCGTGGTCGATCAATCAGATTAAACTATGCTTGACGGGGTTCGTCCGTGGATAAGTGATAATCTTTACATATTGAGACTACTCCGTGCCTCGGAAAGCACGTTAAGCCGTTGGTCCTGGCTGACAGTCGTTACGGGTCACCAGAAGCCCGAAAGTCTGACAACCAGTCTTACCAAGGGGTATCGTATTACCTAAGTAATGGGTTGTGGAGGTCAGATAGGCAGTCGCTCCATGTATAATACTGGTCTTCAGCTGCATCTGGTTAGACTGGAAGCATTTTCTTTTTTTTTTTGTTTCCGGGCTGGAAAATCCTCTTGGCGTCCTCCGCCCTGGGCTGTCAGACTCTTACTGACTAAAAACCACCCCACTGTTCCCTTCCCACACTTGCACCGGGATCTTGGGATCTAGTGTTACTTCCGCAATCCCCAGCTAGTGCCTGCCTTGGGTGAAAGGGGCGCGCGTGGAACACTACGTGCCGCGCCCTCGGGTCCAGTGTGATAGGGGGCGGCGGACGTCGCCAATTCCACCATCCCTGGACCTATTTAGGGGGGCCGGAAGAGAGCGTTATTTGCCCGGAAGAGATCTCCCACTCCCTTTCCGCAGTTTCTTTCTGCAACACGACTGTTTCACGACGTATTTTCTTTCTTTTCTTTTCTTTCTTAGGATACCACCGCGTCCGGACTCCTTGCTGCCGACCATCGACTCGACCACGGCCAGCAACGACAGGTCACTGCCTACTCCTGAGATGAGGGCACGGCGCGGCTTTTCCCAAACGGCACACTCTGCCAGCATAATATGCCGCGCCTAGACTGGAAGCCTACCCCAACATTGGGAAATGGCTTGGCAGATTGATTGATTTATGCTTGTCGGAATGAGATAACAACTGGTAGAGGTAATTTTAGTAATCATATTACAAGTCCTTAATCATAAAAACTACCTGGACCAGATGGAAATATAAGTATGGTTTGTCCGCACTACGTTTGTTAACTTACAGAAAAACATCTCGACACAGCAAAAATTAATGTGTTACTACACAATCTAATCCAGTCAGTCAGTTACTATCAAATTCAGGCAGTAGGCCTAGCCTCAAATCGCAAAGCTTGTACCCCGACTAATGCCGTAGTGACGACAAGGTTTTATGGTTTCCCTTGCAAGAAAATAAAACAAGGAAACGATAAGATTCAACCGATAAGATAAATAAGTTTCTCAAACTAAATTAAAGTGTTCCCTTACCAAGCACAACACCTGTGCAGGGAAGAGTTTGTTTATTAATAAATTTTGCTAATCAGTTTTCAAAACTCTCTCTCCGATTGCCATTAATTTATTTCAAAACCCATTTATTTTCCCATAGCTATGTTTCATGGAATATAATTAAAATTGAGTGTAATTGTGGCTCGGATAGAAGGATACGGAAGGGACCGCTTGCTACGTGCTTGCAAACTAATTACAAATATTATAATTTATTGCCAAAATATATAGGGAATATTTTGCGAGTTAATTAGCTGATAATATTTTGGCAAAATATTGTGCCGTGTGGACTCCTTTTTGGAAGGCACTTAATTTTTCCCTAGGGTGGAATTTGTCTGGATAGATTCCTCCACCAATTCTGCAGAGGGAATTCTATGTAACTATGCATAATCAGCCTATAATCTTCCCACTGCTGGGACATATGATATTTCAGTATTTTAGGTCAGTCGGAATTTGACACTCATCATCTGCCTTTTTCCCAAGTATGTTGGGGGCGGAATTAGACACTGAATTGTTTAATTGACAATACGGTACATTGTTGGCACGTTGAAACTATAATAGTTTCTGTTAAAATCTTTCGAACTTCAATTTTAAATACAAAGATTTCTAAGCGTCTTATGTATATCGTTTTACTAACATTATAAAGAGGTAATATTTTTGAGTTTGTATGTATCCGAATTTTTATTTTCACTAATAGGAAGCCACACTTTAGCATATGTTTTATGTTAAAACGAAAAACTTCACGTGAACGAAGTCACAGGGAGAAGGTGACTTCTATACACCGATAGAACCAGCAGAGCCAGCCACTATGTTAATGATGTTCTTTTGCCAAAAAACAAATTATTAAAAAAAAACAAAAAACCCAACTGCGAAAATATGAACTGAAAGGATGGAAACAAGATGAAAAGTAAACCAAAAGTACTTTAAGTATCAAAAATAAATAAATGCAGTCGGAGGCAAGTTTTAAGGCGTTCGTAACATCATAGTTGCCTCCGACTGCAGTCAGTTCATATTTTTGCAGTCGGGTTTTTTGTTGTTTTAATAATTGGTTTTATTTTAAGATTTTTAGTGTTCATGAACAAATTGTTTAGTTGAGTATTGGTAATACGACATAGTAAGGTTAGCAAGATAGGATAGGTCGATTGGCTCCTTTCTTTCATAGAATTCTTAACGTTAAAACTCCTATTTAATACCAATTTCTTTTACGAGTTTGTCTATAATTGTATGTTACGGTTTAACTGACTAACTTCCATTAAATATTGGCATACCATCAGTGCATGGCGGAATATATTTTTGCACAGAATTTTATACATCTTATGTACCCACCACCACATTTATGCAAATAAACGATTTTGATGGGAAAAACTTTTGCTATTTCTGACTTTTGTAATGGCCAGTCTGTTCATTATAACAAAAAATGGTCAATTGCATGTCAGAAAACGCACAATGAAGGGTTACGTAACTACGTAACCCTATGGGATAAATTCATCCTAACTAGGATGAATTTATCCGATCAAAATATGTCGCATGAATGACCGTATTTTTTTATTGCGTAGACTTGAAGCTTGAGTTTTTTAGAGCTCTAAAGGACCTTAGAACTTCGTATTTGATATTAACCTAAACAACCAAACCAACTACAACCAACCAACTAAATACCTCTACGCGTTCCTGAAAAAAAGGGTCTTGACTGACAGAGAGACGGACGGACGGACAGACAACGAAGTGATCCTTAAAGGGTTCCGTTTTTTTATTTGGCACCATCTTGCGTTTTGATTTTGACTCCATTATCGTCGTCAGTGCCCTCGAAAACCATGAAAACGACACCCATGATAAATAATTTGCAAATTTTCGGTAGCGCCATTTTAAATTTTGATTTTGTCTCCATTATAGTTACCAGAGACCTCGAAAACGATAACAACGACACCCATGACGAAAAATCATCACAAAATCACGACAACCATCTTTTCGCGCAGGTGGATTCGCGCAAGTGTCTTTAGCAAAAATGTCATTCGCGCAAGTGAACCAGATCCGATGCATCAAATCTCAGTTGGTCTAACTCTCTCATAAGAAACAGCTAGGATCTATTGGCATAGAAAAAGTGAAAATTGCTAATTTTCTTGATGGCTGTACATTTTTTTAAATCTGTGAATGCAGATCAAAATGTCTCAGATTTTTTGGTCATTCTTCTAAGACCGAATTTGTGTAGCTACAACGGTTATGATATCCTTACTTCCCATCTTAAAAATCCACCCTTCATATGACATGATAATTGACTAGCTCCATAAAGATATAGCGCGATGGTAATCATTTAAAAGGTTAAATCTGTAACTGTTTGGCTCGTCTTTTTACAATTTTCTGTAAATCTTTGAGGCATACAAACATAATGCAATATTGCTCATCCCCCATAGTAAACAGCGTGTTGCCTGTTGGTTGACCAGACTGATAGGGAATATAAATGCAAAATTTGAACAGATTGTATCCGAATAGAATCTGCGTGATGCTAGAACATACATTCAGAAAAACAGACAAAAATTCTAAAAACTATATTTTCGATCTCAGACCTCAAACCAATTATTTTTTTCAAAAATGTTCAATGTACTATTTTAAATTCGCTTCGACTTTGTTATTAAAGAAAATGTACTTTTTTGTAGTTTGTGTCAAAATAGTAGGTTAAAAGTGTTACAAAATATATATATTTGGAATTGGCTATTTACTAGCTTTTATTTGATACCCATATTAATATAATCACAAAATATATTTTTTTATTCTTCCTCTCGTTTTTGATTCGCAGGTGCCACATTAAAATTTAATAGCTTATGTCACTTCCACAATTAAAACGAATCTAAGGATACCTCATATGTTAAAATCCATCAAGCCGTTTAGCCTAAAGAGCGTGCCAAAGAAATAGACTACAAAATAAATACACTCGAAAAACATAACCCTCCTTCTGGAGCACTCGGGTAAAAAAAGTGGCTATGATGTTTGACCGTACCTGTCAAACTGATTATTTTGTTCATTTATTATGATTGTGCTGACGTCATCCGGAAACAGGAAAAAATGGTTTACCGACAGAAGCTATTGAAGTGTTTGGTTATTGAAAAATGAGAAAATAATAAAATTGTTTTCTTAAACCAAATATTTATTTTATGACATAAGTACGTAGTCAAATATGAACGCTCAAGACTTGTTATAAAAATATATTTATGTAATTAAATACACGTGTGCACAGCATTAGCGTTATTTATTTATTTAGGTTAGCCAACAATTGTTTACACAATACTTTTACAATCATTTCCATAATAGTAGATACATTTATAAGTGCAAAAATCACTTACAGGCTAACACAACATGCACCATTTATGGTTTGACATAATAAACAAAGCCAAAAAGGATATTTACAATTAAAGTTATTTAATAATTTTGGTTAATCACGCGTAACAATAATAATAACAAAAATTTCATCTAAAATAATATAACAAAAAGTTTGATAACATTAACATTTAACAAATAAAAATTTAAAAAATCTAAAATAATACAAATAAAAATTAACATTCGCTAAGGAGATCATTCGTTGTGGGAGTAGTACTCAATAATTATTTTATAATTATGTTATAATAAGAGGAACTCTTAAATTTAAGTTATGGTCTTATATACTAGTGAAAAGGTTCATGTGTGTGCGTCTGTGGCTGAATCTCACAGTGGGCCAGTAACAGGAAGCTGCTCGTATGTCAGATCATACTCCTAATTTTTTTGGCCACCATTGCTTGGTAATTTATCGCAGAAAAATATTGCTACCTGGAACTGATGGGTATGGCATGATCTTAGTTCATCAAAACAGTTCGGGGAACAGGTTGGCTATGCATAACTACGTATATTGTACATACTTATTTATATTTTTATGGAATGAAATAACAAAGCTGTTTCTGTGTCGAGGTTATACCAGAGATGAAACAATAATTCACTGTCAGTGTTTCATCAAGAAAAAATAAGATGAAATAGTCGAGAGGATTTTTCCCAGTTTCTTAGAACGTGTTACAAATGGCCTAAAAAACTACATTAAACGGATTGATCTCATTTTTAGCTTTGTCCTCAATATTGGGGAAGACTCGAACGCGACCAAGATTTATGTTTGGAATTTATTTTTATACGAGTACTGTCCGCCATCACCCAATTATCAACACGAAAATCCTTTTTTTTTTTCAAACTTGTCAAAAGCAGATATTTTAATAACTCTCTTAAGTTGGTAAAAACCAATTAACGTTTGTAAGGAATGCTGTTAGCGGTGAAAAATAAATGATTTCTTTGATATCCGCGGAGTAGGTATCACTTAAGCAGCCTGGCGACCGAGGAGGAAATTCATATTTTTCTCGTATCAAATACTTTTGATTAATAATCTTGCCGCGAGAAGACAGCCGTATTTTTCTCACCATAAGTTACGATTCATTCGTATATGTTTATGTGGATCTTTTCATTTGAAATACATTTTTCTATTTCTTCTATAATTTTTTATTTCCACTATATTTTTCACTTATTTTCGTTTCGGTTCAGTTAAAGAGTTTTAAGGGGATAGAAAATACAACTTTATTGCATAAGTTTTTTTTAAACATGGCTATAAAAAATCTTTCTCGTATTTACAGATTTAGGTATAACAACTATACACTTGCTGATGTGGTAATAGTTCGCTCAAACTACGTAAGTTGATGCAAAGTATATAGAATATTAACTTTGACACCGAGTGTGAAATATTGTGTGAGTTTTGCCTCAACTTTGCAGGCGTAGGGAAGTTTCTCTTTGTTACAAAAAAAATAAATACGCAGATTGAAAATATTTTCCCCGAAGCAGATTCATTTGTTCATCTGTTTATTTAGTCATTTATTATTGAGTACAATAAAAAGTAGTCTATCTAGGTATATGTTTATTCAAATATTTTATTATTCTTTTATCACGTACTTTTTTATTACTTGACAGTTTATTTTTACTGAGAAATAAAATAATATGTACATATATAACAAGCCTCGGCAAGCACGTTAAGCCGTTGGTCCCGGCTGTCATTCGTGGATCTTTGACAGTTTTTACGGGTCGTCAGAACCCCAAAAGCCTGACAACCAGTCTTACCAAGGTGTAACGTATTACCCAGTTACTGGGTTGTCGCTCCATGTAAAATACTGGTATTCAGCTGCATCCGGTTAGACTGGAAGCTGACCCCAACATAGTTGGGAAAAAGGCTAGGAAGATTGATTGACATAACAACTTATACCTAATTAATTAATAAAAATAACAAGATTATATCCTAACTAAAACTATTCACAAACTAAAATATGGCGTCGAAAAATTGAGTCCGCGTATCACTGGTCAGTTTCCCTCAGTAGTCAGTTTATTTAATTCGCCATTTTCGTTGATTAGTCAGTTTCAGTGATTGGTCAATTTTACCGATTAGTCAGTTGCTGTAACTCGCCATTTTCCAGTATTTGCCAGTTTTCGTCGATTCGTCAGTTTAGTACACTCAACGTAAAAGATATGTTTACGTTTAAGTAAACAAAAGTGGAAAATGCAAGGAACCCAATTTAAATCAAACTTAAAGTTGTACTTTTACAATCACAATATTTTTTTTATATATAGATTTGTTTCTAAACAAAAAAAAACAAATATTTTATCTCTGCCTAGCCCTTTGAAGAAACAGACGTGATGTTATGTTACGTAATACGCACATAATTAAATTAGCAGACGTGTATGAGTTTTCTACCGACTGTACTTTGACTGACGAATTGAATAAAACTGACGAATCAACGAAAAAAAAGGAGGCTAAACTGGAGGTTTCCAACGTCACCTGCGGGCATTAAAAGGGTTATTCGCCCTTTCTAAGTTAAGGATTAAACGACCATGACAACACCGGCATTTTAAGGGGGTTGGTATGACAAAAACTGCCTTAGGCATTCGAGACGAGGCCCTTGTATTTTTAAGCCCTCTCTTTTTCATGTGACAAATTATATCTCGGAAGGCACCCTAATATTAGGAGTCGCTGTTTAGAAATAAACGACGCTAGAAAAAATAAAGTTAAACAGTACAGAGGGGTTTTATATCAAGATAGTAGACTTATTGTGTTGCCATCGATTGCTTATTGAAATATGCTAATTTAAGATTGTATATAACGGCGTGAGATAGCCTTTTCAAGGAGTGGTCATCGTGGTAATAGTGGTTCAGAAGCTTCAATATAATCAGGATTGTGCCGGAATATAGCAGTTACTGTTATAGCAGTACGACATCGATTCCCCTGACATCATATCTAATCAGAAGAGAGCCGCCACGTAACCATCGATGCGACGTTCTGAGTGACTGTCAGTAGCCAGTGTCACTCTTATCAGACCATTCCGGTGATCCCAGTAACTTCGTAACAAAACTAGGCGGTGCCACTTGATACGCCGTATTATTATGTGTAAATAAAATAATTTTTCGTACAACACTTTCGAGTTTTACGAATACTATAGTTACTGTTTGTGAATATTTGAAAGTTGGTCATTTTTATCTGAACTCAACTTGCTTAGCTGACTTTTGGAACTGATGTACCTACCTACTCAAGAAAAATAAAGTATTCTTTTAAATTTATGAATAAAAGTGTGGCAAAAGAAAAGAAAAATGTCCTATAAAGAGAACACTTCTTTGTTAACATTTAAATGGCGGCTGGGTACGTAAACAACATTGTGTGAAAATACAATACCTTTTCATGTTATTTACAAAAGGCTTCACTAAGCATTTATGTATTTCTCACCATAGTTTAATTTAAGTAATTCAGTGTTACGCGCAAGGGAAAATAATTAAGAACCAAATTGAAAAATAACGTAACTAACTTTAACAATATTACGTGTTTTCAATTACCCACTTAATTAAATCAATAACAGCACTAGTTTTACTGACGAATTTGCCAAATTTATTTATGCTCGTTTAAAGTATAATATAATAAACGATCGTAAAAATGCTTGTTTTGTCATTAAGCTTGTGAGGCTTCAAAGCATTTATCAAAAATACATATTAGAAAAAAAAAATCATGGAAATAGTATGTACTATAAACATTATAAGTAAAAAGACGTAGATAGGTAACGTACCAACATTCGATTTTCAAAAATTAAAAAAGTCACACTATTGGATGACACGTGGAAGTAGGATGGCATGTCGTAATTATCGCGAGCGATAAAAATACAAGACGGCCGCTATAAAAATAGATTGTAATAGTTTTGTCTCACCAACATATTCCATTCGCATCTAGTTTTCTTACAAGATATTACTTAGCAAAAGCTTTAAGTTCTTACAATAAATTGTTATAATTAAAGCGATGTTGTTTTTCTTTTCTGGTCGTTTTTGTAACTGACCGATATTGAAACGATTCAAAACGATTTGTTTTGGTTTTAAATTTAAATTTATTAATGCATAATTGTTGGATTTTTAATGTCAACATTAAAGCGATTAATTAATAGTATTTAATATATTTTACAACTTGGTACAAAACAGTTTCATTGTACTGGCAACACCGAAAAGATGGGAAATGTAAAATGGCGTGACAACGTGGCTTAGTGCCTTCTTGCCCCGACGACTTGGTCATGACGTTAGGACGTACCGAGTGACTGTGTCAGTTAAAATATAGATCAGCCGATCTATTCTGAAGAAATATCACCGTGTAAACGTAGATGACGTGAGCTTGAAGTGACGCGATGAATCTCGATTATGATTGTAAATGTAATCCTTGGTCCATCCCTAGCATCAGGTGGGATGACACTGACAATTCACTTCACGCTCACTTCATCTACGTTTTCACGGTGAGATGGTTAGAGAATAGCACTGCAGTATAGAATTGTTGGATATCTACTGTAATTAAGGTAATCTATTAGTTTTGTTTTAAATAATGGAGTATTCTATTATTTAAAATATAACTAATAGATTAAAAATAAATAAATAGTTCAAGTAAGTGAAGCCTCGTTTTCAAGGTTATGATGTCTAGCGCGTTCGGAATCGCGCGTCGCTCTGGAACACGGTCGGCTTCCTATTTCAAATTTGGCTTCCTTTACCCTGCTTCACTCTGAGAGTGCCGCGCTCCATCTACCTTTTTTATTTGGTGTCAGGACAATATGTGGAGATTATGAGATGTAATGGTATATGATGATATAAGAAATATAGATGAATGGTAAAATATCTTGGTGTTTCATATTATTATTTTCCTTATCCCAAAAATATCGTAAATATTTATAACAGACAGTTTATAGTCTCTGATGTTGGGGTTAAGACTTTAAAATCCATTTGTGGATTAGTATCTATTTTGAGTTTAGTTATATTCAGAATTAAATTGGCTGTTTTAGAGCAAGAGTAATTTTATAACATGAGGATTTAAGAATCAATTAAGACGCAGGTTTATGATTTTAGTGACTTTTAAATCTGATTTTGATTTGTTTTTGTATGACCAGACTATTTTATAATCTATAATACTATCTGTGATTTTATCAGATATTCATATTTTCGTTACTCAAAATAAATGTTCCCTATGGAACCGAACGGCGCCGCGCGACGTGCATGTATTATATGGCCAAGGTCCACGGCGATTACCCGACCCATAAACAATGGTGTTTGTCCAATGTTTCCACTTTGTATAGTTAGAGTTTCAACTGTCGTAGTGGCGATTCTTAGAGGAGCACTAAATCTAGGGGTGCTTCTTTTCGTATTCAGAAAATTAAAGCATGAGGTTATGAGCGAAAAATGGAGGTACTGTAAGCCAAACGTGAATGGTAACAATACCAGTATAAGCTGAACTCGTATTCTATTGAAACTCCGTGCTACGCTAGGCCAGCTCAAGATCAAAGTGTTCCCAGAGACGTGCGGCATTATAGTACTTAAAAAAAGACGGCAATGGCGGCCAATCTTAGTGCACAAGTGTGTGTGCGCAGACACAGGTGCACTATCTCTTCCCTCAATCTCATAGTCCGTGGGACGGCAATCCGACACGACCGGAAAAAGATCAGGCGCAGGGCCAACGGGTTACCATGTTTTCCGAGCCACGAATTCCTAATGGAAAAACCCAGGGCAGTCAGGCTTATTGTACCAATTACCGTTGATATAATGGACCAGTTTTAAAATACTTAGCCCTGCTTGTACCACAAATCAATAAATTTGAGTGCTAAACGAATTTAAAACATCGGTTTCTTTCAATCGTTTGAAGATAATAGAGACAGAATTAGGATTTTAATATAAAATAATTACATGATTTTGTTAATAATATGTTGTTTTTTCACTCTGCAACCATTTTGTTTTTGTATTGATTGTTTGTTTGGATTAATTTTCCCGTGTCGCAACACGAGAGTAATAAATTACGCAATGTAAATTGTCTTTGGTCCCTGGCCCTTTTTTTTTTTGGGTAGGAAATTATCAAGTACCTTCTCCCGCTCTGAGCGGAGCGGGAGGGCGTGTCAGACTTTTACTGACTAAAACCCACCCGTGTTCCTTCAGGTGCCTGTGTGCCAGGGCCACGATATCCCTTTCGAACAAACTCGTAACCCTGGCAGGCATTGGTCCTATCGGATCCCGTCAGTTGGTGCTGACATCTCATTGAGGCGCGCGTGGAACACAACGCGCCGTCGACCCGGGCCTGGTCCTTATCGGACGGCGAGCTACCCATCGCTCACCGTCCATAAGCCCGCGCCTACGGTGGCCGGGAATCAGCCTGCGAATCCCGACGCCCGGGGCGTCTCCCGCGGCGCCTAGGCGCCCTCACGTATTCCGCCTCCTCCTTCACGAGCATTACTGCTTGGCAGAAGGAGGTGACGGCCTCCCATGCACTCTCGCTCCGAACCATGGCCTGAACCAGGGCCGGACGAGAGATCGCCGCCACCGATCGCCTCACAGACCAAGACACAAGCCGGACAGACCTCCACCTTATGCTCCACCGTGCCCTCCGGGCGATCCACACAGTGGTGACACCCGGTGGATCCTGGCCCTGACGTTAAGCAATGGACAACATTTTCAAACTTTTATTGCTTGATTATGAGGCTTTTGGCTATCTTGCGTGTGTGTATTTTATGTATTTTTTTGTAACGTTCGTTTTGTTTGTGCAGAATATACAATTTTCATTTATTTATTTATATTATTATTTATGTAAAATACACAGAGATAAGACATACTAATAATTTCATTATTTTGTTTTTGTTTTTTTGTTTTTTCTTTTCTATATTAGCGCTAAATATCTTTCGTGATTTGTGGTGTAAGTCGGTTTAATGTTACACTGGTAGAGCATTAAAAGTTTTATTCAAGTTTTTAGAAAATTTAACATAATTTCAACTAGACTCAGCGCCCTTTTGTGTATGTACTAGGTAAATAATAAAGCTTGGTTCGTCTGTTAGGTATGTAATGTCAATAAAATACCAGTATTTTTCACATATCGATAATAAACACTTAACGACTAAAAACATTCTCCCCTTCACATTCGTATTTTTATTACGTAAAATAAAAACCTCTGCCATATTTTCCGGGATTACGCAAATTGTATTGCAAATCATATTTATGGTACAAGTACGACATTATGAGTGTTCAATTCATTTTCCATTATAAGCAAAAACAGATAGGGTAAGCAAATGCTAATAAAAATATTATTAACGTTGGAAAAAAATTGGAAGTTTACAGTCATAATTTATTTATTTATTAAAACTTTATGCACAAGTAAAAGCTACACTGTGCAAAGGCGGACTTAATGCCTGAGGCATTTTCTACCAGTCAACCTTAGGGTGATGCAGAGACAAAACATAGTAGGTGCAACGTACGGGATAGATAGCTCGGAAATAACTATAAAATACAAGCATAAATACAAATACATAGATAAATAGATACATACATACATAATATACCAAAATAAACTTTTTCAGGAGAAATAACGAGCGGTAGCGAAGAAAACGACTCCAGTAAATCACCGCTGAGATGTTTCGGCCAACTTCTGACGAATATGTTCACGTGCCCTCACTTTAAATTCAGCCGAAAGACGTCCACTGCTGGACATAAGCCTCCCCCAAGGTGGGAGTTTGCCATAATCGCTACGCTTGGCAGGCGGGTTGGCAATCGCAGCATGGTGTTAAAATGCATAGAGAACGCAGTAGCCCATTGTCTAGCAAGTCCCTTAGTCGCTTTTTACGACACATAATGGGGAGAAATAGGATGGTGCTATTCTTTACGTCCGGTACCACATGGATATAATTATACAGGGTGGAAGGGACATCGACGCGCATCCTGCTACCATGGATTCAGTACATCATTCTTGACCCCACTGCGTTACAATTTTTCGTCGGTTATAAGCATCTATGTGCCAAATTTCAACCCAATCCGTTCAGTGGTTTGAGCTGTGTGTTACCAGTCAGTCATGGTTTCCTTTTTGACTACCTCTTTTCACCCCGTTAGGGGTAGATTTTTGAAAAACCCTGATACACGTTATTGTATATTTTTGGTTCTAAGTATAAATACTGAATTTCGAGTTAATCGGACTGCGAGTTAAAATTCTTCTATACAAACTTTGACATCCCCGAATCCGGGGGGAACTTTGAAAAAATTAAAAATGGATAACTTTATGATTTACTTTGGTAAGTATTCGTGCCGAGCCAGTTTGGTTTCCGCAAGGGGCGCTCTACGGTGGATGCCATCATGCGCGTTCGAGCCCTCACGACGGGGGATGCTGTTGCCCGGGGTAATGTTGTCTTGGCGGTGTGTCTTGACATCGCCAATGCCTTCAATACCCTGCCCTGGAGTTGCATTAGGGAGGCACTTCGGTATCACCGGATGCCGACCTACCTCTGTCGCGTAGTCGAGGCCTATTTGACAGACAGGGCCGTCATCTACCCCGGTCACCAAGGAGAGTGGAACCGGCGCGAGATGTCGTGCGGTGTCCCACAGGGATCGGTCCTGGGGCCGCATCTGTGGGGCATCGGGTACGACTGGGTGCTGCGTGCCGATCTCCCTAGTGGCGTCAGCGTAGTCTGCTACGCTGACGACACGCTAGTCCTGGCACAAGGGAGTTTGCATCAGGCGGCGGCCGAACTGGCGGCACGTGGGGTTGCGACAATCGTCGATAGGATTCGGCAATTGGGACTCGAGGTGGCTTTGCACAGGTCCAAGGCCATGTGTTTTTATGGTCCTCGGAACGCGCCACTGTCGGGTTCCCAGATAACGGCGGGAGGGGTTCACATCGGCGTTGAGTCAACGATGAAGTACCTGGGCTTCGTCCTCGACAGCCGGTGGAACTTCGTGAAGCATTTTCGACGTTTGGCTCCCAGACTGGAGCGGGCCGGGGCTGCTTTGAAGCGGCTCCTGCCCAATCTAGGGGGTCCAAACGCCTCCTGCCGGAGGATCTACGCGGGGATCGTGCGGTCCATGGCCCTTTACGGGGCACCGGTGTGGGCGCGTTCTTTAAGGCTGCGACCAGCCCAGCGGTTGAACGCGTCCCAAAGGGTCATGGCCATCAGGCTGGTACGGGGTTACCGCACGGTCTCCCGTGAGGCGGCGAGCCTCCTTGCCGGACTGCCGCCATGGGATCTGGAGGCAAAAGTCCTCACGCACATCTGGAAGTGGCGCGAGGAGGCAAAACGCCGGGGTGAAACTCCGCTGCCGCGAGAAATCACGGCACAGCGCCGTGATTTCTCGGGAGAGCTCCGGCGGGATCTCATGGCGACATGGAGAGTGCGATTGTCGCAACCCAGCGCTGGGCACACCACAATTGTGGCGATAAGTCCCCTCTTTGAGGAGTGGCTAGAGGCGCCACGGCGTCCTCACCTTCCGCCTGACACAGGTCCTCACCGGACACGGTTGTTTCGGGAGGTTCCTGTTCAGGATAAAGCGGGAGGAAACGCCCGGGTGTCACCACTGTGTGGAGCGCCCGGAGGACACGGTGGAGGTCTGCCCGGCTTGGGCGGAGCACTGCCGTGTCCTCACGGAGGCGATCGGCGGCGGCGATCTCTCGCGTCCGGGCCTGGTTCAGGCCATGGTTCGGAGCGAGAGTGCATGGGAGGCCGTCACCTCCTTCTGCGAAGCAGTAATGCTCGCGAAGGACGAGGCGGAACGCGTGAGGGTGAGGCAAGATTCGCGCCCTCGCGCCCTTAGTCGCCGCAGGAGACGCCCCGGGCGTCGGGAATTGCAAGCCGATTTCCGGCCACCGTAGGCACGGGCCTGCGGACGGTGAGCGATGCGTAGCTCGCCGTCCGATAAGGACCAGGCCCGGGTCGACGGCGCGTTGTGTTCCACGCGCGCCTCAAAGAGATGTCAGCACCAACTGACGGGGTCCAGTAGGACCAATGCCTGCCAGGGTTGCGAGTTTGTCCGAAAGGGATATCGTGGCCCTGGCACACAGGCAACGGAAGGAACATGGGTGGGTTTTAGTCAGTAAAAGTCTGACACGCCCTCCCGCTCCGCCCATAGCGGGAGAAGTTATTTGATAATTTCCCACCCAAAAAAAAAAAAAAAAAAGTATTCGTGCCAAGTTTCAAGTTCATCAACTTTATTATTTTTACTTCAATACAAAACTTTATCCCCCTTTTCATCCCAAAACAACGATTTAAGTTGTATAAGCCAACCATAAGCCGAACTATTAGTGATTGTAACTTAAAAACAAAAAGAACTTTAATTAAAAACAACATTTCATCCCCCATTTCATCCCTTAAGGGTTGAAATTCTAATAACACCATTGCGTTAGCTTCCGACCATAAGCCTAGATAATAAATTTAGTGATTTTTACATTCTGAAATGACGGACTTTCCATACACAACTTCATCCCTCTTTTTAACCCTTCGGGGGTAGAATTATCAAAAAATATTGAAACACGTATAAATTAATTTTCAATCGTCAGCCTAAACACATAATCTGAAGATCCTAACTTCAAAATTGACGGACTTTCATATAAACTTCCATCCCCTATTTTACCCCTTTAGGGGTGGGATTCCCAAAAATCCTTTCTTATTCCTTGTCTACATTATAAAGAGAACCTCTGTACAAAATTTCAGCTTTCTAGGTCCAAGGGTTTGGGCTGGGCGTTGATGAGTCAGTCAATCAGTCAGTCAGGACTTGTCTTTTTATCTATATAGATTACTTCAGTGTGATGTGTTGGGCCACAAAAGGGAACAATGAAAGGCAACTGCATGCAGCTGAGATGTAAATACTAAGTAGGATGTGTGGTGTTACGCGAATGGATATAATAACAAATGAGTATATATGAGGAAGTCTGAAAGTGACACCGGTGAACGAAAAATTGTTTGGAAATAGGTTGTCATGGTATGGGTAAGTGATGCGGAGGAATGAGGGAGATGTCGCCAGGAAAGTTTCGAGTATGAATGTGGATCGCTATACGAGTAGGGGAAGACCAAAGAAACGATGGATGGACTGTTTGAAAGATGATATGGCTAGAAAGGGAGTGACTACCGAGATGAGAACTAATAGAGAAGTATGGAAGAAAAAGAAAAGTTTCACCGACCACAAATCAATTGGGCTGTGGGCAGGAGAATGGTGACTTCAGTATGGGAAAAAAATTGAGCTATGCAGGACGAATAATACCATATTCTTTTCATAAAAGAACATTAATGGCATTGCCATTTTATAGTACAGCCCCGGACCGATGCCTTTAATTGTCTTCCCATACCTATTAACACTGTAACTTAAAAACAGTGTAAAAGCCTACTTTTTTTTAAAAGAGTAGCCGTGGAGTTTCTTACCGGCTCTTCTCCATTGGAAACGACCAATTGGAACCGTGCACCTAGCTTCTGACGTTTCATAAGTGCCCATGTAGGTTTATGTGAAATAAAATATTTTGATTTTGATTTAGATTGAAACTAACAAAACCACTATATCCTCTGTCCAGCCGCGCGATTTCGACGCGAGGCGAGCTTAAGTCGCGTACGTCGAACGGACACCGCGCGGTAACGGCGCCTGTGTTTTTTTTTTTCTATTATATTATCTATATTTATATTCTATCTTATCTGATTGCTCGACCGAAGTGTACTATTTCACAAAAAACTTATAAGATATTCGACCTACGAGAGGATAAAAATGTATTGACTTTGCCTGTCACTTTTTGTTTGCCGACAGCGCCGCCGTCACCGGGCATTCGGTCTTGCTGTACTATACAAAAGTAAAAAACAAAATAGAATCTACACTAAAATGGAGGAGACACACCCTTTTTAATAGATTTCTCTAGCACTACCTGTCCTTATTGCGCCAAAAGCCCCACTATGTTTGGCTGATAGGAAATCAGTCTACGTTTTTTTTTTTTAGAATAATATTGGCCTAAGAAGTACATATTACGGCGGCGTGTGTATTCCACTTGACATTTCATTAGTTTTTCAACACTGTCATTCAACATTCAACAAATTATGTCCAGATTTTAAACAAAAAAATGATTCTCAACAACCCTATTGTGTTCGTATACACAATAACGCGGTAAACAATAAAACAATGCAAGATTGCTAGTACTCGCTGTAGTAAGTCACGTGCATGTATGTATGGAAATACAAACGCGTTCATTATAAATATGTAGGAACTTATGTATGTGTAATAACATGTTTGAATTTTTATAACAGTGTATGGATGTTTTTAAATGACACACTTTTTGTACACAAGAATGGGGCTATTCCTTAGATTTGAATCGTTAGATTTGTCCTCACCATACTAAATCGCGCAAAAAAGTGTCCATACTGACCCAATAGTGAGCCTACACAATAATAATGACGTCTCTATGACAATCTGCTGGGGAGTTTGTTGCGCCACTTGTTCTTCCCAGCTAAAGCACTAGGAAGTGGTGAAGGGTGCCCGTTTTTGGGGGACTGTCTTATGTAATTTTGACGTTCGAAAAGTGCTGATTCTCAGCCTAGTTTGAATAAATGACATTTGATTGGATTTGCTTTGAATCAAGTCAAGAAACTGAGAAATTCTGAAAATAGAAATATAAATAATTTTTATTTGCAACATGGTGTATATATGTAGTTATCATAACAACTTTATACACCATTTTTAAGCAAATAAAGACAATAAAGAGCAAACATATTTTGCTTATAATTATCGTAGCAAATATTATAGGTTACATTACAAAATGTTTCCTGTCAGTAAATTATATGTGTCAGAGATGTCAATTCTTAACAGAAAAGCGACTTTCTTTTGACGTGCAAGGCCGAATGAACTATTTAAGAACAGGCAGTCTAAATCAAATTACGAACGCAAGCTCCGTCCCTCGCTCCCCGCCACTCCGATATGTGCTAAGCGCAAATACATGAGTAATAAAGTTGAATATCGCGTGCGCTCTTTGATCGTGTTCGAGCACGAAACTAAATATCGTAAGTCTCATTTCTTTTTACGTTTATAAATAAAGTAATAATTGATCTAGAGAAAAAATATCTTATGTCGGGATAATAAACTATATTTTCTTGATGTGAATATTTATTTTAGACATAAAAGCTAAACAATCTTGTTTGTTTTTTAGAATTATCCTTAAAAAAGACATGATTTTCGAATAAATAAATTATTTATAAATTTTTATTTATTTTATATTTATTACAATTACGTATCTGTTCTCCAGATGGAAAGAAAAAGATCCGATAAATCATATACTAAAGTTTCATTTTGCTTGTATGTGTAACTGTTTCAGAATATTCATACAAATTAACATAAAAATAGGGAGCCTCCTCTTAAATCTTTGTGCTATTCTGCCTCCCAACTATGGGTCGTGAGTAAATGTTTATAAGTACGACTCGGTCGACTTGTGTGTCTGTTCCCAATAACGAAGAATCCAAAGGAATATAAAACGCAAACGTGATTAAAAACGAATGGCTAAAGACTAGCTATTCATTTTAGGAGAATTCAGCAAAACGTGGTTTTCCGTTTCTCCTTATTATGTTTTTTTTTTTTAACAAACTACACATTATTTGACGTTTTAATTGAGATCGTGTATCACTGGTCCGTTTCCTTAGTCATCAGTTCATTTAATTCGCCAGTTTCGTTGATTAGTCAGTTTCACTGATTGGTCAGTTTTACCGATTAGACAGTTTTTATAGCAACAATGATTTAGTTTTAGTTTGCTTTAAAACTTCCAATACCTATTGCTAATGAACCTTATTTACCGCACCTTTTCGGTGCCAGCGGGACTTCACCGGTTAAATAGAATTTGATAGCCAACAAAACCTACATTAACACACCATTTGAAACCGCCAAAACCGCTCTATCTATTAAATTAATAATTACTACTGTCAGCGCATCCGATAATTAGGCTCGCTACAAACTTCCTGCGCATTATCATGACAAATGAGACTTCACTTTGCAGGACGATCGCGACGCGTGTAGCCAACATTAGCATAATATGTGCTAATTTATGACGTCACTAATAGACATCGATCTAACGAACGCGAACGTCCAGTTTTGGTGGCGAGTATTACGCATTTATTAATGTTGGTTAACTAAGCGGTATGAGGGCTTTGAATTATGTGAATATCTATTAATTATAATGTTGTGTTGTTATATTATGTTGTTATGTTATGTTGTTATATTATAATGTTTGTTGATTTTGTTACTGTGTATATTGGGAAGTTATGATCGGCTACTCTGGTAAGAAACACCATGTTTTGGTGTTTAAAACCAGAGGCCACAGTCTCTTTTAAAGCCTTGATATTATCTTGGTGAGATCACGTAAGGACCATGTAGATTAGTGTCTGCAATGGTATTTTGAAGAAAGAACTACTCAGATTTGAGTGGACCGGTCCAGTCATTGCACGCATGACTATGTCAGAAAACGACCAATACCAAAGAAAGGACATTTGAAAATCCACAATTTAATAACAAATGTTTTTATAGGATGCGGCTTATAACACATCAAGTTAAAGATAAGTTCGACCGTGGAAAACGTCGTTTTTGTCTCTTTAAGATTTACTTACGCAAGTTTAGACTTGCACAAGTCTGCGTGACAACGAATGGCTCGGATCATCATCTGCCTAGCCTTTTCCCAACTATGTTGGGGTCGGCTTCCAGTCTAACCGGATGCAGCTGAATACCAGTATTTTACATGGAGCGACTGCCTATCTGACCTCCACAGCCCAGTTACTGGGTAACACGACACCCCTTGGAAAGACTGGTTGTAAGACTTTTGGGCTTCTGACGACCCATAACAACTGTCAAAGATCTACAAATGACAGCCGGGACCAACGGTAAGCCGTTGGTCCCGGCTGCCATTGCGTGCTTTCCGAGGCACGGAGGAATCTTGGTATGAACAGATGGTCACCCATCCACGGACCAACCGCGGCAAGCGTAGCTTAACCTGATCGAATCGCTCAGATACTTGTGCTAATTTATCCCACACACGTTAATGTATTCCTGGCAAGTCCAATTTTTCGCAAGTATATCGTAACGTGTGTGGCCTGCATTATAAACGACCGGGTACTGTACGGTAATTAAATTTGTAGTTAGTTTACACATTAAAATAGCTTGCCCTCTTAACATTTCTTCTTGAAAAACCTACGTCAGACACCAGTATCTTACAATGGCGGAATATAGTCTAACCATTATCCACAAAGCTTTAGCTTCCTAGTGAATGGGCGGCAGCGTGCGGTCGCCCTGAACCCGCCTGCCAAGCGTGGCGATTAAGGCAACCCCCCCTCCTTTTGTGGGGGCCTATGTCTAGCAGTGGACGTCTTTCAGCTGAAATGATGATGAAGAGTCATAAAAAAAATTCTAAGGAAACAAATTGTAGAGAGAGAATAAATGTCATTTTATTGTAATTATTTCTGTCCGTCCTTTTTTGTCAGTTTATGATACTTTTGGCAAAAAGTATGATCAAAACCGGCGAGAACAGCTCTGGGCAGGAATAAGTGGAAGCAGATAGAGGAGGCCTACGAGGCAAGACACTCTGAGCGGGTAGCTTGAATAGAATAAAGATAAAATAGTTCAACCCATTTTTCAGATTATCTAAAGTCAGATCATCTTTTATGGGGTACTGTATTAAATGTTACAAACAAAATACCTAGTGATACATTGCAATTAAATGAAAGACAATTTAAAACACATATTGAAAGTACATTTTGTAAACAAGGTTATTACAAGTTAGAGGATTATCTAAGATAGATGTATTGGATCCTTGTTATGAATGCTTGGAAACATGCTGGTCCAGCTCCATAGGACAATCTAGAGTCTAGACAAAATCAAATTGGTTGCTATTTTGATTGTCTACTTTGTTATTTTTATGACATTGATTTTACATTCTGTGATTACTTAAGCTCACACACTGACTTATTATTTTAAAAATTTTAAGAAAATATATACTTTTACGATGTTTGTAAATATGTGAGCACCATGTATCTATCTCATAAATAAACTATCTGTCATTGCTTCTTTTTTTTTTTAGCTTTCGTGGTATAGTAATTTTATTCTAGATGCATCGTCCTCACATATAATTTTATTATCTAAACAAAATATTGTAAAAGTCTTTCTTTTTTTTAAAGAGTGACGGTGGAGTTTCTTGCCCATTCTTCTCCATACGAAACTACCTTTTGGAAGGGGCAACTAGTATCAATTCTATTTATAGTAAATTTTGACGTTCAAAAGTGCCTCTTATGTGCTTATTTGAAATAAATAATTTGACTTTGACTTAGAATATAATAGAAAAAACTTTATTTCCAAATTTACAATTTATACAAAGGCGATAGGTTAGTACTATGATATTATTTATTTATTTAAACTTCTCGCACATAATTAGGTACAAAGGCGGACTTAATGCCTTAGGCATTCTCTACCAGTCAACTAAGGGTGGTGAAGAGATAAGGTGGCGGGTGCTTGAGAGAAAATAATAATATTAAAAAATATTCAATTATAACATAATTAATTATAGATAAAACGGGTACACAAGTACATAAATAGGTATTATATTCATTATTGTTTTTTTAAACTGCATAAATCATTGATTATTACCTCCGGCACCCAAGCTAAGACTAAACTTGTGTTATGGGTGCCATGGCTCTCTATATTAATAAAATTTCCCAATTTATACAAACTAGTACGGAGTTGCGTTGGCTTAGTAGCTATAGTCTGAGTACAAAAATAAAATAAAGTTATTAAATTAAATTAAAGAAACAGAAAAAGAAATTGTATGCCTCTTTACAGTGTTAAATTGTATGCCTCTTTACAGTGTTAAATTGTATGCCTCTTTACAGTGTTAAATTGTATGCCTCTTTACAGTGTTAATTTGGGTGTGGAAGTGTAAGTGTCGTGTGTGTGTGTGGTGTAGGTTTTGAGTTGTCTAAAATGAACAGGAACTTTTTGTTTTAAGTTTTTACGAGCAAGTTTTCTACCTCCTCGTAAGTATGAGTAAGTAAGAGCTGATTAGTTTATAAGAACTGTTTATGTTTATGTACAAAGGGTCAGGAAATAAAGTCTATTTAAATTTTTTATTTTATTTTATTTATGATCAAAAACAGTAGACTTCCACTTCTGTAACTTTCCACTAGAAAACTAAAGTACCTAGGATGCACGAGAAAACTCAACAGTTCCACTAGTGAATTTGGAAGGAGTTCGTCAACTTTTTATCTCTCGCACCAGTTGTAAAAGCGGGCACAGGGAATGTTAGTTTTGCAGTCTTTAAACTTTTAAGTATTCCGTGTGTACCGATACCGTTTTAAACTTCGATTACCTTCAAAAGGAAGCTTTGACGGTAGTTAGGTATTTATACTTTTATCTTTGTTGTTTCAACCTATAAAATTGTTTCTTTGACTGACTACCGCCACAGTAGCCAGTCTATGAGCAATAAGCTGATTGATTAATATTATGACGGTACCTTGCCAATTCATTTATGAAAATATTATGTACATATTTTTAATAAGATAAGCGATAGACATAATTTTAATACTAGAAATAAAGATAAAATAGATCAACCATTTTTCAGATTATCTAAAGTACATACATCTTTTATGGGGTACTGTGTTAAATGTTACAACAAAATACCTTGTGATATATTGCAATTAAATGAGAGAAAATTTAAAACACATATTAAAAGTACACTTTGTAAACGAGCACAAGTTAGAGGATTATATCCAGGACAGGAATTTTATTCTAGGTGCATCGTCTTCACATATAATCATATAATTAATGTATTCAAACAAAATATTGTAAACATTTTTAAAAGAGTAACGGTGCAGTTTCTTGCCCATTCTTCTACGCTTACTTACTACGCTTTAGAATGGGCACTAGCTCAATCATTCTGACTGACCAACCGACCCCTTGACAATTTAAAAGTGGCTTTGAAATAAATACTTTGAGTTTTCATTAAATATTTAGTAAAATTTCCCAATAGTTTGATGTTAACTAACTAATAATTAACATGACATCACGCTCTATTTCCCCGAAAGGTTAGGCAGAGGCGTACCTATAGTACACCCACATTTCGCCAGTTATGTTTAATTCCCATGTAATAGGGGGCGAGCCTATTGCCATCAACCGGGCACAAATCCAGACTGCGGGTTGCTACTGAGAAATTCCAGATGGAAAAACCCAATAACATTTTGCCCGACCTGAGAATCGAACCCAGGACCTCATACTCGGCAGTAGCGCTTGCGACCACTTGACCAACGAGGCCGTTAATTAATAATTACATTAGTAATAATAATTGCATTAATAGTTTCTGCAACAGTTGAATCGCACATGTAAATGATAATCACAGACAGAATAATATTATTAATAGTTTAAAATTTAACTGCCATTGGCGGTCTTTATACGGATAGTTAAATGTTACGACCGCGTAGCACGTTAGCTGCTACGATCGCGTAGCTCATTAGCTGCTACGATCGCGTAGCATGTTAGCCGCTACGATTGCGTAGCACGTCAGCTGCTACGATCGCGTAGCACGTTATCTGCTACGATCGCGTACCTCGTTAGCTGCTACGACCGCGTAGCACGTTAGCTGCTACGAAGCCTACGCCGTAGCTTGCGTAGGTCGCAGTAATAAAGTAAATGACAAATTACAGTTGGGTATCCCTTCGCAGGGAGGTAAGTACACCGTTTATGTAATATTATAACTGTGACTGTAACAAGTTTAATTACCAGATTAGTATCGTTTAATGGGAGTTTCGGGTTAGTTTGCAAAAGTTTTTATGAGTTATTTTTGTCCTTTTCCGGGTACCTGTGTAATACAAAGTTGCCGTCGATTTCGATGCGAAAAGAAAAAAATATTCTCTTTTAGGAACGATTAACAGTTTTTATAAGGAATACAGTTTCAGTCTAGGCTTTTTGATAAATTTAATGAAGTAATATTAAATGATGTAGAAATTCGTAATTTTTTTCGAATCGAATTATATTCCCAACATTTCTCGTTCAACTTAAAATATGTAAAAGCGCCAACTTAATATTAACCTCCCGTACAAAATTGATTACTACAGAATTATTTCCAGTAGCACGAGGAAATTGAAAACTTTCCGGCGTGTCACGGTTTTTGTAAAAAATAAGATATTCAGCCAGTGAAGTCGTCGGCCCGGTATAAAACTCCCCCGAACTGAATAGTTCGTTCGATAGCGGTAAATAAATTCCCCGGGTGTGACTTTTTATTCCTGCAACGTAGTCCCGGATATGTTTGTTATTGAAACATAATCTCATTTCCCTTTTGAGTGCAAAATAAATTTTAGTGTTCCCTGATACGGTTGCGAGCGAACGCTGAATACAAAACATGTTTGTAACTGATTTTTAATACAACCGTTTTATATAATACGAGTACCTTCATAAACTAGTTGTTTATCACGGTTCGCGGCCATTTGCCCTTCCAATGGATAGGAAAGCTATCCTTTGACATCGTTTTTGTTGTATTTTTTTTATTAAGTTTACATTGATATCGGAAATTGTTTCTTTATACAAATGTTTTACGATATTTTATACGCGGTTGTTGTTTTTGGCAGTACCTATGTGTGATATCCTCTGTCTCACAATTTATAGCACGGTGTTTCTTTGCCGTCTGGGAACAAAAAGTTAATACCTACTACTTTTGCACTGCATGTCGAATTAATTTCAGCGAGACGAGTCAATAAATCTGCCTAGCGTCTTCCCAACTATGCTGGGGTCGGCTTTCAGTCTAACCGGCAGTATTTTACATGGAGCGACTGCCGATCTGACCTCCACAACCCAGTAACTGGGTAATACGATACCCTTAGTAAGACTAGTTGTCAGACTTTCGGGCTTCTGACGACCCGTAACTACTGTCAAAGATCCACGAATGACGGCTGGGACTAACGGCTTAACATGCTCTCCGAGGCACGGATGAGTCTCGGTATTTAAATATGGTCACCCATCCACGGACCAACCCCAGCAAGCGTAGCTTAACCTGATGGATCGACCCATGCGGCTGTTATTAGTTATATCTAATAAAAATTTGACAATGATCGTAAAAAAAATCATTGACGGCACGGTTGGTGCAGTGGTTAAGCGATTGACTGCTGCGCTGTGTGTCGCCGGTTCTATTCCCGCACGCAACAAATATTTTTATGACCTACAAGTAGTTGTTCCGGGTCTGGCTGTTTGTGTATGTGGGTTTAAATGTTTGTAAACGCACCTACGATACAGGAGAAATTCCTAGTGTGGGGCAACGCCTAAAAAAAAAAAAAAAACTGATAATAAATAAATTATCTTTTACATAATTATTGTATTTGTAATAATAATAATAATACAAGCGGCCATCCAAAAGCTCCAACTTCCAACGCACTAAGAAGTTACGACAAGGTGTCTAAATTCCGTCTGCCCAGTAAATCCGTCTTAAGCTCCAGTCCACAGGCAACACAAACAGAGACACAAGAGTTTACTCTGACACTAATTTCTGCGCTATTCATACTTGAATTAATGAGCGAGACGGAGAATGTCGGACACATAGACACACATACATATGCATGTATGCTGGTGTTGTAATGTAAACGGCCTTTGTTTGCAGTTGCCTAACTACGACACTTGGTATATTTTGTAGGGATTCGAGAGCGTATAACGTAAGTTTGTAGTAAGGCGATTATTATAACTGTTTTAATATGATAAGTGGGCTGTGCAGGGCCTCGAGTCTGCTATTACAATAGTGTCAGAATGGTCGATCATTGATTTCATAATTGTTGATTTTGACAAGTTTGGTAATCTACTATTATAATGGCGTCATTATGACTTTCCAACGGTAGGCCACTGACACTACATTGAAAGAAATTGCATATATTGGTAATCTCGTACATAATGACATTTCTACGAATGGCTTTTATAATAATGGCAATACGACAACGCCATTATAATAACACAATTATATTACGAGAACATTGACCGACCAATGATCGACCATTATGAATTTACCAGATTACGAACTTTTAGCAAAATGACAATGGCATGACAATGGGATCGTGTTGGAATGACTGAATTTATAAAAATAGCAGACTTGGGCCCCAGATTAGGTGTTTGAACTGGCAATTAGTTGATCATAATAATTGTGTTATCTTATATTTACCATAAGCATATATTGTCCTTATCCAGAGCAAAGACTTCTTTTGGTACAAAGAGGGTACTTACAAGCATTAATCATAACGATTGTTCGATGAGCTCAGTAATTGGTTAAAATATTTTAAGACATTACCTGCCTAAATAATCATTCAACAGAACTTTATCGTGTTTTTCTATTCTATAGTCTAGATCAAAATGCGAATGAATAAATTACTATTTGCCAAATTAGCTGGAAATTCGATTCAAAAGATTTTAGATAGCAGTTTTACGAATGATTCCAGAATTTTTACGACCACTTCAGCTTTTATGTGTCGCCCGAGGTAATTGCTTTGCCATAGATTAAAATAAAGATATTCCAGTGTTCCGCAAGAGATTCAAACTTTTTATTGTAGGTAATATACCTATTATAAATACAGAACAAGAATTTCTTGTATAGAAAGGGAATCTTACCCACTGCCCCTCTGAAGGGAACAGTCTGATATAATTTAAAGACAAAAGTTCGGTCATTTTCCTCACTTGAGTACTTTTTATACCCGAGGGGGAGGCACAATAGTTGTTCACAAAAAGAATAATAAATCTATTTCTGAGCTGTAAATCTCTGTGACAAAATGGTCCGTTGGTTCGTGTTTCACGTAAATGTTTTTACCTGTGACCAAATGAGACTGTCGTTCGTAAAGGTAGGGTGAAATTGGATTCATCATTGATTCAAAGAGGTCAACCCGCCGATACCCAACCCGTGTATTTGTGGATTGCGCCGTTTATGTGCAAATACGAGTTTTTATTCAATACGGGATCTGATTGTGGGGTCAGCGCAGTATGCTAAATTTAGGTTGGTACGGATGTCCGCAAATGGCAGCCGTGTGGCACGTTTAGGGTTATACCAGTGAATAAAATGTAACCGACGTTTTAAAATAAAAATGGCGAGCGATAAGAGCGGGCTTATTTTGAAATTTTCAGATTAAACTCTAACATTTAGACAGGCTTGACAAATGTTGTACTAAATGTTTGAAGTATATCTCAAAATAATTAAGAGATGAGTACAGTTTTTTAAAGTTATCTTTGCTGAGAAAACATTCAGTGATTCAGACCAGTCACAGAAAAATGTTCATGCATTGTTTTAATCAGTCCACAGTTACGATTGAAATTATTCCAATACCTATATTCTATTATTCTCATTTTACAATACCTACTACGTTAGTGGAAAATGAGAACAGGAAATAATATTTACATATTTATGAATGTGTGAATTTCTGACAGGAATAATTTATATTAGGGACATGACTTGTCTCTTTTCCGTAAGGAATACTTTTTGTATGCAAAACATCCTATCTCTCACTTGATATAATACATATAATATATACAAATTAAAATATTCAGGGTCAAATTAAATTAGCTAGCGAAACTCCGCCGACGCGATGGAACATCTAAACATGAAAAAATAAATTATTAAGATTTGATGAATTTATTATGGTCTATGACCGCTGGTAGTGTTGTTACTGCAATTATGAGTTGAATTTTTTATTTTATTTTATTTGATAGTGTTTAGCTTTTTGTGTTATCATGTTTAGATATCGATACCCATCACGTCTGTGGAGTTTTGCTAGCTAATTTAATTTGACCCTGTATAAACAAACTCACAAGATGTACCACAATGAAATGATTTTATTTCTGTAAGTAGGTTTGTACAAACACTTTTACACGTCAAACATATTTTAAACACTAGATGAGGTCGGCATTTCCTATCTGACTACTGATGGTACAGTATAGGTAATTTTTTATGCCTATGCTTTTGAATTAGTAAATGTACCTAACTAATCAGAGAAGCTTGTGGCTAAATAATAAGAGCCGCACACGTTGATCGATCACGTTAAGCTACGCTTGCCGTGGTTGGTTCGTGGATGGGTGATCATCTTTTCATACCAAGATTCCTCCGTGCCTCGGAAAGCACGTTAAGCCGTTGGTCCCGGCTGTCATTTGTAGATCTTTAACAGTTGTTATGAATCGTCAGAAGCCCAAAAGTCTGACAACCAGTCTTACCAAGGCATATCGTGTTACCCAGTAACTGGTTTGTGGAGGTCAGATAAGCAGTCGCTCCATGTAAAATACTGGTATTCAGCTGCATCCGGTTAGACGGGAAGCCGACCCAAACATAGTTGGGAAAAGGCTAGGCAGATGATGACCTACTTAATCAGCAATGTCTGCAATTTTGAACTCGAAACGTACGAGTATGTAGATTTAGAAAAAAACTGTTCTTTAAGTTATTTTTCACTTTTTACTGTTTTTTTATGGAAGTCGTTTGCTTTTTTTAAAAAAAAATCTCTTTTTAATTGTGCTACCTACCTTTCGTATACCCCTACTTGCTATGTAAACAACAATGACAGGAAGTTTTATAACATCATCAACATACATCAAGTGGATTAGATACGTATTGCAATGACCAGTCTAGGGAAAATTTGGAAGAATCGTGGCATCCGTTGGAGTAGTAAAATACGACTGATCCGTGCTCTAGTTTTTTCTATGTTTTTATATGGTGCTGAAACTTGGTGCATCAAAAGCCTCCAAAACAATAAGATCGATGCTTTCGAGATATGGTGTTGGCGGAGGCTACTTCGTATACCATGGACCGCCATGAGAACGAACAAATCCATACTGGAGGAACTCAGTATTACCAACCGACTTTCTACAATATGCCAGGAGCGTGCCCTCAGCTTTTTCAGACATATTATGCATTCACCTAAGCATGGTCTGGAAAGGCTTATGATACTGGGCCGGGTGGAAGGAAAACGCGCTCAAGGCAGAGCACCGGCAAGATGGTCCGACGCGATCAAGAAGGCTGTTGGATGTAGCATTTACCGAGCGGTCCACACTGCAGAAGACCGCATAACTTGGAGACGCGTCGTATGTGGTCGCGATCCTCATCATTGAGGGAACGAAGAAGAAGAGAAGAAGATACGTATTATTCAAGCTAACTCAAAAACTACCCAAACAAAGTTAAAATTATGTTTTATGACACAAAGATTGAAAGTCCTCATCAAAACTTTTGCTGAACGGACCCATAAACTAAAACGTCATCAGTGTATATATTTTATGTTCATGTTGTGTTTTCAAAAAGCGCTGAATCAATTTCTAAAATTAAATGGGACCACCTACCTAACACAAAAAGAATTATCAAAATCAATTCATAATTGGCGGAGTACCAAACACACATAATCGCGTAACAAACGTATTACATCAGTCGAATTGAGAACCTTCTCCTTTTTTTGAAGTCTGGTAAAAACGAGGGAACTTCACTGTTTCTGGTAGGTACTTACCAAATACCATTTATTAATCCCTTGTTAGCTAACAATATTTTAAATGCCAACCAGATTGACCAGAGAAGAAACACAAATGAAATAACAGTAAAATAAAACGATACAGTTCTCATTTTGCGCTACCGAGTCCATTGGCTTTTATGAGAGGGTGAGATGTTAATGTGATCACTAACATACATATATAGTTGGTACCTACCTATAAAACGTACCTACCTATGCCACAGAATAGACTGTTACAGAAGGTTCCATACAACGGCAACGAGAAAAAACCGGCCAAGTACGAGTCTGACTCGCGCACGAAGCATTCCGTACCATTATCTATAAAAACGGCAAAAAAATTACGTTTGTTGTATGGGAGCCCCCTTAAATATTTATGTTATTCTGGTTTTTAGTATTTGTTGCTATAGCGACAACAGAAATACATAATCTGTGAAAATTTCATTTGTCTTACTATCACGGTTCATGAGATACAGCCTGGTGACAGACGGACAGACAGACAGACAGACGGTGGAGCCTTAGTAATAGGGTTCCCGTTTTACCCTTTGGGTACGGAACCCTAAAAAGGCATGCACACATAGAACGCGACTAAGTACCTAAAAGTCGGTTTTAACCTAACAAGCGAATGCACATTCTATCCCCACTCTACCAAATTATTTTTGTGTGATCAGAACATTCTTTTGTTGGTCTATTCTATCCACATTAAAATGTCTAGAATTTTAAGAAAATAACGCTCTTGTTCTTGTTCTGGTTTTATGTTCGTTTGGTCTAAACTTACCTTAATGCGAGTGCAAGCGCACTGGGATTCGCTTGAGATCGCCGTACAGCGTCTATGTGTGCGTGCGCACGTTTTCGCTCGTTATATAGAGCTGGCCTTCTGTATTTATATATTTTTTGCCTATAAGGATGCACGCTTGCCAAAATCACAGAGGACCTCTGGGTTGTTTTCGGCTTAATAGAAGTCTGCATACGTGATAGTTTTTCGTAATCTGTTTGTGATATGTGATTTGATTCGGTAATTGAGTATCGTTGGCTAATACCTAAAGGAAAGACTCTTGATACCTAAAGGGAAGAAAGATTCTCTTGTTGTTATTGTGAGATAGAAGAAATGGTTTTAAAATGATATTTCGGTTAGCGCAGCTGTTGTGTATATTTTAAAACTGTACAAATTATAATCTCACTGTGTAATCATACTTTTTAGGGTTCCATACCCAAAGGGTAAAACGGGAACCCTATTACTAAGGCTCCGCCGTCTGTCCATCTGTCTGTCTGTCTATCCGTCTGTCACCAGGCTGTATCTCATGAACCGTGATAGTAAGAAAGTTGACATTTTCACAGATGATGTTTTTCTGTTGCCGCTATGACAACAAATACGAAAAAACAGAATATAATAAATATTATATTTAAGGGGGCTCCCATACAACAAACGTGATTTTTTTGCTGATTTTGGCTCGATATTATAAAATAAAATAAAACAAATATTTAAGGGGGGCTCCCATACAACAAACGTGATTTTTTTGCCGTTTTTATAGATAATGGTACGGAACCCTTCGTGCGCGAGTCTGACTCGAACTTGGCCGGTTTTTTGTTATTATAAATTGCTGTTGTTAAGATGATACTTATGTTTTTAGTTTTTTATCGGAAGAAACCCAACGATTCGATAAATATTTGTTCATTTAATTTTTTATTTATTTAGTACACACAATCAATGATTGGAAAGAATGCTGGCTGAAATGAAACCAAACCTTCAAATCGAATAAAACCAAAGAACACACATTTAACCTTATTTAAGTTTAAATATTCCTTACCATCAAGCAGATACATAGGGTATGTATCTGCTTGATGGTAAGGTAACCTCAATCAATATTCTTCACCAATATTGAGCAAAACAAAAATATTTCCTCAATTTCCCCGGGATTACTCGTAGCACAGAAATAAAGGAACTAATGTTTATTTTGAAGCATTCTCCCAACAGTTCTGTAAATTAAATTGAAACTGAAATTCATTTTCGTAGACTGAGATAGTATCGGTATCGGTATTGTATAACTAGAGCAAACAATATGGTGTATGGCTTATTGTTTCTTAGTTTCCTTTTTAAGATGTACTATTAGAATGCCTCTGGTAATACTAAGTGCACGCTGCTAATGTAACATGATCTCCCGCGCGTCCTGCTAAGATGTTCCACGTATGTGTTGAGGGGTTTAAAAGGGTAAGAGAAGAGGTCTATCTTCTTGGTTTGGTTGTTGTCTGATCGCATTGCGTCTGCTGGATCGATAAGATCGCTTTGTTTGCACTTCTATCTTCACTGTATTTCGAGAGATGATGTATTGTTCTCCTTTTAAATATGTGGCCAGGCACCGACGTCGTTCATATTCTTTTATTTTATGAAATAGCTAGGTTTAATAGAAATTTTGGCCGTTTCGAGAGCTAGGTATGTGAATATTTGAATGCATCTCATATCTTGATATTAGTTTGGACGAAGAATGAAAACTATATTTAGGTGCGTTCTATTAACGTTTTCGAGTTTGAAATATTTTTTATTTCTGCTTGGTATAGTCGCGTGTGCTAGCTAAATTAGGGCAAATAATTTAATTTAATGTTTTGTGTTGCGTAATGAAAATTATTTTAAATACTATTATATATAATCAAGTTTTCTAACTGAACAGACAGCTGCGCTGCTGGGGCGTTTGTTGCGCCACTTCTTCTTCCCAGCTATAGCACTAGGAAGTGGTAAAGAGTGGGCGTTTTTGGGGGACTGTCTTTTGTAATTGTTGACGTTTGAAAAGTGCTGATTCTTAGCCTAGTTTGAATTAATTGAGACTTTTGATTTTAATTTTATCAACGAAAGAATTTATTTGATAATGTAGGAACGGTATACTACACCTACTGCGTATTGCCGAACGAGAGGCAAGGCGTTCAAATCCTATCCCTCGTGTCTCTGGCACTAAAATACACAATACAAAACACAGATATGTTACCTACACAACACAAAACCCACAATGTTGTGGTAGACAAAGACCGTTGACCATTCAAACAAAATATTGGAAACAGTAGATTTTTTTTTCACAAATTCGAAGTTAGTCCATCGACGTGGCTAAATAAAGTTTGGCATCAAAGATTGTAAGCCTCGGTAGTTATATTTCATGAATTTTATATAATTTAGTGTCGTAAAAGGCGACTAAGGGACTTACTAGAGAATGCAGCAGCGTTCTCAATGCATTTTAACACCATACTCCGATCGCCAACCCGCCTGCCAAGCGTGGCAATTATGGCAACAACCCCCTTTTGGGGGAGGCCTATATCTAGTAGTGGACGTCTTTTGGCTGAAATGAATAGCATTATAAAATTAACGGAGGGGCTTGTGGCTAAGTAATAGCAGCCGCACGGGTCGACCGATCAGGTTAAGCTACGCTTGCGCCGTTGGTCCGTGGTTGGGTGACCATCTTTACATACCGAGACCCCTCCGTGCCTTGGAAAGCACGTTAAGAGGAGGCTCCCTCTTTTTATGTTAATTTGCATGAATATTCTGAAACAGTCACACATACAATTAAAACGAAACTTTAGTTTATGATTTATTGGATCTTTTTCTTTCCATGTTGAAGACAGTTACGTAATTGTAATATTTTCTCACAATACATTTTTTATTCGAAAATCATGTCTTTTTTAATAATAATCATAAAAAAAACAGACAAGATTGTTTGGCTTTTATGCCTCAAATAAAATATTCACAGCCAGAAAAAAATGTTTATTATCGACCCAAAACATTTTTTTTTTCTAGATCAATTATTACTTTAGTTATAAACGAAATAAGAACTGAGACTTACGCAATTTAGTTTCGTGCTCGAACACGATCAAAGAGCGTAAGTGATATTTAACTTTATTACTGATGTATATAAAAATAATCTAAAATATTAAAGTACTGTTGCAGATAAAATACATAAATAATAGTGCGAAATGTTCTAGTATCCTTTTCGCAAACTCCTGCCTATGATTATAAATATGTAAATTAAAACTTGTTCCCAACAACAACAACTTAATGAGCTCGTAAAACAGGGCTTCCTCTCTCGTACCCTGTTGCTGTGCCTACAGGGTCAATAATGATCTACATGATATAGTTACCACCTAAGTACACAATATGGTAAAGCAATAAAGATATTGAGTATTGAGATATTGAGTATTAGCGGATAACGGAGTGGCGGAGAGCGAGTGGCGGAGCTTGCGTTTGAAATTTGATTTAGACTGCCTGCTCTTAAGCCGTTGATCCCGGCTGTTATTCATGAATCTTTGGCAGTCATTAATCAGTCGTCAAAAGCCCGAAAGTCTGATAACCAGTCTTACCAATAGGTATCATATTACCCAGTAACTGGGTAGTGGAGGTCTGATAGGCAGTCGCTTCGTGTAAAGTACGGGCATTCAGCTGCATCTGGTAATCAAACATACTTGGGAAAAGGCTTGGACGTTCATGAGCAATATAAAATTAACACACACACATAAACTCACACCTTACCATGGCAAAAAATACAGAAAAAAACTACTCAACATTTATTTAGTTACATTGCTACTTTAGTTATTTACAAACTAAAAACTAAGCATTTACTCAAGAACCGTACTTACATAAGTTTTCTCGCATAACGAGTCTATTCACAACAAATAATTGCGTTAAATTGGAAAATCAGTGAACAGCAACGTTGAGAAAATTACATTTCTTTCACGCAGTAACTCAGTGGATTGCTGCTGAGCGATTTTGTGTTATTATATAAAGAGCAATAGAAAAATATCTAATAAGACGTCAGAGGGGTACTTCGCCCTCTTACTGGAGTAAATTGTAAATTGCGGTGGGGTCAAAGCAGAGGTAGTTCCAAGTCAAAGATTATGAATTACCTCTCTAATAAGAGGTAATTTATAGTGAAATATTCAAATGATCTTCTAAAAACTTATTGACCTTCTAATGATGAACACTTTTTAAATTAATAAACCTCTAAAAACTTAGCGAAAAATGTTTTGATCAGAGGTTTTGAAAAGGGTGCATCGTTCGTTTTGAATCCTTTTTTTTAAAATAGATGAGCCTCTTTTTAAATTTCTAGCCATTCCACAAAGTTGGTAGCAGTAACTAAACTAGGGTACCCCGACCAAACGGGTTAGATTAAGTTAGAACTGTGACCAACCATGCGCGAGCCGAACTGGTCTCAATAACTAAGCTAACTGTGACAAAACGCGCGCGAGCCGAGCGATCGGTGCCGCGACAGTGGCCGGCTATTGCTAAATCCAAGTTGGACGCAGTTACTTGGCTATTTAGAATGTTTAGGTCCCTAAAATCATAATTATTAGAGATTCACAAAAAGAGGCGCATTCATTCTATAAGAGTGTTCAATAATGTTTTTAGGAACGCAAAATAGGAATTATTTGTAGTTCGATTAAATAGATGCCTATTTTTTATGCAAGTTGTACAAATATACGTAGGGAAAGTTATCGATAAAATAGATATAACCTAGTTAATAAAAGCCCTACCATTTTGTTTCTGTATAACCTTATGTTCTCATATTATCAATCAGTACGTTGACAACAAGATATAACGGGATCAACAAAACGTTGTTTTCCTTTTGGTATCAAAATAATTTGGCCTCGAAACCGTCTCTACCTCATTGATCTTATTATGATGTTCTCTTCACTTTGTTACATTTATAAGTTACTAGCTGCGCCCCGCGGTTTCACCCGCGTTAGTCTCGATCCCGTGGGAATATCGGGAATGTCAGCGTGTCCCAGTCCTAGAGTGTCATCGTGTGAGGGTATCCCACCCGAAAAAAAAGGGTGTCAGCTACCTCCATACAAAATGTTATCAAAATTGGTCCAGCCGTTTGAGCGTGAAGAAGTAACAAACACACACTCACAAAACTAAAGACACTTAAAAAAAAAAATCTTTCGCCTTTATAATATTAGTGGGATGTGATTTAACAAAATTATACGGGGTCTAATTAAATAGCCAGCGAAACTCCGCAGATGGGTATCGATATCTAAACATGATCAAACAAAAAAGAGTGAGTTTTTTTTGTGGTTATCAACCATGATCCACATGAAGGACTAAATGCGGAAACCAAAGCCTCTAATACAGAACATAGATAGAAGTATCAGTTTTCTTCGTGTAAATTTCACAGACATGATGGGTATTGATAACTAAACAAAAATAAAAATAAAAAAGTATTTCCCAACTCATATTTCCAGTAATAACACAACCAGGGGTCGCTGACCCCAAAAAATCATCAAATCTGAAAACACGAAAAAATAAAAATCATCAAATCATTTTTATTTTTTCGTGTTAAGATATGTTTACCCATCGCGGCTGCGGAAATTTGCTAGCTAATTTCATTTGACCCTGTATGTGAATAAACAGAATGATGTTAAGGCGGATGCTCTAAGGTAGCCCGCGAAATTCAAATTTTATTACGTTTTTTTGCAATTTGCAGGTAAGTAACAGGTTTTATGTTGATCTAAATATGATTCGCTGCCGTAACAAATATGGCTTTACAGAATTATAATCATTAGAATCAGCATTACAACTCTCAAAGTTCATAAAATCCTACTGAATGATTATTTCAGAAATATTCATTCAATAGGATTTTACGAAGAGAGTTAGTTGTACTGCCGATTCTAATGATTATAATTCTGTAAAGCCATATTTGTTATGGCCGCGAATCATATTTAGATCAACATACAACCTGTTACTGACCTGCAAATTGGAAAAACGTAATAAAATTTGAATTTCGCGGGCTCGTCTGTACCGCTTAAATTGTGGTACGGTCAGTGCTTTGCATTACGTGACCCTCTTGCAAAGAAATAGATTGGAAAAGGGCTTGGGTTATGCAGGTCTGACTGTACAACTTCAATTAACTTATCATCAACAGTAGATTACCTTCAATAATTATGTTAATTTGCATAAAATGTTCTTTTCTATCTTTTTTTTACATTTTTTTTTATCGAGTCGAATCATTTGTCTTAGTCTCATTTAGTGTATAGTAATCATTGTTTCTATAAATACGTGTCTAGTAACTGCTAAGTGTGTTCTTATTGAATTAAAATGCTCTTGAATACTTCTTTAGGCTTTGGAAAAGTGCGTGTCTATGGTTTGCTGAAAATAAACAGCTGTATTGAGTGTCCTCAAGAGCCTTTTTGCTTGTTGTTTTTTTATTAGTTTATTTTATGTCCCACTGCGGTGGAAGCCTCTCCTTTTGCTTTTAAAACTTTCTATCTTGTTTGATTCTTGGCAGTCAGTAAAGAAAATTAGAAGAAGATTTTATTCCGGATTTGGTGCCCGGTTTCCTTCAATATATTATGTCTTCTGAATTAAGCCAGTAGTTACTGATCTACAAGTCATTACTGCACACTCTAGTCTGCTCTCAGTCCAACCATGAGACTGAATTACCATCAAGTGTTTACAACAAGAAGCAAATTGCTACCAAATCTATACTCCTTAATTACGATGTAAAACACCCCGGCTCACAGTATTCACCTTGAAACCACAGAATAGGTAACAAAAGAAGAAATAACTTCAAAGCAAAAGGTGTAAAACAAATCAGTGGAGAAGCTTCGTAAATTCAAAATCAAAAGTCATTTATTCAAACTAAGCTGAGAATCAGCACTTTTCAAACGTCAAAATTCAATTCAAATATTTTATTTCAGATAAATTATAATCGTTATTATATTATAATTACCCACACATGATTATTATTTTTTAACAATAAAGACACACAATGACGAAATACACACACAATGACACAACAATGGAAACATTGGATCAGGACCGCACTACCACGTACATGCAGTTTTGTCCAAGTTCCATGAAGGAGCAATCCACATGCATTCTCCCCTACAATAAGATGCAGGAAGCAGTTAGCTGTTATAAGACACTCCCAAAAAAGCCCGGCCTTCACCACTTCCTAGTGCTTTAGCTGGGACGAAGAAATGGCGCAACAAACTACCCAGCAGACCATCGCCTACCAGAATACGTCAGTAGTTGCCTGTCATCTGAAGTATAGTACGGTGGAAGTACTAACCGGCTAGGGTAAGGGTTGAAAAACTTATAAGGGCAATTTATAAGAATAACTTTCATTTCGGACTTTTTAAAGTGCCTTTTTTGTTGTGGAAATTCTCGTAGTAACTTTTCGTCTGTGGTTGGCGGAGTCGGATTTCTACCCACAAAACAGCCGTGTTTAGCTAATTTTGGGCAGGTTCTGGGATTTCCAACAAAACGTCCACCCGTGGCCCTTTTGGGCTAAAATACAAAAACAATATTTCTATAGTACTAGTCCTTCTCCAGCAGAATTTCAACCAATCTCAACGGAGACTAGCCATCTTCTCTAACTCTCATAGTCCAATCCAAATGTCATTTCTTTGGGATTGTTCGTCGCATCGTTGAGCTCCCTAAGTTCTGAGTAATGCTGCACGATTACTGACAAATGCGTGCACTGGCTGTTCAGGTACACTCAATCTGTGTAGTTCTAGACACCAATCTAACATGGGCGACGGTCATGAACTGACTAAGATTATGTCTGGACTTTAAAAGAGACTGTGGAGAACTAAAATATGCCTATATTATAAATAATTGAACGCCTGTTAAAAGTGGATGTAAATCGTCATTGTGTAATTGTCGCCATTGTGTTTTCCACAAGGAAAATATATAATAAATGATTGGATAATGTAAACGATTGAATATAAGAAATTTGTTTAAGTGTGACTGATATTTAATGTATAAGTGTAAAAGTAAAAAATCATTGATTCAGTAATATAATTGTACCTCAGATATTTGTACGCCATGAGAAATGGCAGACATGTCGTGAGCCACTCTTATTTAAGATCTTGTATGTATGTATTATTTTAATTCTGTATGTATCCACATGTTTGAGCAAATAAATTTTATTTCTTTCTTTCTTTCTGTGACCTCTGAGTTTGTTTCGGCCTTTCTTCTCAGAGTAGTCAGATACGAGCAGGAAACGCCGACCTCACCTAGTTTTTAAAATATGATTGACGTGTAAAAGTGTTTGTACAAACCTACTTACAGAAATAAAAATCATTTATCATTTGTCTTTCCATACAAAGTTACTGATAAGTAGAACTGCATGTAAGAATAATTATACCGATGTGATTTTTGTATTTGCAAAAACTTATGAACTAAAACTTGCTTCGTACGTACTCCAAATCCCTACCATTCCGTATCTCGTAAGTCGAGAGCGCTCATCTCGAAGACTGCGAAATATTCACATTACTAGGCGCGTTGTTTCGGCAAGCGTGTTAATTCCCGACTCGAAGTAATCAAGTTAGCAAAACTTCGCGACTTATTCCCGACTGGCTAATGAACGAAGTCGCTGCAAGTGCACAAGAGACTTCGGACGTGTCTCAAATTACATATTCAAGTCGTTGATGAGAAGGATCTGTGTGTATTGTTTCTTATCTTTTGTTGGTTTGTTTAGTTGGTTTGGCTTGTGGATAAGTAATAACAGCCGCACGGGACGATCGATCAGGTTAAGCTACGCTTGCCGCGGGTGGTCCATGGATGGGTGAGCATTTTTACATACTAAGACCCCACCGTGCCTCGGAAAGCACGTTAAGCCGTTGGTCCCGGCTGTCATTCGTCGATCTTTGACAGTCGTTACGGGTCGTCAGAAGCCCGAAAGTCTGACCACCAGTTTTATCGTATTACCCAGTTACTTGGTTGTGGAGGTCATTCGCTCCATGTAAAATACTGGTATTCAGCTGAATCCGGTTAGACTGGAAGCCCACCCCAACATAGTTGGGAAAAGGCTAGGCAGATTTATTTTATTTTATTTTAGTAAATTTAAGAAAACTTACAGCCAATTTTATTCGAAATTACATCCGAGTAGGCAGAAGTAATTTATGTAGAAGAAAGACAATTACAAGTTTCCACTTATATAAAATATGATGATTATGTTTGTTTAGTTATTGTTATAAGTTATTGTCTTAACATTCTACCTGTCAGTACAAATGCGATCAAAAGTAAGAACCGCCGGCCGTTGGTTTTTGCAATATTGACGGCTGGTTCGATGAGAATCTTTCGTGTATTTGTAACGGCACCACAATGCGAGGGCTTATTTGTAACCTTTTAATCTTATATTTTGAATTGTTTTTAAATATATTTTTATTAATTGTTCTCACATATACAACATTATTTTTAGTATATGCGAAACCTGAATATAGTTCGTTCAGAATAAGGAACTGAATGGATTTCAAGAATTTTTACACCATGTTATATTTTGTCCCAAAAATATTTGAGTGTAATGGAAAATGTTATCACCATTTAATTACTTACAATACAATCTCCGTACGGGGGGGCGCCGTTAGCATGTTTTTGTACGGACAACCCGGTAACATTATACAACCTTATAACTTTGTGATTTTTCATCAAACAGTTTTGAAATGTTGTACATAATATTCTATACATAAAAATACTAGACACGTGTTTCGGGTTTCGCATATACTAAAACGAATATTGTAGAAGCAACAAGAATAATGAACCCAGAAATTTGCAATATCTTGATTTAAAAGAGTGGCCTTGGAGTTTCTTGCCTGTTCTTCTCCATAGAGATCTACATTTTGGAATTAATACACAAAATGTGAAAATTTCAAGTGTCTACCTATTACTGTTCAAAAGATACAGCTCAGTGACAGACGGACGGACGGACGTACAACGGTACCTTAGTAATAGGGTCCCGTTAGCACACTTTCGCTACGAAATCTTATAAATAAAAGATTTCTTGGGATTCATACAAGTGATAATAATAATTATGCCTAATCAAAACTGAACCTTTGATTGATGAAAATTTCTTCGAATTTTAGATTCGTGGCCTTTCCACGAATCTAAAATTCGAAGAAATTTTTATCTGTGCTGAAATGTGAGTTTTGAATAGGCATATTATTATCACTTGTATGAATCCCAAGCAATCTTTTATTTATTATACTAGCTGAAACATTTTCCTAGTATATTAGCTTATCCTTTTTCAGTACAAAACACTTCTTTTTTATAATATTATTTTCGAGATTTTTACATAAACCCTTCGTTTGTTCGAAACCTGAATTTATTCCAGTGGGTTGAAATGTAAATAAATGTTTTATGGGAAGGCTTAACATTCACTTTGTCCTTGTTTTGACGGTGGTATTGGTTCTTCCATTTGTTCCTCCACCCCCACCTCCTTGTTGTCTCCACCAGTGTCGGACGGGAATGGCCCGGTGTTCCCGGCCATTCCCGTAGCGCCTCAGTAACGGGGGGGGCATGAGGGCCCCTGGCTAGGCGGGCATGCGCCGGGACGGTTGTGGAAGAAAAGGCTGAGCCGTTATCCCATGGCCCTCCCAACACGGCGATGTGGGAACACCGCTGAGTTTTAGTGGGTATACTGTAGTGACAGGAGTCCCACATACCCCGACTCGTCCCCCACGAGCGGGCATGCGTAATGCATTTCTCAGCGTGAAAAAAAAAAAAAAAGGGCTGTCATAGATCATAGATAGCCTGAAAGCCCCAGAGTCTGGGTAACCCAGTAACTGGGTTGTGGAGGTTGTGGTATTTTGCTATTCAAAGCTACATCTTTATCATATTTGTATACCAATATTTACCTTTTAAAGGGCACCAACAATGCTTGATAAATATATTATTTGTTTTCAAACATGAAATTATATTATAACATTCACCTATTACTCTTTACATACCCTTGGAATACAATTAACGCTGATAAACACAACCTGTTAGTCTCTTTTAACTGTTTTTGCATACAAATACTGTATTATATATTCATTCTCATATCTATATATATAAAATAGAAGTCCACTCACTGACCACTCATCACGACGTCTCGGAAACTACTAGGCCGTGAGGTCTAAAATTTGGCACAAGAAAGGATTTTTTTTAATTCGCACCCCAAGGGGTTGAAAAGGGGTGTAAAAGTTTGTATGAAAGTCCTATGTTTTTAAAGTTACAGACATGAATGTTGGCCTGATTGTTCCTTTCGGCTTCTAGGTGCTCACTAAGAAAGGGTTTTAAGGGTGTAAATAGAGGTGTTTAATGTTTGTATGAAAAAGTTCCAAATCCAGTTAAGATCAAAATTGAATCTTACAGTAATGCGTTATTGCATACTTTACATTGACATTAGAATTCGGAAGCCGATAAAGATCCAAATTGAATTTTACGACAACACGTTAATGCATATTTTACATTGAAATAAGAATTTGGAAGTTCCTTGAGGTTTATCTTTAGTTTCTATGCCAGTTTCTAGGTGGCCAGCAGTATGTTTCAGTAATATGCAGGCGTGATAACGTTCTAAAGTTTTTATGCCAATTTCTAGGTGGCCAGTATTTTTCAGTATGCAGGTGTCTGCTAAAAGATAATGAAATGAGGTTCTAATTGGTATTCAGGTAATTTTAACGTTGCAGTTATAGCAATAAAGTCGAGAATGCCAAGGGGAAAACTTTACAACATTTAACCTTAATCGCGGCTTGCAACCCGATCGTTTCAAAAAACGAACTCATGTATCAATCACAGAATACAGAATAATGTAAAACCTGTTACATAAGCGATACACGTTCAAACTATTTTAACCTAAATTTCTGTTCTGCGATATTTTGTTATTACTACTAATTTGCTTTGAAATATTTTTCATCGTCGCTGTTTGGTTTAAGTCTTCGTTTTGGTTTGTTCCGCTTCCTAACTTTAAATTGGAGGATAATAATTGTGTTCTTACCTATTGCCTGGTTGGAATTTTGTTATTTCTATTTCTTTGCGAATTACTTATTGTCTAGGTATTTCACACTGTGGTATTAATATAATAGTTTTTAGTATTAGTTGTTCTTACTAGAAAAAGTGTCATTGAATACCTACGTTCGTATTTTAATTTTATTGTTCAGTATCTTTGGTTTAGGCTGGTGTTTTAAGGGTTGTAAAAAGGTAGCTATAAAGAAAATTACAGTCAAGTAATATTTTTTATGTTACTTACTGGTTGTGAGCATTGTTTAATTAAAATGGATAGTCAAATTATAATCACTTCTAATGCAGTGCAAACTCTTTGCCAAATAGTAAATATCCCTGGTGCTGGCGCATGCTATTTTCATCTCTATCCTATTTGGTGAACAGGAACGTGGCCATGGCCTCTCAAATTCGAGACAGCATTGTGCGCCACGTGTCTAAAAACTGGGAAAGATTCCAACCTTTCCAAGACCCAGGATCGGTCAGGAGCTGTTAATGGTTCAAAGCGTGAATACGTCGCTGAAATGTCTTGTAATGGCACCTACGGAACCACCTGTGAACTCATGGCAGCGGGAGAACTATTCCCATTTGAGTACCAGGTGTTTCAAGATGGTATTTTTATTGCTGGTTTTTGGGAAGCACAACAGGAAGTAAAAATAATCTGATTCTCTGGAAACTTCAATGAAGGTCACTTTTATGTTTTAATTCCGTTAGCCAATTTAAATAATCAAAATGATCTTTTGACCTCTCATGCCGGCAAAATTGAAGAATCGCCGACTTTCACTGAATCAGCGGAATGAGTGCACTTGAATTCACAATTCATTGCTATTGATTGTGTCGAGAAGTCGCAAAAAGCTACAGTCTTCATATTTATATATTTTACTGACCCAAAGCCAAATATACCTATAGGTAAATAGCTAACAAAAAAATATGTTGACTTTTTTTGCTCTCGATTTGTAGGGAAAATTTTGTCCTGAGTGTAAAATGCATGTGGAATATTTCTTAGAGCTCATTAAGTAGATTAAGATTTTATCTTTAATATTCAAAAGCAATAGAAAACAAATTTATGAGAGGCCGCCAAAGTCAGCTTTTTTTCCAATATTTTATTACCAAGTTTAATTACATCAAATTACTATAAACGCAGTGAAACAATCACTGTGTCATTGGCCTTATTAAACATTTGTATTATGCACACCTACCCGCAGTGGCGATGCGCATACGACGTCGTCCACATCATGTTCTACAGGGATCCTGCCGTTTTGCCGAAAAGATTTTGCCAAATTTTCATTACCCAAACAAATTTTAGCAACCTTTTTTTATACCATTGCAATATTTCGAATGATTTTAGTACGCATATTTTCATTTGGTCAAATTTTTACTTGGCAAAATATTACCAAGTATAATGTCATTATGGCATTTGGTCTTTAATCAAATGATTTATTACAGCAAACAATCTTCAGACAGTAAACGTTTTTGAGCGAGCGAAGCGAGCGGTGCCGCGGTAGCGGCCGGCGAGTGCCAGACACGACTTGCATTAATAGAAAAAAAGGTATTGTTTTTAGTAGGTTACCCGGAACATAACTATTTAGATTAGGTTAATTTGTTTTAAAAAAAAATAGGTAGGTTAGGTTAGGTTAAAACTGTGACCTCCTACGCACGAGCCGAGCGAGCGAAGCGAGCGGTGCCGCGGTAGCGGCCGGCGAGTGCCAGAAACGACTTGCATTAATAGAAAAAAGAGATTGTTTTTAGTAGGTTACCCGGATCTAAACTATTTAGATTAGGTTAATTACTTATTTATATTATTATTTGATTTTGCGTAAAAACTGTTATTCCAACTGAAATATTTGACTAAATAAAAAATGTTAAAAGTACTAGTTGGTAAACAAGTTATAGTTTAAACGTTCATTTGTCAAACATTAGGTTTGCGTTACAATTTTTTGTGAATAGATTTTTTGCTAAGTTATAATTTGGCAAATGAAATTATGCGAGAAATTTTTTGGGAAGTGAAAATTTGTCAAATTCCTTTCGGTCAAACAAGGGAGACCCTGTTCTACAACTACCCCAGTTACTAAAACTGATACTACGAAATTGTAATATAATTTGTCTTAGTAGTACCAACCCACTAAGCCAATGAGCTTCATATATTTTAACTTATAATATTGTATTTTCTCTCTAAGTGATTGTGTAAATCTACTTCCGACGTAGGAACAAGAAAAATTGAAAATATTATGCTACTTTATTATTATGTTTACCAACAAATAATACAATTTTAGAAATCTTGAAACATTTTGAGAATTTCGTCATTTTACTATTACAACAAACATTTTGCGTATGGATTAACTAAGCTTATACAATTTATAACTTCTACATTTGGTACGGAACCCTAAATGCGCGAGTTCCGAAGTGCACTTGGTCTGTTCGCTTGGAACATTAACTTTCACACTAAATGCGCGAGTGCCGAAGTGCACTTGGTATGTTCGCTTGGAACATTAACTTTCACACTAAATGCGCGAGTGCCGAAGTGCACTTGGTCTGTTCGCTTGGAACATTAACTTTCACACTAAATGCGCGAGTTCCGAAGTGCACTTGGTCTGTTCGCTTGGAACATTAACTTTCACACTAAATGCGCGAGTTCCGACGTGCACTTGGTCTGTTCGCTTGGAACATTAACTTTCACACTAAATGCGCGAGTTCCGAAGTGCACTTGGTCTGTTCGCTTGGAACATTAACTTTCACACTAAATGCGCGAGTTCCGAAGTGCAATTGGTCTGTTCGCTTGGAACATTAACGTACACACTAAATGCGCGAGTTCCGAAGTGCACTTGGTCTGTTCGCTTGGAACATTAACGTACACACTAAATGCGCGAGTTCCGAAGTGCAATTGGTTTGTTCGCTTGGAACATTAACTTTCACACTAAATGCGCGAGTTCCGAAGTGCACTTGGTCTGTTCGCTTGGAACATTAACTTTCACACTAAATGCGCGAGTTCCGAAGTGCAATTGGTCTGTTCGCTTGGAACATTAACGTACACACTAAATGCGCGAGTTCCGAAGTGCACTTGGTCTGTTCGCTTGGAACATTAACGTACACACTAAATGCGCGAGTTCCGAAGTGCAATTGGTTTGTTCGCTTGGAACATTAACTTTCACACTAAATGCGCGAGTTCCGAAGTACACTCGGTCTGTTCGCTTGGAACATTAACTTTCACACTAAATGCGCGAGTTCCGAAGTGCACTTGGTCTGTTCGCTTGGAACATTAACTTTCACACTAAATCTCATAAACACCAACGTATGAAACACGCAACTGAAACCGCGCGGGTACAGCTAGTTATATTATAAAGTCACTAAAATTCTAAGATTTTTTACACATCTTAGAATTTTTGTGACTTTGTTGAAATATTCATTATAAATGCTACCTGTTTGTGTTCTATTTTTTAAAATTTATAGCTTTCTTGATTAGGCCAGGTCTACACATAACTAGTGTTGTAATGCCGGGTTCACATGTAAGCCGTTTTGATTGATTCTGACTGACAATTTTTAAATTGTCAGGTCATTTTGAAGCTTCTAGAACGAATCCAGAATCGATAAAAGCGGTAATCAGAGCTAAAAACAGTTTAGTCTACCTCCGTTCTAGCCCATCTCCGGTTGTGATTACTTGAGCTTTTCTGACTTTAACTAATGATTTAGATTCTTAATACTGTTTACCTTCAGTTTGTAAGTCTAAATACAGTGATTTATATTATTATATTATATTATTTAGTGGAGTCTGAATGTTGTGAATAACTAAATACAACTTTGCAAACGACCGTTTGTGTGTAATTGAAGACTCTACCTCCTCTAATACCTGCGTCCTCTCGCCTGTGCCTCTGGGAGGCCTCTGATATCAGCAGCACACTAGCTATGTGAAGAAAGCCACATCAGCTGATCTCTATCGGTTGCTGATCACTTCCTCACTCGTAGGGAGGCCAAGACTCTCCTCCTGTTGAGCGTGAGGCAGTGCCTCCGCTCTCCTACAACGGCGTGACTCAAGATCATCCCTCTACTCTGCTCACTCCTAGACATCACCTAGCTTCCATAGACTTTATCTCACATCAGAACATTTCCTCTCCCTAACAGAATTACCTCCTCCTGTTCCTGTTTCATCCCAAGACGCTGCAGCCCCGTCTTGTTCCTATCCTTGAAGCCGGCTGAAGATCCTGTTCCCGTACCTGCTTTCTCGAGTCAGAGCCACTGACGACTATAATTCCTTTTATATTTTTGTATTACTTGTTTAACTTGTGACCTACGATTGGCCTTCAGAGAGGCAGTTTCTCCAAGTAAAATACTAGTTTCCAGCTGCATCAGGCAAGACTGGAAGCCGACCCCAACTTATTAAGAATCGGCAGATGATGATGATATCGGGGCGAGAAAATGATATTACAACTGTTCTATATTATGATTTTTGCTAAAAACTCAGTCGACAGTCGACATTGACATTTAATTACTTATCACTCATGTATAGTCAAGGAAATTAATTGTTTATCAAATTGAAACCTTACTTCACGTTGCCGTGTTATAAGCCATTGCATGCCAGTTTTTTTTTTTGCATGAATGACAGTTGTGAATTGCATAAACGGTAAATTTAAGTTATCAGTCAATGTGCTAAACAATGAATTTCCTCGACCTTACTTAGTTTAAGTTTACGAATGATGTGTGGAATGGAAGACGGGATCGGCTGGTGGTCTGGTTAGACTGGCAGCTGACCCCAATATAGTTGTGAAAGGCTGAAAATGAATGAAACAATGAACTAGACTAGGATGTTTTGTCGAATAGCATCATGTTCTCCAGCGCATTTTGGCATTTTAGAGGGAAAAGCGCTGCTTTTGTTACTGTTTCACCGAACGGTTCATGTTTCTTATGTGTCAGGCCCATGCCGTGTAGCGACGCGTGCGCTACCTCCGCTGGCAGAGAACACACTGGAGTTATTAGGACCAGCTGGAAAACAAAAGTAACATCAAATATCGCCCCGGTGGGTAACAACTGGTTTGGTAAAACTGTGCTAGTAGCACTTTAAATCAGCCTAAAATGTTAATAATAATAATGTAAAAATAATCAACATACGCGTCGTCCTTTAGGTTTGTGAAAGAATCTGAAGCAGCAACTCTCAAGAACCCCAGAAAAGTTATAGAAGAGAAACGTAAAGTTTTTCTTTCTTGCCGCCTCTACAGGATTGTGTTCTATGAACTTCAAACAGGACCGTCTCTCTAAGTAGTTGTGTCCTTTTCTGACAATGCTTATAAGACGTTTGACGCCTGCAATATTGGGAAAATTGAAAAATTTATATAGCACACTTTTTTGGTCAAAACTTCTTGATCAGTACGAAGTTATTGAACTACGAAAATTTGTTATTAGGGTTCCGTACCAAAATGGTAAAAAGGAACTCTTATGGTGAGACTAAGTCTGTCTGTCTGTCTGTCACAGCTGGATACCTCAAGAACTACTAATGCAATCAACTTGAAATGTGTAATAGTTTTAGATGACGTTTACCCAACTAGTTGGCGAACAAGAAAGAAATTTTAAAAAATGTATCTTTTTTGCAACAGGGCCTGAGGGTCTTAAAAATTCAAATGGAGTCTACTAGCGCATGTGGTGTATCATATGAAAGAGCGCTATTTGCACACTTTTTCAGAAATCATCAATATCATAATAATATATACGTACGGAACCCTCGGTGCGCGAGTCCGACTCGCTCTTGACCGGCTTTTTTTATAAATTAATTAGATACAAGTTGTTATTTATGTACATATTGTTTTAATTATAAATAAACAAGAGAATAATAAACAAAATAAAACTTAGTAAGACTACGAAAAAGACATGATTTTTTAGAATTGCATATCGCGTAAAGGCTCGTGCAGACTGGCACGATATTACGGGCGCGACAGGCAGCCCTACGCACAGCACGACACTTTCCATGTTCTTTCCACAGTTTTCATAGAAATTGTGCCACTAATGCCGCGTCGCGCTGTCACGTTGCAGCTATCCGCGGGGAGTGTACCGGTTTTGACTCCTGTAACACAGGTACCACCTAGCACAGGAGTCAGGGCTTCAAATTAAAATGTTACTCCTTAATTAATGTCAATAAAACATTTTTTTTTTAAATGAATTTTGGTGTCCCTCAGATGTTCAGTTGGTGACAAAGTGCCGCAGGGAGGGGAGCACCAGAGCCCATTTTGTCATTGGAAAAATAATGGAAATTATTTAAATGTTGGTGATTACTTGCCAAATATGGTGCTTTGGTGGCTTTGGTGTGGGTTACACGTTTACCTAGTCTATAGTCGTTTGTCTAGTTTTAAATTTATTCTATCACACTTAAATTGTAATGAGTAACTGTTTTATGTCCCAATAAAGTGACAAATAAAAAATATGGTCCTAAGCATTTGAGTGCTTGTAGTCACCTCATCTCACCAAAATGAGGTCGATTCAATAAATTTATCTTACGAACAATGTCAAGTTTCCTACAAACAGTCTAAACATTTACAAAGGAGTTCTCTCAGTGTGTATGAATACTACAGAAATCCCAGAGGGTGCTTAAAATATTCATGTAGGTGCAAACGAAACGAATCATACAATCGAGTAATTGTTACACCTAACCTATCCGTTTCTAGTTTACTGGATGTAGGTGTTACCGCAAATCTACTGGGAATAGACTCTGTTTGTATGTAAAATACTTGTAGGAATGTACAGTCGGTAACCAGTACTACCCGACCCCGTGTACAAAGAAGAATAATGGAAGAGGGGTCAGCTAATGCTGGTCACTGACTGTACTATGAGAGGAACGAAAGCAAAAGTAACTTGTTGTTTGCATTCCCAGCCCATAATGTTCCCACTGCTGGGACACAGGCCTCCTCTATTCGAGAGGGAGTGGGCTGTAATCCACCACGCGGGCCCATGTCATATGTCTTCGAATTTTGGTTCTAAGACATGCTGGTTTCCTCACGATGTTTTCCTTCACCGTTTTCAGAGCAGTGGTGATGAAAGAATTTACACAAAGCGCCTGGCTGGGTTCGAATCCACGACATACAACTCGTCAATCGGGACCGTTACCACATGGCGACAATTGCTCTTGTACCATGTGTATGTCTGTATTGCGTTGTCACTCACTGTCGTATGTAGCTACTTACCTATATTAAATTCTTAAATCGTAATTCCTTGAGATAGGACGTTGATTTTAATTTGATTAACTTATCGGGAATTGATATTAATCATTACTACCTTCATCACCATCATTGCCTTATTCTACCAACTGCTGAGTAAATGCCTCCTCCTTTTTGTGCTATGGTTAAGCCTTAAGGTGTTGTAAATGAAGGCATTAAAAACTTTCCAGAGAAGCTATTAATAAACCTAGTGACGAATATCGAAAAAACAATCAAGCTGATAATATTATTCATTTTTGTCTCAAACTACACCCTCAGGAGATAACTGATAGATCTCTATTATAAAACATAGTCATCATTTCAGCCAAAAGATGACCACTGCTGGACATACGCCTCCCCCAAAAGGGGAATTGCCCTAATCGCCACACTTGGCAGGCGGGTTGGCGATCGCAGTATGGTGTTAAAATGCATAGAGAACGCTGCTGCCCATTCTCTAGTAAGCCCCTAAGTCGCCTTTTACGACACCCACGGGGAGAAATAGGATGGTGCTATTCCTTACGTCCGGCACCATACGGAATACCCCACTACATACCATATCATACCACATAAAGCATAGTACACAATAAAATTACATTAAAAAAGATAACAATTTAACGAATTTATTTAGGTAGGTACTCACCACATCATGGTCTGCCTAGCCTTTTCCAAACTATGTTCACCTAGTTTGGAAATGACTAGGCAGATGCCTATAACCGAATGTAGTGGACTACCAGTTTTATACTTGGAACTTATGCCTCTCTAATCTCCACAACCCAGTTACTGGGTAACACGATACCCCTTGGTAAGATGATGTCATACTCACTGATTGAATAAAAATTAAAGACGAACGGTATTTCGCCGGAGCTCCAATGGCAAGGCCAATTATTTGGCAAATCCGTTGAATTTACTAAAAACAATTCAGGCAAAATAAAACAATAATCACACGGGAATTCAAGATAAAATGTTTGGAAATTGTTTCCGAACGCACCGTTGTTTGAATTGCAAGATTGTGAAATAATTATGTTTAAATTACAAAGTAAAACAGAGAGATTTATTATCCAATTTCCGTTAAGGCGTCGTGGTATGTGTATACGGTCCATGCTTCGAATTCAACAATGAAAACTTATCGATCTCATTATTTTTCTACTATAAAATATGATGCCGTATATCAAGGCACGTCGATGAATCATGGGAACACCATGAATATTGGTAATATATTTTGCGCGTGTTCCGAGTTTTTGATAACGGGTTTGGAAGTTATATAAATAAACGTAGGTAATCGAAAAAGATTATGTTAGGTAAATAAATAGAATATTGCCGCAGAGATTAGGATTTAAGTAGTGAACCTATCTTTTGAAGTTCAAACTAAATTAAAATAATTATTCATGTAATTAAAACTGAAATAATTTGAAAACATTGGAAGATAATTAACTCATTTTAATTATAAATTGATTGAATTAAAAAATGTTTAATTAAAAGGTCATTGACAAACGATCAAAAGACAAAAGATTGAAACCGTTGAACTGAAAAACGAGGAATACAATGTTTAATTTTGTGTTCCAAATTATCATTAAATTAAACATTGTTTGCGCAAAACACAGCAGCTACAACAACGAGCGTAATTAGAGAGAATATGGACGTATCGTTACAGGCCCGTCTCGCCTCGCGCCGCAAAAGCTAATGAATAATTTCTTGTACCAAAGAGTTTCCTACTTCTTTGGCTCCACAGTGTACAAAGAACGCGGTATTTAAACTTCGCGGTCTTCCGACAACGGGACGGCCATGACTACACAGAGTAATTTTCAAAAAAAGCAGTCTTGAATTCGCTGGCAGAAATGCAATTAGTGGGATCGGTCAAGTTCAAATTGGATCTTTACCAACTTTGCATTAAATGAAATCTGAAGAAAATTGTGTTCTGGTTTTTAAAAGGCTTCTTTCCCATTTTAGTTTGAAACTCTAGTTGGTAGTAATTCTTTTACTAGTACTGTGTTTTAATGGATTTCGTTACCGCATTGCTGTAAACCACATTTTGGTAATGAATAGGTAATATAAAATGGTGGGCATACATTTAGAGAATTTGCAATGATATATTACCGAATGGAACTGCAGTTTACTGTCACAAGCCATTATGTGAACATGCAATGCTCTCTGTAATATTTGATACTAGCTGTGCCCGCGGCTTCGCTCTCATGACGGTATTCTTTTGCCATTATAAGTTAATGGGAACGTGAAGTCATAATTATTATATTAGTAATAAATAAAATAAATAAATAAATCATCATTTATTTCAGATTCACCACTATGATTACATCCATATTTGTTAGTACAATTGCGACCTTACAAACCCAACCCCCTCCAAATAATAATAATAATATCGTCTACAACATCGGTTGATTTTGTTAATTTAAACTAAAACTTGTTAGTACATTCTTGGTTTAAGTATAAATTTACAAAAGAAAATAATTTTTATTCATGATTTTTCCTTAAAAACACACACACACGCAACACATCAACACACACACACATAACATCTTTCAAATAAAAAAAATCTTTTGCACTTCTTTCAGAATTTGATCAGGCGATTGAAGAACAAAAGAGATAAAATGCAAAAATAAGCTTGAGTGAAAAATAATTAATCACTTGAATAATCATTAATAGGCACAGTTAAACCAGAAAGGGTTTTTCAAAGTACACTTCGGTAATCTTCGTGTTTCCGTAATATTTGATAATTACAACACACTCGTACTTCGGTGTGAGAAATCTGTGCTCTGTTATTGTGAACTCAAGTTATATTATTATGGATTTTCGGAAAGTGATTCAATTATCTGTTTACCAACGGCCTCGTGACGTTTGAAAATTTAAGTAAATTAAGAGTGATCAAATAATTACTTAAAATTTTCAACGTCAACTGTCTATGACAAGTAATTGGTATCGAAAATTATTTAAAACTAATAAATGGAATTATCGATACGACGAAGAAACAAAAAAAGAGTTTTTACAAAAAAAAAAACACTAAAATGTGAAATTAAAGTTCCGAAATTAAAATAATTTTTCACTTTGTATTGTTGGAAGTCGGTTTTTTTTTTTTTGTATAAAGTTTTTTTTGGAAGTCGGTTGCTTTTTTTTTGGAATTTTTTTTATTTTACACTTTTTAGGGGGTCAGTTTGTAATTTATCTAAGTTACAATACCCATAAGCCAACTGCTCATCACCTTTTACAAAATATTACTTTGCCTGATGCAGGCCTGTTAATAAAGCTCAACACAGACAGCGGGTGCGAAGCGGGCGCGGGTCGGGCATGGGTCGGGACGGCAGACGGCGGGCTGTATTCTCTGCATTTATATGTATTGTTGACACGGTTGGCGCAGTGGTTAAGCGATTGACTGCAGCGCTGCGTGTCCCGGATTCGATTCCCGCACGGAACAAATATTTGTATGACCTACACGTAGTTGTTCCAGGTTCCAGTTTAAATGTTTGTAAATGCACCCACGATACAGGATAAATTCCAAGTGTGGGGCAACGTTTAAAAAAAAATGTATATATATGAACGACACCACACGAAACGCGTGCCCGGCTCCCGCCGCCGACCCGCTGCGCGCCCCACCCGCACCCATCCAGCGCCTGACGCGCACCCGCTGCCTGTGTGTGTTGAGCTTAATAGTTGAGGAATTTTCCTGGTAAGAACCAGGAGAACTAGAGCTGATGGTGAAGTCACTATCAGCTCCACTTCACCATATGAATTGTGACGTGCATAAATTGCTTATAAACGTAACGAAACGATTTTTCCGAGAGCAAATGCACGAGTTTCTATAAAAAATATCCAAATCGCTATAGGTGTGCCTATAAAATTTGAGGATTTCTAACGATTTCCTTTGGATCTCCTCATCAGTTTCTGACATGGTGCATACCCTTTCAAACAAAAAAATAATTTTCGAAATCGGTCCACAATTGACGGCGAAATCGGTGAACATAAATTTAAAAAAACATCGAGACGAACATATTACAACCTCCTACTTTTTGGAAGTCAGTTAAAAATATTGGTATCAAAGTCAAAATGTATTTCACAATAGTGGTATCTACCTCCAACCCGCACCTTTAATCAAAAAAAGAAATAACTAAAAATGTATATTTTGTGGGAAAACGCATCCAAAGTTTGACATGTTTTCCTTATATGACTTAAATTTATCACAAAAAATTAAAGAAATCGTTTAGGTCAATTCTAAAAGTAGGGATAGGTAACGTTATTAATAAACTAGTAGATTTTCGTAAAAAATATTATATTTTTTATCAGAAAGCCGCTTAAATAAATAATTAAAATAAAAAAGTTCGTTGTTATTTCACTTTTCAATAAAATATGTAAACAAATAATTTAGTTTCGGACGGAGTAAATGTTGCAGTTTTATATTAAAATCATCTTGCAAGTAAACGAAATATTTAGATTTTTTTCATTGTTAACCTATGAAGCATAAACTGTCAGAGAAATATTCATAATTGTGTCTGTGTTAAATTTAATTAACAAATAATTACAAACGTATTTTTTTTTCATAAACAGGATGTATTACTTCGTTTTATCCATATTTATTATCAAAAATGGTTCAATTTGAATGTAGAATCTTATAAAAACTCAACTAACAATATTATATGTGTATCAAAGGCAATTATCAATTAAAACAATGCAAAAATCTTTCTAAAATCTTCTTCTAAAGCTTTTTGTGAAATGAACAAAATATAAAATACTTATTATCACCAAAAAAAAATGTTTGAGACTAGCCCTAAACAGACCAATTGGTTACACAACACAACATTTTGATTTTATTATCACAAAAATTACACAATAAACACACATACATACATACATGAACTCACGCCTTGTTCCCATGGGGTTAGGCAGAGACTATAGAACGCCACCTGCTACGCTCCTTACAGACTCCTTTTGCTTAGCCTACGTTCATACATCTGGTCATACACGCACGCCGATTGTGAGTACTACGCACCTGACCTTTCTGAAGAACATCACCAATTTGGTCACTATTTATGTCCTCCTAGGGCGTCCCCTCCCGGCGTTTCCTCTAACCTCTGCTTTATAAATACCTTTTGTTAGTCGCCTTTCACTCATCCTCTCAACATGACCAAACCATCTAAGCATACTCTTTTCAATTTTTGTTACTACATCTTCTTTTAAACTGCACCGTTGTGTTATCACCTCATTTTTCAGCCTATCATTCATAGTCACGCCAGACATGCTTCGCAAGGAACGCATTTCCACTGCATTTATTCTACTTTCATGCTTCTTTTGCCACACCCAACACTCACTTCCATACATAAGCGTAGGCACCAGCACACCATTGTGACCAGCTAGTCAAGCCTTTTTGGGCTTCGACTGATTGGTCACAATCGCATGTATAGCACCTTTCACTTTATTTCTCGCATTTACTCTCCTTTCCACATCTTCATCAATCTTTCCATCCCTTGTAAACTGACTCCCCAAATATATAAACTCACTTACTTGCTCCACACTCTTACCATTTATTTTCACATCACACGCCGATACATCCTCTTCTCTTTCAAACACCATGACCTTTATCTTATTCACATTTATATTCATCCCTTTCCTCTTATATGCTTCATCCATCACAGTCACCATGTCTTGCTACTGTTTTGCAGACGAAGCAAGTAAAACTTGATCATCTGCGTAGAGAAGGCATTTGACAGGTAACTCATTCATTCTCAATCCGCACTCACTCTCTTTCAAACCTATCAGACGACTATCCATGTACAAGTTGGACATCCACGGTGACGCTACACAACCCTGCCTAACACCCCTTGAAATGCAGAACCAGTCCGTGTATGCCCCATTTAACCTAACACAAGCACTGGAATCCTTGTATAAAGATTTCAGTGCCCGTACCAAGCTCCAGTCCACACCGTACACTGATAGTATTGACCACAGTTCTTTCCTCTATATACTGGCATAGGCCTTCTCCTAGTTAACGAAAGCACAGTAGACTTTCTTGAGCTTTGCCAGATGTTTTTCGGCTATGCACCTTAAGGAGAAGATCTGATCCATACATCCCATTCCCTCTCTAAATCCTGTCTGCACATCCCATATTTTCTCATCTGTCATTCTTACCACTCTATTTATTAAAACCTTCGCATACAGTTTGCCGACAGCACTCAAAAGACTAATGTCGCGGTAGTTTTTACACTCCTGCTGAGAGCCTTTTCCCTTATATAGTGGTACGATTACAGCCTTGCACTAGTCATCTGGCACACGGCCATAAATCCAGCACATATTAAAGATCCGGCACAACAGGCTTGCTACCACCCCGTCACCACCCTTCAGCATTTCAGCAGACACTCTGTCTTACCCTGCAGCTTTCCCAATTACCTTATATACCTTTCAACGCTTTTACAATCTCATCTATTTCTATTTAATTCCACTCATCTGCATGTGAGCTTGGGTCATCAAAACTGGCTTCTGCCCAATTACCCACTCCTTGCACACTATCCTGACAACTAAATAAACTTTCAAAGTATCTCTTCCAGCGTTCCAAGACCTTACATTCTTCGCTTAATAAACATCCATCTTCTGCTCTTATAACGTTCATACTCGATGTTCCTGTCACTCCGCGAGCCAATCTTACTTGTTTCCAGAACAGCTTAACATTGGCCCTGAAGTTATCACAGAAGTTCCTGTTATAATTTTCTTCCTTTTCATCCTTCTTCATTTTTACAATCTCTTTCACTCTCGCTTTTATTACAAAGTATTTCTTCTTCACTTTTTCCAAATCATCTGCCACATTCGTTGCCTGATTCATCCTATTTTGGGCCGTACAGGCTAACATGTAGCCAGGCCTCTTTCTTCTTCCTCACAACCTCTTTAACTTCTTCATCTACCCAAGAATCATTTGTTCTACTACCACATACTTTTGTGGCTACTTGCACCATACTATTTTTCGCTATATTCCATACTTCTTCCAGACTGTAATCATTCGTATCATCAAATATTTTATCCGTCTTCACTTTTACTTCCCTCTTATATTCCTCTTTTACTTTCAATTCTTGCAGTCTTTCTACTTTTATTCTTTTTAGAGCAGTTACAGGAACTCGGACTCGGTGACGTCAATGCCTGAACACACCATCCATCCGACACATAACCAGATGATGATCAGTCCCTACAATAACACCCCGATATGCTCTAGTATCTGTAACTTTGCATTTTAATCTTTCATCCACAATCACAAAGTCAATCATACTTCTACACGTATACCTGTGAACCTTTCTATGATTAATTTATGCATGAGAATGTAAAAAATTAATCATCTTTTTTTTAAATACTCTTGTTAATGTTTAATAAAAAATCCGACAATCGTCATTATAAACTAAAAGAGTAAAATAACTATAAATAAAACGAAAGTCATACCTGACAAATAAAACTTTAAACAGCAACAAACCAAAAAAAATACTACGTTTCTGATAAATCATAGTACAATACTGAAATAATACCTATTCACTTTACGTTTGCTTAGGAATTTTATTATAACACTGCATCAACTTGAAATGGCTTCGTAATCGATACGAAACAATTTACACAAAACTGAATTAAGTCACAATATTATCGGAATAAATTACTCCTACTTTTCTAATAAAGTGAAATAAGTAATACAATTGCACTTTTTGAATAAATAAGAGCATGTAAAATAATCACCTGATAGTAAAACACCGAGCTTATTTCGTTTTACTCCACTTTCTTAACTTTCTTCCGGGATCTTACGTTGAGCAAAGACGGCGCATCACTGAATTCGATCACTTTACTCGTACCAACTTGATCGCGCGCGTAAATCAAAAAGAGAACGACAGACATCTAACACTGTAATTTTCGTCGTATCGAGTCAGCTGTTAGACTGGACTTATTCTCCGTGCAAAGTTAATTCACATTATGGTAAAATCTCGAAAAAAATATTTTTTGAGTTATTTCTTTTTTTGATTAAAGGTGCGCAATGACTATCTATGTAGCTTAATGTTTCACCAGAGCACATACATACCCCAGTAATATAATTAGTTTTTTTTCACAAGTGACCGTATCTCAAACAATAGCAAGCAAACATTTACGTTTCAGAGATAACGACACAAAACTACAACACGCTAGTTTTACAAGTTCCCACAAAGAAGTTTCTAGAAATTCGATTAAAGGGTACCGCAAGCCTTTTACCCCAGTTGTTGGGAAAGTGCTGTAGGTAGCTATCATTATATGTATAGAGTAGTTCATGCGAACTGTTTTACGGCAGCTTCGTAAAGTGGAATTTTATTATGTATCCGCAGCTCTATGTATGTTTCGTCATCGGAGATTTTTTTTTTTTTTTTAAAAACGTTGCCCCACACTAGGAATTTCTCCTGTATCGTGGGTGCGTTTACAAACATTTAAACTCACATACACAAACAGCCAGACCCGGAACAACTACTTGTAGGTCATACAAATATTTGTTCCGTGCGGGAATCGAACCCGCGACACGCAGCGCAGCAGTCAATCGCTTAACCACTGCGCCAACCGTGCGTATTTTCGTAGTAAGGATTAGCTAACATGGACTTCATTCTCAATTGAGTTTTCTTAGTGCTTAAAACTGACTCCGCTTTGTAAGCGTTAGCAGGTGTAAAGCACCGCCTTCTGCATGAAGGGATGTCGCATGCGCGCTGGAAAAAAAGAACCAACAATCCGATTTCCGATATCCTCTACGACTAAACGACTACTCCGGGTAGACTAAATAGTCGCAGGAGCTTCTTACGGGTTCACACAGGCAATCAGAGACAGGCCACCTAAAGAGCGAAGTAAATTGTGGGAAGAGAACAACCACAAGACTTCGTAAAGCCCCAAGAAAACCTGCCTCCGGGCCGCGAATTGCAGTGGTCTATCTGGAAATCACTGAATCGATTGCGCACCCAAGTAGGACGCTGCAAACATGATCTCGCGAAATGGGGCATTATTGATTCATCCAACATCCAGTGCGAGTGCCGTGCTCCTGAAAAGTCTATACACTAGAAGGGACACTCTAGCAGATGGGGATCTGCTAGTGTCCCAAATGTTCGTTCACCTGCACCCTTGACGATCTGAACAACGCCTCTGACGGCGTAATAACTAGAGCCACTACTGGGCCCAAACAGTATAAGCTACATTGATGTACATGGAAACAACAAAAGAAGAAGCAGACAGCTGCTGGTTAAAAGGTGACTCACACTCATTTTGATGTCATTAAATTTTAGTATGCCACAAAATAACTATATAAGCTTTATATGCAGGTTACAGTTAACTGCAATTTCGTTTTGGACCATCAGTGTGCCTAGCAAGAATGCGAAGCGTAAAGATAACGTAAATTCGAACGATTTTAAATTTTAAAATACTCGGTTTACATTTTTTTTTTAATTACAGTATTATGTACACAAGAAGAAGAGAACAGAAAAATACTTATAAAGCCATTATTTTTAAAGAAATGTCTGCCAGGATACCTTTTTTTTTTTTTTTTTTTGGGTGGGAAATCATCAAATAACTTCTCCCGCTCTGGACGGAGCGGGAGGGCGTGTCAGACTTTTACTGACTAAAACCCACCCGTGTTCCTTCCGTTGCCTGTGTGCCAGGGCCACGATATCGCAGGTATACTGCCAGTATACCTGCGTATATGTAAAAATTTCAAAAACCCCCGACATAACCAAAACCTCTAAAAGTAAAAAAATATATGTATTGGCCCTTTAAGTTTAATATAAGTTTAGGTAATATTTTGATCCAAGCGTCGTCGTGGCGGCGGACGGCTAATGAAAATAGGAAGTTTACGGCAGCTATCCTTTTTAAAACAGCATACATTCAATACTAACTATTAACTAATTTAAATATTAGGTTGGGGAAAAAGTCTTTTCGCGTTATAGTATGTATGAACTTGTAATAAAATCTCTTTGGCTATACTATTTGTATCTGGCTGGTTTTGGTATCATTGAAAGTTTAAATTTTAAAGAATATAATTCCAAATTCAAATTAGGAAAAGGTGTGATTTTCATTTGTTTTTCGTACTGTAAAGATGAGTGAATCTAATGAAGAAATTCGATACATTTTAAAATTTTACTACAAAAATGGTAAAAATGCAACGCAAGCCGCGAAAAAAATTTGCGATGTTTATGGACCTAGTGCAGTGTCTGTGAGAGTAGCACAAATTTGGTTTAAGCGTTTTCAATCCGGAAATTTTGATGTCAAAGATGCACGTCGCTCTGGTCGCCCTAATACGGATAAAATGGAGGCCATTTTTGAAAAAGTTGTGCAAGATCAGATATCAGTAGTTACGACGTAGCTGAAGAACTGGGAATTGACCACAAAACAGTTTTGGCACTTTTAAAAAAACTGGGTACACAAAAAAGCTCGATATTTGGGTACCTCACGAGCTCACTGAAAGAAACTTAATGAACCGTGTACTCATTTGTGATTCTTTATTACGACGTAATGAAACCGAACCATTTTTGAAGAAGCTGATAACTAGTGATGAAAAGTGGATCACGTACGACAAGAACGTGCGAAAAAGGTCGTGGTCAAAGGCCGGTCAGGCTTCACAGACTGTGGCGAAACCCGGGTTAACTCGCAGCAAGGTGATGCTGTGTGTGTGGTGGGATTGGAAGGGCATTATTCATTATCAGCTGTTACCACCAGGCAGGACCATCGATTCTGAACTCTACTGCGAACAACTGATGAGATTAAAGCAAGAAGATGAGAGAAAGCGGCCGGAATTAATCAATAGAAGGGGTGTGGTTTTTCATCATGATAACGCTAGACCTCACACATCTTTAGCCACTCAGCAAAAATTAAAAGAGTTTGGCTGGGAGATGTTAATGCATCCGCCGTATAGTCCTGACCTTGCACCTTCAGATTTCCACCTGTTTCGGTCTCTTCAGAATTCTTTAGGCAGTGTCAGGTTAACATCACGAGAGGACTGCCAAAACCACTTGTCGCGGTATTTTGATCAGAAGTCCCAAAATTTCTATAGCAATGGGATCATGTCCCTACCTACAAGATGGCAAAAAGTTATCGAACAAAATGGTACCTACATACTTTAGTTAAATGTAAATAAACTATATTAAAAAATGTTTTGAATTTTCTTAAAAAATGCGAAGAAACTTTTTCCCCAACCTATTATAAACACACAATAATTATGAGAATATAGAGTCTGTTCCACGAAAGAAGTCTCGCAGACGTGGCGCTGCAGGCATGCGACGGAATCATAAATCTTTTTTTATTTATCTCAACAATTCATATTACAGGCACTGGTTAATAAAATGCACAATATTAAATAGAGAAAGGTGTCTGAGGGGAAGAATTATTGTAGGAATGTTGCTAACTTGTATAAGAATAATTAGTTCCATTTATTGCCGCGGGACTTCTTTCATGAGACGGACTTTACTTATATATATGCTTATTTCGAAAATAAATGTTACAAAAATATATTTAATTATAATAGTATAAAATATTAAATATAGTATGCAACTATGACGAAGTGCAGAGATAGTGTTTTTAAGATTTTATCTAATATCTATGGGTGGTACTAATTGTCCTTGTTGCAAAAGTTTAAACCAAACTGCTACTTATAGCCTAAAGGATAGTTGTATTTCCGAATATAAAATCGATTGAGTTTCGTCATACAAATCGTCCGTGATATACTTTCCTCTTGTGCGTGTATTGAGGTGCTTTTGTTTTAAAAGTTATTATAATATAACAATGAAATTTACCAGCGTTGTGAAATCACTTGCCTTTATACAAAACTCTTTAGCACTGTGTACCACGGAAATGCGTCAAAAGGAAACCAGTGAGATGTTTCAGTACTAAGGTCTCTCTATTGTGGTGTTTGTTGATAAAATGAAACATCTAAAGACGCGTACGTACAGTGCACTTCTAACAGCACTGTGTACCACGGAAATGCGTCAAAAGGAAACCAGTGAGATGTTTCAGTACTAAGGTCTCTCTATTGTGGTGTTTGTTGATAAAATGAAACATCTAAGGACGCGTACGTACAGTGCACTTCTAACAGCACAGGTATGCGGTTTAGCTATAAAGTCGAAAGAGTGTATGCTAGTGTAGGTAATTTGTAGTTGTATCTCTATGTATGCACATTTATAAAATGTAGTAATTGTTTTAAAATCGACATAATTATTATGAAAACTTATTCTTATATTGTAATAGGACTACTGTGATTTCGTGTTGATTGTCCCCCACTGCGGGGCGAGCACGGCCTACTGTGACATGACTTAAGTCACACATTTTATCACAGTATGAGCGATAAAACTCTTTTTTCATAGAATGCTAGTACAAATTGACATGACATAATTTATCATGTCTTGTCACAATCGTCACGCATTTTTAACAGAGTAACGGTGGAGTTTCTTGCCCATTCTTCTCCCCCACCTAACTACCTTTTGGAAGAGGCAACTAGAATAAATTCTATTTTTTTGTAAATTTTGACGTTCAAAAGTGCCTCTTATGTGCCTTTTTGAAATAAATAATTTGACTTTGACTTTGGTAAATAATAAAAGCAATTGACAAAAGGGACTTATTTATTTAATACTTTTAGCACTCGAATGTACAGAGGTGGCTTAATGCCATTGGCATTTTCTACCAGTCAACCAAAAGGAAATTAAGGGAGGGTGTGTCAGACTTTTACTGACTAAAACCCACCCGTGTTCCTTCAGATGCCTGTGTGCCAGGGCCACGATATCCCTTTCGGACAGGCTCGTAACCCTGGCAGGCATTGGCCCTTTCGGACCCCGTCATTCGGTGCTGACGTCTCTTCAACCTGTGGGTGATGCAGAGACAAACTTGCTGGGGAGTTTGATTCAACACTACTCCAATGTCTCTCCATAACTGAGCCAGTTGAAAAAGGATGGTTTTAAATTAATTTTGAATGGCCTTGTAAGGTCTGCTTAAAATTGAGTAGGTCATAGGAAAAACTGAATTCTTGAGCTGAGACGGATAAGTCAAAATCAGTATGGTCCGAATTCCAACCAGAATGATCGACGATCTGGAGAACGTAACTTGGATAGGCGTTGGATAGGGTTCCCTATCCATTTGCATAAAATTTTAAGACATAATATTACATGGCATAATTTTGTTTATCCTAACTATAACTACGTATAACATTATTTACGTATAACAGCTTACGCATAATTATTTTAAGCATAATTTATCTAATCATAATAACGTATAAGGATAACATTCAACAGGATAATTATACACCGTGGAATTTTAATTGTCTTACAACGGCAGCCCACTTCATGTATCCAATAACTACTAATCATTAATAAAAAGCGCGGTGCGAGCCTTGCGTTCCAAGGGCGGCGCGGAATGGAGCGCAAGGCTCACACCGGGCTCATATTCAGAGGCGGCTCGTCATAAAGAGCGCTGGTGCAGTGCACTCCCACGAAAATAGCATAATCTATATTTCTTTATTATAATCCTATACATACATTCTTTCTACTATGCCCATACGCATACAATAGCAGTTTACTAGAAAACCATTTCCTACGCGTACATTTGGCGTCAAGTTGTAACGTGTGGAGCGCCAGCGATTGCGCTCCTATGAAACAAAGTTCAGTACGATTTCTAGCACTGTATTCAATGAGTGCGAAAGAGAAATATCGACACAGTCCGACGCGTGAAACAGAAGATTTTGTATGAGAAGTTAGCCTAATTTGGAGCGCCGCTCACGCACAACGTTGCCAAACGGCCGCGCGCGGGAATGCGATCCATGCCTATGCGCTGTTGCCGATCTTATGTAAACAAACGGTTCGGCTCAACTCGGCTGTCAGTAGATTCGCAGTGTTTATTCTAAATAATTATTAAAAATAGTTTGTGCGCGACATTTGTAGGTATTAAAAATGGAACAATACAGTGTATCTTTTATTAAAAATTGTGAAAAGACTCTCGAAATGCGCATCGAACTGAAAGCTAAGGGACCACCACGTCCCGAAATTGCACTTTCTCAAAAATGTGTTACGAAAAATAAATCTTTTACGCGTGGTTTTAAATCTGAACAATATTTCAAAACACCTTGGTTGTGTGGATGTGAAGAAAGCAAAAAAATATTTTGTTTCCCGTGTCTCGTGTTTGGAGCTGGCGCCGGCAGTCGTGGTGAATCTGCATGGACGGAAACGGCCGTGTTGAAGATTTAGCGCATCTTTCAATAAAAGTGAAAAAACATTCGCAATCTCGATTTCATATCTTATGTGAAGTGCAATTGGCATCTATCGGCCGTCAAGATATTCGTAAGGCGCTCGATTCTGCGTATCGAAAATCTATTAGAGAGTTCAATGAACGCGTTGATGAAAATCGATAAAGATCGCCGAATGGATTTTCTTTACAAATAAAATAAATGGTAAGCTCTAGTTCTACGTTTCTTTTTTTAGTGAACCCCCACAAATAAATGTCACGAGCCGCCTCTGCTCATAATAGGGTGTTTCAAACTACAGCATGCGTCATAATGAATAATATAAATATTTTTTTTACTTTCATTAATGATTAGTAGTCATTGGACACATGAAGTGGGCTGCCGTTGTTCGACGATTAAAATGCCATGGTGTATTTGCGCGTATTGACATTAAAACATTATTTTTATAGGCATAAAAAATATGCATAATAATTAACTCCTACAGTGTTAGACACTACTACACATTTATTTACAATACTAGCTGCGCCCCGCGGTTTCACCCGCGTACGTCTCGATCCCGTGGGAATATCGGGATAAAAAGTAGCCTATGTCTTAATCCAGGGTGTCAGCTACCTCCATACAAATTTTTATCAAAATTGGTCCAGCCGTTTGAGCGTGAAGAAGTAACAAACATACACACACACACACACTCACAAACTTTCGCCTTTATAATATTAGTGTGATGTAATGTGATTACTCTAATTAAATATATATGCAGTAGGGGTGGGGTGGCCCAGTGGTAACGGCCTCGCCTTACGGTCATGGGTTCGAACCCAGACAGGCGCTTTACTTTGTGTAAATTATTTCATCACCACTGCTCTCAAAACGGTGAAGGGTGAACGGCTCAAAACATCGTGAGGAAACCGTCATGTCCTAGAACTAAAAATTCGAAGACGTGTGACATCTACCAAAATCAAAATCATTTTTTTTTTTTTTCACATAAACCTACATGGGCACTTATGAAACGTCAGAAGCTAGGTGCACGGTTCCAATTGGTCGTTTCCTATGGAGAAGAGCCGGCAAGAAACTCCACGGATACTCTTTTAAAAAAAGTGGGCTTTAACAATGTTATAAGTTACAGTGTTAATAGGTACCTATGGGAGGACAGTGTAGGCCCGTCAACAAGTACCAAGTACTTAACAAAATAAAAGATAGTTTACAAAGCTACAGTCTATTAAGCCTACAACGTTCTCACATTCACAAATTAAAAAAGAATCTATATAAAATATTACTAAAGTAATAAAAATAAAAACTTACATATTTAAACCAAATGACAACATTGTCATTACAACTGTAAAAATAAAAACTGAATAAACAACTGATTACGGCCCACTCCCCTCACAGAAAGAGGAGGCCTGGGTCCCAGCAGAACATTATAGGCTGATTATGCATGATATTTATATGTAAAACATATTGGCGGCTTAAAGGTGGCCCAAGGGCCGTTCCGCCGCACCTTAACCTACTTAATATTGGGTTCCGTTATTCCCGTTAAATTGTATGCCTTAACACTAATATGCTAATAGTCATTACGCCAAGTAATATAATGCTAATTAAAATTATGCCAAAACAAATTATCCAATAAGATATACCATATTAGTTTTAGTACATGCGAAACCCGAAACACGTGTCTAGTATTTTTATGTAAAGAATCTATGTACAAAATTTCAAAACTGTATCATGAAAAATCCCAAAGTTATAAGGTTGTTATGTTACCAGGTTGTCTGTACAAAAATTTGCTAACGGGGCGCCCCCGCGCCTCCACAGGGTCATCTTGCGCTCATTGATAATAATTTGGCAGTAGGTACCTAACCGTACGGCGATTGTATTGTAAGTAATTAAATGGTGATAACATTTTCCTAATACATAAATATTTTTGGGATAAAATAAAACATGGTGTAAAAATTATTGAAATCGATTCAGTTCCTTATTCTGAACAAACTATATTCTGGTTTCGCATATACCAAAAATAATGTTGTATATGACTACAAAAACTGCATGGCAAAAAAAATATGAAACAATAAAAAACAAAACAATTATGCCAAAATATATTAGTAAAAAAAAATATGCGAAAAGAATGGATCCCGTTGAGTAGATGTTGAAATCGATGAACTACATTGTGACCCAAATATAAAGAAGTATCTGTCTTCCTCGTGTTAACTGTTTATTTTCTTATTAAAAGAAAATAATAATCCTAATAGGTACAAAAAAAAGTCAAATTATTTATTTCAAATAGGCACATAAGAGGCACTTTTGAACGTCAAAATTTACAAAAAAATAGAATTGATTCTAGTTGCCCCTTCCAAAAGGTAGTTTCGTATGGAAAAGAATGGGCAAGAAACTCCACCGTTACTCTTTAAAAAATGTTTTACAATATTTTGTTTGAGTACATTAATTATATGATTATATGTGAAGACGATGCACCTAGAATAAAATTACTATACCATAATAGGTAAAAATAATTAAAAACTAAGCAAAGAAAAATAACTTAATTAAGAGATAGATACATGGTGCTCACATATTTACAAACATCGTAAAAGTATATTTTTCAAAAAAAAAATTATAATAAGTCAGTGTGTGGGTATAGGTAATCACAGAATGTAAAATCAATATCATAAAATAACAAATTTTACAATAAAAATAGCAACCAGTTTGATTTTGTCTAGACTCTAGCTAGATTCTCCTATGGAGCTAGACCAGCATGTTTCCAAGCATTCCTGCCCTGGATATAATCCTCTAACTTGTAATATGCTTGTTTACAAAGTGTACTTTTAATATGTGTTTTAAATTTTCTCTCATTTAATTGCAATATATCACAAGGTATTTTGTTATACAATACATCAAGTTAGCGGAATTTCTCCCTAACTTTTGCGTTACTTTAGTACTCTTTTGTGTTACTTGTACAGGTACACTGGTCTTGTATTGTATTCCATAATCCAAAAAGTATTTTAAGGAGTTGTCTAATCAAAGTAATAACTGCTTAGCGTTTGTACTTACCTAAGTAATAGTCCTGACATTGGACTCATTTTTTGCTCACATCTATAGGACAAAGCGCAAATCTTGCGCCAAGCTTTCAGTGTCAAGAAAAAATGCTAAGCGAGTTTTCATATTAATAGTTTAGTAGTCACAGTGACAAAATGTGGAGCGTGATTCCCCAATTCTTCGTCTATGTGGATATTTTACTAGTCTTGTAAACCTGTTAATTATTTAATTACTTTGTAGATAATGAGGCATAATTATAAATTGCATGCCAATTGTAGAAGAAAATATTCGTAATAGCTATTCATATTGCAAATGCCATTCGCCTAAAAAAATCTCATTGCATTGTGTGTTCGCACGAACGCCTCTCCCATTATAAACAATCATCAAATGCACTCACGCAGCCCAGTAACAGGAAATTGCCATTTGTAATTCAATTTCCCCATTACAAGTTCCAATTCAAAGTTGCTGCGGTCCACGAATGCATAATCGTACATCAGGTATATTACATTAGTGTCGGGAACAATATTAAGATGATTAGAAGTTCAACTGCGCCTGCGGTCGGGCAAAATGCCAAGCCCACTACTTTATTATTTGCATTCGCAAATTCGCGCCGTCCTCCGCCATTGTGACAATTTTCGAACAACTGTCTCATATATTTTACAAAGCCGGACATATTAAGTGAAACGCTTATGGCAATTCGTAAAAGTTGTGTTTTTTGTTTTCTTTTTCCGACTGATTTATTAGGTTGAATGAAGGCAGTTGTTTTTTTTTTCAACTTAAAATGTTTCTATAATATTTTGTATAAGGTGACAGAGAAGTTTAATTAACTGTCATGTTAATATTTGTAGTACAAACTTTAATCAAATTTCATCAAAACCAACTACGAGCCAACAAGGATAAACACATTTTCTGTTAATTATAAGTAATAATTTAGTACGATTTTGTTCCTAAATGTTACAATTATGTTGCATGTAATTATGAAGTTGAACGTACCCGCAACAATATTTGCATTAAAAATGAACCTACGTCCAGTGCATCCCTAATAATGCCCGCAGGTGTACTGTACCTCGCGTGGGTATTCTATAGTGTATTGTCTGGAAAATTCAAGACTTTAATCTTCAGAGCATTTCACGTACCGCACGTAAGTTTATGATGTCTACACTCGCGAGATGCAGTGTGTAAGCTGATCTAACACTGTACAAAGACTGGATGAGAGCCTTGTAAGCCCCATATTATATGCTTTAGGTGGAAAAGAACATGATTTTTCACAGAATAAGTTATTTATTTATTTAATATTTTAAGCACAGAAATGTACAGAGGTGGCATACTTTCCTGAATACATACTACCTGTAAGCATAAGCATAAAGAAAGAAAGAAAGAATAAAAATTATTTGGACATAGTTCTTGAAACACAAACTACAAAAAACAAAAAAAAAGCATGTTCACCCTATAGCGTTCCCACTGCTGGGACACAGGCCTCCTCTCTGTGAGAGGGAGTGACCCGTAATCCACCATGTGGGCCCAGTGCGGGTTGGTGGATGTATTCGAATTTTTAGTTTAGCCGGTTTCCTCACGATGTTTTCCTTCACCGTTTTGAGAGATGTGGTGATGAAATAATTTACACAAAGTAAAGTGCCTGCCTGGGTTCAAACCGTGTGGATAAAAACACCTTATTAATAAAGAATTAAAAAAAAAAACTTTGTAAGTCGCGGCCGTTTCTACTGGGCCACTACTCTCCTATTACCCGTAAACTTGATGATTTTTTTAGTGTTTGAAAAAAAGCAATTATGGAACCTCTGTTTAATCCATGGAAAACGCGTATACATTTACGGGATACTTACCTGCGGGGCGTGCACGGCCTACTGTGACATGACTTGAGTCACACATTTTATCACAGTTTGAGCGATAAAACTGTTTTGTCATAAAATGCTAGTACAAATTGACATGACATAATTTATCATGTCTTGTCACAGACGTCTTGGCACGCCCGTGCTTGGCCCGCTGCTTGAGTTAAGCTGCTTAAGTTTTTATTTAAAAAGCAGTGCAGAACTTCTTGGCTCACTTGCAGTTACGAAGATTAACCGTGATTAATATTGGCGACAATATCATGATACATTTAGTGACGTGCCTACGCTTGTTCTACGGTAAGATAAAGAAACTAATAATGGGTTTTCAACTAAGTGCTACTATTCGATTCAAAGTCGCCTTCTATACGACAAGAAAAGAATTTTATATAACTTTCTATTTTGAATTACTTATATTATTTATAGATATAGAAAGAAAAAGCATTATTGGGACTCGCACAGATCACAAATTAAAATAAAACACACTCATAGAAACTAGAACAAACCAAAAATAAAACAAAGTAAAAATAAAAATGGAAAGTCCTGTACGAGACCAAAAAGCTCAGCATGAAGGTATTCTGATAGGTCCCGCTGCAACTATACTTCATATTGTTATTGACAGGATGAATAACAAAATGAAAGGCGAGTAACAAAAGGTATTTACAAGGCAGATGTAAGTGGAAATGCCGGGAGAGGATGCCCTAGGAGGACATATAGTGACCATATTGGTGATGTTCTTCAGAAAGGTCAGGCGCGTAGTACTCAAAACTGGAGTGCGTGTATTTCCAGATGTATGAACGTAAACGAGGCAAAAGGAGAATATAAGGATCGAGCAGGTGGCGTTCTGTAGTTATTGCGTACCCCCATGGGAAGAAGGTGTGAGTTTATGTATTTATGTATATATAAAAAATACAACAAAATACTGACAGAAGTGTTTGCCTTTTGGTAAGATTTACTTAACTCAAAACAGCGCTTTATAGATTGTGGTTTATTTCAAAACGATGCTTAAATTGAAAAGACGATAAAACGTCAATAAAATTATTGTTATTAATGATTAATGTCCACTTAGTCGTGACGGTTCAATAGACATTAATCATTTAAGAGGAGGCTCCCTATTTTTATGTTAATTTGCATCAATATTCTGAAATAGTCACACATACAAGCAAAATGAAACTTTAGTATATGATTTATTGGATCTTTTTCTTTTCTAGTTGAAGACACATACGTAATTGTAATATTTTCTCTGAAATAATTTTTTATTCGAAAATTATGTAATTTTTAAGGATAATTCTAAAAAAACAAACAAGATTGTTAGCTTTTATGTCTAAAATAAATATTCACTGCAAGAAACTATAGTTTATTATCCCGACACAAGATATTTTTTCTCTAGATCAATTATTACTTTAGTTGTAAACGAAATAAGAATTGAGACTTACGCTATTTAGTTTCGTGCTCAAACACGATCAAAGAGCACACGCGATATTCAACTTTATTACTGATGTATTAGCGTTTAGCACAGAACGGAGTGGCGGGGAGCGAGGGGCAGAGCTTGCATTCAAAATTTGATTTAGACTGCCTGCTCATAATAAACCTTCCATTTTCTTGACGTTTAAAATTGAACTACTGCACACTGGTTTAATGATTACTGGCTTTGATTTTATGAATATATTACTGTCAAGACTATTTAAAAACCTTTTACCCCGCAAAATGTGTGGTTAAATTAGGTAGGTAATTTGAAAGTGTTTAATTTGGTAGCAGGGCGAATCCCTGACAAAAAAGGGGGCATCGCTAAGGGTCGGATCACAACCTCGCAACCCAGTGACAGAACGTTATGGGATGATGAAAAACGGACAACCCCGGGTTCCCTTTTTATTTATTACGGCTAAGGGTACGCTATTTTTGTTAAGGACAATTTAGGGCTTTCAAACTGTGTGTACCCCACTTTTTTAGGTAACGGGTATTTTTGCTCACTCTGTGTTGAATTTGGGGTGAGTTGGTACATCACAAAGTGGGTTGATAGCACTTAAAAAGTCTGGGGTAACGTTATAAAAAAGTTTTTGCGTTGTTTAAATCTAGAATAAATAATTTCGTGAATAAAGAAATCGCCAGAGCCAGCATGTATTTTTCGGACAATTAAATTTTTTTTATGATATCGTTACATAAAAAATATATGTATGTGTCTGGTGTTATGTGAGAGAAAGTATGCACTGGAGTCCAACAATTATTGTCAACTTTATTTGGGTACGTTTTTTATGTTTCCATGTTAATAATGAATGTAATTGGGGTTGTACCGTCTTAATTAACTATGATTAATTCTAAACAAGTGATCCGTCCCTGCTTCGCACGGTTTTTACAACTTTACAACAACGAGTTTTTTAACGTATAGAGGGAAAAAAATAACCGGTGCGCTTATTTTGACAAATTCAACCTAAACGAGTTTTTTTTAAAACATATTTTTTATTTTGTTATGTCGTAGTACAAAAAAATAAAGTTATCGTTAACACGATAAAAAAGATGTTTACTTTGAAACTGGTTTTATGGTGACTTGGGCACGGATGCGTGGTGTAGCAGAAACCGCGAATACCTAAACAGCTGCTGTGATGGGCTCGCTCGATTTGCGATTCGTAGGTTCTTACGTATTTTATTAGGATTTCAAGTCGGGGAAAAAAAAAGTGTTGACCAATTTAATGGTGTTCTACTTCTGATACTAATCCACCAAAAAAAATTTGCGCACTGGTTATATTTTTTTCCTGTAAGTATTTATTAAATGTATTCTTTATTAGCATAACAAATGTAAACAAACAAAGTGAAGCCTGACTCCTGCGCTAGGTAAAAACACCTGTGTTACAGGAGCAACACATTATATTTGTTAAATAAGAATGAATACGCTTAAAAGATTTCTGAATAAAATGTCTAAATTATGGTGAATATTTAGAAGAACTAAGTCACTCAACAGGTCACATGGAAAACGAGTTTGTGTCATACAATTTATAGATTTTAGATCACACCAGGGGCTCGTGTCGATCGATCAGGTTAAGCTACGCTTGCCGCGGTTGGTCCGTGAATGGGTGGCCACCTCCTTTACATAAAAAGACCACTCCGTGGCTCGAAAAGCACGTTAAGCCCTTCGTGGCGCCTGTTTTTCGTGGATCTTTGACAGTTGGTACGGGTCATCAGAAGCCCGAAAGTCTGACAACCAGCCTTACCAAGGGGTATCGTATTACCCAGTAACTGGGTTGTAGAGATCATATAGGAAGTTGCTCCATTTAAAATACTGGTATTCAGCTGCATCTGGTTAGACTGGAAGCCGACCCCAACATAGTTGGGGAAAGGCTAGGCAGATATTGATGATGAGATCACACACATAGTAACTTTTTGATTAATCCGACGACCTAAATTACTTCGGATTAGTCTCAATTTCAGATTATACTTACTTTAAACCTATAACGCACACAGCCTTTTTGTAATGATCTACCCAAACGCCCCCGTTGTCCGCTTATTTCAATTCAAATGATATTCAAACACGAAGGCCATACGACTTAATTCAATTACCATTTTTCCTTCTGCCCCCAAAATAAATGTATTTTTTGTCAGCACGATTCTTTATGGCTTTATTAATCATTTGAAATGCAATTTTCTGCTTATTCATTAGCATTTTGTAACTGTCAACATACAAAATGTTGTTATAAGTTTAAATTAAATTTTTTTTATGTAAACTTTTTGCTTGATTAATAGCCAATAGCTATTTTTGTTTGAATAAAAACGAAACAAAATTCTCGGAAGGAATACGTATCCTGGAGGTTCTTTGGTTTAGAATTGCCCCATACTGCCTCAGTTAAATATAACATAATACCGTATCCCGTCTCGAGCTATCGGGCTATTCTATAGTAATGAAAGATAAAACAGATTGTATCTTATACCCATCGAGCTGCGATAGTTGTCAATAAAGGAAACTCTTGCCACTTATCCGATGGAAATAGTTGAAGATATAAATATCATTACAACAAGTACAATCTGCACACTTGTGATTGTGATGAATTTAATAGTAGCCGTAATATAAAAAGCTTATTTAGTTTTACGAGATATTTGTATAAATTATCGATAATGAGGCATCAAGTACCAACAACTTAACATTGAAGTTGAAAAACATGTTCTCCCATACATCGATATACGTCACGGTCGATTCTCTAACTGCAAATGTAAGTTGGTCGACTATTACTCCTACATGTAAAGCCTACTTAGCTGTGTTGGTTTTCCTTTTAATTTCGTTTTATATACTACTGCCGTGGATTTTTCCACATATCCAAAAACAACCAGCTCATCTGGCAGGGGGACACTTGACAACAAAAATGAGCACTTTGAAGCTTAATATTACGCAAACGGATCCCTCTCAGTCCCGCAAAACTTTTGAACGGCCTGTTCAACGATACCCCACACCATGGGATAGACGAGAAAAAAATATCATCTCCACTTTTCGTCCAAGATAGCACCCAAACAATATTTTTTTTTCAAGATTTTATTTTACCACTTTGTCGGCGGGATTAATTTGTATACCCATACCAAACATACATACAGCATTTTAGTACTAAGAGTCTCTGAGCTAAGCCGTGGTCAGACAGACGGACATGGCGAAACTATAAGGGTTTCTTGTTAAAGTCAAAGGTTATTTACATTAATGATAAATGATTTATTTCTGTAAGTAGGTTTGTACAAACACTTTTACACGTCAATCATATTAAAAAAAAAACTAAATGAGGTCGGCGTTTCGGATACGACTACTCCGAGAAGAAAGGCCGAACCAAACTCAGAGGTCACAGTCTCTTTTAAAGTCCAGACATAATCTTGGTCACATCATGTGAAGACCATGTAGATTGGTGCCTGAAATGATCTTTTGACGAAAGAACCACACAGATTGAGGGGACCTGTCCAGTGTCAGTGCACACATTTGTTAGTAGTCAAATTGTTTATTTCAAATAGGCACATAAAAGGCACTTTTGAACGTCAAAATCGTGTTGACTACGGAACTCTAAAAAACTCTAAAATGTTACCATTCATTGTCAGTAAACCATTAAGGAAGGAGTGATGAAACTTCTAAACAATGTTGTAACTATGATTAGATTGTGGTAAGTCTATTGAGAAGTTAGATGGAGATGATCATCGTTAATACCAAGTGTCTACTGTTTTGAGTTGACTTAAGGACTAGTTCTAAACTTATGGATTCCGAATTTAGGATTACAGGATTGGATGTAAGTAATAATAGTCTTGAAGTTTTGATTGGTATATTGGTATCAAGAGTGCTTATAATAGTATACAATAACCGGAATTGCGGAATACCTAATATAGTAAGTCTGCAGAGCTGGTTCGAGGCGGTGCGGAAAAGCCATCCGCCTTTGCTCAGCGGTGGGACAGTACAGGCTAACTAAAACAAAACCAGAATATAAAAGGAAAAGATATGATATAAAAAACCAGCCAAGCGAGAGTCAAACTCGCGCACGAAGGGTTCCGTACCATTATCTATAAAAATGGCAAAAAAATCACGTTTGTTGTATGGGAGCCCCCTTAAATATTTGTTTTATTTTAATTTCATTATTTATTTTTAAAGTGAATATATAACTAAATATTCTGTGAATATTTCAAGCGTCTACCTGTTGCCGTTATCAATATCGAGCAAAAACGAGGAAAGAAATCACGTTTGTTGTATGGGAGCCCCTTTAAATATTTATTTTATTTTGTTTTTTAGTATGTGTTCTTATAGCGGCAACAAAAATACATCATCTGTGAAAATTTCAACTGTCTAACTATCACGGTTCATGAGATACAGCCTGGTGACAGACAGCCAGACTGACAGACGGCGGAGCCTTAGTAATAGGATTCCCGTTTTACCCTTTGGGTACGGAACCGTAAAAAATTGTGTTTATTTATGGTGTGGACTGACAGCAGCAGATGAAGTTATTATTTGCTCTGTTTGTGATTACAGCAACAGAGCAAATAGTTACTTCATCTACAGCATAATTGCTGTATAGCGTTCCAGTGGGAGGATAAATAAAGCATAGCAACGTCTGCACATTTCAAGTAAAATACACATCGTATCGTAGTACACCTACAATTTTGATAACAAAAATATTGAGATGGTACCTAATTCTAATAAGTAAGGAAACAAGAAAAAGAAATATTGTCACAGAAACACGTGTATACAGGGTGTAAGGGATAGCCCTCCGCAAATTAACAGGGTGCATTCAGCTCCTTATTTTGAATCATATTCCACTGAAAATTTTCTCAGGATTTATTTTATTTTTTATTAACGTTTTTTCAGTTACTATTCCTTTACTTCAATGTAAAAGTACATTCTCTGTACGCAGTACTCCATTAATGTAAAATTTAAAATCCATTAAATAAAAATAAAACAGCAATGCATGTTGAAATTCTCTAACGAACGACGCCTGAAATCAGCTGTTCAATTTCCGCGGGGTGGCTTTTTTTTTTTTTTGCGTTGGAAATTATCAAATAACTTCTCCCGCTATGGGCGGAGCGGGAGGGCGTGTCAGACTTTTACTGACTAAAACCCACCCGTGTTCCTTCCGTTGCCTGTGTGCCAGGGCCACGATATCCCTTTCGGACAAACTCGCAACCCTGGCAGGTCCTACTGGACCCCGTCAGTTGGTGCTGACATCTCTTTGAGGCGCGCGTGGAACACAACGCGCCGTCGACCCGGGCCTGGTCCTTATCGGACGGCGAGCTACCCATCGCTCACCGTCCGCAGGCCCGCGCCTACGGTGGCCGGAAATCGGCTAGCGACTCCCGACGCCCGGGGCGTCTCCTGCGGCGACAAAGGTCGCGAGGGCGCGAATCTTGCCTCACCCTCACGCGTTCCGCCTCCTTCTCTTTCGCGAACATTACTGCTTCGCAGAAGGAGGTGACGGTCTCCCATGCACTCTCGCTCCGAACCATGGCCTGAACCAGGCCCGGACGCGAGAGATCGCCGCCGCCGATCGCCTCCGTGAGGACACGGCGGTGCTCCGCCCAAGCCGGGCAGACCTCCACCGTATGCTCCACCGTGTCCTCCGGGCGCTCCACACAGTGGTGACACCCGGGCGTTTCCTCCCGCTTTATCCTGAACAGGAACCTCCCGAAACAACCGTGTTTGGTGAGGACCTGTGTCAAGCGGAAGGTGAGGACGCCGTGGCGCCTCTCTAGCCACTCCTCAAAGAGGGGACTTATCGCCACAATTGTGGCGTGCCCAGCGCTGGGTTGCGACAATCGCACTCTCCATGTTGCCATGAGATCCCGCCGGAGCTCTGTCCGCTGTGCCGTGATTTTTCGCGGCAGCGGAGTTTCACCCCGGCGTTTCGCCTCCTCGCGCCACTCCCAGATGTGCGCGAGGACTTTTGCCTCCAGATCACATGGCGGCAGTCCGGCAAGGAGGCTCGCCGCCTCACGGGAGACCGTGCGGTAAACCCGTACCAGCCTGATGGCCATGACCCTTTGGGACGCGTTCAACCGCTGGGCTAGTCGCAGCCTTAAAGAACGCGCCCACACCGGTGCCCCGTAAAGGGCCATGGACCGCACGATCTCTGCGTAGAGCGTCCGGCAGGACGCTGGGCGTTTGGACCCCCTAGATTGGGCAGGAGCCGCTTCAAAGCAGCCCCGGCCCGCTCCAGTCTGGGAGCCAATTGTCGAAAATGCTCCACGAAGTTCCACCGGTTGTCGAGGACGAGTCCCAGGTACTTCATCGTCGACTCGACGCCGATGTGAACCCCTCCCGCCGTTATCTGGGAACCCGACAGTGGCGCGTTCCGAGGACCATAAAAACACATGGCCTCGGACTTGTGCAAAGCCACCTCGAGTCCCAATTGCCGAATCCTATCGACGATTGTCGCAACCCCACGTGCCGCCAGTTCGGCCGCCGCCTGATGCGACCTCCCCTGCGCTAGGACCAGCGTGTCGTCAGCGTAGCAGACTACGCTGACGCCGCTAGGGAGGTCGGCACGCAGCACCCAGTCGTACCCGATGTCCCACAGATGCGGCCCCAGGACCGATCCTTGTGGGACACCGCACGACATCTCTCGCCGGTTCCAATCTCTGTGGTGACCGGGGTAGATGACGGCCCTGTCCGTCAAATAGCCCTCGACCACACGACAGAGGTAGGTCGGCATCCGGTGATACCGAAGTGCCTCCCTAATGCAACTCCAGGGCAGGGTATTGAAGGCATTGGCGATGTCAAGAGACACCGCCAAGACAACCAACCCCGGGCAACAGCATCCCCCGTCGTGAGGGCTCGAACGCGCATGATGGCATCCACCGTAGAGCGCCCCTTGCGGAAACCAAACTGGCTCTCCGCCAAATCCGGCCCCACCCGCAACAGTCGCCCGACAAGGCGGTCTGCAATTACTCTTTCAAAGAGCTTGCCCGCCTCGTCAAGCAGCACGATGTCCGTGGGGTGGCGGGGAGGGTGTCCGAAAGCTCGCTGCGCTACCGTTTGCTGCGTGCGTTTTGCCACGGTAGCGATATATTGCGTGTAAGGTAATAAAACAAATCAGGTTCATTGGATTCCCATAACGTTCCTGAAATAATTTCATGTACCATGTACATAAGATGACTCTTAGTACGATATACTGAATTCACCCCATCAGTCTGCGGAGGGCTGTCCCTTACGCCCGGTATAATAAAATAAATAAATTAAAAAATCAAAAACCCGACTGTAAAAAAGACAATTTAAAAGTTATGCACTAAAAAGACCGAAACAAGATTGAGAGTACGAGTAGACTTGCGGACTAAACAGATAAATAAAATTATCATTGCTGTCGGGGTACCTCTTAGATTCACAAATATACATACAAGATACGCGCAAAAAACATAATCCTTCCTTGACTGGCCTGTTAAAAAAAAACAACACAAGAACAATAAAAAAAAGTTAACTCAAATAAATGATCTTAGTACTATAGTAAGATAATGTGCTCATTAACGCTTTTACATAAACCCGTTAAAGCGTCACATAAGTCTCAATATAATTCGATACAACAACAGCAATATCAACATAAAAATGATAAAAAAGTCATAGAGTAACAAGCAGAACACTGATATTCAAGTGTCCACTCGGTTGAAATTCACTAGCCCGTAAAAATCCGGGTTTGTGAGGAATCGAGGGTCCTTGGAGCAATGCAGGACGGTGTCCTAATGGGAAGAGGGCTCAAGTGTCGTCTTACTGAAGACTGTCTGTCCACTTCTTGGCATCTTAATCGGCTCCGAGGGCATAAAATGATTCCGGTTTGTATTTTAAAGGGCAGTTTGAGATTAAAATCTGGTACATTATGTTGGGAAGTACTTTCGTGTTTTGGAGTTTGAGTAATGTTTGTGTATTTGTATAAAGTTCTTCCTCTCTGAAACACACACACACACGCACACTTTTCTTCTCCTCCTACTCCTCTTTCACAGAGAGGAGGCGTGTGTCCCAGCAATGGGAACGTCATAGACTATTTTTTGTTGTTTATTTTGGTCAGGGCTTGAAACCGGTTACTTTTTATTTCCGAAGATTTAAATTATTTTTATACAATTGATATTAGCTTCAAAGATTGCTTCATCACATTAAGTTCAGCATTGATTTTGTAACAAAATATTAAATAATTATCGAAATATGTTCGAAAACCTTTATATTAACGGTTAAGGTTACATAGAAAATTAACCGGTGTCCGAGCCCTGATTTTGTTTAATAAAACAGACTCACAATAAATAGTAAAGTAACAGTGATAATTCGCACTCGTATAATGTGTCTTCATTTTACTGAAGGCCTTACGATTAACAAGAGTTCCAAATAAATTCTTTACCCGCATCGAATAGTATTTTCTTTTTTTTGACTGTTCTGTTTAGTATCCTTGTCCGTCAATGTCGGAAAAAAAAATGTTTCCATATTTTTACAACATAGTTCCTCGTAAAACCTAAAGATGCCTAACTTTTTCATTCTGCGACTATGCATGTGAAAATAATCTTCGGATAGGTTAGTTTATTAAATCTTTTCATGAAAAAGGTCTGAAGGGTGATGAAAAAGTCCTAAATGTCAAGGATACAAAAAGGAAAAAGGTTAAATAAAGCCACAGAACTTCTGATATTATTATATCAGAAGTTCTGTGGCTTTATTTAACCTTTTACACACCTTATAAATTTCTTTTGAAATTCATCCAGTAACCGGAACTTTATCCTGACCAGATCCTTCAGTCGTTTTTTTTTTCATCGTTATCAGCCCGTAAATGGTCACTGCTGAATATGTGACTACTATTTAGGCTATTACAGCAAAAAGTTACTTATTAAGGCGCTGACACGAGGCAAATGATAAAAGCTTGTCTTAACAAAAAATTGCCAAATCTAAGTATATAGTTTGTGGTACCAGAAAAAATATCTGTTTTTCTATAACATATTTCTCAGAACTTGGTTGTTACCAAAACACGTTTAGAAAAAAACAATTCGATACACATTAACGGCAAACTAACCCTTTACTTTGAGTTTCAATCCAAAATATCTGTACTAAATATCAACATACTTATTTGTACGCAGAACTTGGTTGTTTTTTATTTTCGATTACTCAACTCATTTTTGAGTAAATAGATAATTGCTTCATATTTTGTAACAAAGAAGCGTTGTATCATCACGCTTCTCTTTCTTTTGTATGCAATCTGAAAGTGACCGCGGTTGAGCTGTTGTCAGCGTCTTAACTACCTAACTACCGTGAGAAGTACACCTAAGGGGCTCGTGGTTAAATAATAATAAGCTGAACAGCAGCCGCACGGGTTGATTTAAGGTTAAGGTACACTTGGCGAGGTCTGTCCGTGGATGGGTGACCATCCATTACATATCAAGACCCCTACCGTTGGTATCATGTCATTTGTAGATCTTTGATAGTCGTTAAGGGTAGTCAGAAGCAAAAAAATAATAATTTAAGCAGATGATGATACCGTGAAAAGTACACGTAATACGTCATCGGCCGAACTCGGCCTATGAAAGAGAGTGCGTACATATAAATATCGGAAGTCATCGGACGTTATTGATTACAGTAGTGTACGTAATCACCTTCTTCGGTCGATGCAAGGGCCTATCCACCGAAGACCGAGGATCCTCAATGTGTACACGAGCCGAAAGAGTATCTCCGCACCGAGTCTTTTTTTTTTTGGGTGGGAAATTATCAAATAACTTCTCCCGCTCTGGGCGGAGCGGGAGGGCGTGTCAGACTTTTACTGACTAATACCCACCCGTGTTCCTTCATTTGCCTGTGTGCCAGGGCCACGATATCCGTTTCGGACAAACTCGCAACCCTGGCAGGCATTGGCCCTAATGGACCCCGTCAATTCGTGCTGACATCTCTTTGAGGCGCGCGTGGAACACAACGCGCCGTCGACCCGGGCCAGGTCCTTGTCGGACAGCGAGCTATCCGACGCTCAGCGTCCGCAGGCCCGCGCCTACGGCGGCCGGAAATCGGCTTGCGACTCCCGACGCCCAGGGCGTCACGAGGGCGCGAACCCTGCCTCTCCCTCATGCGTCCGCCTTCTCCTTCGTGAGCATTACTGCTTCGCAGAAGGAGGTGACGGCCTCCCATGCACTCTCGCTCCGAACCATGGCCTAAACCAGGGCCGGACGCGAGAGATCGCCGCCGCAAATCGCCTCCGTGAGGACACGGCGGTGCTCCGCCTCTACACTGAGTCTGTGTTGCGACTTTAATAGTGTGGAATAGTTTGGATAATGGACTTCATATAATTATGTCCAGTGGAGCATAAATATACGAATATAGGTGATTATTGAGATCTACATACAACAGACGCCGAATAAAATAATGGTGTTTTTTTTTTTAACAAAAAAAATAAACATAAAAGTATCCTTAGCAACATATTAAAGGTCGACCATACAAAGTTAACTTCGTTCCGACATGAAAAACACAACAATTAACATACACACGCATTAAGGTACGCCTACCTTCCTAAAACAATGACTCCGGCGTAATCACCGCGCAACTTTTGATTAAAGAGGTAAAACACTCGAAAATGGAGGGCGAAAACAACAGGGGTTGGAAAAAGGTAAGGTACAAACCAACCAAGGTACTTAAAAACTCTTTGGTAAAAAACACAAATGATTTATTTGACGAGGCGCTTTCAGTATTCAGTACAGTCGGGGGCAAATTAGGTGTGCATTCAAATAAATTCAAATACGATTTTTTTCAAAAGTTTTAATGTGTCATAACTTAATATGAAATCTAGTTAGGTTACTTTTATTTTAAATTAGCTTTTGTCCGCTGCTTCGCCCCCGTGGATGTCGGAAAACATCCGACAAGAATGTACTACCGAGATTAAAAGCAACCTATCCGTTAATCCAGGTTATAAATCTGTGACATATTCTTGTATTCCTCATGTCGCGCTGTGTGGAGAGTCCCTGCGAAGAGTGGACAAGTTTAGGTATCTGGGCACTGAATACCTTAAAGACAACTGTGACATTGAAAGAGAACGTAGGTCGCTGGCTGTCCGTTGTAACATGCTGGCCCGCAGGTTTACACGATGTACAAGGTCAGTTAAAGTAACGCTTTTCAAAGCTTACTGTCAGTCCTTCTACACGTGCAGCCTGTGGGTGTCAATTTAAGTCAGCGGGCATACAGCGACCTTTAATATAGCGACGTTTAATATAACAACGCACTGAGGGTACTGCTGCGGCTGCCGTGGCGTTGTAGTGCGTGCGGATGTTTGCGGACAATAACATTGATGGTTTTGCCGCCATTATAAGAAAAAGATGTGCATCCTTGATGTCGCGTGTTCGCAGCAGTACCAATAGTATTCTCAGTTTGTTCACAGATCGGTGGGACTCCTCGATGTGGCGGAGGTGGAGACAGCTCCACGCTGAATTTTAATTGTTTTGTTAATCTTTATCTGTACGAACACTAGATAATAAGTAAAATTATTACTAACCCTATGGACATTTGTCTGAAATAAAATTATTCTATTCTATTCTATAAATCATCTGTGTGCCAAAATTTCATCCAAATCCGTTCAGCCGTTTTTCCCAGACAAACGGATAAAAATTCTTCATTACTATTTTATTGTGGTTGTAGTGACACAGTACGTACCTGTCACATAAGTATACCAGCTACTTACCACATACCACTGAACCAGTTACCTTACCACGTTTTTACATTCCGTAAAGAAACAGGGAATCAATCGTCTTGAAAAAAACGGTTTTAAGAAACATGAGTTCGCTTCGTAAGAAGCGGTTTTGTAAGCGCAAGCAGAGCAAGCAGAAGCACCAGCACACTCCGTATCTTCACTGCACGCCCCGGGACCACAGGTGGACACGAGGATACATGACGCTGACGACACATGCATCCCGCAGATCGGCAGGCAGTCTTCATATTCTTGGATGTTCACTCGACGACGGCGCCCGGCAGAAAGGATCGCGCCCCTTTTTTTTTTTTTTTTTGTATGGCATCTCGCAGTTGACCTTGAGAGGCCGTGACTGCTTAACCGGTCTTTCCTGTGGCTGCCCTAAGGTATTAGCTTAAAGCCTCCAGCCAGGAGCGTAAATATAAGTATTAAAAACTAAACGACAGCGCTCTAAGGGCACCCCCTGTGGGGTACGAACCTCGGCTTAGGGCGTCGTTGGGGAAAAACAAAGCAAATTGGGGACGGGCTGGATCGAAAGTTTAAATTCATGATTATTAACGGGGATTACTATTAAATGCTACGGCTCACTCAGCCTCGGGGCTGGCGGTTCGACGTGCAAGGGACGGGGGATCGCGCCCCGCGCGCTACTCCTATTTATGCCTTCGCGGCTAACAGTGGTGTGATCAACACAGCGCCCCGCGCCCCGCGCGCGGCTCGCCTGATGGCGCATCGCCATTGGTCAAATGAAATGTAAATAGTAACAGGCCATGTCTAAGGAATCTAACATATTGTATATATAAGCAGGATATTTTTGAAAATAATAAGTTCAGTCAATCCTGAGTAGTTTTTATTAAAATCACCGAGCGTACCGACCGATACACGCCACACTAAATGGTATATAGATTTCAACAGGATGTTTAGTAGAAAATTGTCTTCGAAATTCGTAGAATGTATGAGTAACTACATATTTTTGTCCCTGACTGTACATGTGGGTCCGGAAAGATTTTTCCCCATTATTTAATATGCATATTTTTGTATAATTTCATAATCAATCCAGTGCCTGGGCATGCCGATTATGGCCACCAATTATAAGGATTACTGTAAGCCTTTAATCGCAAGCGGACAGCGCAAAGAATGGAATTAAAATAGGTTATAATTTGTATATTATTTTTTTGCGTGTGGAAATACACCTGGATTTTCTGGAAGTAAGCTTTAATATTTTATTTTTCTGAAAAAAAAAAGAGATTATGTTGACGTATTTGGGTCTGATAAATGTTTCTATAATCATGGTCAATACATTTCTAGAATCATCACACTAATATTATAAAGGCGAAAGTTTGTGTGTGTGTGTATGTTTGTTACTTCTTCACGCTCAAACGGCCGGTGACATCTGACAACTCACCTTGGTAATAAGCAACTGAGCTGCAACAGAAATTTACCACAAAATATAAAATAGGCTAAATATTGAAATATTTAATCGAATAATTATTCATTACTAGTGGTCGCCCACTGGTTGAAATTCGACCACCTCTACTTACATCTGTATAGTACTTACTAATTCTATGAGTACACTCATTCCATGCTATTATAAAGTAATTACTTATTCCATGCTCAAACTGTCACTTCCTGTTACACAGTTCCGACCCTGTTCATGAAATCACTCCCACAGAAAGAGAGAGGAAGGATATTACACATAAAAAAAAAATACCTACCGTTTGGCATGTTAGCTAATTCGAACCTATAATGAATATACGAGTAAGTAAAGGCATGTAAATCAAAGAGAAAATCAATATACCTACGGCCAAAGCTTCGTAATATTTGATCATTGAAAAGCTTTCACGATTTTTACCTCTTTGAAAAATAACAGAGGGTGCCGCACATTTAAGTCCATAGCAACTGAATTTAAATAACAAGAGTATTTAAGAAAAAAATGAATATTGCAAAAATGTTAAACGAAATAAAGATACAAAGTCTCAAAGGCAGAAAAATCTTTTAATGTAACACAATGTTACTTCCATTCATTAAAAGGAGAATAAATGCAAAGTGATTCGAAGGAATCAGGGTTTTATCAACATTATTGAACTGAAGGGAACCCGAAGACGAGCCTTTTGATTTTTACTACTAAGTAGGTACAGGGTGCACACAGCAGCACAACAAATATAGTAGAAGTATGTTACAGTAGTAGTTTGGTTTAATTCTCTTAATTATGTGGACGATGATATTGGTGCACCGTAAAACTCTAATGAGTTTATTTTTGCGCCAACTTATAATATGTATAAAATGTAAGTGTACTACTGAATGATTAAATAAATATTAAATAAGTTACCAAAAACTGACAAATTTTCCCATTTGATTTAGAACCTTCAACATTTTAATGTTTAAAATCATCTGGAGAAATTTTTCAATTTGGTATAACTAGATATGTTGTCGACTGTACCTATGATTCATAAAATGTTATATACCTATTTAAAAATGGATGGTATGTATGTATAGTTATGAGATTGATAAACTCCCAACGCCGCGGCCGTTTGACCGATCACCACGAATGTTGGCACATACGAGTATACAGAGTGTCCGGTAAAGAATGGATAACCTTGAAAAAGCATATAGAAGACCTTATGGCCGACCTATATCCCAAGTAGTAGGTACATAAGATTTAAAAAAAAATAGTATATTTTTTACCTTACATTCTTCTTCACCACGACCACAAATTAATGAATTCCATCGGTTATTTGTTGTTATAATAATATTTGTACGTTGACTATACCTACAGAGATGCAGTAAATAGTGTGACTAGAAAATACACAGTATTTAAAAAAAAAAAAGAATCTTGGGATATGGGATATATATTTTTTTGTATTTTATTTAGAACTGCCATAAGATCTTTTATAAGCTATTTAAAGGTTATGTATTCTTTACTGGACAACCTGTATGTATGTATTTATCATTGAGGTTTTTATAATTATGTAATTTTTCCGACATCCACGCGAACGAAGCCACGAACAAAAGCTAGTAAATGTAATTTACACAATGAAGCCTTCAGAAAATTATTTGCTTTGCTTTCCCGTGAAACATTTGACGTTCTTTGCTTCGTTATAGAACGACCCTAATGGGCCAGTGCGGTGCGCGGGAGCAAAAACTTTAGCAATTTTTGGTTTTACTGAACCATTGCTTGAGTGTGAATGTACTGAGTTGCGGGTTTTCTTGGGAATTTAGTTGGATTTTTGACAGTTTCTTTTTGAATTGTTTTTATTTAGTTAGGAAGGAAAATAAGAATTGGTAAATAGCTCCCGGGCCAGAAACAAACTAAAATGAAGTCTGTTAAGGTGGTATACAGGATTTTCTAGGCTGATCTATGCCTGGCTATACCTACCTACAAATATCCACATAACCAACGATAACTACACTACAACCACACTACAATACAAGAACAAAGTCGTTATAGCAAACCAGATTTTCCATATTCAAAACAACTTAATTAAAAAAAACGAACAAAAAAACATAGTTTCAAAACGTTCAGTACCGCTCTAGGTAATACAAAGATCATTAGAGGAGTTGGGATATAAATACCAGCTTGCGCACCGTATCCGCAAAGTAAACCGCTTAAGACTAACGTGAAATTAACCCGAAACTGCTGCCGCAACACGGATACCTTCTGGAAAGTTCGACTGCCGAAGAAATAAATATCGCATTTGTGAATAATAAGGTATTTTCTTGGGGGTCCCTAATTACTTCGCCTCTGTATAGTTAATCGTGGATATTGGATATACAGGTATACCTACAGGTTTAATGGATATACAGGTACTAGCTTCGCTTAGTCCCAAAATAATGTCATTTGGTTGATCGATGATTGGAAGATGAGGTATTAAACTTAACTTTTGAAGAGTAACCCAACTTTTTCTTTTTGTGTTTTTTCTTTGTGTCATGTTTTACCGCAAAAAAAGTATTTTCTTTCTTTTTCTTTAGCATAATTAATCATAATCATTTATTTGTCAGACCGCCAGTTGCACGTAAGTCCATTAAATTTAATTCCCCATTAAAAGTAATGCTGTCACTTTCTGATACGTTCCGTTAAATTTTGAATTTATTTATTAACTCATCATCACTATCATTACAGGGATTTCTTAATTTTAATAGTGTGGCCATAATTACAATTTTATTATTTACTATAACATATTATATTATATACATCGTGGTTTTTGTGAACTCACTCCGAGAACAAGTAAAAATATCTATTCTATCTGCTACGTCATTAAGTACACACAAGGTACGCGTTATAGGGGCTTTACTCAGTAGATTGGTCCTTCTACTAGGCACCGCCAATAGACGTGGCCGTCGCCTTTGCAATACATAATTGTCGGGCACACACAGGTTTATTTCTTTCAATATACCTGGATTTGAAGTCTTGCCACGCAATAATTGAAAAATATAGGTAGCAAGAGCTATGTCCCTCCTTGTTTCCAATTTATTGTATCCCACCATGCCTATAACAAACAAAGTTGGATACATCAATGGATAAAATGGATATACACCATACCACCTTAGGTACAGAAACCTAATTAATTTATTTTGTATACGCTCCAGCATGAGACTGTATTTAGCTTCATGCGGAGCTCATATGATTGCGTTACATTCGAGCTGACTTCTTACTAATGCATTGTACAAAGAATTTAGCGCAGAGATGCTTGTAAAACCCTCTGCTTGTCTTAGGACGAAACCTAGGCTCCTATAGGCTCCTTTACAAACATTTACTATGTGATTACGAAATGCCAGGTCCGAGTCAAGGCGTACTCCTAAATCACGCACTGAATCCCTTCTTTTCAATAACGTAGTGTCCACTTTATAGTCATATTTCTTGGGCATTTTCATCCTACTAAAAGATATTACCGAACACTATTACGTATTAAACACCAACTTATTCTTCTTTCCCCATTCAACAACCCTGTCTATGTCTTCCAGTAAGCGCTCAAAGTCCTTTTGTTCTTTCATAGCTAGTAGTAATTTTAGATCGTCAGCAAACAACAGGCACTTGACATTCCTGACGACCTCGGGCAAGTCATTTACCATTATTATAAATTGAAGTGGACCTAAATTACTTCCCTGACTTGCGCCTGAGCTCGTAAAATAGGGCTCAAATTTGTACCCAGCATATTCGACATACTGCTATCTGCTACTCATATGATCAGCAAAGAATTTCAGCAATTTAGGAGTGCATCCGACTGCCGCAAGCTTTGTCAATAAAATGTTATTATCGACCAAATCAAAAGCGTTTTTAAAATCAAAGTATGCAGAATCAACCTGCACTCCCAAATCAACGCTAGGAACCACATAGGCCATAAAATTTAGCAGGTTTGTAGTCGTGCTACGAGCTGGCTGAAATATAACAATATGGTACAACAATATAGTCTTAAGATTAGTCAATGATATCATCACATTCTGCCAAGTGTGGCGTGTAAATATTAGGTCATACAATTATTACAGGGGGTCTACTCCGAAGCGCTAAACCGAAGTATCGGCCGAATGTTCGGCCGTTTTATAACTTGCAAAGTTTCCTTTTTTGACTTTGAGTCCTTACCCGAATTCAAGTCACAGTTTTGACTTTGGTTTATCTCTTCGACTGACTTTTTTTTATTCGCCGTTGTCTGCGATAGTTAGCCGTAGTAAAGAAACGACCGAACATTCGGCCGATACTTCGGATTTATATTCGGAGTAGACCCCCTGGATAGAGCAGTCATTCATTGAATGCATTCTTTTCTTTATCAGTCGCACATGCCCTAGATTTCTATATAAGAGTAAAAAAATTACAATGTGTAAACATTTAGCCACACAGTATTTTGCATCCACAAAGTAAGAGTTTAAATTAAAACATTCACGTATAGAGTAAAATTTGTTCTGAACATTCATTTTTTGTCTATTTGTGTAACGTCGTCGTCTGCTTATATTAAATTCTCGTGAAAAATCGTCATGTAAGCACGCAGTCGGCATGATTGTATGAACATAATATTACATAGCAGGCCAAATTAAAATGTAAAACTCGTCCGAGTCATGCCCTTGTGTAAAGTGAATAAGATAAACGAGCGCGGGCCCAGTGAAACGTTCGTTTCACGTATCACACAAATAAATTAACCACACGAAACTCGGATTTAATTTAAAACGGAATCGATAAAGAATAGGTCTTTTTGGCGCGACGAAACGACTGCGGGTTGTGGAGCTTTCGATTGGAGTGAAGCTACCACCAAAATGGTGTTTCAAAACTTATCGATTTTCGATCTATTGTATAACTTATAGTCGTTTATTAATTTTCATTCTTACTTTATTATTTTTTTAAATATTTCTTAAAATAAAAATATATAAAAAAAACATTTAAAAATGTCTGTGTGGTGCCGGAGTTAATGAGTAGCACCACCCTATTTCTTCCCGTTGGTGTCGTAAAAAGTGACTAAGGGACTTACTAGAGAATGGGCAGCAGCGTTCTCTATGCTGCGGTCGCCAACCCGCCTGCCAAGCGTGGCGATTATGGCAACCCCTCTTTAGGGAAGGCCTATGCCCAGTAGTGGATGTCTTTCGGCCGAAATGATAGATGATTTTTTTTTAAATAGAGGTCCGCCGGTATCGGGAGCAGGGTCCAAGCTACCGGTGGTTATAGTTATTATTAACAAGGCAATAATTAACTATTTTACATACATGTGGTCAAGAAAAACTTCACAGTTTATTTAAAAATATTATACTTACGATTTTTTGGTCCCAACCTTTTACTACTACGAATATTCAGTGAGGCTCGACCGTTGGAAAAAAAGTTTCAATTTCACTAAGCTACAGTGACGTAAAAGCGACAAATTTCACGCACCCAAATCCGTTTAGTCGCGTCCATCAGACCTCACCTTGACACGCGTGGGTTCGCGACAAATTCTCTGTTGCTGCGAAAAACGTTGTGATTTGTTAGAATTTCCATACTAACTCACGACCCTCGGGTCCTACCTGACCTGCGGTGAGCGGTGATGTCGTAACCGTAAAACTCCATATAAATTTAAATTCTCCTACGTGTTGGTAAACTTTCGACTGCGCATTTCTAAAATCATGTCCAAATGGAATCTCCGTTTCTACTAATTAAATGGTTTGTACATCGATGTAATAAGTAATGGAGCTAACTTTGATGAAAGATCTGTATTCAGTTCCAAATTCAATGGAATATTCGGGAAATTTTGCTCATATTGTCAACGGTATTTCTTTTCTGTTAATAATTTTAATCTCTTACTTCATTTTCATTTATTAAGTATTTTTCCTTTTAATTTGATTTGAAGCACAATTACGGCCATATCTATTTGTAATAAGGTCCGAATTCATTTACTTTCATTTTTTCATTCTTTGTAGGTAAATAAAATGTATTTTCCGTAGACAAAATGTTATGAAGACGGGGACGCCCGTTGTTATTTACAGGTTGGTAGGTCTAAGATTTAATTAAATGAAGCGAGTTCTATTGTGAGAGGAAAACCTAGTGAAGTAAATTCTTACATAGAGGAATAAACATAGTTCCTTTAGATTATATTTAATTAAATAAAAACTGTTTTTCTAGGAATTTTCCTGCTGTCGCAGTTTACTCAGACAAAGACATCAAAAGAAGGATAATGGCTTGCCACCGTGTCAGCAAGCGTGTACTTGACGGCAGAATCGGTTTTTTAGCATCGACGGAGCTGCTGCTAATGGCTATGCTGTGGTATTGCGGAACAAAAAATACACAAAAAAGTGGTATAAAAATGACCCACGTAGTACCTACGGAAATAGTAAATTAAGGAACACAAAAAAACCTGATTCGCGCACCGAGGGTTCCGTACGTATAATATTTATGATGTTGATGATTTCTGAAAAACTGTGCTATTTAGAGACATCGGTTTATTTTTCCTGTAATCTTTACATAAACTTCTATCACATAGAATAATTTCAGATTTTTCTCTATGTTAACTTCGGAGATAAGGGGGGTTTAGATAGGGTACGGTATTTTTTTTTAAATTTTCATCAAAAGTCGAAAACTATACCTAAAAAAAAAATGTATGAGAATGTGCAAACAGCGCTCTTTCATATGATACCCCACATGCCCTAGGAGACTCCATTCGATTTTTTAAGACCCCCTTTCAGGCCCTGTTACAAAAAAGATATATTTTTTAAATTTCTTTCTTATTTGAAAAATATTTGGGTAAACGTCTTCTAAAACTATTCCAAATTTCAAGTTGATAGCATTAGAAGTTCTTGAGATATCCAGCTGTGACAGACAGACTTAGTCCCACCATAAGGGTTCCTTTTTACCATTTTGGTACAGAACCCTAATTAAGTCTTTCTCTAAAACTAGACAGATTTTGGAGTAACTTTTGTACAGCAAAAGCCGGATAAAATAGGACACCATAACACGGGATCTAAAAAGGGAATCTAAGACCCGCGAATATCATAAGAGAAGTCACAGTATCATAATGGAAGTAAGCGTATTGAAGTGACACCCGAGCAAATCTTGAGAGGTCGGTCGTTTATCACATGCATCTGTGACGGGGAAAAAACTTTCCTACACTGTGGCGACTAAATGATATTGCGATTTTTCTCACATTCGTGTCACATCACTTTTTGCTTTTCTATCTTTTTGGGTCTATCATTCCTTTGGATATTACGTTAGTGGTGAATTCTTTGCAGGCAAAAGTAGAAGGGTTTATGTAAATAAACCTTTCTACTTTTGCTTGCAAATAAAAACACTAAGGACAATAATAACTACGGACGATTTCTCGTCCTTAGTGTTATATTAAAGCAGCATTCAGCATCCATACATTTTTGGGCCAAAGGTCTATTTAGTGGTTTCTATTCACGCAATAATTTAGCCCAAAATTAATGATCTCCTTTCGTAACTTGAACGCTGTGAATAACCTTGTGATAATTCATATGCAGGGTGTGTGGACATCGACGTGCAAATTGTTACCGTTAATTCGGTACATAATTCTAGACCAACCATTCTTGAGATTTATTGTCGGTTATTTAATAACCAACCAAGTGCATGTCGGACCACGCACAATGAAGGGTTCCGTAGTTGGGATGAAATTATCCTAAGAACAAACTTAACGTTAAAGTTGAAAAACATGTTCCCTCATACATTCCAACTGCATAAATGTAAGTTCGTACGCACAATTTTGAGAGATTTGCCATGCTATTAATGGGGAATAGAAAAAAAGAAAGAAAAATTGTTTATTCTGCACAAACAAGACACACTTTACAAAAATAAAATATTTTTTTTTACAAAATACATATGGTAATACAAAGTAGCCAATACATAATAGAGATGAGAGAGATATAGCTATTCCTGTAAAGAACGAGCAAAGAACGAATAAGTAAAGAACTAATATCTGTACCCTTTTCAAAAATTTCAGGTTCAGTAGTTTCGGAGATACTCGTAAGGAGGGAGAATGCTCAATTTTTATCTATGTTCTTAAATAATCTTGAAATCCTTACAACAAGTCCTTTCATTTGATATATCACATAGTGCAGTATGCAAAACTTATCGACGTGACGACGTCTTATAAGTCGATGGAGCCGGCTGCACGCACGAAAAAACATGACTCATGCGGCGTTACCTCGCTCTGAGGCGTTCCATTTAAGGCTTGAAGTGCAAGCGAGAGCGCGGAACGAGCGACAAAGAGGCACAATCGGCCTCCGCGTTCGGCAGCGTTCGACATCTGTCTCTCTCCTACTTGAGTAAGCGATGCGTCCGCGTGGACAGCTGCTATACAATAATACATTTACATGTTTTCGTCAACTATGAAGTGCAGTGAAAAGTGAATGTGGTGTCAATTGTTTATAGCAACGATAATTGCGGCGATAAAGGTAATGATTCTTTCGATATTAAATATATGTTCAGTGATATATTGTCGAATCGTGCTTTCATCATTAAAATAAATTGTGATTTCCATTTACCTCCTTCTCTATATCCATACAAAATATCTATCAAACAAATAAAATTAAAATTTTCTTTTGAAAAATGAAACTATTCCATCAGTATTTTCTTATGACTTTGTCACGTTCAACTATCGTTAGTAAACCGACTTTACAGACAACCGATTTTTTAAATGTAATTTGCCCCCAAAAGTAGGGGACACTTTTGGGGGCAAATTAGATTTATATTTTTATATTTTTACAAATTAGATTTTATGTATTCAAAATTCATTTATTTACGTTACGGTTCCATGTTTGGGTCACAGAAATTCACATGTGTACCAAATTTCAACTTAATCGGTCCGGTAAATTCGGAGAAAATTGGCTGTAACAGACGGACATTGCAGACAGACACACGAGTGATTCTATAAGAGTTCCGTTTTTTCCTTTTGAGGTACGGATCCCTAAAAACAGCTGCGCGTCTATAATATCTCTTATACCTTGTATAATTTAAGTACCCCCCCCCCTCCACTAAAGTTGAAACCATTATTGATTTCACTGTGTATTATTTTACTACTTACGATTTCACTTCGTGTTTTCCGGGAAAACATTTTGCTTGAGTGAAATGATGAAGAAGGTTGTTTCGTATTAGACTTGTTTCGAGCTTGTCCTGCCTAAGTTAAGTAGGCAGGTGCGTACGTAAGCACGATGGCGTCACGGTGTGGTTGAATGATGAATATCTTGAGTGATTGGCTTAAGACGTCATGTAGGTATTATGTGGTATACGTGAGCTACATATGTAAGCATGTATTTAATATTCTCATAGTAAACTAATAATATGCCTACCGACATCAATTTAATAATTCGTTGTTATAGGACTTAGGACCTTGTTTTCAGGTAAGACGGAAGTTTATATGATTGTATTAATAGCAACTAACACATTTTTTTTTTTTTTTATAGAATTTAATGAACAAAACTTTTTACAAACGCATTGGTTGATTCCTGATTTTAACAGAACACAATAATTTAAAAATATGAATAAGTGATAGCTGAATATTACGATACCGCAGTGATATGACGTGAATGCTGCTGTCTCGAGCAAAAGTGGCCGCACAATGTGCGACGTAATGTCCGTTTAACCTCGGTTGAGGAAGACTTCTTGGCGGGAACGTGAAGCGTCATGTTAGCAGTTTTGTTTTATTTTCTAAAATTTGTGTTTAGCCGAATATTAATGTGTAATAGTGGTGGATTATTAACCATTAAGTGTTCGTGAAGCTGCATTAATGTAGGCAAATGAAACAAAACAGTGCAACATCACTTTAAGTTCTCTCAAGAAGTCCGCGCGAGGTTTCAGTAAAGTGCCGCGTCTTTACTTAAACTCAAGGGGAGCGGGGCGGGATATCATCAATCATCTTTATCATGCATTGAGTGAGAGTTCATTTCATAATTATTTAATAACTTTGGACTTGTTACCTAATTTTACATGACACTGGCTAAATGCACAAACCGTGCGAAGCCAAAAAGAAAAAAAAAAAAAAAAAACCTCGGTTGACAGCTATAAGACGTAAGTTGAGTGCAAGCTGTCAGTGTCAAACGTTAAAATCAGTGTTGTCTCCTTATAGTATTGATTATAAATACATAAATAACGATAGCTTTAATGGGTACCGAATTAAGGTTTTCGTAAAATCCACGTAGATATAAAAACTTAAACTAAAACTTTATTATATTATGTACAGACGCCAGCAGGTCAAGCTACCCGAAACTGTCAAATTTTCCCAATCAACCTTGAACCTTATGCTGTAGGGATAAAGTTGAAAATCTATTAAAGAAATTTGACAGATTGTAGTAGCTTGATGTGCTGGCGTCTGTACCTACTAACATAGATCTTAAAAAAATTGTTACTAACACTTATATGGATTCCGTCAGAAATAAATAAATAAATAATAATAATAAAGCTAAGATCCAAAGCCAAGAAATCTATCTACCTACCAACCAACCAACGACTTTGGGGTTGGTTTCCAGTCTAACCGGATGCAGCTGACTACCGGTATTTTACATGGAGCGACTGCATGTCTGACCTTCACAACCCAGTTACTGGGTCACACTATACTCCTTGGTAAACTGATTGTCAGACTTTAACCCGTAACGACTGTCAAAGATCTACGTATGACAGCTGGGTCCCACTGCTAAAGGGGTTTCGATATGTAATGAATGGTCACCCATCCATGAACCGACCGTGGCAAGCGTAGCTTAACCTTCGATCAACCCGTGCGGCTGTTATCATTTAGCCACGAGCCCCTTTATAGCCAAGAAATATTACGAGGAAAATAATATCATAGCTATCACAGAGTGATCAAATTGTTTCTAACATTCCACCAAATTTTACCTCCAGTTAATTTTGCTGGCAACTAGATTTAATTAATGATAAATAATTAAATAATTCATTAATTTATAATTAATTCATTAATTATTAATTTATAACAAGATACCGAAGCCTATTAGATAAAAACACGATAATTAAAATGATATAAAAATAATAATAAAAACTTAACTTTGAAACCAACAATGAATACCTGGATTATAATGCAAGTTATGGGAATAAATATGCATTAAGAGTTAGGTTGTTAATGCTGTGACTTTTTTTTTTTATTGTTCTCAAAATAGTTGTTAACTTTGTTTTGGATAAAGGTAAGTAATTTAGCGTTGATAGATTTTTTCATTTTATTTAACGAAATTCTGTTATTGAAGTGTTGTTTTAGATACAGACTTCATTGATATGTGTACGCGTTTGTTGATCTCTATACATATTTTATTTACAACAGTTTTTACACCTACCTGTGTTTTACTAATAAAAAACTTTGACTTTGTCTTTACGTTTTACCAATAAATTTACCTTTTGTCTTTGCCGAGACCAGTTTTCTAGAAAATTGATAGCTGCCCTTAATGAAAAAGAAACATGGAGATTCCTGTTCCCAAACATTATTAATTCCCATAAGTATTTTCACTGTTTCTGTGTAGACAAGCAATCTTTTAATTAAATTTTTCATCGTAACTTATTCAAGCCCCAAAAACGATGTTCCGTGCGATTTCATTAACGAATATCGTTATTTAGTTGTGAAAAATCATTAAAATGATTTCTAGGTACCTGCACGTTTTTCGACTACGGGTCGTAAATAACGTCGGCAGACTTATTTCTACTTTTATTTTATTATTTATTATTTCTACTTTTCTATTTATTATTTCTTATTTCTACTTATTTTTACTTTTACGCCGACTTATTTTTTTAAAATACTTTTTTACCTAATTGATATCTCTTGTAGATATTTTCTTTCGATTAATTTTAAACTTATTATTTGAAATTTCATATCTTTTAGTAATCTGATCAATATTACTATAAATTCAAAAATAAATATTTTTTTGGCTCGACTGTCACTCTTCTTTCATTAGAACTATAGACTAATTTAATACAGCGAAAAAATGTTAAGAAAATTGCTCTGCATTTTGTTTTATAATGGTTATGTAAGTAAGTATTTCAATTAAACTTGTCTCGCGTTGTGAAGGCATTAAATCACTTAGTTACTGAAGACAGGTCTTAGTCTAGACCACAGGGAGATATTATTATAAGATATTTCCAACAGACGCCTCTAAGGAGGCGGCATTAAGTTGAAACGAATATTTAAATAAAAAAACCTTTTACAAAAGAAACAACCGACTTCCAAAAAAAAACACTAACTACAAAGTAAAAAATTACCTTAATTTCGGAAGTCGGTGTCTTTGGATTTGTAAATTAGTATTTTGCCACCGACTTCCGAAATTATAGTAATTTTTCACTTTGTAGTGTTTTTTTGGAAGTCGGTTGTTTTTTTTTGTAATAAAATTTTATTTCACTTTTTAGTGGGTCAGTTTGTAATTTATCTAAGTTACAATAAGCCTAATGTCAACTGTTCATCACCTTTTAGAAAATATTGGTTTATCCGATGTAGGGACGTTAACTGTTGAGGAGTTCTGCTGGTAAGGACCATCAGCTCCACTTCAGCATATGCAATGTGACAAGCATAAATTGCTTAGCAACCATATCAAAATACTTATTTGAATCACAACCTGTAAAATACTTATTATTAAGTAGTTCCGGTGGTCATCTGTGGTCTTCATAATCAGTTCCACTTCACCAAATGATGCTTTCCTAGAGCAAATGCACGAGTTACTATAAAAATACCCAAATCGCTATAGGTGTGCTTATAAAATTTGAGGATTTCCCTCGATTTCCATGGGATCGTCTCATCAGATTCTGACTTGGTGACAATGGGACCACCTCGAGAGCATACCCTTTCAAACAAAATAAAAAATCAATCTCGGTCCACAATTGACGGAGAAATCGGTGAACACACATAAAAAAAAACATACACATGAACATAATAACCTCCTCCTTTTTGGAAGTCGGTTAAACACATCGTTGTATCAAAAGGAAAATTCTCGGAACTACAATTTCTGTTTCTCTGGGACGAGAGACATAATGTTCTGATATTAAGTATTTCTGAAGATTCCAAAATGCTATCGATAATTCATGTTGAAAACACAGATATTTAATTATCTACTTATGAAATAATACACACTAACTATAACAGACAAATATGAAAAAAAAAACCTTAAAAAAGATCAAAAACAGAAAAAGTGCCTTTTAAGTACCTCCCAACTGTATTTGATTAAATCATGGTACATAAGTGCAAAGTATACCAATTTTATGTAGGAAGATGAGGCCCGAAAAACTCATACGAAAATCGGATTTCTCGGTAACAAATTTACAAAACTATATTGTAATAGGAATACAACACAGTTGAATGGATGCTCTGCTTATGGTAATTTTAATGGGCATGGCCAAAACAGTCCTGTGAGTGACGTTAACTTTTTACTTCATTCTTGAATTTAAATTTTGTGACCAAAACCTTTGGAGGCAAAGTTAAGAATTCTGAATATTCGTTAATAATTAATACGAATTTCTTACGAACCACAATGGAAAATGAATATTGGAAAGTGAGAAGGAATATAAATGTATAACTTACTTTAAAACTCAATCTCTCTCTCTTACTTTTCACTTTAAAATTTTAATTTTATTCGTCTATAAAAATATGTATTATGAACAAATATTCTTATAGACAAATATAATTGTCTCTTTAAACTCTAATAACTAAATTGATCTAATAATTTAATCTAACTTACCTAATGTGTTAATGAAGAGTTATGTGACGTAGCGTTCAAAAATAAAGTTATAATTTTTCTAGTAGATAAAGCTTATTATTATTTAAATGAGTTTTAGATGAAATATTTTGATTATGTTTTACAAATTTATTATTTTCAATGATCTATGTCAGGGATCACCAATTAATTTAATTGGGGGTTAGTTTTATAAAATAATATGACTGCCACGGTCCGTTCGGTAGACGATTACTAGCACCCAATATTAAAAATTTCAATTAAGACATAAAACAAAAATAAACCGGAATATTTTTTAATTAATTAATAAATATCAAAATAAAATGATGTGAAAAGGAAACGGTGCAGTTTAAAACAAGATGTAGTGACCAAAATTGAAAAGAGTATGCTTAGATGGTTTGGTCATGTTGAGAGGATGAGTGAAAGGTGACTAACAAAAGGTATTTACAAAGCAGAGGTGAGTGAAAACGCCGGTAGGGGATGCCCTAGGAGGACATATAGTGACCTAATTGGTGATGTTCTTCAGAAAGTCAGGTGCGTAGTGCTCGCAAACGGCGTGCGTGTATCACCAGATGTATGAACATTACCGAAGCAAAAGGAGTATGTAAGGAGCGTAGTAGGTGGCGTTCTATACTTTCTACCCACCCCCATGGGATGAAAGCGTGGGTTTATGTATGTATGTATGCAAATTAACAAAGTAAGTTATTAATATGAATGTGAAAATTTATATTTAATCAGTCAGTGGTCAAGCGCACTCCGCGCACTTCACCGTCACGGCTTGCATTGTCCGCTGTTGTCGTGTCGATAACAGAAAAGGCAAAGCGCGGGCTAAATTATATTACTACCTTTTTTTCGTTTTAGTTTAAGTTTTAGTTATAAATTTTACTGTTTACACAAAAGAGGTCGACGGTGCGGATCCGGAACGCGGTCCGCCATTTGGTGACTCCTGATCTATATTATCAGGACATTTTTAAATAATAAGACTCGGAACTTTACATTATAAGTACTTTATTTTATCTTTACTTTTAACACCTATTGCACGCTCACAATTTGTATGTATGTATTGAACTAGTGTTTGAGAAACAAATGATTATCATATTTATCTTATCTTAATAAAGTTCTGTCTGTTATCTTAAGTTCGACTGCATCTTTGGTCTAGTGGTCGCAAGCGCTACTTCTGAGCATGAGGTCCAGAGTTCGGTTCTCAGGTTGGGCAAAGTGTTATTGAAATTTTCCATTTGGAATTTCTCAGGAGCAGCCTGGGGTCTGGATGTGTGCCCGGTTGATGGCAATAGGCGCACCCCCTATTACATGGGACTTAAACATAACTGATGAAATGTGGGTGTACTATAGGTACACCTCTGCCTAACCCTTCGGGGATTACAGGCGTGATGATAATTATGTTATTTTTAGGTATTTATTATTTGTAGGAAAAATATAATACAAAGAAAAGAGAAATAATCCGCCATCTATGTGTCTACAACTGTAATTTACTACGACAAACTTTTCAAAAGCTGATGAGAATGAACGAACGAATATGTAAACAGAAAAGCCATAGAAAAGCCATTGAAAAGGTTACATCCATTACTTAAACAGCTTCATGCAAACAATTTTCATGAGCAATAACGGCGTTTGAAATCTATCAGTCTGAGAATTTGCACTGTCACGAACAGAGACGTCTCTCCGAGTTCAAGACAAACTTTACAACCTAGTTTCCGAGTGTTTTATAAAAACTATTAAGTCCTCACTTTAAAAGGAATGCCTTTTCTAATAAAGCTGGAGGTAAATCTCGTAAGGCTGGCTGCCAACGCGGTTCGGTCTACTTATGTGCGTTTTGTGCACTCAAGACACTTGTAAATTGCGATGTTCACAGGCAACTTGGTTTATATTAAAAGCTTATCTAGCTTTATTGCTCCTCATAATATTTAACGAGCAGGAATTTATTTAATTTAAATTAATCCGTGTATTTTTAATTGTTCTGCGTTTTGCACGTCACTTTGTTCTTTTGTTTTTAAGAAACTTGTTCTTTTTTAAATTGTAGGTATATGTGCGAACTGGATCTTATTCAATGCAGGATTTTTTTTCTGGCTGTGTGGAGTTATCCTGTTTGTATTTTTTATATTTTGTTACGGTAACAGCAATGCTTTAGGGAGTGTTATTATAATAACTCTTAAAAGTAAATGAGGTTAAATTGTGTGTTCAATTTATCACGGTACGGCTATTTATAGATCGTAAGGTTTTACCCAATTACAACAACGCTAAGATTATCTCATTAGTCTATTCGCAAACGCTAGCTACTACTGATCCTGGACCTGGGTTAAATTCCCATGTCGGGCAAAGTGTTATTGGGTGTTTCCGTCAGGGATTTCTCAGTAGCAGCCCGGAGTCTGGATTTTTGCCCGATTGATGGCAATAGGCTCGCCCGTATTACATGGAACTTAAACATAACTAACAAAACGTGGGTGTACTACAGCTACACCTTTGCCTAAACCTTCGGGGATTACAAGCGTGATGTTATCTATGTTTTATACAAAACATTTTCAGTTAATGATCGAGCACCCCAAAAATACTTCAGTGTAACACACAACATGACACAATCTTTTTTTTGTAACAATAATTGTATCCGAACATCTTTGCCGGTTATCTTTGTGTCGTATACCTCAACACGCAACTGTAGCATCCTCATTAGCACCATTTTGCCTTCCTTCGGTTTTCCCTTTTTCTCTATATTGCACGAAACAATCTACGTGTGCAGAAACTATTGTAATTTTGTTCTGTTTTCTTTTCTTATGTTTTTTTTTGGAAAAAACATCTTTGAGCAATATTTTTTGGAAGATTGTTATCTTTTTCTATGGCTGAATTACCTCAGGGATATTTATATTAAACGTAAAAATAGTCTCAAGCAGAGTACAAATCTGTATTGCCTATAGGGCAACGCAGATTTGTACGCTACTTGAGGGCTGTATGCATGGACATTGAAAGTGTTAAACTTAATTAAGTTTAAGCCACTGTCTGAAAATTTTATCATAGGTAGGGCTTAGTTTTTTCAAAGATGAAGTTACAGTAGGCACATAATTTTCAAATTAATTGCCTTATCATCCCACTCCGTTGCTTGACGTAGGTATTGGTAAATTAAGATAGGTACGGCCTAATGAAACTGGATTATGATAAGTTTTTTTTTTTTTTTATAACGTTGCCCCACACTAGGAATTTCTCCTGTATTGTGGGTGCGTTTACAAACATTTAAACTCACATACACAAACAGCCAGACCCGGAACAACTACTTATAGGTCATACAAATATTTGTGTAGGCGAAGCACCATGATTTGATAATACAACAACATGAGTTGTAACTATGTTTTATTTACTTATAGCATGCCATAGTCAGATATGCTGTAACAGATTGTGTTACGTATCACTTTACATGATAACAACATTGTAACATAACATGTATTTTGATAACATCATCATTTGGATAATGATCGTAATAATGCAAGGTAAAAACTCGGGTTGAAACATGCATGATCAATCTTACGCAATAATATTGTCAATTGCGTAAGATTAATCAAGTTGCAACACGATTCTGAGGTGGCGACCTAACTCAAGGCCAAACCCAGCCACGCTTTGGTAACCTGCATTATTGTATGGAAGAAAATTTAAAACCCTTCAGGGCCCACACGCTACTTGCGCTAATGACCAAAGCCATATATACCAGAGAAATTAAATTAACATCAAGTTCTAAACGCTTAAAAGTTCTAAACGCTTAAAAGTTCTTATTGTGTCAGCAAGTGCAGTCTTCGACAAGTCTCCGGTGAAGTAACAGCTCCTCATAACTGTTAGCTTTACAAGTCGCGAATTTTCTATAAATAGCTCAGGGCAGTCAAGTTATCATAGCTTAGGATTATTTTACTTCTCTATTATTGTGTATTTCCGTGTACTCTTTAATGATCCTTTATGCTTATTTGACTGTATTTCCGTGTTGTGTACAATTAACTAACCTTACGTATGTGATTTAAATTCGTGTTAAACTATTGTGTGTGTAAATAGCAAATATAACGTTTTAAAAAGTGCTGAAAGTGGTTTCAATTAAATTCCCTCGTCAAGGGAACATCATCACCCCCGCCTACATCACCTGACTCCCGCGTTAATAACATTTTGGTCCTGTCGAGCCGGATCAGGTTCAACTAGAGGGAATTAATAAATAATAATAAATAATAAATTAATTAAAAAACCACATAATAATGAGTTTAAGGAGCGAAATAACCACACGCAGTAAACTACGTAAGCTAACGGAGGAAATGAGTGTTCGTAGACATCAAGAGATGGTCTCTGACTCAGGTGTGACCACCGAAAGGGCACCAGAGTCACCGTCTGTTGCACCAACGATGGCATCCACGTCTGCCCTCAATATCCCACTGACGGGTGGTCGAGTAGTCGACTTCAGTAGGAGTACGCCAGAGGGACCACAGGGAGGACAGACAGCCACTAAAGACCGACATAGATCGCCGCGAAGCAAAGGCTCGTCTAAACATAGCCGAGTCGATTACTTAAGGAAAAGAGTCGAATACGAAGCTGAGCGCGAGTTGGTGCAAATGAAGGAGAACTTAGTCAAAAAGAGACTAGAAGCTGACATCGCCGAAATAGAGGCGGCTGCTGACAGCGATGACTCTCACTCAGATGTGAGTACGACACAGCGCGTGGAAGAGTGGGTGAATACAACGCCCCAGGTGCCGCAATTGAACGAAGTATTGCGCACACCGGCTGTGTCAGGCGCGACCACTGAAATGGCTGCGCCCCGTGAACCATCTGAAACTGTAAGTAGAGTGAATCGCGTACCGAATACATACCGTGCGTCGTCAGTGCCTAATGAAAATGTGTCGCGTATAACAAGGGCATCTGAGCCAGTACCGTTACGTAACATAACGGTACCGAGTACGCCATCATACGTGCCAGTGTCAACAGAAGGTGTGAGATTTCGTCTACCCGAATATTATCCCGTCTTTACCACTCCGGTCGCAAGTGTACCTCAAGTATCAACACTTGAGTCGGATACACGGCGGCAGACGCAGTACGGAGCGGGTGAAAGAGAGAGACGGCGAGAATCGTCGGGAGACAGGGACAGTAAAATCGACAGACTGGCAGAGGCAATCTCAAGCATGGCACGACCACGGCCGGTACCAAGACAAGCTTACGAATTGCCATATTTTAATGGGGACCCATCCGACTGGATATCTTATAGAAATATGTATTGGGATACGACCCGGCAATACGAATTTAAAGCGCATGAAAACTTAGCACGGTTAAAAACCTCATTACAAGGCGAGGCAAAGATATCAGTGGAGGATTTATTAAGGACGTCGACGGATCCCACTGATATAATGCGTGCGTTAGAGGACGAGTTTGGTCACCCGACCTTAGTGCTACAGTGCGTACTGAAGAAAGTACGAGATTTACCTAGAGTGACGGAGAGTTGCCGGGAGCTAGGTAAATTCTCTTCTACAGTAAGAAATTGTGTATCATTATTAAAAAACATACACGCAGAGGGCTACATAAATAACCCACAATTAGTGAGTGACCTGCTGAGCAAGTTAACACCGGTACAACGTACGAAGTACGGTGACTTTGCGATGGGCCTAGATAACGCGCAGGGGGTGGATTTAAGAGTGTCACCGAACTTAGAAATGTTCTCGGAATTCCTGACACACCTGACACGCTCGGCATCATACTACGCGCAAGCTAACATGTTCGAGTCGAGTCCACCCAAACAACTTGCGAAGCAACAAAAGCATGGCGCCGGTCAAACCCGACCAGTGACCAATGCACGCCCCGCTGCCAGCAGGCCACCGTGGGTTCAAAAGGTGAACACGCAAAGTGACGAATCCCTCGCACCGAAAGAGTGCATAATATGCCAAAAGAAACACACCATTGAAGAGTGTGAACAGTTTAAAAAGCTGACAGTGCAACAGCGTTGGGACACAATCAAAGATAAAAACACGTGTTTCAAGTGCCTGGTGAGAAAACACCCTAAGAGGTTTTGCCGCGCAAGTAGATGCGAAAAGTGCGGCTACGGGCATCACCTGTTGTTGCACGCGGACAAGCAGCCGAAGGAGGATAAACAGCCGAAAACTGAGAAAACAGAAAGCATCACGAACATAGGAGAGTGGCGAGCAACCGCGTTATTAAAAATAGTGCCGGTATCAATCAGCGACAATAAACAATGTTACGCATTATTAGACGATGGTGCGACGGTATCGTTGATAGACAGTTCTCTCGCTACCGACCTAGAGGGTCCGTGTGTACCTCTTTCGCTGAACACCGCGGGCGGCCACGGAGTGACGGACCTAACCTCGCGAATGGTACAAGTGCGCGTAAAGGGGCCCAATGGTCAGTGCCACAAAATAAAGTGTCACACAATGGTAGACATAAACCTACCAACGCAGACAGTGTCCGCCTCAGTGATAGGCGACAATGCCCATCTCAGCGACTTGGGTTGCGTGGAGATGAGGGGCGCGAAGCCGCTGCTGCTCCTCGGGCAGGACAACTGGGAGCTACTCCACGGCCGGTACATCCGGCAGGGACGATCCGGTAAGCCAGTTGCCTCACTTACTAGATTAGGTTGGGTCATACATGGACCATTCAATAATTCTAGTACTAATGCAGTAGTCAATTGCATGACAGTCTCCCTCCCTGACTTACATAACTCAGTTAGGTCACAGTTTGAGCTAGAGTCAATAGGTATTTCAGAAAATAAGCGCAAACGTAGGGATGTTGAAAAGGCGGTACAAGTGTCGGACAGCACTAGCCATCACACCACAGATAAGTCGCAATGTGAAGTAGGTATATTGTGGAAACAAAATGACACACAATTACCTAACAATTACAATCAGGCCCGGCAGAGGTTGTACGGTACCGATAGAACGTGCCTCAGTTACAACCTGCCGACCGGACCTGACTTATTAACAAAATCTAGTATTTTAATAAAATCTAGAATAGGCCCTATAGCCTTTTCAGGCGGCATCGCTGACAAGTCCCTAAAGGTACGAATTAGGGCAAAAGGTCAAGGTGCTCGATTATTTTTGTGGCGAGGCGCGAAGCCCCACAGGGAACCATATAAATATAAAACAAGTTCCGTAAAACTAGGTGCAGCCTCATCACCTAGCACAGCAATTAACGTGCCTAACATAGTGGCCCTTAAACAGGGAATAGGCACAATAGAGGCGACCCTAGGTTCGATAAGGTCACTGACCAATAAGAAGTTAGGTTACCCTGCGCTCATACACCCAGTAGGCAATAACTCCGTAAGACAGAGGGAGATTGTCATGAAGCTAGGGAAAGCGCGAGTAGCACCGCCTAGAGGCAACTGGCGCTGGGTACCCTGGGGGAACGACCCAGCTGTCCGAGCGACCAGGTTGTGTTGGCCCGATAGCCATGCAGGTTGGCTCTCGGGCCCCTCTTTTCCACGTGGTCCACAGGAGCAGCAGCTGGCGTGTCGCGAGTCCAAGGCGATGAACGCAGACCCCGAGTGCAGCCAGCCAGTCTGTGCAACGACAGCGCCTGTGGCGCCACCCCTGAACTACAAGCGCTATTCATCGTGGGCGCGCGTACAACACGCTATGGTGCGCATACAACGCGCTGTGGCATGCATGCAACGCTCTAAGGCACGCATTCAGCGAGCTATGGCGCGCATACAACGCGCTGTGGTGCGCATGCGTCGAGCTGTGGCGCGCATACAACGCGCTAAGGTGCGCTTACAACGCGCTATGGCGCGCATACAACGTGCTATGGTGCGCATGCAACGAGCTGTGGCACGCATACGATGCGCTATGGCGCGCATACAACGCGCTAAGGCGCACACACGGCGAGCTATGGCGCGCATACAACGCGCTAAGGTGCGCTTACAACGCGCTATGGCGCGCATACAACGTGCTATGGTGCGCATGCGACAAGCTGTGGCGCGCATACAATGCGCTATGGGGCGCTTACAACGCACTAAGGCGCTCATACAACGCGCTAAGGTGCGCACGCGACGCGCCGTGGTGTGCATACAATGCGCCAAGGCGCGCATACAACGCGCTATGGCGCGTGTACTCACCCGCCTCAACGTGCTCCGAAGTACGCTCAAGGAGCGACCGCCTCGTGAGGAGGTCCTTTACACCCTCCTCACAGAGGCCAAGCTGATCGTGAGCAGTCGACAGCTGAGCTACGTGCACGACGACCACAACCAGCCCGTGGTCCTGACAGCGAACCATATTGCTCCTGGGCATGGCGTCCGGGAGTACTCCAATGGCACCAGGCGACGTCGACGACGTCGACTCGCGCCGGCAATGGCGGCGTGTAAACGCGCTCGCCGACATGTTCTGGCGGCGCTGGCTGCGGGAATATCTCCCAACGCTGCAACGTCGCGAAAAGGGGGCAGATAATGTGCCGACAATAACAAACAACGTAGTGCGTGGACTAAAGGAGTTATAAAAACAGTGTACCACGGGAGTGACGGCATCATCCGTGTAGTAGACATTAAAACTACAAACGGGGTCCTGCGTCGGCCTGTAGCTAAGATCATCGTGCTTCCCACAGACCAAGAAATGTAATACGGTTGAACCCTGTTACAGGGGGTGGAATGTAGGCGAAGCACCATGATTTGATAATACAACAACATGAGTTGTAACTATGTTTTATTTACTTATAGCATGCCATAGTCAGATATGCTGTAACAGATTGTGTTACGTATCACTTTACATGATAACAACATTGTAACATAACATGTATTTTGATAACATCATCATTTGGATAATGATCGTAATAATGCAAGGTAAAAACTCGGGTTGAAACATGCATGATCAATCTTACGCAATAATATTGTCAATTGCGTAAGATTAATCAAGTTGCAACACGATTCTGAGGTGGCGACCTAACTCAAGGCCAAACCCAGCCACGCTTTGGTAACCTGCATTATTGTATGGAAGAAAATTTAAAACCCTTCAGGGCCCACACGCTACTTGCGCTAATGACCAAAGCCATATATACCAGAGAAATTAAATTAACATCAAGTTCTAAACGCTTAAAAGTTCTAAACGCTTAAAAGTTCTTATTGTGTCAGCAAGTGCAGTCTTCGACAAGTCTCCGGTGAAGTAACAGCTCCTCATAACTGTTAGCTTTACAAGTCGCGAATTTTCTATAAATAGCTCAGGGCAGTCAAGTTATCATAGCTTAGGATTATTTTACTTCTCTATTATTGTGTATTTCCGTGTACTCTTTAATGATCCTTTATGCTTATTTGACTGTATTTCCGTGTTGTGTACAATTAACTAACCTTACGTATGTGATTTAAATTCGTGTTAAACTATTGTGTGTGTAAATAGCAAATATAACGTTTTAAAAAGTGCTGAAAGTGGTTTCAATTAAATTCCCTCGTCAAGGGAACATCATCACCCCCGCCTACATCACCTGACTCCCGCGTTAATAACAATTTGTTCCGTGCGGGAATTGAACCCGCGACACGCAGCACAGCTATATATACATATACATATGTTTTACGTATGTATGAATTTATTGTATATATATAAATGGTTCACCACAGACTATCTGCAGTATTGTCGCTCCTTCACACTTGATTCATCCAAAGGTTGTCTTTAAAAGATCACTTTTAGCGATAAGACCGGCCATTGTGTCACCCTTTGAAGAATGTCTACATTTATATCTGTACTTTTATGGTTCACATAATAAGGGATCTGGAGGCAAAAGACCAAAGATCTATGGGGAATGTCTATCAAAGTTTGTAAATCCATTATCGAGACCGCCACCATACTTAATTAGCTTTCATATTTAATTTGTGTGTGGATCAAGGAGTCTTCCCGGATTTAATGAAATACAGTAAGGTTATACCACTTTTTAAATCTGGGGACGGTAAAGATACCAATAATTGTCGACCAGTATCCGTGTTGCCGGTATTCAGCAAGGGGCTCGAAAAGGTAATGCTCAATCAATTGCTTAATCATTTTATCACCAACCAAATCTTACACGATCAGCAATATGGTTTCACCAAAAGATGTTGTACGGCTAACGCCGGTTTCACCTTATTAAAACACATATTTACAGCGTAGGAGGAAGCCCAAGATACCCTACGAATTTTTTATGAAATCTCCAAGGAATTTGACTGCGTAAATCACGAAACCTTACTCTTGAAACTTGAGCATTACGGGATAGGTAAACTTGCGCTCAGTTTAATTAAATCTTATTTAAATGATAACCAATAGCTAGTTAAAATAAACGGAGTCAATTCACTCGATTTAAAAGTAAAAATGAGTGTTCCACAAGGTTGGATATGAGGTCTTTTCCTCTTTTTAATATACACCATTATTTTCGTCGTCTATCTTAATCGAGATTTTTTATCGCCACCCGTGAAATGATTGTCATTGAAGAGTTCCGGTGGCCATCTGTGGTCCTCTTCATCAGTTCCACTTCACCAAATGTTGATTTCTGAATGCAAATGCTTGACTTGTCGATGAAAATATAAAAATCACTACATTCCTCATGGATCTCATCATCCGAAAGGGATTTAGAAAATGGGACCAATCTGGAAGCATATAATTTAAACAAAATCGAATCGGTTTATATTCGACGAGTTCTGCGGTAACAAACATTATTTAAAAAAAATGCAACCGTATTGAGAACCACCGCCTTTTTTGAAGACGGTTAAAAATAACCTTATTTGTCAAATGAAAACTCCCTTCAAGGTGATTTAAAATTAGAATTTCGGGTTGAAGTTTTCAAATAATCAAATCAAAGCACACAATTTGTTAGTGGCACAACAAATTGGCATACAAGGGTTCGTTTTCTAACCCACTGGTTTATATTCTATCATATACTTCTAGAACAGACTATAAGCCGCACCGCATCGCACCGCGCAACGCGCGTGAATGTGGATCCATCCTATTGATAAAACATGGTGTGGTATCCTTCCCGCTGTTATCCGATCGTCGCCAAACAAACCACTGCGCTGAAGCCGTCTCTTTATATTTCTTGACATTCTAGATACAGCGCCATTGGTCCTGTGATCGATCGTGAAAATGCAGTCTTTAAATGTTAGCGAAGGATTCCAGGATTCCACAGCAACGTGTAACTAATTAATTAAATCGGAAAAGTGGTTCTGGAATTATAAGTATACTAACGGTAAGGCTAGTTTTTATAATAGGAACAAATATTTTCCTTGGTATTAAATTAACATTTTCTTCTAGGAAATATTTTATCGTGAGTGTGTTTACAGGTACAAATCCCAGAAACAAAAAACGAACGAGACTTGCAGTACTCACAAATATGACGTGTATCCTTATGTTACATCTGACATCTCACCTTGGTAATTAGTAACTCAGTAGCACCAAAAATGTAAAAAAGGTAAATACTGAAATAATTATTCATTACCAGTGGTCGCCTACTGGTCGAAATTCGACACCTTCTACTTACAATCTATACACTGACTAATTCCATGCTATTATAAAGTACTAACTAATTCCACGCTATATTAAAAAACCGGCCAAGTGCGTGTCGGACCACGCACAACGAAGGGTTCCGTAGTTAGGATGAATTTATCCCTAAAACGAACTTAATATTGTTGTTGAAAAAATGTTCTCCCATACATCGATATACGCCACGGTCAATTTTCCAACTGAAAATTTATGTTTGTAATCGCAAAAAATGTTTTTTTTTATGTGATAAAACTACAAATTAACAATTTTCGGACTTTTTCCTTTATTTGTGCTGTAAGACTTTGCTTCTGCCCAAATTTCATGATTCTAGGTCAACGGGAAGTATCCTATAGGTTTTGATTTATGTGCGAGATATTAGCAATTTTTTTTATGTGATAAAACTACAAATTTACAATTTTCATACATTTCCTTAATTTGTGCTGTGAGACCTTGCTTCTGCCCAAATTTCATGATTCTAGGTCAGCGGGAAGTACCCTATATGTTGTGTTTTATGTGCGAGATATTCGCAATTTTTTTTTATGTGATAAAACTAAAAATTTATAATTTTTGGACTTTTTTTCTTTATTTGTGCTGTAAGACCTTGCTTGTTGCCAAATTTCATGATTCTAGGTCAACGGGAAGTACCCTATAGAATTTGATTTATTTGCGAGTATCGAAATATGTCGCAATAAAGTCGCCTATACTCGTATCGCCGTATTTTTTTATTTTGCTGACTTGGAAGCTTGATTTTTTTAGAGCTTCAACGGACCATAGACTTACGTATTTAATATTAATTTCAACTTGATAACTCTACGCGTTCCTAAGAAAACTGCTCTTGACAGACTGACAGACAGACAGACAGACGGACAACGAAGTGATCCTATAAGGGTTCCGTATTTTTCTTTCGAGGTACTGAGCCCTAAAAAGTATTTATTTTTCCACACTCAAGCTGTCACTTCTTGTTACAGATTTCCGTCCCTTTTCAAGAATTACTCCCACAGAAAGCTAGAGAAAAAATGTTACACATCAAAAACAATCTAAACTAGAATAATCTGTAGGCCAAACAAAGACGTTTTTTCACCTCCACAACCACTCCACCACTCTGTCTACCGAATGTTCCCTTCAATGTCAATGAACAGCATACCTTTAGCCACCCTTTCATGACCTTTAATATTTATTCTAGTGCACCATCAGACACGTTGACAGTCCATCACACTGTGGCCTCCAAATAAATAAATTACGATAGCGAGTGGCAACCCTCTTCAACCCGAGTCCAACCAAATATAACAATTAACAGCCCCTTTGTGGCACATTCGTGTTATTATTGACGACGAATTCGTGGAAAGGTGACTTTATTGTGTCCCGCGGGGACACTGTGTGTGCAGGTCGTGATGGAATTACAGAAGTACAATATTTACGTTTTGACAATTATTTTTTCTTCCACAGCTAGTATTATATAAACTTTTTGCCATCCATACGCTAAGAAGAAGTTAAATTTTTCTTATTTTTTTTCCTTTTTTTGTGTGCCTTTTAGTCTGTGCTAAATAAATGTATTTTCTTCTTCTTCCTCTTAATTAAAATGGTGGAAAGTAGAAGGGTTTTTAAAAGTAAATTGAAATGGTGTCAAAATAATAAGGACCAAATAAAAATGAACATCATTGCAAGTCATCATGACGCAAATAATTTTGGTAGTTTTTGGAAAGCCACGAACAGGTTGAATCCCAGGTCGGGTCTGCCTGTGAGTGTTGAGGGCCTTAGTGATCCTAATGATATCGCCAACCTATTCAGCAGAGTCTTTAAGGTTGGGTCTCCCCTAGGTACGTCGTCTGGCGGGCCGGAGGTATTGGGGGGGTCCAGGGACATGCCTATTAGGTTTGCGGCCAGGGAGGTAGCTGCCGTCATACGCAACTTAAAGAGAGGCAAGTCGCCGGGTCACGACAGCCTAAGTATAGAGCATTTACTTTATGCTGGTAAGCACTTACCGCGAGTGCTAGCAATGTTTTTTAGCTTGTGCCTGAGTCACTCGTATCTTCCACTTGATTTACTTAAAACTATTGTTGTGCCCATTGTTAAAAATAAGACTGGAGATGCGAGTGATAAGAGCAACTACAGGCCTATATCCCTGGCTACCATCATTGCAAAGGTGTTGGACAGTCTGATTGATCAGCAGCTGGATAAGCACTTAACACTCAATGACGCGCAGTTTGGGTTTAAGCCACGTTTATCCACGGAAACAGCTATACTATGCCTCAAACAGACTGTTCAATACTATGCAAGTAGGAAAACACCTGTGTATGCATGTTTTCTGGACCTCTCCAAGGCCTTCGACCTCGTATCTTATGGCTGCCTATGGAGGAAACTGTCAAATGTTGAGAACCTCCCAAGCGATATCATTATGATGATAAAGTATTGGTATAAAAACCAATACAATTATGTTAAGTGGGCGGGTGTCCTGTCGGATGCATACGGGTTGGAGTGCGGTGTGAGGCAGGGAGGAATCAGCTCACCCAAGTTATTCAACCTGTATGTAAACGAGCTGATCTGTGAGCTCAGCAATACCAATATCGGCTGCTCCATTGACGGGCACTGCGTCAATAACATCAGCTACGCGGATGATATGATATTGCTGAGCCCATCGATCAGTGCACTTAGGAGGCTTCTTCGCATCTGTGAGGACTATGCGGTGGCTCACGGCCTCAGGTATAATGCGACCAAGAGCGAGCTACTGGTTTTCAAAGCGGGTAACAAATGTTATAATACTGTCCTACCAGTCACCTTGGGGGGTGCTCAGCTTTCCAGGGTCACGAAGTTCAAGTACCTGGGGCATTGGGTCACCGATGGTCTGTCCGACGATGCGGACGTGGAGAGGGAACGCAGAGCATTGGCAGTTCGATGTAACATGCTGGCTCGTAGATTTGCACGTTGTACTAGGGAGGTGAAAATTACACTCTTTAGAGCGTATTGCCAATCTATGTACACGTGTGCCCTGTGGGTCAGCTATACAAAAAGCTCGTACAATGCTCTGCGAGTCCAGTACAATAATGCCTTCAGAGTTATGTTGGGGCTGCCACGCTTTTGCAGTGCATCGGGGATGTTCGCGGAGAATGGCGTGCCAGATTTTTACGCTCTGATGCGGACACGGATAGCATCCCTGATGCGGCGAGTGCGCGACAGCTCTAACAACTTGGTAGCTATAGTAGCCGACAGGATGGACAGTCCAATTATGTGGCAATGGCTGACCACTCATCGTGCGTCATTCCATTATTTAAAATAAGTTGTTTTATTGTATTTTTTGTGTAGGTATGTGTTTTCATGTATGTGTGTATGTTTTGTGTATAAAATTGTAATGTGTGTTGTTTATGGACTTATGGTCTGAAATAAATTTATATTTATTTATTATTATATTTATTTTATTTAATTGAGAAATAAGAACAATGATTAAGGTAGGTAGAAGCGGGTGAGTGAGAACTGTCTTTGTTTCGTGCCACGTGTAAGGCTTGATTATTCTTGACATCGTACTTTTATCATGGAAGCTGAACTGAATATACAGAGGCAATAATACAATGACAATAGTACCTAGATGCACTGACAAAAAAAGTGTTTCCTTTAACAAAAATCTTGTTTAATGTGATGACGCATCTTGACTTCATTCGAGCCTAACAAGATCTTGACTTCTGACGCTAGAAGAACTTTGTTAAATTATCATAGTTCCGTCTATTAAGTAATGAATTAGTTTAATTACGGGTAATTATTTAATTTAGTACAAATATTCGCCAGTTTAAGAATGATATAATGCTAAAAAGTTGCTTGTTTTATTATTTTTGTAAACAAGTTTTGTTTCTTAGCTCTTTGGCTAGTTTAAACTACATTAACGGGTCTAAGCCAAGTCAATGTAGCGTGTGTGTGGTGTTTTTTTTTGAAGATTATTTTTATGAGGAGTGATTTAATTTTCCTGAATTTGCATGAACTTTCTCACTATTCTGCAGGTGTTTAAAATTGCGGCTTTTTGGAGTGTTATATAAATTGAGTTTTTCAGGTCTATAAGTTTAAGGCTTTGGTAGAGGTGATTGGGTATAACACTCGTCGTGGAGACAACAATGGGTACTACGTAGACTTTTCCTGCCTCCAAATTCTGGTCACTTCTTCTTTCAGTTCAGCATATTTACTGATTTTCTCACCGATTGTTTTTTGTAAATTATGTGTATTAGGAACTGCAATATCTATGAGGTATGTGATTTTATTAACTTTATCTTGAAGGGTTATATCTATTATAGTGAACGGTCCTGTCGGTTAGTATGGCGCGATCGTAGTAGAGTTTGTGTGTGGTATTTTCTAGAACTGTTTGTGGCACGTACTTGTAATAAGGAGTGTTTGTTTCTTGTATGAGTTTATATTTGAGTGCTAGTTTTTGATGTATGACGTTTGCTACTTGATTGTGTCTGTGTGTATAGTCTGTTTGTGTGAGTGTTTTGCATGCCCCTGTTATGTGTTGAATGGTCTCTGGTTGACTGCGAAAGCGGCATTTATCGTTTGTTATTGTCGGGTCTTTTAAAATGAATTTCCTGTAGTTTTTAGTGTTTATGATCCTGTATTGCAATAATAAATCCCTCGGTTTCTGTAAATAAGTTACCGATTTTAAGCCATTTATTTGACGCTATTGTATCTATATGTGATTGTTCTAGTTCATAGGGGTGCCGTCCATGCAACATTTTTTTCTTCCAGTCTTCTAACTTTTTCTTATGAGGGTCATCATAGCTAGTATGCTGTGTATCTATGATTATCTGTCCGTGTAGGTTAAGTGGGGGTATAGCTGATATTATTCATAACTATGGCTTTATGAATGTCGCTTGTGTGTGATTTAGAATGAAAGAATGTTCTTAGTCTGGCTATCTGTTTCTGCCAAAGATGGTGGACGTCTATAAGGCCTCTCCCTCCATATTGCCGTTTGATGGTCAGTCTTTCTATTGCAGATTTAGAGTGTAGGTTATTATGTTTAGTGAGTGTGGTGCGTGTTGTTCTCTCTATTTGCTGCATGTCAGTTTTTGACCATTTAATCACTCCAAACGAATATATTAAAATTGGGATCGCATGTTTAGTAAGTGTGGTGCGTGTTGTTCTATCTATTTGCTGGATGTCAGTTTTTGACCGCCTGATGTCAGTTCTTGACCGCTGGATGTCAAATTTAGACCTTTTTATTATTATCTCCTTTATTTCACTAAATATACATATAAATATTAAAATATATAAAAAAATAGTAGCCCACTGGTATCGGGAACAAGGTCCAAGCTACACCGCGGTCAGGGCTCCAAAGAGAGGAACCTCCTAACAATTCGAGCCGTGTCCAGAAGTACCGCTCTCTGAATCAGGTTCTTAATCCAGCTGCCCAACGAGAACCTCCTTAGGTGTTGGTCGAGGCTCTTGTCAATTAAGCCTTTGGCTGATACAACTATCGGCACAATGATTGCTGAGTCCACATCCCACATGTCAACAACCGATTGTGGGGAGAGTCCTAGCGTTTAAAAAGCCTCGACCTCCACACTTTCGCGGGACATACAGTCTCATTACCGAGGACCGTGGGTGATGCATTCGATATGCAGTCAGCAGCGTACGAACCCTCCTATCCAGGGCGTTGAGTTCGGTCTGAGTCCATTTGAGTATGCCGAGAGAGAACGTCAAAACCGGCATGACCCAACCGTTGAAGGCGCGTACCTTTTTTCCGCCTGATAGAAGACTATTAAATACTTTCTTCTCTTTCAATGATTGATTCATGTCAGAAACATTGATGTTATTATTATTATTACCATGAACTTAAATTATTATTTCATATACAAAGGTGAAGAAGTAACATCTAACAAAGTATGTATGATGTAACAAAGACCGGTGATTATTCTGTGTACACACAGACACATGTCTGACATGTATGTCACATTGTAGATATAATTAAAATTAATTTGTTCTGGCAAATATGCTATCTTGTTTAAAGTAAATAATGATTCCAAACGTTTTAATGCCAACTGAGAGAAAATGTTACCGACATAGCCTGCAGAGTAAGCAAGCTGAAGTGGCAGTGGGCTGGCCATGTTTGTCGAAGGACCGATGGCTGGTGGAGCAGACGAGTCCTGGAGTGGAGACCGCGTACCGGCAAGCGTAGTGTGGGGCGCCCCCCAGCTAGATGGACCGACGACCTTAAAAAGGTGGCTGGGACAGACTGGATGCGGAAAGCGGAGGACAGGGTGTTGTGGCGCAGCCTGGGAGAGGCCTATGTCCAGCAGTGGACTGCTACAGGCTGAGTTGATTGATTTGATTGATTGATTGAGAGAAAATTTATCTTAGTTAGTCTGCATTTTTTTAGTGTAATACCTCATCATCTGCCTAGCCTTTTCCCAACATAGTTGGGAAAAGGCTTCCAGTTTAACCGGATGCAGCTGAATACCAGTATTTAACAAGGAGCGACTGCCTATCTGATCTCCACAACCCAGTACTGGGTAACACGATATCCCTTGGTAAGACTGGTTGTCAGACTTTTGGGCTTCTGACGACCCGTAACAACTGTCAAAGATCTACAAATGACAACCGGGACCAACGGCTTAACGTGCTTTCCGAGGCACGGAGGAAACTTGATATGAAAAGATGGTCACCCATCCACGGACCAACCGCGGCAAGCGTAGCTTAACCTGATCGATCGACCCGTGTGGCAGTTATTACTTAGCCATAAGCTCCTTTAGTGTAAAACCTATTAGCTCGAAAAGCGTTATTATTACTGCTTTACCTTCATCATCGATAAAAGGTTGTACAACTCCAATAGTTATAAATAACACTCATAAGACTAACTAGGTTATACCCATGGTTTCGCCCGCGTGGTGGTCACAAAAATTATACCACGGGAACGTACTACCGGGATAAAAAACTAATGTGATAATCCAGGTTATAAATTATATATGCGCCAAATTTCATCCAAATCCATTCAGCCGTTTTTGCGTGATTATACAGTAACAAACATCAAAACTTTCACATTTATAATATTACTAGCTGCGCTCCGTGGTTTCACCCCCATAAGTCTCGATCCCGTAGGTATATCGGAATAAAAAGTATCCAGGTATATATTATGTAATATATATATATATCTATATTTATATATATCTATATATATACCCATATCCTATCCTAATTCAGGTCATGGTCTATCGACGTGCTAAATTTCATCAAAATCCGTTCAGTCGTTTTAGCGTGAAAGCGTAATAAACAAACAAACTTACTTTTGCATTTATAATTACGAGTATAAGATTAAACGAACTTACCTGAAGTGAAGTTCTATCTTAATTATACGAAGCTCTTTGTCCGAGACGGGTTTAACGAGTAGTAGCGGTGATTTACTCAGCGCATGTCACAATTTTTAAAGCCTAAAAATAAAAGTAAAACTTCTTAGTGTGGCAACTCTGTTTACATGTCATTACGTTTAAAGTCAGGCTTTATGAACAATCCCTGTACTGGGATTATACTTGGTAAGTATAAGTGGGAGGGTTTTTAGGGACTGTCGCCGTCTCGGACAAAGAGCTTCGTATAATTAAGATAGAACTTCAGTTCAGGTAAGTTCGTTTAATCTTATAATTATACTCACTCTTTGTCCGAGACGGGTTTAACGAGTAGATGTTGAAATTAGGGTTGTGAATAAACACCAATTTGTTAAATAGGCATAAGAAAAAATCAACTTCCTTAATAATATTTTATCAAAAAACAATCAACTTGTTTTATAAAAACATAACAAAATCAACCTTAGATATTTGTTGCAGTATTGCATATTGCACTACCAAATTGGGTTGAATCTTGGTTTATGGGTGTATTGTAATGTCTGGCAAATATGGCAGAATTTTGAGACCACCCAGCAGCCTTCCTTATAACCTCAATGCTAATTGTAGATCTGTTTGCAGCAGATGTTGATGCATGTCTGGTACTATGAGCCGAGAAGATGGTGACATCTATTCCAGCTTCCTTCAATGTTAGCTTGATCCAGCGACTTATAGTCTGAGTTGATGCATTCTTGTGTGGTTTCTTGAATGTGACAATTAATTTGTCAATATTATTTCTTATAGAATCTGTTTTATCTATATAAGATTTGATAGTGCTGACAGGGCAGATTTCCTTCTTGTCAGGGAATGTTTTCAAGTGGAACATTGGTTGTACACCACCGCTTCTAGAGGTTTTAATTATATCAGGTATGTACACTTCTAGACCAATATCCGTAAATTCCATATTAGGAATTGTTATCATTGACAAAGTCTGTACTCGATGACCAGTTGTTAATGCGAGTATGGTGACTAACTTTTTGGTTAATTGTTCCAATGATATATCTTCATTTGGGTAATATCCAGCTAGATGATTAAGTGCCAATCCCGGATCCCATGTTGTGTTATAGGGATATATATATATAGATAGATATATAGGGAACCATGGTTGTGATGGTCAGTAAGGGAAAACTACAATTCCAGTAGCACTATCTCTTTGAATTTTATATAAGCATTTTAACACTAGTGAAAAAGGTGGGAACGCATAGAAAAATATGTTGTTCCAACTGAGAGTAAAGGCATCCACGGCAGATGCTTCTGGATCACGTTTCCAAGAGACAAACTTTTTACACTTTTTATTTGTTCTAGAAGCAAATAAATCTATTTCCGGAATACCAAAACGCCTAGTTATTTCGACGTACTCTTGGGGAAAGTTCAGATTCAATATTAATTTTCCTTGATTCTCTATCAGCTTCGAAATTATCTTTAGTATTTATATACGAAGCATAAATCCAAATATTTCTATTCTCACATCATTGCCAAATATGTCTTGTGATACCATTTAAGTGGGGAAACTGTACCCCCCCCCCCCCATTTTGTTTATGTATGCTACTGCAGTGGTGTTATCTATTCTCAATAAGATTTCACAATTGGAAGTTTCTTTTGTGAAACACTTTAGCCCTAAAAGGGCAGCTTTTAGTTCCAAATAATTAATATTTTAAGTCTGCCTGCATGTACCTGCATGTTTCCTATCGGTAGTGTTTGGATCTGGCCGGAGGGTGTTTCCGCTCTGGTTGGCGTCTGGTGTTCGAGAAGCGAGGCTGTCTCTTGTACATCTGTTGTTGGTGATGTTGCCCACCGCGAACTTGTTGATGCTGTTGACGGTTCTGCGGTGGGCCCCTCCAGTTTAACTGTTTCTTGTTTGCGAGTTTTTGCCTCTTCGCACCTTCAGATATTGTAGCACTGGTTCGTTGAATTGACTGGGCTGCTCTGATCTTGTCAGCACAATCAGCACCAAATAAAAAGGCATCCACTTTTGAGTTTTTTACAACCTCTTGAATTATTTTGCTGGCTCCTGATAGGCCAAAAAACTTCCTAGAAGAGGAATCTTGGAAATGAATTTCTGCTGCAATCTTTGCAGCGTCATTGATTTCCTCTATCAGGGCTTTGCTGTTTATATTTCCTTTTAAAATACTGGTCAATGACCGACCCAGACAGGTCATTAAGGTACCCGTGAGGTTTTGTCTAGCAATAATCCTCCTATCTCTCTTGACCGAGGGTTCCAAGAGTGTGGCCATTATTTCTAGGTTCATTCTAGGAGCAACAGCATTTTGGAAATTAGAGGGAGTAGAGTATTTTTGAATAATGCTATCCTTGGCTTCTTTTCCCAGTCCATCGGACATTATTTTTGTCCAACGCAGGGCCAATTCTGATCTAATAGGGTCACCAAACTCCGTTTCTTCTTCTCCCTCCTTCCCAAGGGCCAGTAGAAACTCCTCTGGGAGTAAGTCATTTTCTGGAAAAAGATTTATTTGATTTAGAACCATGTATTTCTTAAATGAAACGTCTATCCACTCTGTGATAGCACTTAAGCTGACATATCCAGTGCCTTGGTTTATCTAGGAGCTTGTCTATCCGCAATGTGATAGCGCTAGCCCTTTTTTAAAGTTTAAATACGTACATTGTCTGTCTATCCGCAAGGTGATAGCGCTAGCCCTTTTGTAAAGTTTAAATAGGTACCTACATTGTCTGTCTATCCGCAAGGTGATAGCGCCAGCTGTTATTAATGTGGCTATATTTTGTTTAAATGCATTGTAGGTACACCCCAGCGTTTGAAGATTCTATTCAGTTGTCTAGGTATTTTAAATACATTTCTACACACATGTAGTAGTCTCTTCTATCGCCTCAGGTTCTTCGATCTGTGTCGGTGACTTCAGCGAGCAGAGCCGGGCTGGAGTTGTTGAAACTTCTTGAGAATCTTGTCTGGTTGGAGACAGTTTTCTTAGCTTTCTTTCTAATTTCCTGATCTTCTTTCGTAGATGTTCTTCATCCTTAGTTTTTCTTTTCCCCATCTTTGTGGATGATGAATACAACCACTCTCGATGATTTTCAAGTAAAAAGGTCTATGTATCTTATTCTTAGTTCGTATTCGAAAGATACTTTGGAAAAAACCGTTGGACGAAAAAAAAGAAAAACATAATGTCGATCACAGCTGCCAACTTACAGGAAGCAACCGAAAAAACAGAAGAATAACAAAACGACTAATACACTTGTCAATCTGTACTAGTAAGGTAAATATCGGAAAACATTTAGACCGGAAGTGGGTCTGCACTAGCCAAAATACGTATTTTGATCTAATTCTAGGTTATAAATCCATAACTCGAGCTTATCATGAATTCATAATGAGTAATCTTTACTATTGTAAAATAATAAGAATGGATTCAAAACATACCTGTAATTCGGAATCCAATTAGGATTCAATAAAATGTTTACAACAACAAACCTTGACCTTGACTAGAAAGCTCTTCGCTTGTTAGTTTTTCACGAATATACCGTATGCACAACATTTTAAATACTAAAAACACTATAGGACTCCATAGTAATACTGTTTAAAATAAGTATCAAGCCAAAAATATCGTTGATAATAGAGATTTTTTCACGAGAAGTATGTGACTGCGCCGCGCACAAAAAACCGTAAGGACATGTAAACAGAGTTGCCACACTAAGAAGTTTTACTTTTATTTTTAGGCTTTAAAAATTGTGACAAATTGTGGCGCTGAGTAAATCACCGCTACTACTCGTTAAACCCGTCTCGGACAAAGAGTGAGTATAATTGAACGAGCGAGCGAAGCGTCTCTGCTTCAAGTCTGGCAAAGCATTCCTCTGTCAGTTTGTTGCTAATCCTCTACAGGTCATATTTTACAACCGATCTGGACGAAACTTGGTATAGAACTAGGTTTACGACTTTATAGAATTTCTTATCGTCGGGGATTTTTGATAGGAGAGGTACTTCCTCCAAAGAGGGGCAAAAGGCCTACTGGATATCTCCGCCTTATGAGATCCGTTTTCGTTGATTATTATTTAATTTGAAAGTTAGTAACTTTAAGCTGGTCTCATAGAAATTTGGTGAAGATCTGATGATGTTCGGCGTGATGAGCAGAATAGCTGCTCAAAATGCAGTAAATTACTCACTTTTAGATTTACATCAGTGGAATCGGCCCTTTAACTACTAGGTAGGGATTGATGGAGCATCTGGGACCACCTTCTTCTCACCACAAAACTAGGCTGCACCGTTATCTCTACCATTAATTTGCAATTTAATAGTCAATTTTCTAGCTGGCCTACAAATATTTACTCATATTTTAAATTTGAATTCGACATATTGAACGTTGTCATGTTTTTTTTATAGGAAAAAAGTAGGTCAGTCTCCATCAAATATTTTCATGGTTATTTTAACAACTAAAGTTATTAAATACGGGATATTTACCGATTTTTTTAAACAAAAAAACATGGTAAATATCCCGTTTTGAATACCTTTAGTGGTACCTATATTAATTGTTGCAAAAAAGTTTTTACTCGCGAGCTCTACTGTTCGCCGAACTACTAGTATTAGTAAGGATTAGTTAAAGTGTGTAAGTAGAATGAGAAAATACAAAAAAAAAATTGAACAGTAAATTGTGCGTTATACATCAGCTATTGGGTTTATTAATCTCATTTAATCAATCATAAGGAAATAGCTGTCGCTAAGCGGAGGAGGTCCTGATTCTGACAGCGGGATAGGGCTGGACTACTCTGTCGCTCGTCTGTATTGTGCTATAATCCTGGGCTCCTCGCTGTCCATCAACCCTGTCATTCAATCCCCTACCCAAATCCCATGATTACGAATAACCTCTGTCTAAACGGGCAAAAACACCCGAAAGTTAATACAGCGTTATGTTACAGTATCCAATTTCAAGGAATACCAATTGCTGGGTTAATAAATCGGATATGACGGCACATTACCAAGGAAAGTTGCCTTTGTGGCTGATGTCGAATAAGGTTTTCTTTATTAGGTTACAGAGTTACCACAAAAGCATAATGTAAAACATTGAGAATTAATTATTCACTAGAACAAATTTGAAAGCAGTCTTGTAAAATATATCGAGACACTAAAGCCGCGGACGACATTATATAAATTTAAATACAATAAAAAAATTGTCTAGCTAGGGTAATTTATGACTATTGGGTGGTAAATTCTAAAGCCTTTAAAAATATAGTTTGGGCCAATGAAAAATCGGGCCTTGTTTCATTCAAAGTCACAAGATTAATTCTTTGCGTGACTTTACAAAAGTTCGTTGAACAAAAGTTGTTTGGTTTTGCTAAGCTTTCATTTAATTTTGTTAAGATTTTGAAAATTGGCTTACCTCCGTAATACGGATTATATACCTGGAATTGTTTCTTCTTTTAAGCCTTAAGTTGGAACGAGTTTCTATTGTGCCAAATGCTAAATTAATTTTACTGTTGTATTACATTTCTGTACTTTTTTTTAAAGTATTGAAAAACAATCATTTGACACATTTGTGTCTTATGAAGTTATGATTCATTAATCAGCCTATAATGTTCCCACTACTGGGTCACAGGCCTCCTCTGTACGAAAGGGAATGGGCTGTAATCTACCACGCGGGTCCAGTGCTGGTTGGTAGATGTCACAAGTCTTCGAATTTTTGCTTCTAGTACATGCAGGTTTCCTCACGATGTTTTTCTTTTCCGTTTTGAGAGCAGTGGTGATGAAATTATTTACACAAAGTAGAGCGCCTGGATGGGTTTGAACCCACGACTCGTCACTCGTACTCGTCAGTCGGGGCCGTTACCACTGAGGCTCCACTGTTCCTCTGTCAAATGATTACCTATTATTTTAATTCAATTAAATAAATTCAGGTTCTTAGGATAACTTACGTAATCAAATAGGCATCAAGTATGTGTATAATAATAATAATATAATAAATTGTGGTACCTATGTGCATGTGTGTGTATGTGTGGGTATAAACTGGCGACCCGTTCCCTGCTTCGTACGGTTTTGACAAAAAATAGAGACTTCTTTAATATACAATGTGGAGACAACAATACGACAATAAATGAAAACAATGACAATACTAATGCATAAGAGTATTTTGGAACGATCAAATAAATTCTAGCATCGAAATTAAAAAAGTGATTTTTTCAAACAAACTATTTTAATAGCAGTGCCGACTAAGCGTTTTGCCAATCTTTGACTAGCTATAGCGACAAAACTATTGGATATATTTGATTGAATTTTCGTGTACAGACTGCAAACGTCATTAGATATACGCAGTTGAATTTATTGTCATATTGTCGTCACCACGTTGTATACCTGTATAAGTTTAATGATCTAATATATTTTACAACGCAGCAAGTGGCGCCATCTAGTTTTGTTACGAAGTTACTGGAATCATCTAAAAGATCGGTTAAGAGTGAAACTGGCGGGTGACAGTCACTCTAGCAGAGCGTCGCATCGATGGTTGCGTGGCGGCTGTCATCTGATGACAGAAGATGATGTTAGAAGCCGTTGTCGTACCACGTCCACGACGAACTGCTATATTCCTGCACAATCGTGATGATATGGAAGCTGCTGAACCACTAATGAGATGATCTCTTCTGGTAAAGGCTATCCTGCGCCGTTATAGACATAATCCTCCCGGATTAATTCACTAAATGATGGGAAACCGTATCCATTGCTTAGTTTTGAAGAAAACCCGGTCACACAAAAAGCGACTTTAAATCGGCATTCGTGTGGCGACCTCGTGGCGTTGGATTAGTGTAATTAGATGTCAAACTCAAATGCAAACTCAAATCATTTATTTCGATAAAACCAATTACAGGCACTTTTGAATTGTCAAAGAGTCGGTCAGTTAGTCAGAAAGTTGAAGCTATTTGCCCATTCCAAAACGTAGATCTATACGGAGAAGTGTTCAATAAACTCCAAGAACACTCTTTTAAATCAAGATATTACAAAATCCAGGATATATTTGTAATAAAACTCACTAAATGTAAATACTGATACTTTATTTTCTCTTCACTTCTTCACAGATACAGTCACTTTACCTTTAACTTCACACCAAACTGAGCTCTCTCGGCTATTTATAAACTATGCCATCCCCTACAAAAATGACCGTTGGCCAGTGTTACCATTTCTCAAACATAAAAACGAATTATTAAAATCTTTAAAAACCCTACACATTATTCTTGTCGAACATGACGCCGTCACTTGAGACTGGTCATATCACAGCTTGCAGGCCTTGCTGGTCGGTACTTGTTAAGTTTAAATTACGTTAACACCCACATAGCGTTGTCACTGTTCATACATTTTCAAAAACAGTCTTTATCGACACATAACCTTTGTAGAAATTCGTTCTACTGTGGTATGGACCAGCATATCTCTCACTCTACGTCAAGTTTCGAGAAGCCAAGATGTTAAACCATCTGTACAAAACTGCTTACTAAACCAATGTAAACTGAGCTCAACTTTCGTGACGTCAGCTTGGTATGTGTGAGATAAAATCACAGCTTTGTTCTTGTCAAGAGATGAGATGTTTGGGACTTCAGATAAATGTATGGAGATCGTGATTTGAATTCTTGAAGTTATTTGTGACTTATTTTGTGATCAGTTTATTGAGGGTGGGTAGATAATAATAAATTAGGTCAAGATTCTTCAATTAAATAGAGAAAATTTTCAGCTACAGCCAATCAAATTACTTGATTCCGAATTTGACATTATTTTAACAAACTTCTGTGTGCTCTTTCATGCACCCAGGTGAAAATTTTTTAGAAGATAATAATTTATTCTGAAGAAATATTTAGTTAATTGGATAGATATTTTATCAGATAAAATCTATTACAGTTTCATTATTATCTATTTGTTCAATATGTACAAATCTTAAAACCTGACTTGGTTTCTGGACGTCATTTTCGTGTGATGACTGAAAATCAGCGCTGTGCTATGGGTCCCCCATCGCAGAGCATCATGCGTGGAAGCCTTCTTGTCACAGTCACAATGTGCAGCTGCGGCGCCATTTCTTTGTGCTCATAGTTTTTTATTTAATTTTTCTTAATTTTTGTCTTAACTTACCTTTTGTGACAAATAAAGTTATTTTACTTTCTTTTATTTCAGTCCAATCCTATTACATTTCATGGTTTATAATGACTACAATATCGTTACAATATTGATAGACAATTGTAGTCATTATAAAATCAAATCAAATCATTTTTTATTTCAGGAATACACCCGTATAAAATTTACAACATATAAAACCATTTTCATAAAATCCTTGGAATGTTTAAAATCTGTTTTTTTTTAATACATTTCGTAATCGATATATTAATAGTACATTCATGAAGGTTAAAATGTTATATGATACATAAAACTTACTATTCTTCAGCTTCATTTAAAAATCATTTCTTTATGTTTAAGTTTATATTGAGAGTATTTAAGTTTACTGCTCTAACTGATGTGGTATCGTTAGATATAGTTTAAACAACCCTCAAAGCTAAGATCAATCAATAGAAGGGTTGTTTAGAATTGTAGGGAGGTAATCTAAGTTTGTTCTAAAGTAGATTTAGAAGCCGTATTCGCACTTAAGAAGTTTAAGATTACATAGAATTAATGTTGATGTATTACGTATATTATTTCACTCATAATGAATGTTGTAGGTACACACAGCATCAGTATGTGCTAACCCCTCAAGTTTTAAAATGTTACATTGCTACAACATTGAATTAGTAACGAATATTCGAAAGAATACTTCAAAAAGAGATCATTGTAAAACATCATTTAAGCATCATTTTAAAATTCTGGTAAAAAAACACTTTCTCTCTTCTTAAACAGCATCATTGCAGAATACAGTTCCTTGCTCTTGTTTCATGTTTATTATTGTATATATATATTTATATAGATAAGTTATGCTTTGTGTATGTATGTATTTATTGTACATGTAAATAGTACATCACTGGCTACCTGCAGTACTGTCTCTCCTTCTCTTTTTAATCCATCCAAAGATTGTCTGTAAAAGATCGCTTTTAGCGATAAGACCGCCCATTGTGTCACCCTATGTAAAATTTCAACATTTATATCTGTAACTTTTATAGTGTACATAATAAAGAGTATTCTATTCTATCCTATTCTATTGTTTCGACTTGGATTCGAACACATGATTTGCTATTAAATTGTTATCTACTATCGTCCGAGTCACTTTATCTTTAGGTCTCTGTCTAATCAATAGATGTTGTAATTTGAGGGTATCCATTAATTTTACTTATACTTACGTTTTATTTATAAAATTAATCAAGTTAACGTAAGTTTACGTTCACTTAAAAGAAGAGTAAACGATTACGGTTTACGCATTATTATTTAAATTGATTTCTAATTTTATCCTATTTTATCGTTTGCGTTATTATGATGTCACTTGTTTAGGGAGTGTATATATTATGATAACTGTAAATTATCAAATCAAACTGTAAAATATAAATCTTTGTAGTAAAATAAGATCAAAGTTTGTTAAATAATAGCAATAATAAATATTATTAAATGATTAATAAAATATTATATTTTTCTTGATTTTTTAATTCTTTACAAATATTACTAAAATAAAATAAAAACATACATATATTAAAAATAATATATAATGCATGACTAAAAAGACATTCCGTGGTTAGGAATTGAACCTCCAATCTTATGCACGGCAAGCTTTCTTGAAACCTTCGGTCTGTTTAGATGTTTTAGATTAATTTTCGTAAATGTTAAAGCTATACTTGCTTCTCGTTATAAGCAATTATTAACCTTTTATTAAAAAAAATATATATTAATATTATTAATACTAACTTAAATTTATGAGTTAACTAAAACAATAAATTAATTATAATAAAATGTTTTTACAAAATAAAAAACCACCTATCACGGATTTGAGCGTACATGTCTTTTGGGGGGTAACCATTTAATAGAGTTGTGTGTAAGACCTGCTTCATCTAAAATAATTAATTTGCAGGATTAGAACCTAAAAAGTACTGTCGGAAACATAACTTTATAAGCAAATTGTCACCCTAGGTCAATTTGCCGTATGACTGTTGTGATTTGAAAATAAGGTTGAAGTTGATAATAAATTTCATTAATTCATTAATTTTCCTGATTTAACGTAAATACCTACGTACCATTATGTTTAATGATCTAAGCTACGTACCAATGTAACCGTTACTGATTAAAAATTAAAATTATATTAAAATACAAGAATAATGTTCTCCTTTAATTTGTGGTGTTGACCAGGTGAAGGTAAACATTGTATGCAATATGGATTTAAATCTTATAAAATCACCAACGTGCGTGAAAATGTAGGTACAGTCGCGGTCTGAAGATGCTCACCACCTCAAGGTTTATAATTGCTTGCACACATATGTCAGAAGGTCGATGGAATATGTGATATGATTAGTTAAAGAGCATAGATTTTTTTTATTTACACATTATCTAGGATAGGTATAGAAACCTTTTTTTTATAACATAAAATATTAACTGGCTAACGGACACTAACCAAGCGAAGTCGAACTTATTACTAAAATGCAAAAATAGGAACAAACAATCAAATCGAAATTCAAACATCTCTAAGTAAAATTACTTAAATTCTATCAAAAAATTATTTTTTTAATAACTAGTAAAGTAATAACTAGCAAAATAGACCACGTGCCATCATGGCTGCTAATGGAGATCAGCAGCCATGATGGCACGTAGTCTATTTTGCATAGATGAGACATGGCACGTGCATAAATCATTCCCTCCCTGAAGTCATCCCATACCCGTGCACAATGTGACAGACCCAGCGTTGAACCATTATGCCCCACAGATTTTCAATCGGGTTCATATCTACTGAACGAGGAGGCCATTGAATGAGAAGAATGTCAATGTCAGTAAACCGGGCTGTGTGTTACGGTGCATTATTCTGAATGTAATCAATTTGTGGGAATTTTGCAGCAGGATATACAACACGCACAGTAGGCAGCATCACCTATTCCAAAAGTGACACATAATTATTCGCAGTAGCCCTACTTTCCAACGACGTCAGTTCTCCAACGTCGTCGTGGCTCATCCACCTCCTTAGGTTGACTGTTATGCGACCAGATTCATTTTGAGGCATGATATGAGCTTCATACAGCTAATCTTCCGATTTGACTCAATTTCAAAGTTTAATAAAAAATTAGGTAAATATAACAATCGACCAATCAAAATGTAGATATTGTCGCGCAAAATTAGGTCGGGCAGTTCGTTTATTCCCACTAGTTCGATTCATTAGTTCGATCGTCGAACTAGTGAGATTTTTTTTTCTCATTTGTCCGACCGTCGAACTAGTGAGATTTTTTTTTTCTCATTTGTTCAACCGTCGAACTAGTGAGATTTTTTTTCCTCATTTGTACGTATAGTAATTTAGTTAAATTGGATATTGATGAAGAGTTTTTGTTTTGGTAACTGAATTTACCAACAATAGAGGGGACCTGGCGCTCGCTCGCCTTCGCGCGTTAATGGTCACTGTTCTAACCTAACCTAACCCAAATGATTCAATCTGGCAAAGAATGTATATACGCTCTGGTTAATTTGCTGTGCAGTCTATAAATGAAAAAAATCTCACTAGTTCAACGGTTGAACAAATGAGAAAAAAAAAATCTCACTAGTTCGACGGTCGGACAAATGAGAAAAAAAAATCTCACTAGTTCGACGATCGAACTAATGAATCGAACTAGTGGGAATAAGCCGGGCAGTTTTGTGGTGTTTGAGTTCCACTTTAAGAGCATGTCTGTAGTGTAGCGGTTCGGTGCAAAGCCCGTCCAACCTTCCGAAGAATCACATCATTTACAAAGCAACAAAATGACTAGAAAGAAAAGAAAGAAAATAAGTTTATTTGCGGTAAACATAACGCAAAGAAATAAAAACACAAACACGAAAGAACAAAAGAACAAGTTGAGAAAATATGCGTCACATTCACGCAAAACGGCCATCGCTCAGCATAATGCTGCGACCCTATGCGAGACAGAGCCCCAGCGCTGGTTTTCAGCGACAGTGGTTTTTAGACTAGTTGTTGTGAAGCCGTGCTCTTTGTCTTGTCAAACCGTATCAGTTATTTGCGCGGCGGTTAGTATCAGCCGTCGCGCGTCGTCCTGAATTGCTTCGATAATCAGTTAGGTATCCGGAACACTTAAACCTATATGCCCTAAAATGTCCGCATTATGTACCTTCCCGCTAACAAAATATGCGCTTGGACGTTCTATAATACAACACAGCGAGCGCGATCCACTTTTGTTACCGGCCTAACAAGTTAACCTAACTTCTCATGATTGCCAACCATACCTACATTCCCGTAAATCACAGACATAACTTACATAAACACACATATTCGTCATTCCTCAAGCACTGGACAAACTGTGTACACAATTACCTAGTCAAATATAACGCGTGTTAGATTACTCAATTAATCGTATTAGCGAGGTTATAATGCTCTGCAACGATTTGCATAGTATGTAAATGTAATAGTGACGTAGATAGATGTAGCCTGTGGACCTACTAACTTGTTACAATGTTGAGTACTCTCTACTTTACCCAGGAAACAAACCCAATACTTTTACCGAAAAATCATCTTAAAAGTCCTCCACATTTGATTAGCTTGTTTAAAAATAATCTAATGGGCCACCACGCTTAAGACGTTCGCCAGCAAAGCGTACGTGCGTGAAATGTACGTCTTGTCCAGCTGCAGTTAACTGGAAGCCCCCAGGTGTGGTCCTGGGTAATCCTGCTTGTCCGAATCGTGATTCACCTTCTTTTAATGTCATAAGTCATTGAAGAACACTAACCAGTAACATAGTTCACACACGTAAGTTTAAAAGTTCCGTGTTATTTTAATTTTGGTAATAAGCTACTGTATCGAAGCTCATGAAACGCCCAAATCTCACACTCCACCACGGAAGTATGCGCCAAACTTCATTGTCTTCAACTTAGTCTCAACTTAGTCTTTGATCTTATAATATGCTTTTTTGATAAGGACACGTTTGATGTGGGTTTTGAACTTTCAATCGCTAAGTTCCGTAACCGACTTTAGCAACTTGTTATTTAAGCGGATACTGCTTATAAGAAATGACTTGCTTGTTTTAGTTAATCTAAATTTTGGTATCACAATTTCATGTACGAGTAGTTGCCAATTCACATGATATAATACTCTGTCTGTGGCTTTCATATTGTAACTATTGTTTGGTATCCTATACTGACAAGTATAATATTAGGCACGTCAAAGACTTTAAAAATGTGTGACGGTTCTCTTAAGAATGCTATTGTACACCCAATCTACAAGGGAGGGAACAGGAACTGTGTCAATAATTATAGGCCAATATCTGTTCTACCCTCGCTCTCTAAAATACTGGAAAAGATTTTAAACAATAATCTTAGAAGCTTTTTAGACGGGTACAAAATTATTGCTGACACCCAGTATGCCTTTAGATCTGATGTCTCCACTGAAGATGCTGTATTAGATCTAAGTCAAACTATAGCAAAGACACTGGACAGCATAACTAAGTGCCTAGGCATATTTTTGGACTTGACAAGTCGTTCTGAGAGCAGAGAGAGCTTAAAGAGCTGTACTTAAGGTGATGACCAGGAATCCGCTTAGATACCCCACAGCACAACACTGTTCTGACTGCAAAGTTCTGACGGTACGACAGCTGTTTGTTCTTCGATCTGTCCTCAGGGTATATGGCTGCCTTCTCCTACCTGACCCAAGGAAGCGAATATATGTCCCCTCTGGTGTACAACACAAAACCTCGTTTACAAAACATCAATACTACGTATAAGGTATTCAAGTATATACAATTATACAAAATAAATTAAATATAATAAACGTAAATAAATTCAATATCACATCTAAAATTACAGACTGGCTCATACAACAGGACTACAATAACACCGAATCTCTACTGGCATACATCGTTTAACAAATCACTATTAAATAGGAACACAAAACACTACACTCAAACAAACACCTCATAACACACACCCATACAACACAACTAACATTACACTCACGAACACGAACACACACACCTCTCTCCCATTCACACCCCACTCTTTCTCTATACCTGCCATCCATCCATCCTCAAATAAATCTAAAATTATTTACTCAGCTAACTCACATTTTTGTTTCATGGTAGAATTAGCATCGCCACTCGAAACCTAAGATCCATGATTTACAGTTTAATGCAAGTTCAATCACTGTCTCCTAAGTTAGGCCATCCCTAGTTTAGGAGACAGGATCTAACTTTTTTGTTAATATAGACAATTATTTTTGCCACTTGTGTCCATTGTTAGTTGAGTAAGTCTTAGCATGTAACTATTATACAACCTGTGTCTATGTATTGTTGTTTTTGAATCAATAAACTTATTATTTACTAGCTGCACCCCGTGGTTTAACCCGCGTTCATACGCGGGTGAAACCGAAATAAGGAAAAAAAATATAGCCTATGTTATTCCGTAATAATGTAGCTATGGTGAAAGAATTTTTTAAATCGGTTCACTAGTTTCGGAGCCTACGAGTATTCGTTACAAACATAAAAACAAACAAAAAAATCTTTACTCTTTATAATGTTAGTGTAGATTTATTTATTCATTAATTTTAGTAGTAAGTTAGTATAAGAGGTTGCTTAGTTGTGAAGGTCTATTGAGACTTGAGATAGTGGATTATGCTCCTTAGTAAAGTCTCCCGCAGATAAGCGCGATGCGACACCACGACGCGACACTAGTAGCACATCTTCTATGGAAACTTCATGAAAAGAGTCGCGCTGTCTGTCGCGCCCGCAATATAGCGCCAGTCTGCACGAGCCTTAACACGACGCTTTCATATTTAATTTCTTAAGAAAATCGATACTGTCATTATAAGATTTCTGTCTTCCTTGTGGGTGCGATTAGGTACAGTCAAGGAATAAATATGTGAAGTACTTTAAGGTAAATTTTTATTTGCGCCTATTTATTTTTCGAGTACGTCATTGCAAACATTTTGAATGAAAATTATATTTCAAAAAGTTACCATGCGCCTGCTATGCGGGAAAGGAATTTGTTGAATAGCCCTTAGTTATTTAATATTTTACACGTGGAATATAATACCAATATTTTTCTTCTTTAAAAGTAGTTTATTTTTCTTTCTATGAAACATAATCAGCCTTTTATATTCTCATTGCTAAGACTAAAGCCTCCTTATAAAAACGTTTATTAGTTTTCATAATAACTTCTAACTTCTAATTCGTAATTTTCCGCCTTTACAAATAAATTAACATTTAAATTGTTTTGTCCTATCATTAGCATTACAAAGATTGTTGACGCCATGGCAGTGACGTCACAATAAATAACGAGACATGGGTTATCTTCCCATGCTGACATTTCACACGGAAAGTTATGTTAATGGGATGCATTGTTTACGCGAATGTGGAGTTGAAGAATCTGAAATGGCTGGTACAGTACGTGGAACGGGAGTGCGGTTAAAATAATAAAACGCGATTAATAATTACCTCGAGCATTGTTGACTAATATAACAATGAATTACGTGTTTTTAGGGTTCCGTACCTAAAGGGTAAAACGGGAACCCTATTACTAAGGCTCCGCCGTCTGTCTGTCTGTCCGTCCGTCTGTCATCAGGCTGTATCTCATGAACCGTGATAGCTAGACAGTTGAATTTTTCACAGATGATTGCCGCTATAACAACAAATACTAAAAAACAGAATAAAATAAATATTTAAGGAGGCTCCCATACAACAAAAGTGATTTTTTTGCTCGTTTTTGCTCGATATTGATAACGACAACAGGTAGACGCTTGAAATAATCACAGAATATTTAGTTATATATTCACTTTAATTTAATACATACTACAAACGTGTTTTTTTTTTCATTTTATAGATAATGGTACGGAACACTTCGTGCGCGAGTCCGACTCGCACTTATCCGGTTTTATTTATTTGGCTTATCCTTAGAGTAAGATAACAAAGTAGACTCATTTGGCTTTACAACTTCACCCTCTCCGTACTCTAAATGTTTCTATTGATGATAATTATATGATTCATCAAATATTCCTACACATCAATAGGAAGATTTAAAGTACGGAGAGTAAAGTTTCTTAATTCGTCTCTCCTGGAAGACTCTAGATTTTGTAATGTATGTGTTTTGTAATGTACAAAATCTAGAGCCTTCCAGGAGAGACGAATGAGTTTCTTTACCATATTTTTGCTAACTGGCTAATCTTTTTAGCACGACATGATAATAATTTATTCTGATACAAAATGCATACATAATTCATAAAAGATTCATGATTATTTATTCAAATGATTCATAATTATTTATTCATAAGATTCATAGTTATTTATTCATAAGATACATAATTATTTATTTATAAGATTCATAATTATTTATTCTGATATAATCATCATCATCTGCCTAGCCTTTTCATGGAGCGACTGACCTCCACAATCCAGTTACTGGGTAATACGATACCCCTTGGTAAGACTGTTTGTCAGACTTTCGGGCTTCTGACGACCCATAACGAATTATTTATTCTTATACAAGATGCTAATGAACTTCGCAAATAATGCATTCCCACAGGCCATTTTGGCCACACCATTGTGAACAGCCAGTTGAGCCTTTTTGGACATCGACTGGTTGGAAGAATATCGATATTGTTAATATTTTACGTTCAGCTTCTGATACTAACTAAACATTTATAATGATACTTCACCATCCATTCAAATACTATGTTTATGTTTTATGGAAATAATTTATTCATTGTAGCGATGCCAAAACCCAGTCAGTTCCGACTAACATTTTAAAAAAAAGCTTATGACGCACAGATTTATAACAAGCTGATTCTTTCAGTATTATTTCCAAAGTTTTGGCACAGCACACTAAGAAATATATACAGTATATACACAGTACATTTAAAACGATGCACGGTTGAACGCCTCTTCCGTTCATATTTCAAAAATTTAAACATGCTGCTGACATTAATCTTTTTGTGATTTTACTTATTGTTCAAGCGATTTTGAACATTAAATGAGGCTTGTTTGGTATTCATATTTATTAAATTTAAATAACCCGTTTTCAACACACAGATAAAACTAAAAATAAAACGGAATTAACTAGAATCCCAGCGGCGTAGTTTTCGTAGCGATATTGCTCGTAGCAGGTGTCTACGAAAGGCTACGGCGTAGAACCCTTTACATATTCCAGTATATTTAATTTGCAGGCATTGAGGTAAAATCATAATATGTAGACCAGTAGTGGCCCAGTGATAATGGCCCCGACTTATGAGTCTTATGAGTCTTCGTGGGTTCGAACCCAAGCAGGCGCTTTACTTTGTGTAAATAATTATAAACTTGAAATTCTAATTTTAAATCACCGCGATGGTTTTCATTTGACAATTAAAGTTAATAACTATAATAAAATCCATCAACGAAAATTGAGGTTATAAAACCTCAACTTTTGTCGATGGTTTTAAATTATAATAATGTTATTCAACAATAAATCTTGGAAAAAGTGGTGAGATATAAATTTAAATCTTACAAAATACAGATGACTCTGTTACTACCGTAACGGTAACGGCTGCGACGTGTAAATTATTTTATCACCACTGCGCTCAAAACGGTGGAGGAAAACATCGTGAGGAAACCGGCATGTCCTAGAACCGAAAATTCGAAGACATGTGACATCTACCAACCCGTATTGGCCTTTGGTGGTATGAGGAACAGGGTGTAAAGTTCACTCATCCACCATAGAAAAGGGAGGATCCTCCGACCAGACACGGGTGTTGTTTCTGGTGGGCAACTGCCCAAAGGTTGATGTCGATATGCTAGTTGCGCGGTAAAGTCTGCTTGCGCGATGCAGGATTTGCGTGACGCGTAGTTCGTATGTGGCGATGTAGATGCCGCTACAGGCCCGCGTGGTCTCGAAGAGATTAGGCATGTGTCTCAGCAGTGGGAACATTAAAGGCTGATTATGATGAGCTGAAATCTAGTTTATTTAATGGTTATAACATTGAAATAACGAATGTTAATATTATGGTAGTAAATAGAAGAAAATCTTTTGTCTTTTGCGTCTAGGAACAACTAGGTTTACGAGCGTAATTGGTGTGTTAACAAAAATGACAACCAATTAAATTACTTTCTGAAGCATGTTCTTGTTAAGTACAGTCGGTGACTAGCATTACCAGACCCCTCTCACAAAGAAGAATAATGGAAGAGGGGTCACATAATGCTGGACACCGACTGTACCTTCCTATAACCGTCTGGTTGTCAAGCGCCCGTCTAGCGGGCGCTGGATGTTAATTCATAAGTAGATAATGTAGTAAGGACGAGGCCTCGTTTCAAATAAAACCACAGAAGTAATTATAAATTGTTCGTTTAATAATGATATTCCTTAGTCCTTATTTATTTACATTATTCCGCGGCAGGTGCCTATCATTAAAACAATACTTACCTAATACTTGTTAGCGATTACCACAAATTTACCAGCAATATGTACATAACATTCTTCCTAGAACTAAATAACGCTTATATTAACATAATTTAGCAAAAAAAAAACTAACATAAAACTGACACATCGAGCTTTAGAAAAATAATGTCACGGGGCAGAGAGAACGCTCTATTAAGCCAAACTCGCTGTGTCATTTTTACGGTCGGGTACTGTACAGTTTATATTCCAATGTTACGAGACACGAATGTGTAATAAATATTTATATGCATAAAAGGTCTTGTCCGTTTTTGACCGCTGCTATTGACCCAAATTATATTTGCGGCCCCATCGGGACCTCGTTACCTTAGATTTTGTTGTCAGATGTTATTTCAAATGGCTACAAACAAAATTAAAATACCCTTAAAAGTTTTATATTATAATAAAAATGTATGGTCAAAAAACCTTGTATGTCTGTTATTGACATAAAAAAAGAGCAAAATGTGCTATTGACAGTAATTATTATTAACTAGTAGCTGACCCGAAAGACGTCTTGTCAAAATTTGAATATGGTCTTGAGTTCATACAAAAATCCCATAGAAAAAGGACGTTCAGTTGTTTTCCAAATTTGAAAATTTACCGGGATTTTTTTTTCTAGAAACACTATTTCCGAGATTTTAAATTAAAAAAACAGCCAAATCGGTCCAACTGTTCTCAAGTGTTGCGCATACCAACGAACACAATTTATTTTTTATTTATACAGCGTGCCGCTACAATGGCGACATTAATTTAACTACATAAAAATTATAATAAGATAAATTTATAAACTGAAAAAATTATAAACTGAAAAATTAAAATTTTCAAACAAACTAATTAATAAAGTTCTCTCCATCCTTCAATTCGCCTACTCCTTGCACATTATTCATTTTAATTTCATTGATGCGATGTTATGATCCGTAACCCCGACAAATGACCTGTGCGCTGTAGCGCGTAGTCCTAAAGTACAGGTTGCTCCAAGAAGCTATTTTAGAAAATTTAAAATAGTCAATAAATAATAACGTTTAATGAAATTAAAAGTTTTTTTTTTGCACGTGTGTACGTGTACGTATTCGTGTGTAAATTTTATATGTATATGGTATAGTATAGGTATATTTATCATTTTAGTTTAAGACTTCGCATATTCATATTTTTCTCTTCTTGTTCTCACACACTATTGTCTACATTTCTTTTTCATTTCTCCTTTCGCAGGTCTGCTGGAAGAAATTTCTTAAGAAATAAGCAGTACCTTTGTACTAGTATTATAATTATGTCGTATCTCTCTGTATTTTACTGTGTGTACATAAATAATAAAATAAATAAATAAATAAAATCACACATATATTATAAAGGCGAAAGTTTATGAGTGTCTGTGTGTGCATGTTTGTTATTTCTTCACGCGCAAACGGCTGGACCGATCAAGTCTTACCTTACGCGGGTGAAACCGCGGGGCGCAGCTAGTATCTTCGTAAAACGCAAAGGTGAAACCGTGAAAAGTGTATTAAATTAATGTCGCCATTAAAGCGGCACGCTGTATAAATCATCAGAATAGAAAGTACAATAATAAAATCATTTTAAGTTAATCTGACTAGTTTTATAAGTTGACTAGAATTACGCAAGTAAATTATGGTAAACATCTCGCTTCAGAGCTCATAAGTGAAGTAAACAGAGTGCGACATAAACTCAGTATTTATGTAGTAAGTTTGCACATACATTTATACACAAGTTGGCTTAAGCCATACTTAACACAAGTCTTGGTCTACGAGTCCTTTTGAACTTAGCTTGTGCCGTTAGTGAATAGTTTTATACCGAGTAAATACGGTATTTTAGACAGATTTTTATTCAAAGGAAACGATGGCAAGCATACTCGCTAAAAAACAGTCTCATAGTCAAAGTAAAAAAAATCTGTTTTGATTTAAGATAAAACTGTCCGGTCTTTGACGGTCGAGTCGTTTTGTTTCCAATCTGGACACTGTGCTAATGTAATTTGGGGCCAATAAACGGTCAAAAATAGATTGTCAATTATTTCAAAAGCCGAATTTACATACACTTAGTAATTCATTAATAGTTTCAAGTGTAAATAATGATCTATTTACACGTGAATCTATCAATGAATATAACTAAGTTAACTTGTAACTAGTTTCGTAATGTAAATTCGGCTTAAGTATACTGTCGTCACATAAATAAACAATAAACAAATGAGAACAGAAATAACAGAACTCCTCAGTAAGAATTTAAATGGTTTAAAACAAATACAGGAACAGCTGTCCAGGGGGCTTACTCCGAAGCGTTATTCCGATGTATCGGCCGTTTCCTTTTTACGGCTGACTACGGCGATAGAAAAATAAAACGACGATCAGAGAGATAAGTCAAAGTCCAAAACGTGACTTGAAGTCGGGTAAGGATTCAACGTCATTAAGGAATCTTTGGGCCTCAAGTAACGGCCGAACATTTGGCCGATACATCGGATTATCGCTTCGGAGTAGCCCCCCCCCCCCCCCCCTGTTTCGGAAACTTTAAGTAACTTCGTCCACTTACTAATTGTAATACTATTACTATGTACAATTTATTTATACATTTATTTGATATGCTTTAGTATGATTATTATACTTCTGTAATACGTGGAAGATGTCGGTAAATCATTATAATTATTTTAGGCTTTTTATTTTATAACACGCTAGACTCCATCTACATAATTACATACAAAATTCATCAGTCTGCAATCCTTAAATAAATGTGAAGTCCTTTCGGTACAGTTTTAGTAAGTTTATTAGTTAACGTAAATAAAAAAGTACAAATTGAGTAAGGTCGAAAAGCATAAAAATTTTATGCTGGCAACGCAAACGGTTCTCCATAAATAGTGACGCAACACTTTAATTCTTTCTTTGCGTCGCAACTTTTGGGCTGATGCATCGCAACGCACTGTTGAGCGTTACCTTTTTACCCGACTGTACGAAAGCAAAGACAGGGTTATATATTTTACTATTATAAATTTGATATTAAACAAAATTCAACTGGAAAGTACTTAACTAAATATGTCTATGGCACAAAAATCACAATTTATTTGTGTAAAAGCTAACTTAATAACACAAAACATTAATAAAAAACTTTCCCCATCAGTTCTTGTGTTCAAAACACCGTTAAATTCATACTAATTTATTGTATTTGTACATTATGCTAACCGCAAGCCTACCCGAAAATGTACTCACGAAAACAGTAATAAACCATCTCGTTGTTAGAGATAAAGTTATTAGCAACTTTATGAAATAACAAAACTTTTTTTGGGGTTCGAGAATAAAGGTTTTCAATTTAACAAAAACATTTGGTGTACTATACCAATACTTTTAGTTTATATAGGTTACAAAAATAACAAAACAGGAGGACATCGTACAATACGGCCGAGGAATCACGGCCAGTCTGAGCATAGGCTCTCCGAACATTCGCGAATATTCTCTCACTCATATGCTCGCCTGACGTCACCATTTGGTTCCTTAAAAATGTTACTGCACAGCCTTCTGCGCAATGTTCGGAATGGTCACGATTCAACGTCCGTATTGTATTTTCGTTTGAAATTCAAGATTCAGGTTGGTTAGGATAAAAGTAGTAATTCTTGGGTAGGCTTTACATACTTAATTATCTTATAATTCCATCACAATAATTTCGAAACACTAATAACTTGGTAACTATTTACACTTGTAACGTTTTTACAATCATATCCTTACAATGTTACTTATTTAAATTAATGTCTTCGGAATATTTTCATAGTTTTCAGCTAGATTACTTTATAATACATAGCCATCGTTACTGGCAGTTAAAATGATCAGGTTATTTGGAAACTTCTGTAATACGTTTTATTCCATATATATCGATTTACATAGCATTGAACAGCACCCTTATAATAATTGTGTAACACACATCAATCACAATTCTGAATAATTTTGAAGTAGAGATTAACTCCGATAATATGGCCCTCCCCTCCAAAATTCAAAACGTTTGAAAGTATTTGTACGCATGTGTGCGTAATGAGACGGCCGTCAAACAAAAACAAATCACGGATTTGTTGCTCGATTACTGGCATCATTAATCGCTCATTATTGTTAGTATGGCGCTGCACTGACGTACTCTATGAAAACGACACGTGCGTTGTCTTGCGCGATCGGCTAATTATGATTAGTTGACCAACAAATCGGGTAATAAGTGAGATATTACGAGTACTTACAACTAAATACACACTCTTTCTTAAGGATGTGACTACACACATTGAAACAGTAATTTGGAGGGGCTAACCATGTTATCGTAGTTTATCTCTAATAGATTTTCAATCACAATCTGAATTATTTTGAAGTATATTGCTAATCCATTGATTCATATATTCGACAAAATTGTCTGCTCAACAACGCAAATAACGCAATGGATCTTGTTGAGCTGTCAAAATGAAACTCATTCTTATCGTTAGTGTGTTACGCAATTATCCCGCTGTAGGTATTAGAAGAGTAAATGGCTTAAAACCTAAATGTAACGCAAATAGTATTCACTAAACTGGGAAATAATTTGAGGAGAAAATATACATAGATAGATATAGTACATTACTGCAGCGGCCAGCAAAAAAGGCATCAATCACTGGTTGCGGCCAAGGCAATGCGCGGAAATTCAAACTAAGTAAATTATTTATAAATTCCAGATTCAATGACGAACAACGATCATTTTTCACGCGCCAATATGTTCATATTTTTTTTTTTTTCAATAAACAGCTTTCTATTTGCAAGCCAGTTCGAAATTTAAATAAAACCTTAGATAAGTTATCTCCTTGGTTGCCATGTTTTGGAATAAAAGATCGTCCCATTTTTAAATTACACGATAGATATGAGTTTACTATGTAATTTATTTGGCCGCTAAACCACGACGGATATGCATTTTCATACAACTTTTGGTGTGTTCTGCTCGCATGTATTTGGCCAGTACAGCAATTTCAATTATCTCAAAGAAGGTTGTCAAAATAATGTTTAAATTTCCAAGCATGTTTGAGAAAATAATAATTTACACACAAAATTCTAACTGCCTTTACACAATTCATTGACATGCACAACGATTGTATTGATTTAGCTATTCGCACTTCAAAATCCAAGCAAAACTATGTAACTATCTGCATCCATAATGTAGCCAACGCATTCCTATAATACTAAATTGACACTGATTCTCCGTGTAAACAAGATAACTTATCATCTTGCACCCTGTGTTACAATTTGAAAATTCCCGCTAATTAGAACGAACGCATTAAAACTACAAAAAATTATATATTTTAGATATGGCAGCACTGAGATCAGCGCGAGAGTGGGGAGTGAGGCTTGATAGCGGCTTGTTGCTGCGGATTCCGCAGTCGGTAGCCAGTTGTTGTCGAGGACAGACTGCTCGATCACATTCTGCATGGTGTCTATAAAATAAACATAGTTTTTGATGTGACGTGTTTCTTTACCAAAAATAAATGTAAATGTTTACGCTTCATAATTAAATGATGTATGATTTAAATCAATATTATTCTTCTTAATAAACCACTCAAGAACATTAACATCGATTTCAATTTCAAGAAAAATATTATGATCGACATTTATAATAAGACGATTCCTTTGATTCGTTACGTTGTCCATTGACTTGGAAATGATTAAGCCCTTTGAGAGTGTTATTGCTACTTACCATATGTTGTAACATCTGGTGTGTAGAACTTTTGCTCAGCTGGTTGGAGCGGCACAACAAACCCTGGGAATTATTCTTATATTACTATAGGTGAATAAACTACAGGAACTATGGATTTAATTACCCCGGCATTTCCATTAGTTACCCTAATATAGTATTTTTCTTTCCACCCAATGTAAGGCCTTAATAATTATTAACGAGGCTTGTATGTATAATTTAGGACAGACTATAGCGGATCAAGTGTATTCTGTTCTTTTGAGGCTTAAAATTCCTGACTGCTCGGAAAAATCGCCGATAGCCGAAGCGGGCTCACAAGCCGAACAAAAAGAAAGTTTTGCCGCGTCGCCTTTTAGGTACGTACAGCGCCCGGTTTTTTTTCTTATCGGACTCATAAATTACTGAATGGATTGTGACAAATTATTTTTTTCCACAATTCATCGCAATGACGGCAGCAAGATTATGAAAAATCGTCAATTTGAATGCGGTGACAGAAATAAATGCACATCGGAGTAGAATATTATCATAATTTCTCTTTCTTCGTGACATTTCTAAGAGTGGCATTCTCTTTGGTCATTATTTTTGTAAGAAATAACATAGTGAAAACAAAATTAGTAACAGAGCTTGATTAATGATAATATTGGTTTAGTAGCGAAATAACTAAATTGCTGAATGACTGGTCAAAAACCTATTTGTTTTTAATAGATTGACGAACTCAGGATCTCTCCCAGACTAATTGTGGACATCCATGTGTTATCTATTACCTAACTATGTATATGATATACAGGAAGTATTGGCCCATCATTACATGACAAAACCCTCAAAACCTATACTAAAGCCAACGAGACGAGATAAATTTCGTACTTTGGAATTAAAAACTTTAACTTGATGATTGCCTATGGTTCAGTTTCCATTGCAACTAAAATAATTTTATGACGTTTATGGATAGTTTTTCATAAAAAAATCAACTTAGATTACTCGAGTTTAAAGTTGATATTTGTATAAGCTGCAATTTTATGTATTTATCTCGTACCGTTCGTTGACCTGACTAGTTCAATCGCCACGGCCCATTTCACGGCTACATCAGTAAAATTCTCGATAACTTACGTGGTGGTGGCTCCGTTGTTGTCGGGGCCGGCGTTGTTGTCGTTGTCGTTGTAGTTGTAGTCGTTGTTGTTGTTGTTGTTGTCGTTGTAGTTGTTATTTTTATTTCTTAAAAAAAATAAAGCTTATTATAGTAGAGATTAATTTAGTAGAGACAGTGACAAATTCGCTGTACGGAACGTACAGTACGTACGGCTGTGGTAAATGGGTAGCTATTTTATTTCTGTCAAAATTAAAAAGAATACTTGATAGGTACTATTTGATGGACCAGATCGCACAGCAAAATCGCTCCTGTCAACCGTCTGTTAACATGAGCATTTTGCTGTGCGAGCTGTTAGACAATCTATAAAAATAAATAAAATGTAAGTGTCTGTTTGTAATGTCAAAATAACAGTTTTTTACTAAATGCATATGAAAGTATAACAAAAAAAAAATTGTAGGTCTGTTTGTTCCGGCTAATCTCCAAAACGGCTGAATCGATTTTGACGGGACTTTCACTGGCAGATAGTTGGTATTATAAGAAGTAACTTAACTACTCAATTACTCTTGAGTACGAAGGTCAATTTTTGCAATAAAACTTGTTTGTCGATATCGTGTAATGCATCGTCAGAGAACAGCGAATAAAAAAACTCTTTTCATTTTATTATCTACGCGAATGAAGTCTTTACCAGTTTGCATCGTCAGCAATAAACTTTTACCGATACAATTTCGTTCAAAAAAGTTAAAAGTTAAACCGCACGGTAAAGTCCTGCGGTCGACGTTTCATTGACTGCTATTAACTTAACTGACTTAGGCAGGTTTAGTTTTTTTTATTTTAACATAAAATAACATCATGCCCGTATTCCCAGAAGGGTCAGGCAGAGGTGTACCATGTAATAGAGGATGAGTCTATTGCCAACAACCGGGTACAAATCCAGACCCAGGGCTCCTCTTGAGATATTCCTGATAAAAATACCCAATAACACTGCCTGACTTGGGAATCGAACCCAAGAGCTCATACTCCGCAGTAAGGCTTGCAATCACTAGACCAACGAAGCAGTCTAATAATATTCTAATATATTTTACAACGCAGCAAGTGGCGCCGTCTAGTTTTGTTACGAAGTAACTGGAATCACCGAAAAGGTCGGATAAGAGTGACACTGGCTGCTGACAGTCACTCTAGCAGAGCTGCAGTTGCGTGGTGACTGTCTTCTGATGACAGAAGAAAATGTCAGGGGAAGCCGCTGTCGTACCACGTCCACGACGAATTGCTATATTCCGGCACAATCCTGATAATATTGAAGCTGCTGAACCACTAATACGATGATCACTTCTGGTAAGCCTATCCTGAGCCGTTCCGATTGTTCCGACACCGTGGTGAGATTTAATTCAACCTTACATTCCTTGCAAGTCTCAACTTATGATAAATGTACCAATAAACAGGAAGGGCCTATTTTACAATCTCCAAATATGTACTAGGAAAAAATCCAGGAAAAATTGAAAAAGGAACACCATTTGTTTGGAATACCTTGCAAGTGTTTGTACAAACCTACTTAGAGAAATAAAATCATTTAGCCTTTATCATTCACAAGAAAAGTAATAAACCGTTACTTTTCCTGAAATGCTGATAAATGCCATACATTTGATTTTTAAAGGTATTTATTTAGATAACAAAAAGAAATGTAAATCTAAATAGTTCTAAATGTAAATTATAATAATCCAAGCAATGTTAAATAGGCTAAATTACCTCTTTTAACATACAATAATTATGTTTGATTGCCATTGTGACTACTAATTAAATAGATACATATAATACTGTACTGATAGGTAGGGTTTGCAGACCCACATTTTTTAATTTAAGTTACCCAGGCCATTTTTAATTATTTTAAAATTATCAAATTGTTATATTATTATTAAGTATTGTAGAATAATTGATAAATGCCATTACTTTTCTTGGTTTACAAATTCAGAAACCAAGACTTTTTAAATGACCTTGTTACACACTTGTTCTTTACTTTCCAGGATTTATTCTAGCCGTTGTGATCCATATCCCCCTCTTCCCCTAAAACTACGGTTTCCTAACACTGTGGTGGCCGCCACATAGCGTCTGTGATTTACCGACAAATGACGTCACTGGAACGTTATTTATGAAAGTAAGTTGGTCTGTTACCCTAGAGAGCGTTTTTTGACACCGTAAACTCAACCCCGCTGCCATAATTTTCATGACAGCCATCACTATGGCCGTTATATGGCGGCTACCGCTGTCGTAGGAAACCCAAGCTTTAGGCTTCCTTGACATGACGCCAGAGCCGCACCGGCGCCGTACAGCATGTTTGTGTATAGGCGCCGCGTAGTTTTTACACTCATTCCGAGTCATTCTGAGATATTCTGAAAACAATCTTCACAATTTCTTGTATCTTCAAAAAGCACGTTTAATTGAGGCATTCCACTAAGAGCACTGATTTCAACAGCACTTGACCGAACCGCACCTGAGCACTTCCACTAACGGCACTGGAACAAAATTTTGATTAGTGCGGTTCGGTGGAACAGTTTTCTAATATTACTTTAAGTCTCCGAACGGCACCTGCATACAGTTTGTAGTGATGGGACGTATATTATATTCAGTGTTCAGGACATTACCAACTATAACATAACGAGTAGTAAGTACAATCGAACCACGTACAGTAAAGGGCTCCGATATCGTACTTAATGAATGCGGGTAAATTTTTACGTATGCAATTTGTTTAACGTTGGATTCAAATCACTAAACTATTTCAACATAGCAGCAGAGACGCTGAAAAAGTTAGACTAGATGCTGTACAGCTTAAATGGAGCCTCTCGACGGGTTGGCATCGGTATCAATTTGGACAAGTCATCCAGCTCGGTAGACACAACTTTGAGAATGAAGCGGACAGAAGGATCCAGTTGGGTTGGGCAGTGTTTGGAAAACTTCGTCAAGTCTCTTCGTCACCTATCCCACAATGTTTAAAGACCAAGGTCTTGAACTAGTGCGTCCTGCTCGATATGACATATGGTGACAAAACGTGGACACATACAATCGGGCTGGTCCACAAATTCAAGGCTGCTCAGCGTACTATGGAGCGGGCTATGCTCGGAGTTTATTTTTTAGGATAAGATCAGAAATGAAACTATCCGGAAAAGAACCGGATTTACCGACATATCTTGCAGAGTAAGCAAGCTAAAGTGGCAGTGGGCGACCCATGTTTGTTGAAGGACCGATGGCCAATAGACAGACGAGTCTTGGAGTGGAGACCGCGTATCGGCGAGATGGACCGACGACCTTAAAAGGTAGCTGAGACAGACTGGATGCGGAAGGCGGAGGACAGGGTGTTGTGGCGCAGTCTGGGAGAGACCTATTTCCTGCACTGGTCAGTGCAAGGCTGAGTTGATAGATCACGTTGACGATATAATAGTTACATATTATAAGGAGTTGATTTGATTCCATTCACACATACCTAGATACATACATAATAATTAAAAAAAAATCTAAACTAAAATCAATTTTGAAGCAATCATTTAAGTTACTACATAACCCACATACATAATCAGCCTATAATGTTTCCACTGCTTGGACACAGGCCTACTCTCTTCGAGAAGTAAAAAAGTAACAAGTAGTAAGTTTAAGTTACTAACAAGTCCAAAATGGCGGAAAATAATAATAATTAATATGCCTGTCCTAGTTCTCGAAAATTACCATGTCACGTTGTACTGGGATCGGTCTATCATTACTGACCGGACTATTGTCGCCAATTTGCCTGAAATATTTAAAAATGTATTCTGGTAAGAAAACAAAAAACAAACGACATAATTATTATTATAAATTAGACATCCTACCTACATGATAACACACAATTACTAAACTTGCCTCGATGTGACAGCCCCGACTCACTGCATACTGAAACATACTTAGATTTCATGTAGCGGTCTATATGTGTGAGTGTGTTTATTCGACCATTTTGTTCCTAGTTGAAATACTGTACGATTTGAACCTCAGAACAATTTTGAACGAAATCGCTAAGAAAAGTGACAAGGTCTCTCATTTTTTGTTTACTGACAGCGACTCAAATAAAACATTACTCTTTGCTCCAGGTGAACAAGGTGGAATTATCCGGAAGACTTAACTTCTGCTGATTTGTATCGATATGTTTTGTTTGCTTATGTCTTGAACAAAAAAATACACCCCATCACTAAACAAATATTTTACATAGGTGCCGTTCGGGGACTGAAAATAATATTAATAAACTGTTCCACCGAACCGCACTCATCAAAATTTAGTTTCAGTGCCGTTAGTGAAAGTGCTCAGGTGCGGTTCGGTCATGTGCTGTTGAAATCAGTGCTCTTAGTGGAATGCCTCGTTTAATTCACCTTTCTTAATATCTATGAGTTTGTTTCTGTCTGCGTATAAATTAAGTACATTTTTTTAAATTTAAGTTGACGTCATAAGGTATATCAATATTAAAATGAAAAGCAGACGTCTTTACAGTTTCGTTGGCAATGCGTTACTGAACTGTGATTGTTGCTATACTATTTAACTCGGCATCAATGCGATGTACAAGCAATTTCGGTGCGGCGACGGTGCGGCACATGCGCGATATTCATTCGAATACACAAACATGCGGTCCGGCGCCGATGCCGCTCCGGCGTCATGTACAAGAAGCCTTAGGCGCTGATGTGACTTGCGTCAAGCGACACGCGCGTGTGAACTGTGTCTGTTCGTCACCGCGTCGCTCCGCAAATCTCGTCGCTGTGACTCGTGGCATTTTCCAAACAATTTCTTCCTTCACTGTCGCAAGACACGTGTCGCTTGTGGCCACGGGGTAGGTATTAAAAAACCACTTACCATAAAGTCGTAAAGTGCCCTCGGCTTTCCCCATAGTGTTGGTAGCGACACAGGTATAAGTACCAACATCTTCTGGTTCAAACTGCGATACAACGAGTATCGTTCGCAGTTGATATGAAGAGAGGCGTTCTTCTGATATCTCGTGTTTGCCACTGCAACAAAATGTATTAGTTAGAAGGAATAAAAAATAGCATTTGCAGTTCTGAGGCCTGCCGACAGTGAAAACTTAAAATTATGAAACGATAGTGTATTTTTTTTAATTTTAACAAATTCTCTCTCTGTAACTCTCTCTTTTAGAAAACGTTGCCCCACACTAGGAATTCCTCTTGTATCGTGGGTGCCTTTACAAACATTTAAACTCACAAACACAAACAGCCAGACCCGGAACAACTACTTGTAGGTCATACTAATATTTGTTACGTGCGGGAATCGAACCCGCGACAGGCAGAGCAGCAGTCAATCGCTTAACCACTGCGCCAACCGTGCCGTCTCTTTTCATAAGTTACTTTTGTAACAGACCGAGGAGCTTGTGGCTAAATAATAACTGCCGCACGGGTCGATCGTTAAGCTACGATTGTCGCGGTTGGTCCGTAGATGGGTGACCATCTTTTCATACCAAGATTCCTCCGTGCCTCGGAAAGCACGTTAAGCCGTTGGTCCCGGCTGTCATTTTTAGATCTTTGACAGTTGTTACGGGTCATTAGAAGCCCAAAAGTCTGACAACCAGTCTTACTAAGGGTCAGATACGCAGTCGCTCCATGTAAAATACTGGTATTCAGCTGCTTGCGGTTAGACTGAAAGCCGACCTCAGCATAGTTAGGAAAAAGCTAGGCAGATGTTTTGCAGGGTAAAAGCCTTTTATCATACAGAGAAGGCACGAGCATTGATCAGCACGCTTTTTCAAGACGGGTTGGCGATTTTAGATATAAATTCACTACTAGCTGCGCCCCGTGGTTTCACCCGCGTAAGTTTTGATTCCGTAGGAATATCGGGATAAAAAGTGCCTATATGTTAATCCAGGGTATCAGCTACCTCCATACAAAATTGTATCAAAATTGGTCCAGCCGTTTGAGCGTGAAGACGTACCAAACACACTCACAAACTTTCGTCTTTAGAAAGAAAAGAAAGAAAATACGTTTATTTGCGGTAAACATAACGCAAAGAAATAAAAACACAAACACGAAAGAACAAGTTGAGGGAAAATATGCGTCACATTCACGCAAAACGGCCATCGCTCAGCATAATGCTGCGACCCTATGCTAGACAGAGCTCCAGCGCTATAATATTAGTGTGATGTGATAAGTCCAGGTTTCCTCACGATAGTTTTCGTTCACCGATGTCAGTGATGTCTGAGATAAATTCAGCGGCATTATTATAAAACAAGGTTTATCTTTAGACCCAGTCTTAAAACATCGTGTCATTTTTGATTTTCGAATTTGATTCCGTCTGAGATAAAGTTCTTAATACAAAACTACCCACTAACTAACACTACTACCACTTCATGAGATACAGCCTGGTGACAGATGGACAGACAGACGGCGGAGCCTTAGTAATAGGGTTCCCGTTTTACCCTTTGGGTACGGGACCATAAAAATCGGTCCTAAATCTATCAATATATTTTATTTAATCTAAACTTTAAAAATTATGATGATTAAACTACAATAAGAAAAAGAAGCTATGCTGTGTGTGTGTATTGGTGCTAGAAGAGATTTCTTTAGAAATAAACATCACCTTTATACGTATTTTTCTGTTCCTATCTCCTTGTTTAAATGTGTGTACATAAATGGTTAAATAAATAAATAAGAATATCAGCAGAGGACGTCCACCCTCGAGATATTCCAGAGGGCTATGGAATGGAGTATTCTGGGTGATCGCGACGATAGGTCGCAGTGTGGAGCAAAATGAAAGGTGAGTGGACTGTATAACATGTATAATGATGAATATTAAGGAAATATGAAATGACAACTGTGTCGGATTAGAACGGAAACAAAATTATGTATATGGACGTTAATATAAACGCGTAAGCGCAACCGTGCGTGAAGGCGTGCAACAGCTGACTTGTGTGTCGCGGGGCCCGCGTCGAGCCGTGCGGCCGTCTTACTCGCCGCTGCCCCCGCACCCCTCGTTCACTGCCGTCAGCGCGCGGCGATGTTGAGAAGGCCGGTCTCAACACTGGGTATCAAACTAACATACCGGCTCAGGAATACGACCATCCATTCAGCTATAAAGGTAACTGATGTCACTCGGAAAGCTGCCACGCTTGCTAGATGAAATGGAATTGGGCTGGACACGTGTGCCGACGACCAATGGGCCAAACTCACGACTCGATGGGTCGCTCTTCATGGCCAGCGCCATCGCGGCAGGCCCAGATGAAGAGCTGATGCTTAGCAGCTTTAAATAGAGACGTTAAATAATAATAATAATAACTGAGAAAGAGAAACGAATAAAATATCTCGACTTAGCAAACGAGGTTGTTGACTTGTGGAATGTGAGCTCGGCTATCATTGTGCCGATTGTCGTACCGGCCAATGGCCTGATGGCCGAAAGCCTCGAGCAACATCTTTCGAGGCTCTCGTTAGGTGGTTGGATCAAGGGCCTGATTCAGAAGGCAGTACTCCTCGTTACGGCTCGCATCATGAGGAGGTTCCTATCTCTGCAGCCCTAACCACCGGTAGCTTGGACCCTGGTCCCGATACCGGTGGACAACTATTTTTTATATTTTTAAATATTTTTTTTATATTTTGATATTTCAAAATATAGTTTGTATGTGCCTAATTGAATAAAGGAATAATAATTAACAACAATTAGAAAATACTTCAGCTACAAGGTTAATGGAAAGATAGTCTGCAGACTTCGAGAATTAACGACGTAATAAAAGTATGACGGCCTCAGTGATTATAACACAAAATAATGAACTAATTTGTCTAATTACTTTACGTTAGATGTTTTAACTAATTTAATAAGGATCTTGCGAATGCTGAGAAAGATAAAGATATTAATTATTTTGATTTAATTCTCAAAATCATGTATTTATACATTTTTTGTAGGGTTCCGTAGTCAAAAAGGAACCCTTATAGTTTTGCCACGTCCATCTATCTGTCCGTCTGATCCCAGCTAAGCTCAGATACTCTTAGTACTACAAAGCTGTAATTTGGCATGGGTTTCGTTTTTAATTCTGTTCATTCGCGTTCAATTTTTGATGAGAGTAGTTGTGTTATATGCGATCGCGCCCGTACCACAGTGTAAAAGTGCTTACGCATCAAAACAACGCCGTCTAGTCGGATGCACCGCAATGACCTAGTTATTGCGTAATGCTGACGGCTGTCAGTGAATATTATTGTTAAGGCGAAGTTAATACTCGCTAACTTCTATAATGGGTTCGGAAAAGCCAACACCGAACATTATTAGCGTAAACTTAAAAACAGAAACTGAACATCTGTTGTACAAGCACCTTTGTGAAGAAAAAAAACAGCGTGAAGAGCTGCAAAAAAAACCTAAATGACTTAAAAGGTCAAATAAAAAATCTCCAGCAACAGCTGAAACTTCAAGCGGAAAACCCACCGAAATCAGCTACTACAACCGCCACTGAGACTTCTCCCCCGCGTGTTGAATATGCCATGGACGAAAAAGAACTAGCTCGAGAAACAGGATGGATACGGCAAAAAAGCAGGAAGAAAAGAAGATTGAACACCTCTCCCGCCCAACCCACTCTGAATGAACACGGAAGTGAAGAGAATAAAGGTAAGGGAAAAACAATTAAAACTCCTTTGCCACTACCTATTGTAATAGATGGTATCCAGAACTACCATAAATTCTATGATTTTTTAATCAGCTGACGCGTGTAGCATCAAAATAATGAACGGTGATACCGTTAAAGTAAATTCCAAAAACGAAGATTCGTACAGGGCAATAACAAAGGCTCTCTCACTCAACAATTGCCTTTGGCACTCCTATGAGAACAAGCAAGAGAGACCAATTAGAGTAATGGCAAAAAAAATGAATTTCTCATGTATTCCGGAGAAAATGGACAGTGACAAAAAGTGGAATGAAATCTTAAAGTTAATGTCATCATTTGACGAGAGATTGAAAAAAATTGAAAATTGGCCAACAGATCCAAATAAAATTACGGACTTAATAGATTTTTTCGTAACCAAGAATCTAGCAACTGGTTATATAAAATTGGAACAAAGCTATGACATGAACTCAGATCACTCTGTAACTTATTTAGAAATTAGCAAGACCATTTTGTTTAAAGACAATAGCCCCACTCTTGTCAATAAGCATACAGACTGAGAGGGCTTCAAGATCAGATTGAATGATCAAATAGACCTTAAAGTCCCATTAAAAACACCCGAAAACCTAAACATTGAAGTAGAGAATTTCATAATGCACATCCAGCAAGCAGCGTGGGAAAATACACCTGACTTCAACAAGAGGACGAAGGGAAATACATACCCCTTTAGAATCAAGCAGCTCATTATGGAAAAAAGAAGTCAAAGAAAAACATGGCATCAATCTAGGTGCCCTGATGACAAACGAAAACTAAATAATCTGACAAAAAAATAAGAAGACTAATCCAGAACTTTAAAGACGAATCAACCAACACCTATCTCCAGAATCTAAGTGACGATCAAAAGACAGATTATTCCTTATGGAAAGCTACTAAGTACTTAAAAAGGCCGGTAACCCAAATCCCACCTATTAAGTGCGAAAACGGGCAATGGGCCATTAGTAATGAGCAAAAAGCTAAGAGGTTTGCAGAGCATCTAGAAAATATATTTCAACCAACCGACGAGGAACTCGCTGAAGATCACACTTCGGCTAATATGGTGACATCTGAAAATGAAGTAACAATAAAACTAGTAACACCGAGAGAAGTTGCATAAGAAATAAAACGTAATATAAGTACACGTAAATCGCCAGGTTACGATTTAATAACCGGAGAAATACTACATAACCTACCAAGAAAGGGTCTGGTTAAGTTAACAACCCTTATCAATGCTGCACTAAGGCTAAAATATGTACCAGACTTATGGAAGGTGGCTGAAGTAATAATGATAGCCAAGCCAGGAAAACCAGTTCACGAAACATCATCATATATGCCCATTTCCTTACTACCAATCATGTCCAAGTTATTTGAAAAGCTGTTACTCAAACGGCTTAATCCAATAATAGATAATAAAAACATCATACCAGAGCACCAATTTGGTTTTCGAGAAAAACACTCTACCATCGATCAAGTGCATAGGAACACAAACGTAATAGTAAACGCCCTTCGAGACAAGAAAGTATGTGCTACTGTATTCTTAGACGTGGCGCAAGCGTTTGACAAAGTATGGCATGAAGGCCTTATACAAAAATTGAAAAGCCTGTTACCAAAGCAGTTTGCAGATATATTAGAATCCTACATTCTGAACAGAGCATTTAGAATAAGACAAGAAGACGCCAACTCAGAAATGAAATAAGTTAATGCTGGCATACCGCAAGGAAGTGTGTTAGGTCCGATCCTGTACCTAGTATACACTTGCGCTATTCCTGAATTAGAGCAAAACACGATTGGGACCTTTGCTGATGATACAGCCATAATGGCTGTAGGAAACAGCCACGAAGAAGCACTAGAAAAGGTCCAAATGGCTGTAAATCAAGTTTATAACTGGACCAAAAAATGGAAGATTAAATTAAATTCATCCAAATCTGTTCACATAGACTTTTCCAACAAAAATCATCAGTATTCTCCAGTTTACATAAACAATAAACAAGTCCCATACGAGAATACAGCCAAGTATCTTGGTATAACCCTTGACGCAAAGTTACGCTGGAAAGCCTACGTCAAGAAGAAAAAACATGAACTCGACCACCGATTCAAAAGAATGTATTGGCTGCTTGGAAGAAACTCCATCCTGTCCGTGCAAAACAAATTGTTGCTATACAGACAAGTCCTGATGCCAGTTTGGACTTATGGTATCCAGCTGTGGGGCTGCACCAAACAGACCAATATATTAATTATACAACGATTCCAGAAGAAAGTGCTAAGGGAAATTGTTAATGCACCTTGGTCAATACGAAATGATGACCTCTATCGGAATCTAAAAGTTGAGTTCATCGATAAAGTGATCCAGAAATTTGCAGAAGCTCACGAAAAGAGGCTTCATCAGCATGTGAACGTCAAGGCAATCCAGCTTCTCGATCACACAAACATAGTAAGAAGACTAAAAAGAACAAAACCGTTCGAGTTAGTGTTTAGTGTTAATGAATAGTGTAAAGTACAAAAGTGCCAATCAAACACAAAAATGAAGTGTATTCGCCTTAATAGAGACAATAAGAAAAGTGCTATTAGACACATTCTTAGTAAAGACAATTTAGTAGTTTAGGTTATAATTGAATTACTTATTAATCTATCTATAAGGCTAGATTGTAATAAGATTAGGGTTCATTCTATAGATGAATCCTAGGACAAGAGAAAAAAAAAATCTGGTTAGAGGGGGGCTATCGTTGGATAGGCATTAAGGTGCATATTTTTGTTAGACTCATATACCGGGGCGCACAAAAATGTGCACCCCCCCCCCCCCGCCAGCTAAATGGTTGTTTTTGGATATGTGACAAGTTAACGAGTAATAGTCGACCAACTTGCATTAGCCGTTGGAGAATTGACCGTGACGTTCTGGGTTATATTCATCCCAACTACGGAACCCTTCATTGTGCGTGGTTCGACACAAACTTGGCCGGTTTTATTTTAGTATTTATACTGGAGTATAAGTGTAATTTGTGGATATAGCAGGCATTGTACCGATATTCGTGAAGAGAGAAGAAGAAGAATAAGAGAGCAGGTTTTACATATTTACCTAGAATTAACTATGCTTGGGGGAGGCCTATGTCCAACAGTGGACTTCTTTCGGCTGAAATGATGATGAATGAATTATGCTGTTTTCATAAGTGATATGAATTAATATGCTGTATTTTTTGTGGCGCTCTCAAATTTTCAATACCCTCCAGAGCTTATAAAATCCCTTTTAAGTGGTGAACATCCACAATCTAATCACTTTAGACAACACCCGCTTATACAATGGCGCGTTTCAAATGACGTCTTTCGGGGCGAATGAAATTACAGAAGGGCCATTTATGCCAACCTTTAAGATACAAGTCCAAGTTTATCATCTCTTAGAATCGTTACTACCACAAGATAAACCAACATTTCTTCAGATTTATTTTGAATCGGACTACATTCAACAAACTAATTATCAGAAATAGGAATATTCCTCAACTAAACAATGAACTTATATCTCAACTCCAAAACATGTTGCCTCAAGCCAATCCTTACGTACCTACATAGTTTTAAAGTTGCATTGGACTCAATACCATAAGGGCAACGAAATGATTACAAAATGGTCATCATCACCGATAAACGTCCTGTCACAGACAGGTGTACAACACTTCTGTCACAAATCAGCACAGTTTGCAACATTTCTAGAAACAGCGACAAAGCAAAGGTTTTTCGTGATTGCAGCTTAGTAATAGGGGATGAGTTCATAATGGTAAACCGTAAAGCATTTGAACCGGTGGACAGAACTTTGCAAATATTAGAGACGATCGGCCTACAGGTGGCGTCATAATGCTCTGCTGTGGTGATTTGAGACGCCATTCTGTGGTCGAGGAACGAGGGCTGCTGAAATTGAAGCTTGTCTTAAGGGCTCTAGTCTATGGCGTAACGCCTTTAACACTAAATAAGCGGGTACACACAGGAGGTAACCAAAATGAGCAAGGTTTTTTGGATTTTTACGAAATAATGGTGACAAACCATATCCACAAGATGAAGGATTTTATCTGAAATACTGTTTCATCACTGCAGCGCAGCACCTTTTATCATGTGTATGGTGACCCAAAATCATTGACAAATCAATCAAATTCATGGCTATGCAAAAGAGCAATTCTGACACCGTGCAACGATCAGGCCACAGCAATTTAATGATAGAATATTGACGAGTGGCCCTGGGGGAAAGCTTTTTTGTAAACAGTAATGAAACAAGAAGACGCTACCAACTATCCTATATAATTTTTAGAGTCTCTGAATGCCCCCGGTTTGCCATCACACAATTTAACTTCACAAGGATAACAGTAATAAGTTTTAGAAAATAAGTTGTTATTATTAAGTTTGCTTCACTATTGCATTGGGTTGTACCTGTAATAATAGTTGTAAGTGATTATATAAATATATAAATAAATAAACAAAAAAAAAACAAAAAAAAAAATACTTAAAAAGTACCCATGATCCTTTTAAGAAATTTAAGTCCTTTTAAATTATATAACGGCACCAGATTGAAAGTCAAGAGTTTACAACCAAACATTATTGAAGCTGAGATTTTGACAGTTTTCGGCACAGGAGATAGCGTTTTCATACTTCGAATTCCTCTAACTCCTTATAATTTCCGATTTAACTTTAAGCGCGTACAGTTTCTGGTGAGCATAAGTTATGCAATTACCATAAACAAAGTACAAAGACAAACTCTTTCGGTAGCGGGCGTAGATTTGAGTGTGAGCTTGCTTTTCGCACGGTCAGTTATAGGGTCTTTCCCGTATTAGTGACAATTCAAACAATTTATTTGCGCACTTTCCTGAAAATTCGACTTCTACTCGTAATATACATATTATACAGGCATTACTTACGTAGGCTATTATCGGATCAAGTCTTTTTTTTTTGTGGGAAATTATCAAATAAATTCGGTGTGTCAGACTTTTACTAACTAAAACCCACCCATGTTCCTTCAGATGCCTGTGTGCCAGGGCCACGTCGAATCAACTCTAAACCTGCCCAACCAACAAACACCAAAACGATGGTGTAAATTGTCATTCTAACGAACAGATAAAGTCATGTTGCGTTTTATGATAACAGGCTGAGACAGATCTAAGTCCATGCGGACGAAGTCGCGGGCACAGCTAGTATACTAATAAAAGACAAAAATATTGGCAATTTCACGGCATTTCGGAGTAAAGCCAGGAACAGATGTGCGAAGGGGGCACAAGATAATGGTGGAATGTTCGGGAAGTTAGTCGGCCATTCGTTAATACTTTTAATGGGAGTTTTACTGGTACGATTGATATTGGCAAATGTTGGCTCTATTAGGTGCTAAACCTACAGGTTTTATCATTTGTCCGTTGAGTCACCAGTTTTCTATTAGGTAAGTACCTATTTGGACAAACGTACCTAACATTGAAAGGTTTGGTGTTCATATGACAGTGTGGATGGATACCTTAATTTATCTACAATGAGGTTGACCGACATGAATTACCCGAAAAAGTAGGTAATATGTGCCGATTACCGAAATATCACGCAACTCTGAGCATTGAAAAGGTTATTTCGAATTTGAAAATTTAACGCCCCGATTGATACTTCATTCATTTATGATTACAAGAGCAGTCTGTGAATTAAATAGTAGGTAGGTATATTTATTTGTTTACGGTGTTCTATCAGTAAACTGTAATTAATTCACTTCAGACCTTGTTAAATCGAAACAAGTATTTACCATAATCAGCCGAAAGGTATGGTAAGTACCTTTGTACTCAATATTTATATCGACGGTGAAGTATCAATATATAATAACTACAAAAATAATCAGTTAAATTTAAAACAATAACTTCTTATCTACATTTTATATCCCTAACCTGAATTTTTAGGGTTCCGTACCCAGAAGGTAAAACAGGAACCCTATTACTAAGGCTCCGCCGTCTGTCTGTCTGTCTATCCGTCTATCACCAGGCTGTATCTCATGAACCGTGATAGTTAGACAATTGAAATTATCACAGATGATGTATTTCTGTAGCCGCTATAACAACAAATACTAAAAAACAGAATAAAAGCTCCTATACAACAAACGTGATTTTTTTGCCATTTTTATAGATAATGGTACGGAACCCTTCGTGCGCGAGTCCGACTCGCACCTGGCTGGTTTTTTTTAAATTGAAATCACTATCACCATCACAAGCGTTCTCAACAATTTTATTGTCACTTTTTGATGTTTTCAAACGTTCAAAAACTACAGATATGAAACGTTTCTTTTCGCCTCCTGTAAAATCATGTTTTTGTAGTTATTATATATTGATACTGCACCGTCGATATTTAATATATGAGTATCTGTATCTATTTTACTAATGTGTACATAAATAATAAAATAAATAAAGTACAAAATAATGTTCTTACCCGGATAATATCATTTCCTCTCCACTCTTGAGCCAGTAGTGTATGGCTTGAGGGTGAGCTTCTACGAAGCACTCCAGCCTCGCTTCTGACCCTGTGGGGACGCCAATCACCTTGGTCGCCACTAATGTTGAAGGCGGAACTGTGGACAAAGTCTGTGTTTATAGTACATTACTGCAGCGGCCTGAAAAAGAGGCATTGATGGACGACCGTGTAAATGTGGGCCGAGGCGAAGCCGGAGCACACATACGTGAGTCCACGACTTGTATAGTGCTTTTCTTAAATAATGCGCGGAAATTCTAACTAAGTAAATTATTTATAAATTCCAGTTTCAATGACGAACAACAATTATTTTTCACGCGCCAATATGTTCATTTGTTTTTTTTTTCAATAAACAGCTTTCTATTTTCAAGCCAGCACCCTAATTGCGTAAAATCTAAAACCCGACTACTGAAAAATCACGCTCTAAAAAGTATGAAAGAAGAAAATATTCTCATCTGAAATTATTATGTACAAACTATTCAATATTTATCGTCTATTAAATAAACAACTTACACGTAATATATTTTAATGTATTTAATACATATTCATAGTGATGTTCAGAAGGCAGCCGTAGTCGTATGAAGGTTTATGTTTCGAAATTTGAAAGACTTCTTAACCTTTCAGTTGTGTAGGTTTGGAGAGAAAATATGTTTGTTGTTGCTTATGATTTTATAGAAATTATACCTAATTATTGGGTGCATGCAAGCAAAGTCATGAGCAACAGCTGACAATATATATATAATTATATATTTGAAATGTGCTAATTAAGGCCTTTCATTTGATACTCAACACGGCATGAATAAACATTTTTTATTTATTAGGTTTGACTATCGCTAGAGGGCGCCATATTAAACTTAATGTGACCTCACATAGCCTATAACTAGCGGACGATCGAGACGCTTCCAACAATACCTCATTTGTCAAATTATGACAAGCAGTTTAGAAGTAATGAGGGAACAGATGAACATACATACATACATATATACATACATACATATGCTTCGCCGTAGTCGGGTAATAACCCTCCTTTTTGCTTCGCCGTAGTCGTAAAAATAGTTTTAATCACAATCGGAATGATTTTGAAGTATATTGCTAATCCATTGCTTCATATGTTAGAAACATTTGTCTGCTCAACAACGTAAATATCTCAATGAATGTGGTTGAACTGACAAATTGAAACCGATTCCTACTAATAGTGTGTTACGCAAATAGCCTGCGGTTCGAAATTTAAATAAAACCTTTGATAAGTTACCTACCTTGGTTACCATGTTTCTGAGTAACAGATCGTTCCATTTTTAAATTACACGATAGATAATGAGTTTAATTTATTTGGCCGCCGAACCACGACAGATATGTATTTTCATACAACGCCGCTGCTCGCATTTATTTGGCCAGTACAGCAATTTCGATTTCTCCCGAAGAAGGTTGTCTAAATAATGCTCAAATTTCCAAGCATGTTTGAGAAAATATAATATTTACAGTATAAAAAGACATCAAAATATATAGATAATACGATGTAAAAATCGTATTGTGTTAAAAACATTGTACCTACGTAATATATAGAAAAATAACAAATGGCAATTTGGTTGACTAGCACCCCATTAGCGTAACACACTTTCGATCACAATCCGAAGGATGTTGATGAAAAATTCCTAATCCATTGCTTCATATTCTTGAAAATTTCGTCTGCTCGACAACATAAATAACGCAATGAATGTTGTTGACTTTATCGAAATGAAAGACATTAGCTTTTTCCGCAGTTTGATTTAGAGGAATTGGCTGCGTAAATATATTTAATAATAATAATTAATAAATAATATAACAATAATTAAGAGAAACAGATTAAATTCTCGACTTTATACGAGATTATTGACATGTGGAATATGAGCTCGGTTGTCATTTTGCCGATTGTCGTATCGGCCAATGGCCTGATGGCCGAAAGCCTCAATCAATATCTCTCGAGGCTCTCGTTAGGTGGTTGGATCAAGGGCCTGATTCAGAAGGCAGTACTCCTCGATACGGCTCGCATCGTGAGGAGGTTCCTATCTCTGGAGCCCTAACCACCGGTAGCGTGGACCCTACTCCCGATACCGGCGAAGCACAATTTTTATATTTTTAAATGTTTTTATATATATTTTTATATTCTCATATTTAAAAATGTAATTTATATGTATTTAATTAAATAAATAATATAGCAATTATGATTATTCAAAGAAAAACAATTTATATAAATGAATAAACATAATTTTATTATAATACTTAAGTACAGGTTTATAAAAATAATTTAAGTACATTTGCAGATAAAATAATATATAAATAATAGTGCGAAATATTAGTATCATTTTCGCGATCTCCTGACTTTGATTTTATGTAAATTAAAACTTGTTCCCGCACTAACAAAAGCAAACAAAACAATAGCGCGATTAACAAAAAGTATTTATAAAGCAGAGGTGAGTGGAAACGCCGGGGATGCCCTAGGAGGACATATAGTGACCAAATTGGTGATGTTCTTCGGAAAGGTCAGGTGCGTAGTACTCGCAACCGGCGTTCGTGTGTGTATGACCAGATGTATGAACGTAGGCGAAGCAAAAGGAGTATGTAAGGAGCGTAGCAGGTGGCGTTCTATAGTTTCTGCCTACCCCATGGGAAGAAGGCGTGAGTTTATGTATGTATGTTCCCACAAAAAAAACTTAATGATCTCCTAAAACAGGGCTTCTTCTCTCGTTCCCTTTTGCTGTGCCGGGTCCATAATGATCTAAATTATATAGTTAAGTAAGTACACATTATGGTAAAGCACTAAAAATATGGAGTATTGAGTATTTTAGAGCCATGATAACTGGTTCCAATGCATTACATTTAACTTTAAGTTCAAAGGCGCTGTCTCCAGGTTCCTAGGGCCATTTAGAGATGCTAACGTAAAACTTTTGGCAAAAGGCAATAGAGCGCCAGATTCGAGTGTATTTTTTATTTCTAAAAAAAGGTTTTAAATAAACACGATCACGTATAGAGGATTTAGTTGACCTAATTGGAATAATTGGCCTGATGCAGTATGAACGCAGTTAACAACTTTTTGCATCGTTAAAACTACGGAATAATGCGCTTAGCGTCCAGTCTATTCAGGATGCTAAATAAAATATTGATCGCTGACATGCTAACTGACTTTAACGGACGTTTAGTTTGAATGTCAGTTTAAATCTGGTTAAATTTTAAACTACTGCCCGCGTAGCATGACCACTTCTACCCTACTCTACGAAGACAGTGACGTTTTGTTTAATTTTTTTTTGTTAGCACACTGTAGAAATATTTCTACAATCTGTCATTTTGTCTTTCATTTCTTCCGTTTCTACAGTCGTTATGCTACATGTTCTGGTTTGCTGTTTCATTTATAAAACTGATGTTTATAACAAAAATTAATTGACAAAAATCTGAAGTAGGTATTGCTAAATCTGGGTATTGTTAAGTTGCCGCATACTACACTTTTTCCACCTGACATTAGAAACCTGGGTTTTTAACAGGGTCTTCAACATTAAATGGCAATTCACAATGCTGCACTTCCGCTTGGATTACAAACCACTGAATACGTTTTAGGCTCCGTGCACGAAAAAAACCCTTTATCGTCAATTTCTTATCTAATTGTGAGAAAATTTTAAAATAATTGAAACATAAAGTCTGTGTAACTATAGGAGTATAGTTTTCGAGGTGCTAAACCATTCGTGTCAGTCACAGCACCTGTTAATAGTTTCATCACTTTTGTGCTCTCGAAAATATAGTATATTGCGCCTTTGATTTACTTAATGAAGATATTGTATAATCATAAGATAAAATTTGGATTTTATCTCAAGGATAGCTGTAGCCCAGTAGGTGATTTTTAAATTTCTTGATAATTGGTTTGCTAAATAATAGGAAAAAATACATGAATGACTGAGTTTTTTTTTTTAAATATGTTTTTTCAACATTGCTTTTCTGCTATATTTTGTATCGGAGTTGACAAAAGTGCGACAAAATATAACAAATATTTAATAATATTTTATAATTTTATACATAATATTTTTTAATTTTCAAAATCAAAATAAGTGTCTTGTCAAAAGATGATCAAACGACAGTCTTGCGTCATCTTTTGGAAAACTTGTTGCGAATTTTAATGATTTTCCATGAATACTTAATCTATTTGAAAAATCCCTTTCCGCCACATGCAAAACAAAGAACACTACATTTCAAATCACAAATAATTATGTTTAAATTATTTTTCCCTTTCTCACAACCAAAGAACAAAATTGATCACAATCAACCGATTTCGTGCACGGTTTAATGCTAAACGATTTTTAAACATCGGTCTGTTTCTGATAATCGTGACAAAAGGTGACAAAGACAGAATTATGTTGCAAATAATAAGTTTAGCGTTAAACTTATTTAGTGATTTGTGGTGCAAGGGAGCTGTAATATATTATGTGATATCAAATGTATTAATTACTTACAAGTAACGCTCAGCATTATCCTCTTGCTGACTGAGGGCGGGACGTCATTGGATGCGATGCAGAGGTACGCGCCCATCTGGCGACGTTCCACCTTCGACAGGTTCAGGCTAGGGCCCATGAACATGTCCACTAGGAACAAAAAGGAACATTAGTTACCGTCGCTACGACCAAAGGTTTTCGCAAGGGCTCTTTCTTAAAACATATACAACATGTCCAGGAACTAACGCACAACCTCTTAATGGGTCATTGTACTCACCATTATGAACAACTTTTATTATGGGACCAAACCTCAAATCGCAAAAAAAAATCTGCTGTTCCCTACATTTTGACGAGTTATTCGAATATAAATGTAGGGAACAGCTGATTTTTTTTTTGCAATTTCAGGTATAGTAAAAGTTGTTCATAATAATGTGTATAATTGTGCGTTCATTCCGGGACATATATGCAAAACGTTTCAAGTACTACTACTAGCTTCAACTCTCTGACTGACCGACACCTTTTCAATTCAAAAGTGCCTGTAAATGGTTTAATTTAAATTAAAGTTTTTGTTCTTAAGTTTCAGTATCAATTAAGAATACTGGTATTGCTTAAGATAAGAAAATTTAAGCTAAAACTAACCAAACTACCCTTCGCGGCTACAGTGCCTACCAATTCTGGGAAAATACGCGTAATGTCATGTTGAAATTGGTTAGCTGTTTAACTTGGTATACCACGATATTGGCGTATGCGTTTTCATCTCTATAAAAAAGCGAGTTACACATTCACTTTCATACCAAGGATATTAAATAAAGTAGATTGATTCTATGTTATAATATCACCTACATTATGCCCATTTTCACAAAATCTCAACCATTAAAAAATGTAACACAAAAAAAATACTCAACTGCATTCTATTGACAAAAATAAATGGCAATAAGAGAGGCCAACAAAACACACTCTGAAATGAGACACCGACTGTGCTGACAAAGAGAAATTAAAGTAATAGCGACGAACACAAAGAGATGCGCTTCGTTGACGCCGCAAATCGAAACCGGAACACAGAGTAGTACAGAAGGTCGGCTGCATACAACGAGTGAAAACACGCACGCACGCACACATAGACACGCTTCTCGTACCTACAGCGAGTATTAAGCGTACTGGAATGGCGACTGGCTTTCGTAGTTTGATGTCTTTGAAGGTTGGTTTAGACCAGGGATGAGTAAACTTTTTTTCTTCGCGTGCCAATATTTACTAACGAAATATAAGGCGGGCCAAGTGGTTATTATTTACTGAAATAAAAATATTGATATGTATTTTCTGAAACACTAATTTATTGTGCAAAATTACAAAATAACTATTCAATAGTTATTTTGTTAGTTAGAAATTGCAAATTGCAATTAAATTAAACTTTTAAGTTAGCGAAGTAGAAGGTTGAGGAACGCTGGTCTTTGTGACATGTGGAACTGTCCTATGCGAGCCGCGCACTGCCAACGTGAATTAAATTTCTAACAATACGAATACTTCACTTGATTTTTATTTGATGGTCGCGGGCCGCATTTCAACGCTTCGCGGGCCGGAGATGGCCCGCGGGAAGGTAGTTTCCCCAACCCTGGTTTAGACTAAACTAACGAAAGCACGTTCTATATCCCCACTTTATCAAATTCTTTTTGTGTAAACGGGGATAGCGCAGTCCTTCATTGCTCTATCCATACTAAAAACTCAAGAATATCAAGAAAATAATGCTGTGTTTCTTGTTTTTTGTTCGTTTGGTCTAACTCTAAACCCTACTTGAGTTAGCTTGAGATCGGCGTACGTCGTCGTCTCTCCGTGCGCCTGTTTGCGCTCATTGTGAGGAGCCGACCTTCTGTAGTACGTACTATTCTATGACCAGGCTATATCATTCACGGCTCTTTGAGGAGGAAGATTATAAATTTATATGTAGGGATTTATTCTGGTTTTAGGATTATTTGATATGATTATGCAATCCGAGTGCGGATGGTATTTTAAAGAGTATCCTAGAACAAATACTATTACTTCTTTTGCATTTAATTTTGTGCTTTACCTACTGAGAAATAACTATGAGTCCTCTTTGAAGACGTGTAAGTATTTTATAAACCAAAGTAAATCTGTTTGCTTGTATTTTACACAAAGCTGAACACACTTAGTCCTTATGTTTTTCTTTCTTTTAAAGGGATCCGCACGTCAAAAAGGAAAAATGGAACCCTTATAGGATCACTCGTGTGTCTGTCTGTCTGGCTGCCTGGCCGTCTGTCCGTCTGTCACAGCCGATTTACTCCGAATCTACCGAACCAATTAAGTTGAAATTTGGTACACATATGACCTTCTGTGACCCAAACACGGACGTGTAAAGTAAATAAATGAGTTTTAAAAATGAGGGTCACTTTTAGCGGGCAAATTATAAAATAAAAAATTTTGCAATCTGTACCGTGTGACCTATCAAATGAAAGGGCTTGCTGTGAGGGTCTCAAATATATATTTGTATATAACACACACAAACAACACATATCATCACGCCTGTAATCCCCGAAGGGTTAGGCAGAGGTGTACCTAATAGTACACCCACATTTCGCCAGTTATGTTTAAGTCCCATGTAATAGGGGGCGAGCCTATTGCCATCAACCGGGCACAAATCCAGACTCCGGGCTGCTTCTGAGAAATTCCTAATGGAAAATTCCAATATCACTTTGCCCGACCTGGGAATCGAACCCGGGACCTCATGCTCAGCAGTCGTGCTTGCGACCACCAGACCGACGAGGCAGTATAATATGATATTGGTGGGTATTTGTATATAGTTTGAAAGCTATTTAAGAAAATAGATGAAAATTTACCATTCCTCCCCCTTATCTCCGAAACTACTGCGCTTAAAATGTTGGAAAAAAATACAGAAAATAGTTCTTTACTTATAATAATAATAATAATGCTTTATTATCAGGCAACTAAGGCCCATAGATCACAGGAATATAGATTACAGGAAAACTTATAAGAAGTTTATGGTGTTATTAACATGACAAATCTCCCAATATTGTGCATACAAACTTACAGTTGCAGTTGGAATGTATGACAGATCAACATGTCTTTCAACTACAATATTAAGTTTGTTCTTGGGATAAATTCATCCCAACTACGGAACCCTTCATAATGCGCAGAGCTCAGAAACCGGTTAATTTTCTATGTAACCTTAACCGTAATTAAAAAGGTTTTCGAACATAAGTATTTCGTTAATTATTTAATATTTTTTTACAAAATCAATGCTGAACTGTGATGAAGCAAGTTCCTAATATCAATTGTATCAAATAAAATAACAGAAAAAAAAAACCGGTTTCAAGTCCTGATTGTGCGTGGTCCGACACACACTTGGCCGGTTTTTTTCTTACAGTAAAATGTGTTACGAACATCTACAAACATCATCTATTTCTGGACTTATTTTCGAAAATGAGAAAATAATTAAAATTTAAGGAATTCAAAAAGCTATGTAATTTGAAAGCGTTTCATTTGTAAAACATAAAGAAAAAAAACATAGAAACTTCTAGTATAATAATAAATATGAACAAGACAAACATTAATAAAATGAAAAGTTGGTCGGTGAAAACTTTAAATCGGTCACTTTAAGAAGTGAAACTTCTGCCCACTCCTGACTATGAGCACTGAAATATGTTAGAAAGTTCTTTGAGAGTAAGAAATTATATGTTTGAAGAATATTACATAAATAGTCGGAGTGTTGTCTGTTTACGCGGAAAGGCAGCGTATTTGTATTTGTACAAATCAAGTAAGTAACGATAGTTTCAATAAATAATGCATTATGGTAACGTGCTAATTCATCTTTTTCTTTCAGCACCAACTATAATTATGCGAATAGTGTTCTTACTGTGGTAAAAATGCCTGTCAATAAAGTAGTTGAGGAGCTAAATGCATCCAAGGGGCCAAGTCTGCTAACGCAGTTGTGTCTGAATGGCCGATCGTTGGCACCGTAATTGTAGAGTTTGACAGTTTTGCTAATCTCCTAATTGAAAGGCGTCATTACGATTTTCCGATGACGTGCCACTGATTCTTCATTGGAAAAATTGTCCGTATTTAAAAATCACGTACTGACAAGATCCTATTATTTTGACTTCCTTATGGACCACTGACACGCCATTATGAATTTAGGAGGTTACAAACTATTGGCACAATGGTCATGGCGTTGCCTTGGTATGGTCGTCATAATGACCAATCATTGAAAATAGCAGACTTGGCCCCCAGGTCAGGTGCGCAGGACGATCATTTTAAGTTTAGTAACCCGAAACCTCCGCAAGTTGTTGGTACAAATATAATTAATTCTTGTGGTGGTTTATTTATACACCGGAGGTGAGTGGAAACGCTGGGAGGGAACGCCCTAGGAGGACATATATAGTGACCAAATTGGTGATGTTCTTCAGAAAGGTCAGGTGCGTAGTACTCGCAACCGGCGTGCGTGTATCACCAGATGTATGAACGTAGGCGAAGCAAAAGGAGTATGTAAGGAGCGTAGCAGGTGGCGTTCTATAGTTTCTGCCTACCCCATGGGAAGAAGGCGTGAGTTTAAGTATGTGTATATGTTGTAGGTCCTTGAAATTTTAGTTACGTAACTAATTACGAGAACAAAAGAAAAATTGTAAGAAGTAGACACATCATACATTTTTGTAGAATTCTGGATTCAGCGAAGAAATAGAGAGGATAATAATATCATATCGTACAGATCATTACGAATATTATAGGTAATGTAAACGAAGCATGTAATGGGAACGTGAAGAATATAATTTTTTTTATCTTTGAGAAAAAAAAGTTGATTTACTTATATCAAAATGAAAAATATCTCTGAACGTATTTGCCTAATTTTCTGAACGTGCCTACTTCATGTTCTGTTGACATAAAAAGGGAGGTATTTATTATAATTATATGACAACAAAGTAGACTATTTATTTAAAACCACTAGGGCTATACCTATTATTCGATACCGAAAATCTTATTCCGATCATCCATCAATATCAATGGAATAAAGAATATCAATCACTTTTATGTCCTGTTTTCGAGGAGAAATCTAAAAGGATCTGCCAGAGTACATCAAAAGATTATTTCGTAAATAAAACTACATAGTATTCGTTCTACAAGAACCGTAGTCCAAGAATCGTCCTTTGCAGGGTTGCACGGATTATTAGTGTAATTATTAAGCTCTCACGGTTTTCCTCATCACTGAAATTATGGGGTCACCTCAAAGTCAAAGTCAAAGCCAAACCATTTATTTCAAATAGGCACATAAGAGGCACTTTTGAACGTCAAAATTTACAAAAAAAATAGAATTGATTCTAGTTGCCCCTTCCAAAAGGTAGTTTCGTATGGAGAAGAATGGGCAAGAAACTCCACCGGTACTGTTTTAAAAATGTTTTACAATATTTTGTTTGATTACATTAATAAAATTATATGATTATATGTGAAGACGATGCACCTAGAATAAAATTACTATACCATAATAGGTAAAACGAATTAAAAACTAAGCAATGAAAAATAACTTAATTATTAGATAGATACATGGTGTTCACATATTTACGAACATCATAAAAGTATGTTTTTCTAAAAAAAAAAAAAAATAAGTCGGTGTGTAAGTATAGGTTATGACAGAATGTAAAATCAATATCATAAAAATAACAGATTTTACCATAAAAATAGCAACCAGTTTGATTTTGTCCTCATCACGTGGTGCGCAGAAAGCAGCATGCTTTTGTGAAACTCTTATCAATAATCTAATAGGTCTATAGTCCGCACGCGACTGATAGTCATTGCCTGAGGTGAGCGGTAAGACGGGGCATGGCGCGATTGACAATATGGGCAGACTGAGTTAGCTCACAAACCTCAAGCGGTGACTAGCAGTAGCGCGCGGACAATAGTCCGACGTTCTTATATCATCACTGAATCTGATCTCTATACTTTTCCTTACCGCAGCATCATAAACGTTTAGGATGAGTGTATTCACAAACAAAATGAACACCACAGGTGCCACAACGTGTATCCTGACAGTCATAAATTCCATTTAATCATCAAAGACAGCCAAGATGGCTTTAAGACAAGGGTTATAAATTTTCACCATCTCAGTCCCACTGGGATGTGATTTATGATAATGATAGTACTTATGTTTAAGGAGTAGGTATTATGGCTCCTTGTTCTAAGCAGTTAGGCCTTGTATTCTAAATGCTGCAATTAATATGAAACTTTCAACGTAATCTTAGCTCAAATATTATAGTTTTATATTGACATTTAATTTGCTTTAGAATTTCTCAGGTTTTTAGAGCTTCAAAGCCCGAGCGTAATATTTTATTGTTTTGTTTATATACAAAATTTAACGTCTATAAACGAGAAATCGAAACAAAAACATGCATACCGCACCGCGCGTTCTGTGTAAAGCTCCTTAAAAAGGGACATGGTCTATTACAAATCATCATCTGCATAGCCTTTTCCCAACTATGTTGGGGTCGGATTCCAGTCTAACCGGATGCAGCTGAATACCAGTATTTTACATGGAGCGACTGCGTATCTGACCTCCACAACCCAGTGACTGGGTAACACTATATCCCTTAGTAAGACTGGTTGTCAGACTTTTGGGCTTCTAATGACCCGTAACAACTGTCAAAGATCTAAAAATGACAGCCGAGACCAACGGCTTAACGTGCTTTCCGAGGCACGGAGGAATCTTGGTATGAAAAGATGGTCACCCATCTACGGACCAACCGCGACAAGCGTAGCTTAACGATTGACCCGTGCGGCAGTTATTATTTAGCCACAAGCTCCTCGGTCTGTTACAAAAGTAACTTATGAAAATGTTAACAAATGGACCAGAAAACGTACCGGTGTATGCCTGTTTGTAGTGCCGCTTACAAATTGAGTGCTTTAAATTGATTATTTGAATTCTACTTATAAACCTGAAGGTCTAATTTTAAATCACCTCGATGTTTTTCATTTGACAATAGGTTTAAACTATAAGAAAAACCATCGACGAAAATTGAGGTTATAAAAACCTCAACTTTTTTCGATGATTTTTAAATTATAATAATGTTATTCAACAATAATTCTTGAAAAAAGTTGTGAGATATAAATTTAAATCTTACTAAATACGGATGACTATGTTACTACCAAAGCGAGCAGTGGTGGCTCAGTGGTAACAGCCGTGACTTACGAATTGTTGGTCGCAGGTTTGATCCCAGGCAGGCGGTTTACGTTTAAATTATTTTATCACCACTGCTCTCAAAACGGTGAAAGAAAACATCGTGAAGAAACAGGCATGTCCTAGAACCAAAAATTCGGAGACATGTGGCATCTACCAACCCGCACTGGGCCCGCGTGGTGGATTACGGCCCACTCCTTCTCAAAGAGGAGGAGGCCTGTGTCGGAGCAGTTGGAACATTATAGGCTGATCATGTGATGTGTTATGTGTGTTATTTCCATAGATGTGTTTAGTGATTGTTTGCGTAAGAATTTAACCTGAGCAGGGTTTGTTTACACTTTAGATCAGACAGTACGTAATCGGTATAGACTCTATGTCCATACCGATTACTGTGTCTATAGACCTATGTCTTAATTGTTGATTTAGGTCGTTGTCCACTTTCAAACTTAGAAAAGTAGTTTAATTCGAATTCTATAGTATCTATTCTATCTCGTCGAAGACTCTTGGCTTAAAAAAAAAAAACATTTTATCTTGAACAAACTTCTTGAAGGAACAAGCTTAATTGCTTCCACCGTGTTAGTTGTTTAGAAGTGCTGCTGTTTATCGGCTCCACCAGCCTTACTTTGTCTGATGGCGTTTTTACTGCAAACAACAGTAACTGGCGTCTTTAAAGGGGTTTAATAATATCTGCCTTAAATTGTCTTTAATTACTTTATGGTATAAAAAATCATTTAATTATGTTATTACTGGCAAAGCCAGAATCTTTTTTTATTTATTTGCTGATAATGTAAAACACTGGTTAGTAGGCATGCATTAAAATTTCATACCAAAGTATTAAGACATGTGATTGCAAATTTGATAAATCAAAATAACATTATTAAATTAAATTAAGTTATTAAATTACATAATATTGATTCTAATTATTGCAAATTATTACATTAAGTTACTAAACATTAATCAATAACTTATTACATTTTATTTCAAAATAAATCATAATAACAATTCGTTCATTCATTTTAGTCATAAATACGTCACACATTTACGTCAAGCATATAGTTACGAGTATTACAAGGTCGATGCTAGTTATTACAAGGTCGATGCTAGTTATTACAAGGTCGATGCTAGTTATTACAAGGTCGATGCTAGTTATTACAAGGTCGATGCTAGTTATTACAAGGTCGATGCTAGTTATTACAAGGTCGATGCTAGTTATTACAAGGTCGATGCTAGTTATTACAAGGTCGATGCTAGTTATTACAAGGTCGATGCTAGTTATTACAAGGTCGATGCTTTTTCGATTTAGGGAATTGTACGTTGAAAAATGTAAAGGCTTAGTTTAAAAATTATTTCTTCTAACTGTGAACACAAAGTAGTCGACTGACGCGAGAAAACTCCAAAGTTAATCGAAATTGTAAAACAATGTTATGATCTTACAATTTCGATTTTAATAAAAATATTAGTTTAAATATTTATTTATCTAACAAAAAGTAAGATAGAATAATTAAATAACGATAATCTGCATCTATTACTACGGTAAGACTGCCCACCACCAAAATTACCTGTCCATAATAAAAGCAACCCTTTTACACCAACAGTAATTAGACACAGCCTGCCAAGGATCGTAATAAATCCCACCAAAAGCAAAAAGATACAATTTTAGATGACATCTAGCTGCAATCAGTCATCTTAAAACCCTCTCCTTTGCACAAAGAGAACCCATCGTTAGATAGTAACTAACCCGGTTAAAATGAACTGCAAAGAGGAAGCTAGGGGCATTATACTCGTAGACCGTTACTTGAAAGAGGAATTAAGTGGAGGACACGTTATTATTTATTGCTGTGTAAAGTGCACGGTTCTTTGTCGTATGGCACGTTGAGGATACTGGCTGAAGTAATTCTATTTTCAAGCTAAATTGAAGAAAAAAAGAGATTGGATTAAAATTTGTTTGTGTAATAACTATCGTTTATCTTTTGTTAATTATTTACACTTCGCTTTTTGAATATCGACTTACATGCTATACTGATTTTTAGGGCTCCGTACCCAAAGGATAAAACGGGAACCCTATTACTAAGGCTCCGCCGTCTGTCTGTCTGTCACCAGGCTGTATCTTATGAACCGTGATAGTTAGACAGTTGAAATTTTCACAGATGATGTATTTCTGTTGATAACAACAAATACTAAAAAACAGAATAAAATAAATATTTAAGGGGACTCCCATACAACAACAAACGTGATTTTTTGCTCGTTTTTGCTCGATATTGATAACGGCAACAGGTAGACGCTTGAAATATTCACAGAATATTTAGTTATATATTCACTTTACAAATAAACAATTAAATTAAAAAAAATATATATTTAAGGGGGGCTCCTATACAACAAACATGATTTTTTTGCCGTTTTTATAAATAATGGTACGGAACACTTCGTGCACGAGTCCGACTCACACTTGGCCGGTTTTTAATCATCAATTTACCTCCCAGTTACTTACAGTTAAGGAAAAGCTTGAGTAATTCATGTTAAATTACTACGAATTAATTTTCATAACACAAAATCATAAAATCTGAAACCCGAAAATTGAAAATGACCTAGGTACTTCCTGGACAGTATTTTATTTACGCAGGTAAAGCAGTATAACATAAAATAACATCACGCCTGTTTTTCTCGAAGGGATAGACAGAGATGCACCTATATTAACTAAACCCACATTTCGCCAGTTAAGCAGCCAGTAAAATACTTTACTTAATTTTCTTTTCCATTTTACATACTGCTCTTCCTGATATTTACTCTATTTGGGTTCGGGTTTTGGGTTCTACTTTCATCATAAGATTTGTGAACTTGAACTTTGAATCATTAAGTTAGTTAAATAAGGTGCAAATGGAATTTCCTTATTTAATTAACTGAGACTTTTTGAACAACATTTTTTTGTTCTACTTAGTTATTTAGTCCTACTTTGTCAGCAGTAGTGGCCCATTGATAATGGCAGCAACTTACGAGTTGTAGGTTTGACCCCTGATAGGAGCTTTACTTTGTGTAAATTATTTAATAACCATTGCTCTCAAAACGGTGTAGGAAAACATCGTGAGGAAACCGGCATATCCTCAGTGCCAAAAATTCGAAAACATGTGACATCCACCAACCCGCAGTGTGCCCACGTGGTGGATTACGGCCCGCTTCCTCTAACAGAGAGGAGACCTGTGTCCTAGCAGTGGGAACATTACATAGGCTGATTAAGTAAGTTATATAGTTATTTAGGTAGTAAAATCACCATGTAGTACGATACACATAAGGTACAGATATTCTTGCAAAAGGCTCTGAACGTGTCAGAGAAACACCAGCAGTCGCAGTCGGTAACTACCAACAATATTGCAAATGCGAACTTAGTACAGCACAAGTTTTGTATGGTAATTTTTTTAGACTTGCATTTTGCCAGCGATTTCGTCCTCCCTATATTCCCCTATTTCGTGGGAATTTGGAAAAATCCAGCATAATTCTTCCGGGTTCATCATAAAAAATCTCTACATCATAAAGTGAATTTATGTGCCAAATTTCATCTTTCTAGGTTCCAGAGTTATGGCTGGGTATCGATGAGCCAGTCAGTGATTCAGGACTTTTTTCTTTATACAGGGTTATTTTAAATTAAGAGAGAGGCTCTTAGTTTTGTTACTTGAAGTATGAGTTGATGAAAACTGTTTTCTTATGTTTTATCGTGTTCAGATATCGATTCCAATAGGAATCTCTACAATCTTCAATCTAGATCAATCTTCAAACAGATTTTCTAAACTGATATTTCAAATGACTACAATAATTGAAGATCCAACAAAAAATCATCAACATTTTTTGTTTTTGTTTTATCATCTTTAGATAATTATGGATAAGTACCCATCGCGTCTACGGAGTTTAGCTAGCCAATTTCAAATAACCTCGTATGTATTGATGAGTTTTGTTTAATTATAATAATCATTTTCTCTTATGTAACGATAAATCACTTAATAATAGAGAATTTCGGGACATCGCCAAGCGGTTGGTCGACACTTCACGCGACCAGAGGGCTGGCCTATTTTTAACCCAAAGATTTGCATTGCCATCCAACTTGGCAATGTTGCCAGCCTTTTGGGCACTTTTTCCTTTGACAGCGATGCGATACTTTATTGATGCCCAATGAGCTCTTCCCTCTTTTTTTATTTTATACTTGTACATACTAATATATATTTTGGTGTTACCTTGTATATTTTAATTAAGGTTTATAACTTAATCATGGAAAATATATTTTACGCTATTAAATTACTTCTAGAATTAAACCGAAATACAGGCTCCAGTAAATAATTTGACATCCTTACCTTTACGAAGCTCTCCAGCTTCATTCCGCAACTGTATGTTGGCCCCGTCCTCTCTTCGCCAGAGGATCCTTG